>CM050918.1:33841038-35041038 GCA_027742785.1 Vigna reflexopilosa
CAAGTGTTGGACAAGTTTAAAGAATTCCATGCTTTGGTTGAGAGGCAGTCAGGCAAGAAGTTGAAGCGCATTCGTACTGACAATGGTGGTGAATATTGTGGACCGTTTGATGCTTATTGTAGACAATATGGTATTGCACATGAGAAGACTCCTCCCAAAACTCCTCAACTGAATGGTTTAGTGGAGAGGATGAACAGAACATTGATTGAAATAGTTAGGTGTATGCTTTCTGAAGCAAAATTGCCTAAGCATTTCTGGGGTGAGGCATTGTTTACAGCAGTGCATGTTATTAATCTAAGTCCTACAGTTGCTTTGAACTCTGAGGTGCCAGACAAGATTTGGTTTGGCAAGAATGTTACTTATGATCATTTGCGTGTCTTCGGTTGTAAAACATTTGTTCATGTTCCAAAGGATGAAAGATCCAAGTTGGATGTGAAGACAAGACAATGCATCTTCATTGGTTTTGGTCAAGATGAATTTGGCTACAAGTTGTATGACCCCATTGAAAAGAAAGTTGTTAGAAGTCGTGATGTGCAATTCATGGAAGATCAAACCATTGAAGATATTGATAAGGTGAAGAAGTCTACACCTAAGGAAGATGGTATTGTGGCTAATGTTGATCCAATTCGGTTGTCTATTAATGATTTGGATATTGATGCTCATGATGATGAACAACATGGTGATATTGATAATCAGCAGGTTGAAGATAACTTGAATGTTCCTATTGATAATGTTGATGAAGAGGAACATGATGTGTCACATGATGACAGTCTTGGTGATGTACCTGAGCTACCTGAAGCTCAACCCAGAAGATCTGGCAGGCCAAAACAACCTCCCAAGAAGTACTCTACCAATGAGTATGTGATGTTGACTGATGAGGAAGAACCTGAATGTTATGAGGAGGCCATTAAAAGTGAAGAAAAGCAAAAGTGGTTGGATGCAATGCAGGATGAGATGAAATCTCTGCATGATAATCACACTTATGACTTAGTAAAGTTGCCTAAGGGTAAGAGAGCCTTAGAGAACAGGTGGATTTTCAAGGTGAAGCAAGAGAGCAATTCTACATCTACCAGATATAAAGCCAGATTAGTGGTGAAAGGCTTCAGACAAAGAAAGGGCGTTGACTTCAATGAGATTTTCTCACCTGTGGTGAGGATGACATCCATTAGAACTGTGTTAAGTTTAGCTGCTACTCTTGATTTGGAGGTTGAGCAAATGGATGTGAAGACAGCTTTCCTTCATGGTGATTTGGAGGAAGAGATTTACATGAAGCAACCAGATGGTTTTCTTGTTGAAGGCAAGGAAGACTATGTGTGTAGGCTACGAAAAAGCCTATATGGTTTAAAGCAAGCTCCGAGGCAGTGGTATAAGAAGTTTGAGTCTGTTATGTGTGAGCAAGGCTACAAGAAGACTACTTCTGACCATTGTGTTTTTGTCAGGAAATTTTCTGAGAATGATTTCATTATATTGTTTCTATATGTTGATGACATGCTTATTGTTGGGAAAGATGTTTCCAAAATTGACAGGTTGAAGAAGCAACTGGGCGAGTCATTTGCTATGAAAGACATGGGAGCTGCTAAGAAGATTCTTGGTATAAGTATCACTCGTGATAGAAAAGAGAAGAAACTTTGGCTATCACAGGAGCACTACATTCAGAAGGTGTTGCAAAGATTCCAAATGGAGAATGCTAAGGTTGTAAGTACTCCTCTTGCTACTCATTTTAAGTTGAGTGTTAAACAAAGTCCTTCAAATGAAGCTGAGAAGATAGACATGAGCAAAGTTCCTTATGCTTCTGCGGTGGGTAGTTTGATGTATGCAATGGTATGTACAAGGCCTGATATTGCACACGCTGTTGGTACAGTTAGCAGATTTCTGTCAAATCCAGGTAGAGAGCATTGGAATGCTGTGAAATGGATTTTGAGGTATCTTCGTGGTACTAGTGGTTTGAGGCTTTGTTTTGGAGGTGATAAGCCTACTTTGGTAGGTTACTCAGATTCAGATATGGCTGGAGACATTGATTCCAGGAAGTCCACTTCAGGCTATTTGATTCAGTTTGCAGGGGGAGCCTTGTCTTGGCAATCAAAGTTGCAAAAGTGTGTGGCGTTGTCTACTACTGAGGCAGAATTCATTGCACTTACTGAAGCATGTAAGGAGTTGTTATGGGTGAAGAAATTCTTGCATGAGCTTGGTTTTGTGCAAGGTAAATACTTGTTGTATTGTGACAGTCAAAGTGCTATTCATCTTGGTAAGAATCCAACTTTTCATTCTAAATCCAAACATATTGATGTAAGGTATCATTGGATACGTGATGTTTTGGATGCTAAGTTGGTGGAACTAGCTAAAGTTCATACAAATGATAATGGTGCTGATATGATGACTAAGGCATTGCTAAGAGGAAAGTTTGAAGTTTGTTGTGAGATCGCCGGTTTGGCGGATATCTCCACATAGTCGTGAGGGGGAGATTTGTTGGGTTATTGGGCTCCCTTCCTATGTGGAGAATAGGCCCAAATAGTGTGGTCCATTATGTCTCATTAGGTTAAAATGAGATGGGTCAGATTAGTAGAGGAGAAGAGAGTCATTTGAAGAGAGACAAAAGCCAAGGGAGAGAAAAAGAAAGAGAGAAAGCCATTCCCGTAAAACCCTAAACCTGCACTGGTGTTTTCGTCGCTGTGAAGTCGTTCACTGTTGGATCGAGCTGATATTTGGAGAGTAGGTTCCAGACATATGGTTCTTCATTCTGACCGTTCGGATCGTCAATCGGAGGTCTAGATTGGGAGAAATTGGTCCCGCACCAGCAGCCCTGTTTTGGAGAATTTTCATCTTCTTTGTTCTCATTTGTAAGCATTTGTGCTTAGTTAATTTGGCTTATTGAAAATACCTTTTGGTATTATTATTGGAGACTCTTTTGTACCCTATTATTGATCATAGTGGATTTTTCATTGGTCTGGACGACTCGTGGTTTTTACCCTTGCATTGAGGGGTTTTCCACGTTAAAAATTGTTGGTGTCTCTTTGTGCTTTGGATCCTATTTTTGTTCTATTTGTTTGGTGCTCCTCGCAGATTCTCGCAAGAAGGGGGATTGAATTTCCGCTGCGTTATAACTCTTTGTCAAGTTGTTATATTTGTTTTGGCCCTTTCCCCCATCACTTCGCACCATGCTCTTCGGAAACAACAGTGTCGGGACTGCTCCTAATTTCTTTTTAAACAGAACCGTTATCGCTGCTGTCATGGAACCTCACCGTCTTGGAACTCCCCTCGCTGTTACTCACCTGCTGCAACAGGACCGTTTTAGTGTTCGAAGGCCCTTCCCCGAAATCCCTCACTCCAGCGGATCCCTTTTCCCCAACCACCTTTTTACCTTCCTTCTCCTTCGTAGGAGCCTCTCTCGAGACTTCGTGCTCCTTTGCAGAATTTGGGAAAGAGTTTGTGACGATGCTCGAATTTTGGCATAGAAAAAATTGTTTGAAAAAGTTGTTGTGTTTAGAAAAATTCAGAGGAGCAGAAGAGAGAGAAAGAAAAAGCTAACTCCGTCAGTGGATATTTAACAGATAGGACTGATTTGATATATTTTGCATATCATAGGGATCAAAGGTTTACATTTTTAAAAGTGGGAACTAAACTGAACATCAAAACTTAACTTAGGGACCAAAAAATATTTAAACCTTTTAAAAATTTATGACTGTTTGATCATCCTCAAAATCTTACCCAACAATTACCATAACACATTGATCTTATACCATTCAATTCATAACTGGTGAGGCAACCATACCATACTTGTCATTTTTTTCTCTCTCTAAGTATATATTAAATGCTTTTGGTGTTAAAGAATATTTTTCTATTTTTTATTATATTAATTTGTTCTTAATTTCCTTATTTATTCATAATTTTAGAAAAACAATAATAGTTTCATTTTGGAATTAAAAAACGTCACTTCTAACCCATCAAAGAATTGAGTTTGTCTCACTTTCAATATATAACTTTTTTTTATCTGTTTTATTTCATCACATTATATATTCTATAAATATATAACTTTTATTCTATAAATATTCATCAGGAAATGATCAATATTTTAGGTGTTCATAAATCAGTTTCATTTTCACATTAGATATTGACGGTGCCGCAGAAGGAGGAAAATGGCTCCAATTAACGCATCCGAATTTCATTAGGTGCAACAATTCAAATTCAAGCTGAAAAAAGGTTAAGTATTTTAAATTTCGAAATTATATTTTAAGAATCTTTATTCACGTTACAAATATTTAGCATAAATTATAATGATTTTCCCGACGCTGGCTGTTATTATAGCATGTAAATGTCACCTAACCTGGGTCATGACATGAGCATATATCATTTAACATTTGACATTAATTCACATAAAGGATCAGAAACTATACTCACTTTAACATTGATTTGCGAGATTAAAATAATTAATACAGAAGAAAAATACTGTTTCTGTGGAATAAATCTCCACCCTTCACATACAGTATAGAAACATTTATAGACACAAACAACAACATTCGATGCAGTATGGTTTGATTAACAAGTGTATGATAATAGTAACATGACACTAACACAAAAATATGTCAAGTGACCAAGCGAAGAGAAATGCAGCCTATACAAAAGCACGCTCCACACAGAATCACAAAAATTCAGAAATGCAAACTGCAGATTGTTCACACGACTTCTGCCACGCTGATCTCTTCAGTGCTTAGAGTTTGCTACAAGATTAGAGAAAAAAAAAAAACATAAGCTATATATATTTTACTACATCGACAATTTAAAAGAAAAATAGAATTGTTACTTAGCAAGACATATATACCATATTTTCTTTGTTGCTCTTTGGTGCGCTAGCTTCAGCTGTGAGCAGAAAAAGAATTATGGTAAGTGTTAGACTAAAAGAATTGCTACAATGTATCATAGATATAGCATAACACATTGCTTTGTACACTTGGGAACTTGCCTTCTTTGACATTAGATTTCTTTTCCTGTTTCTTTACCATGCCTTTTTCCTTGTTTGATTCTTGCTTGCTTGGCTTCTCAGATTTTTTAACCAACCTATTATTCCTTTTGTCTAGAGAAGGCCTTGGAGTTGTGGTGTTGGTGCTGGTGCTCAAATTCCCTCTCAAACTGGATCCAAGATTACTCTTTTGATTCTTTGTTGACTCTGTTGAAGGTGTGAGTTTGGTAGAATTTAAGCTCCTGGGTTTCAGTTTTCTACTCTCAGTGGTAGAAGACGAGCTATGGACATCATCTTCAGAAGACCGAGTTCCCTCTTCGGGCACATGTGAAATAGTTTCAGACAACTGCAACTGCTCCATGCTTTCTGAGATGTTATACCTCTCAAACAATGCTTTCACAGTTTCACCAATGCCATCGTCAAGTTGATGTCTTCTCACATAAGATTTTAGCTCTTCTTGCATTGGCCCGAGAGGCTGTGATTCACATTCAAAGAAAAATAATTCATTAGAAAAATTGGCTCAGTTAGAGCAAACATACAAGGTGCTGCATTTGCACACAAGTTTGCCAATATGCCATGTCAGATCCATAAACAATTGTGTATTTGTGTGTATTGATTATTTGATTTAGGCAGTACCTCACATCCTGCCTCCAAAGCTAGTTTGAAGAAGGCTAGTGAAATTGAGTGCTTGGAAGCAGTTTCAGAGAGCTTAATCTGGTTCAACCAATATGAAGCCGAAGTCAGAAGGTTTAACTTTGTTGTCTTGGAAATGTCAGAAATGGGTGTTTTGCTTCTGCCTTGACCTAAAGCACTCCTCCCAGTTCTAGTCTCGGAGATTGGGGTAATGTTGCCACCCAGCTTCGGTCTCGAAGTGGCTGGTGCTTTGGCAGGAATTGAGAGCCTTCTGGGTGGCTTGGCACTACCAGACTTCTCCTTGCCAGAAAAATCTAGAACACTCACACTTTTACTTACACTTGAAGCACCCAAACTTCTGCCCCTGAAAAGAACACTGTAACTCTTTTAAAGACATACATATATATCAAAATTGACTCCTCCAATCATAATTTCTCATATTCCTCACATTTCTAAGCGACAAAGAACATAAATTTTAGTTTAAAATGTGAAAATTATTTGTTTTGAACTCAATGTTTAACAGAACCGAAACCCATAATAAAGTGTTAGCGATTAAACAAAGTTCTTTAAAAACCGTTTGTTAGTTGTAGCAGTTCTAGAAACATTTAAACTGTCCATGTAACTTGTAAGTTAATCATCATACTTTTTCTCAAAAAGTTAAGGTAGCTATCATTAATGTCTTAAATAACAATTTATGCCCAGATGATATTGTACAGCTCCTCTAAACTGCAGATGAATAAATTAGTTTATCTTTTCAGTGAGTCTGAAAATTAAACTAAAAGCAAAGCAATTTACCTCTTTGATTGATAAGGATTGGAGCAATTGGGTGTGTTATCTGATTTGTCTTCCTTGGATTTATTGCCAGAGCGAAGCGCATACTTTTGAAGCCTGGGTCTGGTAGTGTTCCCTGAACCATAAACCAAAACAGAACACTACCCATTTCAATTGTTATTGTAGGGTGAAAAAGTAGAAAGAAAGGGGTAAGAGTGAGAGAGTGTGTACCAGAGGAAGCAGTAGCAGCAGCAGCAGCAGAGGAGGACAGTTCGATGACGGGTTCTTCCATATCTGATTCTGAATTGCGTGAATTGGAAGCAAAGAAGTTGTGATTAGATGAGATGCGTGTGAGTGATTATGAGTTGATGATGTTACGGCGTTTGGAATTATTTATAGTAGAAGGTTGTGGCGTCTGGTTTGGGTTTGGGGCGGGAAAAACTCAAAATTTGCTGACATGGAAAACAGAGGCTCTGTTGATGAACGGTTATGAAGGTGGAAACAGAGAGATGAAAAATGACATTGGTGGACCCATTTGCAAGCAATACAAGGTTGGTTTTGTTCAACATGAGAGGCTCCCTCCGTTATTCGAAATTCAAATTTCAAAATTAAGCTTTCGTTACGTTTTGGTTTAGAAAAGCAAGACAGAACCGTTGTTTATTTTTTTTTCTTTTGGTCGGAGTTTAGAAACTGGGTTATACGCACCGTTGTCTTAATTAACTCAAAAATTAATTATTTTAATATTAATAATCATCACACACATAAAAATTTTCTAAATTTTTATTTCTTAAAATAATATTATTTTAGAAAGGATAATGATACTCTGATAATTTGGCAACATTTTGATAAGGCCACATGTCAAAATTTTAGTGGTTCACATGAAAAAAAAATTAAAAATTGGAAAATGATGTGGAAAGAAAGTGTTGCGAGATTTCAAGTGGTAGGGTTCATTTTGTGATTTCAAAATTAGAATCTAAGTTTGGGTTAGAGAGAACCCTGAAAAGAAGGACTTCCTCCTACCCACCCAGCATAGTCGTGTCGCGGTGAGAAGAACCATCGTTTAAGAAAGTTTTCACTGTTCTGTTGACTGGCTTCGTTCATCGGCTGAACATTTGTCATCGTTCAAACCTTTGAAAGCAACGAGCACTGAATGAGACACATTTTCATCGTTATGCCGCCGTTGAAGCGTTCGTTTGGGAAGTCGTTTGTTGTTGTTCTGTGTGTTTTATTTCCTTTCTAATTTTTTTGGACCATTTAGTGGTTTTGTTGTTTTATGGGTCTTGTTGAGATATTGTTTAGCCTTGTTTGGTTTTGGTGTAGTGTCATGAAGGAGACAATTGTTGAGATATTGTTTAACCTTGTTTTCTTTGAACATAAAAGTGATATTGAGACAATTATTATGACAGTTATATACAATTTCATGTCTAAGGAACCATTATTTGTAAAACTCATGGTGTAGAAACTGCATTGATAGCAAATACAAAATAAGTGGGGACTTCAGGCAAAGGTTTTGGATAGGCATGCAAATACAAAATGACATTATACAACGAAAGGTTATGTATAGCTAATTTCTCCTGCAAAAGCAATGTTCCCCAAGTGCCAGCACAAGGACGAACCCACCCACGAACCCTAATTTCCTTAATTTCCCCAATTTCGCAGACACTCCCTATCTGACCCCAAAATAGGAAACATGGGTTTAATAAGTTATAATTATATTTTGACAAATCATTTATTAATTCTACTTTTATTATATTTTACAATTTAAAATGATAAAAATCCACATATAAAGCTCAAACTGTGACACCTGGAAATAAAAGGATGCCTCAACATGCCACATGTTTAAAAGGTTAACGTCGTCCATTGCATTTAACGGAAAAGATATTATTGAATCAAATTTATCAAATTAGGACCCAATTGAGCATTTTCAAAATAGCAGGACCCAATTGGAACGAACCCGCAAAAATAGGGACCTCTGAACCTATTAAACCTAGTTTTATCTTATAAAATGTTAATAGAAATTATATATATATATATATATATATATATATATCATTATTATAATAAATTATTATATAAATATTCGTAGTATTGAATATTTTTCATATTTGTATTATGTAAAAATTAAACTAATATTATTTAATAAATATTTGCATGAATCATATATACATATAGCTTTGTAAAACTTTTAAATAAGGATTATGTATGTTTTTAGTCCATAAAATTGAATGCGAAATTGAAATTAGTTTATGTCCAAAGCTTTGATATATTTTGGACTTTCAACTTTAAAAATGAATGAATATAGTCATTTTAATCCAACTATGTTAATTTTTTATGTATTAAATTGTCTTCATTTGACCTACAATGTGTCAGAGTGTAAATAACTTAAACACCAATGTGAAAGATCACTTGAAGCTTAAACAAATTGATATAATTGGGTTAGAATAATTATATCTATTCATTTTAAAAGTTTGATAATCAAATTGTATCAAAGTTTCATAGAAGACTAAACACCAATTTTGCGTTAAAGTTTAAGAACTAAAAACATATTTAATTCTTTAAA
Source organism: Vigna reflexopilosa (assembly GCA_027742785.1). NCBI lineage: Eukaryota > Viridiplantae > Streptophyta > Magnoliopsida > Fabales > Fabaceae > Vigna > Vigna reflexopilosa. The sequence continues at coordinate 33,849,957 of CM050918.1, forward strand.
TAATTATGTTTGTCACAAAATAAATTTAAAAAAATTGTACTTAATCGTTCATTTCAAAGATTTAGTATTAAAAAAAAATTACACTTCGTAATATTATAAATTATATTTTATATTCAGTAAATTCAAATTTTACTTTAACTTCAAATTGTTAAAGCTTATAAGCTTGCAACTTTAATAAGACCATAAGATAAAGTAAAACCTAACAAATTAATTGTCTTTAAATAAACTATTCATGTTTTCAAATATACCACTAACGCATTTATATTGTCTAAGCCTATAAATATATATTAGACGGACATTGATCAGACAAGTCTAACAACACACATTAGATAAATATAGCAAAAAACATTATATAAGTCTAGCAGTATACACTATATGAGTTTCTATATACATTAATTAGACGAGTATAACAAAAAACATTAGACGAGTCTATAATACACAATAAAGGAGTTTGTCCATACATTAATTAAATGAGTATAACAAAAAATATTAAATGAAATATTTCATATGTTGATTAGATTACTCTAAGCATACACTAATTTAGATGAGTATAAAAAAATTAAATGAGTTTGTTGATGCATTGATTAGATAAATTTAACAATATATATTAAATGAATTTGTCTATACAATTACTAACAAGTATATTAAAATATATTAGATGAATTGTTCCACACATTGATTAGACGGGTCTAAGAATTCCCATTAGACGAGTTTGTATATACATCAATTAAATAAGTTTAGAACAAACACTAAACAAGTTTGTTCATACACTGATAAGACAAGTCTGACAATATACATTACATAAGTATATGTCTCCATATGCAAATTATACGATTCTATTAATACACATTATACGAGTTTGTCCATCCACTAGTTAAACAAGTCTTGCATTACAATTAAATGAATATGTAGATATATTGATTGGACGACTATGTCCTTGCACTAATTAAACGATTCTTCAACAAACACTATATAATTATGTCTATACACTGATTAGACAAATCTAACAATATACATTAGATAAGTTTGTCTATGCACAAATTAGACGAATTTATTAATACACATTAGATGAGTTTGTTCACTCACTAATTATATGAGTCATGTAATACACATTACACAAGTCTGAATATACACTTATTAGATGAGTTTAACAATAAACATTATACAAGCGTGTTTGTATATTGATTAAACAAGTCTAACAATATATATTATGTGAGTTTATCGACGTATTGATTAGATAAGTCTAGTAATACACATAAAACGAATCATTTTATATATTGATTAGAATAATATAGCAAAAAAATTAACGAGATTGTCCATACAATAATTAGATGAGTATAATAAAAAAACATTAGACAAGTCATTTCATACGTTTAGACGAGTATAACAAAAATTACTAGACAAGTATGGAATACATTGATTAATGAGAAAAAAAAATATTAGACCAGATTGTCGATGTATTGGTTAAATGAGTCTAGTAATACATATAAGACGAGTCATTCATTTATTTATTAGACAACTCTAGCAATATACATTAGACAAGTCTTTCTACAAACAAATTAGACAAGTCTATAAATAAACATTAGACAAGTTTGTTCATTTACTACTTAGATGAATCTTGTAATACACATTAGATGAGTTTGTTCATACATTGATTAGATAAGCATAGAAAAAAACATTACAAAGGTCTAGCAATACATATTAGACAAGTCTGTCTATATATTGATTAGATGAGTATTACAAAAAATACTAGGTGAATCATTTCATACATTGATTAGATGATTCTAAGAATACACATTAGACGAGTGTGTTTATACACTAACACACATTAGACTAGTTTTTCCATACACTGATTACACCAGTCTAACAATATACATTAGACAAGTCTTTTCATACACATATTAGATGAATCTATTAATACTCATTAAGTGACTCTATCCATTATATGATTAGGTAAGTCTTGCAATATACATTAGATAATTTTGTTCATATACTAATTAGACGAGTTTAACAATAGTTTGTATACAGATTAGATGAGTCTCATAACATGTAATGAACGAATTTGTCAATGTATTGATTAGATGACTCTAACAATTCACATTACATTGGTATATTCATACATTAATTTATATTTTTAGTAAGTCAACTCTACATATTTATGTATATCCTTTATACTTTTAAAGAGTCTATTTTATTTTTGCACATGTTTTATCTTTTATAATGTTACAAAGTTTACTATTTATATTTTTTTATAGACATATTGAGTTTTAAACTTATAAATTATTTTTCAGGTTGATTTTATTCAAAACTTAATTATAAATTTAAAAATATATATTTTTTTTCCTCCATCTCTATTATTTATTATAAACTTAAAAATTTAATTATTATTTTATGTAAATCAGTTCGTCCTAATCTAACTTTAACAAACCAAATACGAGAGGAGTCAAAATGAACAAATCAACTCGATTTTTAATTTAAAATATTAATGTTAATGATAAAAGATAATTTTTTTATGTGTTTGATTATCATATGTTTCGGTCGTGTTTGGAGGTCCCTTATAATATTCTTGGTGGGGACTTGCCGGAGGCCAGACGGTCATCATGATTCTCTCTAAACTTTAAGTTGTTCGTTCTCTCTCCTTCCTCCTACTCCAAGCCGGGTGGGGGTGGGTACCTGTCAAAGGTACTCCGACGCTCAAGTCAGTAAGACTGACCGAACAGTCATCAGTATAAGAGATCATGTATGTGCATAATGTAGAACGTGGTTCTGAAATCATACCTGAGACCTTTATTTATACTAGTTCTAATGGGCCTTTACCTTTCGTGGGCATAATGACAGCCCGATCACACCTTAACCTCCATTAGGGGCTTTAATGAACTATTATGGTTTATAATGGTCGGCCTGAGTGATCGGCCTAGTGGTTGGTCGGCCTAGAAGGTCAGCCTGGTAGGTCGACCTGGTGATTGATCGGCCTGGTGGTTAGTCGACCTGGAAGGTCGGCCTGGAAGATCGGCCTGGGTGGTCGGCCTGGGATTTGGCCTCAGAGACCATACGGTACATCATATAATGGAAAATTTTGAAAAGAGAGTGAACAAAAGAAAAATAAATTTAAATTTCTTCATTTTTATCATGCTAAAATATAAGAATAAAAATGAGAAAGAAAAAAGAAGATAATGAATTTTGTTAGAAAGGGTGTTCTTTATTCAGCTTTGAAAAAAAAAGTTTATATAGAATAACATTTTTTTTTCGAGATACATATACATTCATAACTTTTTTTTCTTTAAAAGATAATAAACCTAAAATGATAATATGTTTAAATAATAAATGAAAAGAAAATACTAATAAAACCCTTAGCAGAATCGCTTTAAGACACTTTAAATAAAATAACTCAAAATAGAAAGACTAGAATTGTCTCATCCTACTTCTAAAAATTTTGTACAAAACATCAATCCTTCCATATATTCAATTATAAATGAGAATTGGGACATCCATCACCTTCAATGGAGACAAAATAATTGTTATATTAATGGATAATGATACTTAGACAACATTTTTTTGACAACATTTGAACATCATCTACGTGTCATTCTGTGATTGGTTCAAAATTACTCCACAATCAATAATAATAATCATAAACACTATCATGCATCAATCACATAATGACACGTAGATGATGTTCAAATGTTGTCAAAAAAATGTTGTCTAAGTATCATTATCCTATATTAATAGTGTGATCGACCGTCAAATACTAAAATAAAAGAATATATATATATATATATATATATATATATGGGTTTGCTAATGCGCGTACGTTATTTTTTCAGTTCATACATTTTAGTAATGTGTACCGAGTTTTCGTAGACAAAAATATCATTATATATATATATATATATATATATATATATAAATGTATGTATGTATGTATGTATATATGTATATATATGTATGTATGTATCATGGATTCTAAGTTTTAAGGTTAAGGGTATTTTAATAATAATTTTCATTCTCAAAACTAAAAAAAAAAGAAACCCCCCAGACCCTTCTCACCTTTCTCGCTCCTCTCAATCTTTTCTCTTTCATCTCTCTCACTCCAACATTTTCTCTCTCATTCTTAATGTAGCTCCAATTGAAAAAAATCAGAAACACTTGTCTAACCCTAATCTATCTTCCTTACTTATCTAATTTGTTTCTCTTTCATCTGCATACTCTTCCTCAACCACACACAACAACCTGTGACACCGCAATTGGTTGCTCTTGCTCTGTTCATTCATTTGTTTTCCTCTTTAATAACAAAATAATTGATGATGTTGATGTTGATTTTTGATTGGAGGGTTGTCTTATATATTTTCCCTTCTTATTATTATTAAATTTCATTTTTAAATTAAGTCACGGTAAATAAAACCTTCACAAATCACAAAATTTCCATGTATCATTTGCATTTCTACACCACATTTCATTATACTTTTATCACAGTATACATTGTCATAACTTATGAATATAATTTATCAAAATAAACTACTAATAGTCAAAATATTTTCGAACAACTTATTAGTCAAAATATCAAATCTCCTCAAAATAAACTACTAATTATAAAATTTAAAAATGAAATTTAATAATAATAAGAAGGAAAAATATATAACACAACCCTCCAATCAAAAATCAACATCAACATCATCAATTATTTTGTTATTAAAGTGAAAAACAAATGAACGAACAGAGCAAGAACAACAAATTACGGTGTCTCGGGTTGTTGTGTGTGGGTGAGGGAGAGTATGAAGATGAGAGAGAAACAAATTAGATAAGTGAGGAAGGTGGATTAGGGTTAGACAAGTGTTTCTGATCTTTTCAATTGGAGGCTACACTAAGGATGACAGAGAAAATGTTGAAGTGAGAGACATGAAAGAGAAAGGGTTGAGAGGAATGAGAGAGGTAAGTAAGGGTTTGGGTTTTTTTTAGTTTTGAGAATAAAAATTATTAAAATACTCTTAACCTTTAAAACTTAGAATCCATGATATATATAAGGGTATTTTTGTCTACTAAAACCCGGTACACATTACTAAAATGTAGAGCTGTCAAAACGGGTAACCCGGCTCGACCTGGCCCGGCCCACCACGGGTTGGTCACTTAGTGAGCCAACCCAACCCGGCTCATTTATTAGTGAGCTAGAAAAATTTGAACCTGGCTCGACCCACCACGGGTTGGTAGGTAAACAGGTTGGCTCACTAACCCATTTAATTACAATTTTTTTAAATAAAAAAATTACAAACTTTCTATATTCGAATTTAAACAAATTTAACTCCTAAAAAAATGATGTTAAATTGAAGACAATTCAAAATAATAATAAAAAGTACAATTTGGTATACATAGTGAGTGAAGAGAGTATTTTATTTTTTAGGATTTCATAAATAAAATAATAAATTAAAAAAAAATTAGGTAGATGGGTTGGTAGGCCAACTCGGTCCACCACGGGTTAAACCCGCATGAGCCGGATTTAAATGAACCGGGTTGAAATCTGACCAGCATAAAAAAATTCAATTTTTTCAAACCCAACCCGACCCGAATTCGTGGTGGGCCGGGTTAACTCGCGAGTTGTGACCTATTTTGATGGCTCTACTAAAATGTACCAACTGAAAAATAATGCATACGCATTAGCAAATCTCATATATATATATATATATATATATATATATATATATATATATATATATATATATATGAAATGATTGTACCTGTTGTTGGCTATGGAGTAAAACATTGAGAATAAGAAACTACAAAATTAATAATAGTAGGTTTTAGCACCATCCTAAGGATGGTGCGTTACTATCTATATTAGTAACAAATTGTTCTATACAGTGACTTGTGTAAAATTTGAAGAAAAAACCAAACAATAGTGATAATAATAGAAACCTTAGTCAATAACTGAAAAATGATAAATAATGATGAAATTTAGTAACGGAAAAGTGTTGTCTCTATCATGACCGATTTTTACGAAATTTTAGTAATAAAAAAATACCTCATCAAATTCATTATAATAATTAGTAATTGAAATTTATCATTTAATTAGTTATTAATATCGGTCTTTAATTAGTCAATAATTTTGGTTTATCAACCACTGATTTTGGTATTTGAATCAGTCATTAAAATCAATTATGTTCCGTGTAAAATTCAAGAGGAATCTATAGAAAAGATGAACATTGAAAAAATAAATACAAGCAACTGATAAAAAATAAATAAAAATATTTAAAGGAAAATCTACAAAAGAAAAACTAAAAAAAAGTGAAAGATATTAAAAAAAACAAGATAATTCATACATTTTAGATATTAAAGAATGTTATAAGAGAATTAAAAATAACTCTATAATAATCTAAATTACAAGAATGAATTATCATAAATATGAAAAAGCACATGTCCCTATTTTTATATGTTGTAATTAGTTTTACATATGTATTTTTTAAATATATAAATGTAATGGTTGTAACTATTTTATATGTTTCTTTTACGTGTTTAAATAAAATTTAGATAGTTAGAAGATATGTGAAGATTTTATAACTTTCTTTGATATGTCTTTTTCTTTTTACGAGACACTTATGTAACTCATGTAAATTATTTCTATACAGTTCTTCCCAAATCAAAAAACTACTCATTTATTTCACCTAAAATCAAGGAACGAATCATGTAATAATTTATTTTTGGAATTAATGTTAAACATTGGATTAGTGAAGTGTAATTATTGTTTTAATTAGTCTTATGTTTACATTTAGTATATTTTCTTTTAAACACATGGTTGATGGCTCTTCATGCTCCTTGGTGTTAGTGCAGTAGTTTTCCACAAAGTCATATGATTCAAAATTTTCTTTAATACTTTTTAGGTAATTCCAAAACCATAATGTTTGTTCATTAATAAAGAAGACATGAATGTAGAACTTATGTGGAACTACTATCTTTTGTGTCAAAAAGAAAAAGACTCGTCCACAAGCCAACTATTGTGTTTCCTAAATCAGCCAAAGGCGGCACTCTTTTCACACTTTGATGCCAACATCCATTTGGATATTGGATTTTATAACGAATGATGTGTTATTTCACTATATTAATAACGTTAAAAGTCTAAAATAATTGACGTTAAATAATATTTTTTACTAGTAAATTAATGAATGATGTGCTATGTCACTTAGGGACTTTAATCACATGTTATTTATAATTTTTACATGTAAATGGTGAGTACAGTGTCTTATTTTTAATCTCTTATATTATTAAATTGTAATATTATTATATATTTTTTTATATTTTATATATTTATGTATTGGATACTTACTTTATTTTTTTGAAAAAAAAAGTAGATTTAAGTTTAAAATTAGATTTATATTAAATCTAGTGTGTTTAGAAAATATGGATTTGGAAATCCAATTCAATTTTTTTAAATGGATTTGGATTTAAAATATAATCTAAATATTAATTCTTTTATGAAATAAATGAATTTGGATTTAAAATATGATCCAAATATTTGGATTTGGACTGGATTTGGATTGAATTTTCTAAAATTTACGTTAATACTAGAAAGTTATAACACTAGTATTTTGAACTTAATTATTGTTAAATAACTCATGCATTGTTTGAATACTCAATTACTATTAACTAATAAACTAAAATATTTTTGGAAACGCAACTACTCTTAAGTAAACAACTTAAATATTATTTTAAAAACAATTATTTTTAACTAAGATTTTAATATTGTTTAGAAGGAAAGTACTCCTAGGTAAAAAAAGTTTTACAAAGAAAAGTATAAGGAGTCACGTTGCTTGTGTTGGTGAAGGAGTCATGATGGTTCGTGATAACGGCAATGGTGGTTCACAACAATATCGCAGAGGTCTCTCTTTTTCGCGGTGGTGATGAATGTTCAGGTGCTGCTCTGATTGATTTTCAGTGTCATTCTTCTGGATCGCGATGAACTTGTAATTTCTAGTCTAGTTTTTCTTTTTCAGGTGACGTACACTATGGTGTTCATGGTTGCTCGTAGTTTCAAATCTTCAATGGAGAGAGACATAATTTGCAGCTATGTGTGGTTTTGCATCTTAGAAGTTTAATTTGCATTGTGATAGAGATGCTCGTGTTTATTGGCGTGCGATACAGGTTCAACAGTTGTGTTTTGTTGTGGAAGACCTTCAAAATCTACTTCTCCAACGAGGCAAGAAGGAAGTTCGATGATTTCGGATGGTGAAAGATTTTTCTATACCAGTTATACCTTTAACCGATATAAAAAGTAACACTTTTTATACCAGTTCTGAAACTGGTATAAAAAGCCAATGCTTCCTATACTTTCTGCTTTTATATTGATTCTACAACTCGTACAAAAAAAAAACCCTTTTTAACAAGTATAGAAAGATTTTATGCATTAATGAAGGTTTATACATTCTTCTAGTTTGTTAAAATAAACATAAAGAATGTTTTTGTTCAACTTAGGATACATAAAGCTTTGAGTGACAATACCATTAAAAGTTTATTTCACAAACATTTTTTTAAAATTATGCAAACATATATTAACATGTGAAGATGGTAACTTTTCAAAGTTGCACATCAATATTAATCTTATAGTTGATGATCAGAGAGTCTTATATTCTTTTATTAGTCTTCAAATTGCGAACCTTTTTATAATCATTTTTGAATAAGTAAAAAATAAGAGTGCACATTACTTTATGCATGCAGTTGAGCTCTTCCTCATCACAATCCTCTTTAGGGAATGAGATCTTTATATCACCACGATGATTTGTCACAACTGATAGTAAATGGGCTTTATGTATATCTCCATTGTAAGACCTAGGAAAAATAAATATCTAAAAACGTGGTAGAGGCCATGGATTAAAATAAGAAAGGATGAGTTATACAAAAGTGAAGGATGACATAGATGATTAGATCTCCTAGTTATGAGTTGGTGGTCATGTGTTTGTTTCTTGTTATGTGCATAATAAATTTTTTAATTCATTATTATTTTGTTGTATGTGGATGTGTGATGTGTATTTATGTTTGTAATAATTGTTGTGAATTAGGTTGACAATATAAATGTTATAGTCTATTTGGTTTAGGGTATACATTTAGAACTTGGGGTGGTGAGTTCAAGTTTTCAATAAAGCTATATATATATAAAAGCTATTTTTCATCCTTTTTATACTAATTCTTCATGCATTAAGTGATGAGATGATTTGGCTATGTTGTATGCTTAAACTAGGCTGCTTTTCACTAGGATTCAAACTATTTTCATTGAAATTATTGAGTTTCACTTGGTCATGATGTTTTATATTAAAACTGTAAGGTTATTTCATTGGTCGTGTAACCTTAGTATTGCACCATGTTGTGCCACATGATTATGGACTGTTTGGTAGTGTTTTCATATTGCTTCAGTATTCTTCCATGTTGTTTTTTGTGTTGTGTTGAGTGGTATAACATGTTGTCATGATGATTTGGTCCTGTTGGAAGTTGTTTAATCTATTGTGATGAGATTTTTATGCACATACCGAGTTATTTTACATGATTCTAGACTGTTTAACTTTGCTAATAATGTTATCTTAGTGTTACAGAGTTGCTAAAACAATATTATGGATTGTTTAAATATGTTTTCCATGTTGTTCTTTGATTGTGGTATGTTGTTTTAATTGTTAGTATGATGTTTGAAACATGTGTCGTGTATTTAAAATTGCAATTATAATGTTGGAAGCATGTGTTGAGTTCTTTTATGTGTAACTATGGTTTTTTTAAGTCTTTGTCGAGTTGTTTTACTTGATTCTGGATGGTTTAGACTTGTTGTCATGCTTGGTCGGGCTGGGGTCTCGAGTTGGTCGAGCTATGTTGGTCGAGTTGGGTTATCTGAATTGTGTTGGCTGGCCTAGTTGTGATGTGTTGGTCGAGCAGTCCGAGATGATTTGTTTGGCCAAGCTGATCGAGCTGGATTGTGTGGCCGAGCTGGATTGTGTGACTAAGCTGGGTTGTTTGGTCAGGCTGAGTGGGTTGTTTGAATGAGCTGTTTGGGGACCTCAATTTTAAGGTTTTGGAACTCGGTCTATGGGTTTTGGAGGTTAGCTTAGGGGATTTTTTACTTTGGTCGAGCTGTTGATGATGTTGGTCGAGCTGTTTATGTTGTTGGCTGAGCTTTTTGTGATGTTGGCCATGTTGTGTTGTTTCGTTGTTAAGTTTTGTGGTTGGTTGCTATGTTTTGTTTGGACATGGTTAGGTTGCTTCTTGTTGGTTGAGCTGTTTGGTGGTGTGATGACTTGTCGGTCCGGTTGGTGTTGGAAGGTGAGGTGTGTTATGATTGTTGTTGTTGTTGTATGGCGAATGTTTGTCCAGTGTGAGGCTGGAAGATGCGTGTGGTTGATGTGCCTTCTTTTTGTAACTTGTAAAGTTGAGTTTTGCTCTTTTCGCCTGTGTGAGGCAGTGGAAATGTGTGCTTCTTTCCTGTGTGAGGTAATGGAAAATGGAGGATATGGTTTTGTTCCTTTCGCATGTGTGAGGTAGTTGACATGGGTCCTTTTGCTTGTGTAAGGTAGTGGAAAGGGAGATTAAGGTGTTGTTCCTTTTGCTTGAGACAGTGGAAAAGGGACCTTTTTCGCTTATAACAGGTAGTGGAAAAAGGATGTTATGGTGTTATTCCTTTCGCCTGTGTGAGACATAGGAAATGGGTACTTGGTGTGATGGTAGGTTACGAGAGAATGACATTGTTGATATTACTTGGTGGTAATGTGTTTTCATGTAATGAGAATGTGGTTGACTCTTTGAATTGGATATGATGTTTTGAGTTGTGTGGATGAGTATGGTTGTTGGTTATTATCTCGTATTATTTTCTGGTTAGCTCACCATTGCTTGTTTGTGTTTGTGCGATGATCGTATAACTTTTGTTGTTATACGAAAGCAAAAGATATTATATAAATAAAACTGTTGAGTCTTAAAACGAAGAGATACATGAAAAAATCATAAAAATTTTCAAAATGCTTTGAGACAATGATTAATTTAGTTCATAATTTTCTATCAATATCGTAAGATTTGTAATTGAAATAATGTTTATTTATACGAGATTTTAATTTTGAGAAATTAAATAAATGAAGTTATTTTTCGAATTATTCTCTATTTTGTATTTTCCTAAAGTAATGAATGTTTTATATCGACATTGTCACTCTACCAAAGAAAACCTTCTCCTAAGAATACAGGAGGACCAAAAAGTGTAACTTCTTCAATGTTGAGAAATGGTTCATACTTGTCATGTTAAATCTTTTGCTTTAGGTGAAGTAAGGTGTTCAATCTTTGACAGGTTGAACTCTAATATCAACCATATTTAATAAATATATATGACAAAAATAAAAAATCAAATACATATTTAATTATACCTTGATTATTAATAAAATTTATATAAAATTAAATTTTTTACATTAAAATTATAATTTATTTATTATATTAAAAATAAAATATATCAATATTCACCACATATTTACTAACAAAATTTAAGACTCCAAAATTTTCGAAGATCCGTATCACAAACTCAAAACGTCAGTAGTATTTATGGAGGGGTAGCCAATAGAAAAATGTAATCGAGATACACAGAAAGGGCTGATTTTGTCTTATCACCGACACCAAATGGAAAGTCAAAGACAAATGAGACACAAAAAACGCGGTTTCATTTTCATTTTCCAATGTTCATGCACACATCCAATACAGCTGTGATCATCAATAATATCAATTATATATTCTAATCTAAGGAACCTTTATACTTTTTTATTCAACATAAATGAAGTGTAAATTAATGTAGATCTATGCTACAGGCTTCACAGTTTACTTGTCGTAATCTTAGATCCTCAGATGTCAAACAAAAAAATAAACATCCTCTTCTTCCTATGTGTTTGTGAACTCAAGTTTTAGTTCCAAGAATTTTGCCCTCTACTCTTGTGCTTCTTCTGGGAAGCTTCTTGGCTGCACCTGTCCTACGGATCCCTAAGAAAATACCAGCTTTCTAAATTTAGATAGTGTCTACCGATATCATTGGTATTGGATAAATTTCTAGAAATGGAAAGTTCCAAGAACAACAGAGTGGAGAAAAGAGGGTACGAGCTAGTTGATGAGGCTGACGATTCACAGCATCGTCTTACACATCCAAAGAAACCAAAACTACCCGGTTTAGCCAGGTATATTCAATTTTACTAATCTTTCATCGCTCATCATTAGTTGCTTTCTTTTAATTAGGTTATTTTGCTTCAAACTCCTCTTTCGTGTTTGAATTAATTTCCATTTGGGTGGTATCGTTAAGACTGTTACTAGATCTTCGATAACATGACATCAGTTCGCAGGTTAATGTTTTGTTCTTCTTAATTTTGAAACTAATTAATGTAAGATTTGTCACTGGGTCTTTGAGAGGAATATCAAACTTTTATTAGCATTTTAGTGTTTTCAACTAATTTGATTGTTTCCACCCAATGAATTTCCCAATCTGTTTCTCAATGCTGGTTATCTTCGATTTGCCGTATGTTAGTTGGTAGTTACTTTTTGTGCCTTTAAATATAAATTAAGTGACACTCACACCAATATATTACTCGAATCGTGTTTAGTGTGATTGTGGAAGCATTAAAGGTTGACAGTCTGCAGAGACTATGCTCATCTTTGGAACCTCTTCTCAGAAAAATTGTGAGTTACTTTTTGCTTTCTTTATATTCTATACAGCACAATTTTAACGTTTCTTTCTTTTTACCTGCAATGATGAAGAACTTTTCTGTATAATAGTGGACCCAGTGATTGCTCGATCCTTGAGCACTTCTTCAATGAAGAAGTGACAATAAAGTAGTGGGTGATACATAATTTAGTTGCAGTCTTTGATTTCGATTTCCTTGAGTGAAAAAGAAAAGAAAAAGATATCATGATATGTAAAATATAAAATGTTTATTTACAACCCTATTAATGGTTTTGTTAGAGATTGATATTTGAATAGTATGTTTGTTACTTTCATTTAGAAGAAAGCTAGAGGTACCTGAATTAGTAAAGATCCTATTAATCGAGATATATAAATGTGTTATAAGGTTAATATGTTAATCCTTCAAACACCATGACCTTGTAGGTCAGTGAAGAAGTGGAGCGTGCTTTGGCAAAACTGGGCCATGATAAATTGGCTGAAAGGTGTGTTTCCCTGTGAAATTGGATTTTGGAAAGTCTTGATTTCCAGTTATAAATGTATGCTAGCACGATACTGATAGCTGATGACTGATATTCAATTGAATAATATCATACCTTATCAATGATTTTATCAATTACGTTTTGATTGTCAGATCTCAGCCACCAAGATTAGAAGGACCAGTGGCGAAGAATCTGCAGCTTCAGTTCAGAACAAGAATGCTGCCTCATTTGTTCACTGGGGGAAAGGTTGAGGGAGAGCAAGGATCTGCAATCCATGTTGTGTTAATGGATCCCAACACTGGCAGTGTGGTTCGTGTTGGACCAGAATCTGTTGCTAAATTGAATGTGGTGGTACTTGAAGGTGACTTCAATGAGGAAGTGGATGATGATTGGACAAAAGAGCACTTTGAAGGCCATGAAGTAAAGGAGCGTGATGGGAAAAGGCCACTTCTAACTGGAGATTTGCAGGTTAGTCTGAAGGAAGGGGTAGGAACCTTAGGTGAGCTTACTTTTACTGACAATTCTAGCTGGATAAGAAGCAGAAAATTCCGGCTTGGTGTTAAGGTTGCTCCTGGTTATTGTGAGGAGATTCGTATTCGCGAGGGAAAGACCGAAGCCTTTGCTGTTAAAGATCACAGAGGAGAATGTGAGTTTTCTAATACTTCATATTTTTTGCTTATGACTATTCAAACTTTTATGTTTTTGCAGGATAACATGTTCATGGATGTTAACCTTCTGTATCCAGCTAAATACATAATGAACATAGAAAATTTGTCTCTGTACAGTCTGTTTGTTTCCTTGCATAGTTTGTCAAGGCAACAATGTTTTCAGCAACTAAACAAATTGTTTTCTTCAACTTGCAGTATACAAGAAACATTATCCACCTGCTTTGAATGATGAAGTTTGGAGATTGGATCGTATAGCTAAGGATGGGGCACTTCACAAAAAGTTGATTCAAGCAAAAATAGTAACTGTAGAAGACTTCCTACGACTTCTTGTCCGCGAGCCACAGAAGTTAAGAAGTGTAAGAACTCAATATAACTATTGCAAAAGCATCGATATCATTGTTCTCTAATCCAAAAGTACTCGTTCCTACAAACTTCACAATTTTCCATCTTTGATGCAGATACTTGGTAGTGGAATGTCCAATAGAATGTGGGAGAATACTGTGGAGCATGCCAAGACATGTGTCTTGGGTGGCAAGCTCTTTGTTTACTACACCGACGAAACCAATACCGCAGGCATTGTATTCGACCATATATACCAGCTGAGAGGCCTCATTGCAGATGGCCAATTCTTCTCTTTGGAATCACTTACTCCAAATCAGAAGGTTAATTTTGCGATAACTAAAAACAGAATTTGTAGTATGTGATTGACATGTCTTGTAAACTACATTAGCTCATTTATTCAGAGTTTGATTTACAGATGTCTGTGGATTCCCTGGTGAAGAAAGCATATGATAATTGGGACCAAGTTGTAGAATATGATGGAAAAGTTTTAAATTCGCTCACTAATTCGAAAAAGGGATCAAGAGCTTTAGCAACTCAGATAATGAACCATAACAGTTTCCCAGAGCAACAGTATTCCTCAGCAAAGAACAAGGTGTCATATGTCTCCTCTGAACAAAATCAACAGTCGCAGATAACAAATAACTACTCAGCCAGTCCCGGTTTGACTGACTATCTATTCGGGAGATCTGACAGTCAGATGGTAGGCACATCTTTAACTGAGTCTGAGATATCATTGAATGGAAGCATGAACTACATAACAGGTGAAAATCATGAAAATGCTGGGACTTATTTCGCTGGAGATTGGTCCCGGCCAAGAAGTGGACAAGGGTTGGAAGACATTGTGGCAGAAGAACTCCGTCTGAGGAGTTCAGAGATGTTGGAGAGTGATGATATGCAGAGGTTACTTAAGACAATCAATGCTGGAGTGAACATGTCAGGGAATCTTGGTCATTCTAATGAGGGTTGTTACGCCTATAGCCTTCAGTATGAGCCTCAGATGTATCATTCATTCGGTGAGGATCAGGGGAAGCCTTCAGGGAAAGCTGTAGTGGGGTGGCTTAAGCTCAAAGCTGCTTTAAGGTGGGGCATATTTATCAGAAAAAAAGCTGCAGAAAGGAGAGCACAGCTCACTGAGTTGAATTGAGTTATAAATATGCTTCAAACTGCAACATTTTCAACTCATTTCCATCTGACAGACAATTTCTAGCTGATATTGCTTTTCGAATGTGACAAATTACAATGCATAGAACAATTTCAGAAAAAAAAAAAAAAACACAAAGGTTAAATAAGTTGTACAGATGTGGCATTCAAGGTTTGAATAGCAGTTAGTTACAAATAATTGGAAAACGCAACCTCAGACTTGCTTCAGCTTGTGAGATTATAGACATCAGGCAGCACTGTCATGTAACAGGCTCTCTTATTGTGGCATTTTATTTTTCTATTTTTGTTGTGTCATTTAGTTATGAATTCATTTTCATTTCTTACTTTTTCATTAACTGATCAAGGAGTCTGTATCTAATGGTTCTTGTTTTTTCATTATTTTCTGATAATGTACCATGACTTGTTTGTGAGCACTTACCACATGTAATAAAATGAATTCTACTGAAGAATATTAGCAATTTATGTTCATACGAGGAAAATGTCATCAATCTCTAAGAAATGAGAATATTTTTTTTTTCCATAGATTCACATTCAATTAATTTGTTTTAGTAAAAGAAAGTTGAATTGGTAGTTCGACTTATATATTCTTCAAATTTCAAATTTAAGTAACTGTTGTTATCAGAGCAACGAATAGAAAACTTGAAAGTATAAATTAATATTTATATTGATAATTATGATTGGTTTATGTCTGAAGAGTAATATTGAATACGTAGAGGATGTTAGTACTAAAATGTAAATATCTTTATATATAGTATAATATATTATTTTCTAATATTTGTTGTATTATTTTACTGTTTATTGGAACTTTATATCAATCCATTTTTTGATGTGAATATTTTGAAAAATAATACTGCATAGTTACTTATATAAAGCAAAATCTTTATCTGATTTTAGTTAATGACAACAATATTAGTCTTCCATTATTAAAATGAAGATTTAGTTTTAAATTTTCAAATAATTATATTTATGCATATTTATAGTCTTTTTTAGGATAATTCAATGCGTTCAATTTTAAAATATCGTTATATAAAGAACCAAAGTTTTATATTTTATTGTGGTTACAGTATCATTTCAATAACTAAATTATTAAGTAAATTATACAAATAAAATATATAAGTATAACTAAATTATTAAGTAAATCTTTCTAAGATAACAATTACACACACAAAAAATACAAGTTTAATAATAATTTATACTGATGTTAACTTGTTTTGAAATTGATTAATGCAATTGACCATATAAGCTGTTGGATTTGGATTTTTAGTAACTGTCGTATATGATGTTTATAAAAACAATATTATTAAGAAGGAAAACTTTGACAACCCAAAGTTGTCAATTTTTTACAACGACACGTGCTGTTTTTATATTGGTTGGTTTGTAATATTTTATTAAGAGGGTGCATTTCGTGAGGGTATTTTTGGAAAGACATTTGAGATTCTCCTCTTCATTTGGCAGTTTCATTTGAGACTTCCTCTCTCTCCACCATTTTCATTTCCATCTTCTTCGTTTTTCTCTACCATTTTCACTTTTTGTGGAGAATTGCTTTCATTCTCGCGAGTCTTCCTATCCATAAAAAGAAATTTCATCTTATGTGTTCCTGTTTTGGAGTTGGCGTCATTTTTCTTTTTTTCGTCTTTCTCCACCATTTTCACTTTATCTGGAGCATTGCTTTCACTCTCACGGGTCTTCTTCTCGATTGAAAGAAATTTTTCACTCGAGTTGAAACTTGTACATGTTTTTTGTATAAAAAAATCATGATTATAAATGTTGGGTAATATGTACTGATAATATATTATATGAATAAAATTTCAATTTTGGGTAATACGTTCTCTACTAGTGCTACTAGTGTTGTTCGACCATATATATTGAAACTTTTATTTTGTTATGGGTGTTTGGTATAAAAATTGATTTTGTAAGCGACCTTGATAGGCCTGATTGTTGGTGCCTAAAAAAAAGATCCAATTCAATAGAGTGTTAGTGTCTAAAAAAAGAATCACATCACACAAGTGCCTAAAAAAAAGATCCAATTCAATTACATAAAATATCTTTTGCTACTTATGTGCCCACAGTGGGCTCCTGCAGCATAAGTTTTTCTACAAAACTAGATTACAGTGGCCAAAAAGGCCTACACTTGATTACCATTTATAGGGTCCTTGTAATCGATTACAATGGCCAAAAAGGCCTACACTTGATTACCAAGGCATAATTTGGAAGGTCTTTGAGTCTAGATTCCAACAAAACAAGAATAAACTCATTTGGAGTTCGGTGGAGAAAGTAATGAGTAAAACAACCAGGAAAGGTTAGAGTTGACATGAATATATAAAGTGTTAAGTTTAAGGAATAAACTGTACATACTCAGATGTCCAAAAATTACAAATTAGTAGTCATTGGAAAGCTTTTTGAGTCTAGTTTCTAATAAAAAAAGAATCACATCATTTCAAGGTCGGTGGGAAAAGTTATCATTAAAATAGCCAGCAAAGGTCAAAGTTGACAATATGTTAACTTGATCATGACACCAACATTTGGTCTTTCCTCCACCAAGGACTGCCAAAAACCTAGTTTTCAGGATCTACTCACACTTAAACATTAAAAAGAACTCTTATCCATTCAAAAAATATGAAAAAATTACATAAAATGTCTTTGGCTACTTATGTGCCCACAGCTGGGTCATGCAGTTCACTTACCTTGGTTCAAAAACATATATGGGTTTTGATCTTTGCTGACTATTTTAATCATAACTTTTCCCACAGACCTCCAAATTATGTGATTCTTTTTTTATTAAAAAATAGACTCAAAAAGCTTTCCAATAACTATTAATTTTTAATTTGTGGACATCTGAGTAGGTACAGTTAATTACTTAAAGTTAACGTTTTATATATTCTTACCACCTCTGACCTTTGCCGGTTATTTTGCTTTTAACTTTCTCCACCGAACTCCAAATGAATTGATTCATTTTTTATTAGAAAATAGACACAAAAAGATTTCCAATGACTAATAATTTGTAATTTTCCCATCTAAAATAAGAAACATGAAACAATAACTTGAAAGTAAACTCATTTAGAAAGCTTAGAAAAACGTTGTTTTTGGGAAATTAACTGCATCTAGTACAATGATCTAAAAATTATGGGTTGGTAGTCATTTGAAAGCTCTTTGAGTCTATATTCCAACAAAATAAGAATCAACTCATTTGGAGTTCGGTGGAGAAAGTTAAGAGCAAAACAACCAGAAAATGTCAGAGTTGGCAGGAATATATAAAACGTTAACTTGAAGAAATAAACTATACCTACTCAGATGTCCCAAAATTACAAATTCGTAGTCATTGGAAAGCGTTTTGAGTCTAGTTTCTAATAAAAAAGAATCACATTATTCGGAGGTCGGTGGGAAAAGTTATCATTAAAAGAGCCAACAAAGGTCAATGTTGACAGCATGTTATCTCACTCAAATTGCCTTTGGCTACTTATGTGCCCACAACTGGCTCCTACAGCACAGGTTTTTGTACAAAACCAGAATTTTGTTCGTATAATCATTTATAAGATCCTTGTAATCGATTACAAGGCACAAAATGGTTTGCACTTGTTTCAGGACTTGAACCAACTTGGCCTTGACACCAACATTGGATCTTTCCTTCACCATGGACTGTCCAAACCTCAATTACCTCCCTTTAGTCACACTTAAACACTAAAAACAACTCTAATCCACCGAAAAAAATTGGTGACATTATTATTTATGGATGGTACTCAATCGCATTGGCCACTTTGTTTATTCATATTTCAAACAACAACACATTTGAATATGACAATAACAAAGACATTAAAACTTCAATTAACATTAACAATAACCAACTGAAGTAAAGTTTCATCTTTTATTTCATTAAAAAATTGGGTACAATAAACTTATTTGTTCATCTATGTACAATTTTGTATTCTTTCTATAATGATTCAATACAAAAATCACTCGTGTTTCGCTCTATTTCTTGTGTATGGGGTTCTAAGCGCCTTGCTCTTGTAACGCTTTCGCGATCCGACCCTCACAAACCTTTGCACACTGGGTTGGTTGTTGTACATGCCTTCTAGGCTTACAAAGGCAATGTTCATGTCGGATTCTGCACGAGGCGTACT
Organism: Vigna reflexopilosa; assembly: GCA_027742785.1. Classification (NCBI taxonomy): domain Eukaryota; kingdom Viridiplantae; phylum Streptophyta; class Magnoliopsida; order Fabales; family Fabaceae; genus Vigna; species Vigna reflexopilosa. Next base: position 33,869,386 of record CM050918.1, read on the forward strand.
TTTTATATTTCTCCTTTTATTCTTCTCTTAAAAGCACAAACATACTTTGTTAACGCACAATTCCATCAAAGAAAACAAAATAAGAAAATCGCAAAACCCAAAAACGGTAACAAAAAATTTTAAAAAACAAATAAAACCCCAAAGAACCAAAACTCAATAGCCAAACCGACAATGCAAATAAAAAAAGACAAAAACCCATTTACCTTGCTCAAACCACCAACGTCATCAGAGGATTTCATTCCGCACTATAACATCAACCGAAATGCTCACATCTTAAAGATGAAAGAAAACCTTTTGGTTCGTCGGAGCTGAAGGAAATGAGGAGTCACGAGGGAGGACGACAAAGACAACACAAAGTTGGAGAATGCCAAGGGTTTTGCAAAACGGCGAGAGACGAGAAAGATGAGAATGAGAAAATGGAAAAAGAATTGTGAACGAAAACAAAGAAGCACAATATGAAGAGATAAGGAAATAAGGGTATTTTTGGAATCAGAAAAAACTGAACCCTCAATCCATTTCAATTTATTGAAACAGACCAATAAAATACTGACACATGACATTGATAAAAAGTTATCAAAATATCATGATATTATTATTAATTTCACATTTATGAAAAAGATAAAGTAAGGAATAATAGACTCTTTCAATATTAGTTGTATATTAACATTCTTTTAATAATTACAAATATTAAAAGTCAAACAGGTGTTCAATCACTTCAATAATAAACTGAATTTTCACATAATTAAGTTTTGATTGCATGAAAAACTTAGATATACTCAGTTGTCTCTAATAATTTTTTTGTAATATATGAATACTAAATAATTTTATATTTTTTAATTGAGTATTTATTATTTTCGATGAAGTAACTATTATTATACAGTATCAATTTACAAAATTATTATATTATTTTACAATTTTATAAAATTATAAAATAATATGTAACTATAATTATGACAGGATAAGATAACAATAATGTCTTCCAATTAATAAAAAAGTTGAATTGTAAATATTCAATTAAAAAACTATAATTTTTTTAATATTCAATAGACCATAAAACTAAACCATTAAACTCATTTCACAATATCAAAATTTATCAAACACTTAAAAATAAACCATTAAAAAATTGATACAAATACAGTAATTATTTTTCACATAATACTGAAATTAAAATATGACAATACCATATAATCGATTATTTACCCTACTTTTAATTAAAAAATGTATTTCAAAATGAACATGATAAAAAAAATTATGAGATACAGGAGGAACATCCATTAATAATTGATTGAAGCCTCTTACATAAACCTTCAACAACCAATGATCATAAAAGGAATATCTAAGAAAACACAATTTAGATGAATTCCACTGTCACTGAAGACCCACAGAGTGTGAAAGTAGCAAATATTTGAGAGAAAAACTAGAAAAACGTTTTTCTCAAGAAAGTCATCTTACCTGCTTCAACCATAAAAAGTCAAGTCTGTGAAACGAAACCACCAAACTATTTAAGTTATATCAATTTTTTTCTTGAATTAAATATCATACCATGTCATTTTCGCTAAATTAGTTCACTAAAGCAAAAGCAACACCATTATTATTTCAGTGCTAAACATTTGCGAAAACAATCTTGAAATGTATGGCATCTTTTTTCTAATAGATTAAAAATTCAGGATATTGAGAGAATTTATCCATTTGTTAGCACCCTTAAATATATGAATTAAAGAGTTCAAAAGACATTCAAGACAAAAGTTATATTCAATGACAAAGTCATTGAACAATAAAACCATAGTATTATTATATGTCTTAACCTGGAGTTCCTTGTTTTATATTTGTTTGGCTTTTAAGGCAAAAGATAAAAATGCAACAAACAAGGAAGGATTGAACAATAATACTCTAGTATTATGTCTTCGTATGATGTTTCTTGTTTTTATATTTGCTTGACATTAAGAAGGGAAAATATCCAAAATAGAACAAACAAATAAGTAGAAGTCATTGCATCCCCAATATAGGAGAGAATGAATTTGATTCCAACAAGTAACTTGAACATACATATGGGTTCCTTTTCTATTCTTCTAACATAATCTCATATACTAAGAAGTGTCTATGACGACATTTACAAGAGGATCCTATAGTTCATAAAAACCTCATCCAAAAGTCCGTGAACTTAACTTTAGAATTAGTTATGTACTTGGCTAAATATTAAGTGGGATTTACTGGTAGGAAATCTCTTTCCCCTTGGCTTTCTACAAATCTTTCCCCAACTTATGTACCCCATTTTCTCAATGGCAATTTCAGTGTCAATATTTAGTTCCTTCAAGTTCAAAAGCAAGTCTGTGATGTTAGAGGATGAACCACAAGACTTTCTCTTACCCCGAGCTACTACATTTCTGCCGGCACTTCTAAGGCAACCTGATGCTGAGGGAGTTTTTCTGGCAGCTTCCACGAGACCTCCTATGGTTTGAAGATCTTCGGTCACCTCATACCGAGACAAAGAAGCAAGGCTTGGGAGAATGTCACTTTGGAAGTCATTCCCCTGCCTCCTCCTGTTTGTTCGGCACTTTCTTGGTTGACTTGGTGAAGTAGATAGACCTTCTTGCTCATTTTGGCCACTACTCTTGTATAGGTCCTTGGTGTCAGACAAATTTAATGACATGAACTCAAAGTAATCAAAGTCAGCAGGCAGAAAGTCCTCAAGATCCTTAATGGCACAATTGAAATCCTCCTTAACCTCATGCTCTGGATGATTGACTACTGTAGAAACAATTCCAGCAAACCAGTGGAGAGAACTAGTTATAGAAGGTTCAGATGATGGGCAATTTGTCATTTGGATACCATCATAGGTCAAAGCTTCTGATATGGAAACCAAAGCCTCGGCTGCAATTCTGGTTTGCTCTTCTCGTGCTTCTGGAACCTCCTGCTCCTGCCTTGCCAAGCGCAACATCCCAGGCTGGTTTTCATCAGATTCTCCTCTGGGTGGAGAACATTCCTTGTTTTCTGGACTTGCAGGAGCTTGTAAATCATTATCAATTGGCATATTTTCATCTTCATTTGTGCATGAATTTAGGTCAAGAATACCTGATGAATGTTTGTGCTTCTTTTCATTCTTCATGTATTCACTGACAGATGCTTGTTCGCTCATGTCAGGATAACCATCAGAAGGCAAATTTACATTGGATATCTTATTAATTTCTTCAGTCCTATGATCTGTGGACAGGCTCTGGACGACTTTGGGTGTCTGAGGTTTTCCATTAAGGTCGAATTCACACAAGTGACTTTTCTGAACCTTATTCAACTCCAAATCAGAATGTACACACCCAGATTTTGAAGGATTCAGAAAGGAACAATCAATGGGAGTTGAGGCTTCACATTCACCAGTGGGGTTTCCCTTGGGTACAGCAGGCTTTTCTTTAAGCCAAGGCGACCTTGAATCCTGAAATTTATCATATTCAACTGTTATCCGAATGCTTTGAAATTCTGCAGCTTTTGTTTCAGAAGAACCAACAGGCATAACATTCAGGTTTATGTTGTTGTTACTCTCCACATATTCTGAATCCTTAACATACTTCCAAAGCTCATGGCCAGCTGATGATGGACCACGATCACAGCAGTTTGGATCATCAGTACTAATTGATGGTAGACCCAACAGATTGGACCTGTTGCAAAATTTGCTGTGAAGACAGTTTTGACAATCTAAACTAGAGCCAGATGCAATACTTTTCCATAACACTGATGGTGAAATCCTAGAACTTTTCAGGTGAGACTCAGAAACAAGCTGATGAGAAGAACATGGGCATGAAGCATAGCTAGGTCCAAGCCAGACACCATTTGTGGGATTATGCCTTCCAGCAAAGCTATCCCTATCCGTTCTCAGTCCCGGGACAATTTGATTGGTGGAATGAAAACATGAAGAGTTGTTAACTTGTTTCAGCTTCTTACTTATGGATTCAATTGAAACAGATTGGCTTTCTGTATCATTAAATATAGCAAGGGAACCCAAGTCACTACCGTTTTGCCCTGTAAAATTAGCAATTCACTATATCAGAAAAAAGGTATACCAAACAAAGATATGTATTATAATAACTACAATGCAATCTCAGAAAAATTCTCACCAGAACCAGTACCCAAGGGCAGCCGTCCATGTTTTGTCCCCTTGTTTGGTAGTGAGGGATCTAAACAAGCTTGGAGATCCTGTTTTCTTTCCAAATTCTGGATGACATCATTGGTAAAACTATGAGAACCTGGTATAATTCTCCTCGGCATATCATGAAAGGTATAGTTTTTGTGATGGATTGACGCACCAAAATCATCAGACTTCACACCTGTCTCTTCTTCAAGCTTAAATGGCAAATTTAAGTCGGAGAAACCATTAAAATTGGTTCTAAATGGTTTCTCAGCAGTGTTATACACAGCCTTAGAAATTCCATTTAAAGTATAAGTTGACAGTGCGAGCTCTTTGATAGCCCTTTCATTTTCACAAGATTCACCTTCACTATCAATGTATTCATCAGCTGGAAGTTGAAGATCCAATATTTTCTTACCAACTTTTCTGTAAGCTGATACTGATAGTGTAGTATCTTTCGAAGATTCTATGATTGCAGCTGGGGCAGGAGCTGAAACAGGAGTAGGATGTAATTGCCTGCTCATTTCTTGCACAGAAGCCAATGGTAACTGGATGCCTTCAGCATTTAAAATAGATGATTGACTAGTGAAACGATGCAAGTTTTGTGAGTAATACAAAGAGGAACTTGACGATGATGTCTCCAACCTTATAGTATGTTTATGTAACTCAATCCTTTTAATTTCATCCATTAATTCTTTTTGTTTCCGGTAAATACGGTGAAGCTCATGAATCTGAACAGCAAGGCACAGGCCAGAGTCATTAAAAAATAAAGTTAAGATCTTTATGAATATCCAAGAATATTCAAGAACAATTTTACCCCAAACAACAAACCTCCACAATGTTATCTTTATTTTGGATGAAATAAATTTTTAGAATGAAATGAATGAATGAATTTGACAATTTTTAGAATCATTTGTTTATCTAAATAAGATTCTTATTTTGCTCCCCACTTTTATTATCAATAAATAAACAAATATGATCAAACTTCTTCTCATAGAACCTAGTAGTACTGACCCAAACATGTTACAATGGAAACTCTTACTGCCATTTCAAAAAGTCTCAGGGTCTAGAGTTACACAACTTCAGGACTTCAGGTACCAGCAGATGATAAATGTTTAATCTTGTGTTTGACGAAGACTGAAACAGGAAACCTTATGAAAATTATTAATTTGTGTAGATAATGGGTAATACTTTCTCACATGACCATGTTTGCCTTCCAACACTAATTATACTTTTAATAAAACATAAAAGAAAGTCTTTTTGGCAGCTATATGCAGAAAAGATAAACACAATGAAACCATGAAGCTAACATACTTGGTCCCTGAATATGGCCTCATGCTTGAGTATTGTCTGTTTCAGAAGTTCCTTGTTGTAACCTAAAAGATGACAAGTAGATGACAATGGCGAGGATCCAAGTCCATAGCAGTCATCTTCACGTTCACCAGTATAATTAGATGAGGTCCATGTGCTGCCTTCTGCACTGAAGACAAGATCCCTCGGGGAATGATATCCTGGGATATAACCATTGTTTTGCCTGTTTGCACCCATGCCCAATAGTGCCATAGATGACAATGTACAGATTTCAATGAAACAAGATATTATAAAGTATCCTCGTTTTTAAGGGAATGAAAACCTGCAATCAAAACAAAAATAAATTGATTATTAGTTAAATAATAATTTAAGAGAAATTTTTATAAGTAATAAATAAAAATACAGTTTAAGCCCAAAAGAAGAGACACCTGCTTTACTCTGGCTTACATAAGTTTTTATTTACTGAGAAAACAAGATTGTTCGCTAAGGAGAAAAGTGATTGCTCCAAGTAATATACATACGTAATGTGCACCCAAAAACTAGAATAATTAGATTCAATTGGACTGTTTTGTAAACTGCTCACATGACCCACAGGGGAATTCCATTCTACAGCTAAATTATCTGACAAAACATTGTGAAGACAGAATAATTCTAGATCATGACATTTCCATATGATGTCATAGTAATGAAGACCTGCAAAGAAATGTGAGCCCATCTGCACAACAAGAAAATAAAAATTGCCACAAGCCAACTTTAATCTTCGTATCCTACACTATTTTTCAATTTGACATCAAATGTTAAGCACTCGTGAGGAATATAAATTGTACATATTTAATCTAATACAGTATTATTTTACATAAATCTATAGACAACAGATTACTAAACGTCACCAAAAAAAAAAATCAATCTCGTCCAGCAGTGTATATTCTCAGAGAATAATTTGGCACCAAACAATCCTCTCCATAACCTAAAAATGAAAATATATAGGTTACATGACAAACAGGAGAAGAATAGACAAGATTCTATAACCGGCTTCACAAAGAGAAATGGTGAACACATGTAATGCTATGCAAGAGGGCCAGAAATTAAATTTCTTTCCACCATGTCCTTCAAAAAGAAAACGTTTGAAGTTTTAAGAAAGAATTTGGTTATGGTTAAAAACATTTTCTAAGTGGACAACAGAAAGGAATACAAAACTACCTGGCTTGCAGAAGCATTTAAAATTGAAGTTGATAAACACAAGCCCCGGAAACAAATAACCTATTTTGTCACAATTGGCTTTCTCAAAAAGGGGATTGGCACTTTTAAGTTATGATAGATATCAAATGTTTTTACGTCAACAATCCACAAGAGAGTGCAAATATTTCCTAACCAGAATTAAGAAACCCTGAAATCAACACTCACAAGTATCACTGAACAGGGAAAGAAGAGCACTGTGCATACACTAATAATGATAATCAAAAGAACATATAATGATAAGCACAGCATAAACTGCAGGACAAGCACAGAGGCACCAACAGCGATCAAAAGAATTTTCTGAATGAGATAGAGTTAGGCCAAATGTTCTGGTATCAAGTCAATCAGAAAATTCTGAGACAAATCTACAGGCAAATCATCTTTTGCAATCAGAATCAGATGCTCCAGACAAGGGTATCAAATCCATCCATCAGATAACCCAGCCAACGACACAAAAACAAACCAAAATATGATAAACAAGTATTTATTCTCAAAAACAAGTCCATCAAAACATTTCATGTACGGAAAAAGTAACAGGAAGAATACTCAAGAGTAACCTATTCACAAAAAACACAAAAACATGCAAGGAAGGGTATACAACTTAACCCAATTACATAATCACTGAAACACATAGCTCAGTGTGAAAAGAACAAAAAAAATACAGTCAAATTCAACACTTGAAGGAAGAAGCCACTGAAAAGTAGTACAGAGAAGAAAATTTTACAGCAAAAAAATGGGAAATTAAACAAGAAAATGTTGAAGAAACACGATATCATTGAAGAGAGAAAAAAATGAACTCACTCACTGACCCGATGAGTCATTGTTTGAGGGTAGTGGATACGTTGGAGAAAAAGATGAAGGAGAAGAAAGGCATTAATGTTGAAGCCAAAAGAGAGAGACCCAGAAGAGGTTGGGAATCAAAAAGTGATATTTTGCTTTCTGAGATGCCTTAGAAAAGCAGAAAAGAATGGGGATTTGGATCCGCAGTGCTGGGCCATTCTCTCAATGAAGATTTTGCTTTCTCTCAGAGAGAGAGAGACAGAGACAGACAGAGAGAGGAAAAACCCAAAATGAAACCCACAAAACAAACGAAATTTACATCAAATTGGAAATTAAAGTTGTCAATAACTTGTCTCTCTCTTCTCCGTCTCTTTCTCATTAATGTTTTTGCTTATTACAAGTTGTTTTTCTTTAATACTCCCTCCATTTTATATTTATTTGAGTTTAAAGATTTTAGATTAAGAAAACCAATTACTCCAACACAATAATAGCATCTTTTATGGTCAATTTTATCAAAATAAGTCTATTCTATTTCTTTATTTTTATCAATATGTCACTAACTATTATAAGACAATAATATGTATTTGGGAACAAGATTAAAATATAAATTTTGATACTTTATCAAAAATTGAAATATCAATGAAAAGATAAATATTAAAACAACCATTATAAAAAGTTGAAGAGTAGATAGCAAAGAATGTGTTGTTTCTATGCAAACGACTCACGAAAAAACATTTATCAGATATGGTTTTATCTAAATGATTGGGCATTATTTTTTTTATTAATTAATCAATGATCACAATATTTTGAGAATATTTTACTTTTTAGTGTTCAATGCAATATGATAAGAGAAAAGATTAAACCAACAAGTTTGGATGTGGTTTAACAAATTAATTACATAAAACCGTTATTACTCAATCAAAATATAAAAAGTTTTATATTGTTAATGTAATTGTTATTTATTCTTAACAAAAAGATGAAAATCATCAAAATGAAGTTAAAAATATGCAAATATTAACTATAGATGTTATTTGTTTTGTGGAAAATAATAATTTTTTTATTAATTTTATAGATATTTTAAAGAATGAAAACAAATTGTTGAAAATATTATATCGATTAAAGATAAAACTAATTTATAATATATAAATAGATGTAAATTTCATCTTATAAATTAATTTTGTAAGATTAAGTTAAATTTAAAATTATTCTCTTATATTAGAGTTATGATCTTAAAATCCACTTCTTAATTATTATATTATAAACTTTTGATAAATGATAATTTTGTTTAAATTTTGTTGATAAAATTTGTTTGTTTAAAATAATGTAAGTTAAATTTAAGGATGATAAGAATAGAAAAAGGTATTGGCATTATTTGAAGAGTCCTAGTTATTGGAAGAATGGAATGATTGAAAAACTATGTTTGTAAAACTACCTTGATGTTTCCAATTCAATATTTTAATAGGGTTTGGATTGTTACATTCTGTTTGGAGTCAGCAGTGGGCCCCTTATCCTAATTTTGAAGTAAGAAGCATGCAAACTATGTGAGCTTTAACAACCTATTAGAAGCGCTCCTACACTTTCCACCATTATTACTGTTTCTCCCTCACGCAATCAAAATCAAATAACCTTTTCTCATTTTTTTACAAAAAAATATTAAAAATATTTTTTTTTTCATTTTGTTAAAGTTGATTTCAATAATATTTAGTATTTTTACATTCTTTTAATGATGTAATTATATTTTAAGTTTATACTAAATTTGAACAGTTTCAATGGAATCTTAAGTAAACATTCTCATCAAGTATGCAAGAAATTTATATTTTTCAATTGAATTATTGACTATTAAATTTTACGTGATTTTATTATGTTTATGTTATATTACTGAATTGTCAATTAAAAATTTTTAAAATAGTTTAATAGTAGAGACTCAACTGGAAAATAAATTTATTGAATATTTAATAGACCACCAAAATTTATTAGGTAGGAAAGTTCTTAAATTTATCATGGATTTAAAATATAATTAAATATTTTTTAATTAAATTCTTTTTGTAAATATAATAATTTAATTCCTTTGATGTTTAAAATAAAAAATTATTAAAGTAATTTAAAATTAAAAACTAATTTAGAATCAATAATAAAAAATTAAAATTTTGATAAATAAGGTTAAAGACTACTTTAACTTTAACTCACACATCAATTATAATTTTTTTATTTATAATAATAAAAACTTTTTACATATCGATAATAATTTTTAATTTATAAAATAACATCCAATTTAGTCAATACAGTGACAGATTATTTTAATCTTTAAAATTAGTTGTTAGTTAATTATTTTTATATAATATTAGGAGAAAATATTTCTTAATAAGTATATATATATATATATATATATATTTTGTTATTATTGTTTGTAGATTTTTTAATAGTAAATTACCTAGGTTTTATTTTTTAATTAAGAAATTAATTCTGATGATTTAAATATAACTTATTTTAAGAAATAATTAATTATATGATGCATTTGATTATGTTATTTGTTTTATGCAAATAAATTGTATTATAAAAAAAATTGTTATTTTCTATATTTAAACTTTTTACGGGTTGTATTTCATTATTTTTGTTATTAATGTGAAATTACTGTTGTTGTTAATATAAATAAGTGTGATTGTGGTTAACATATATTACAATTATATATATATATATATATATATATAATATTTTGGAAAATGTATTAAGTGAAAAAGTTCATTATTAAAGAGAGTTTAATAATTTTTATATGAGAATAACATATTGTGTTTGTGATTTTTGATTTGAGAAGTGTTGTGTGTGGAATATTCAAAGGGGTTGTGTTGAGATTATTAGTCACAAAACAACTACGATGAATAAATCTAATTATAAGATTTTACCGAAACTCTTGTTTTCTTTAATTGATAACTTAATCAATTTATTAAATAGTTATGCTAGTTGAAATTTGTACGTGTATGGTGATTTTTTTATAAATATTTGAATTTGTTAGATTTTGAACTTTCTTTTATTATCATAGTTGGTTACCACGGTAATGATTCCTTAAATAAATTATGTGTGTACTATACACTGTATCGGTTGGCCCTTTTTTGAAGTTGTTTATGATTTGTGGCGTCCGATTGACTGGTTCATGATTGAAGTAACTGATTGGTTAGTTGATAACATCATCAGCTGGTAAGTTGGAAAACATTAATGGATAATTAATAACTTTAATGGTCATATCAAATACGTATATATGATATTAATGAGTGATTAACAGGATATATTGTTTAAAAATATATTGTATTAATGGATAGTTAATGAGCTTGATGATTATGAAGCCTATAAATACGATATTAATGTCCAAGTAAAGATACCTTTTTAAAAATCACAATAAAACCTACTTAAGAAGCATATCTGAATTAAGCGTCAGAGTGTCTTCTGTTGATCAATTACTAGTTGGGAAAAAATGTTTGACGAATTAGATGATCGGAGGAAAGTGGAGAAGAGTTGGACGATCGGAGGAAACAAATAAAAGAAGGACGATCGACCTCAAATCCTTTCAACAAAAACATTTGGCGCTCACCGTGGATGGTGAGGTGAAAAAGCTATTGGAAGTGGGTTTTATCCGAGAAGTATAGTATACTACTTTGCTGGCTAATGTAGCGATAGTTAAAAAATCAAACAAGGAGTGGAGGATGTGCACGGACTTCACTGACTTGAATAAAGTCTGCCCAAAAGACGTGTATCCTCTTCCTAGTATTGATGGCTTGGTAAATGAGTATCAAGTCCTTAGTTTTCTCGACGCATACTCAGGGTATAATCAAATCTTATATATACTACCCAGATTGTGAGAAGACAACATTCATCAATGAACAGTCAAACTCTTGTTATGAGGTTATGTCGTTCGATTAAAAAATGTTGGAGTCATATATCAACGCCAAATGGACAAGGTGTTTAAATAACAGATTGGACAATGTATGGAAGCGTATGTGGACGATATGGTGGTCATGAGTCGATTAGTGGAGGATCACATCAGAGATCTAACAGAGGTATTTGGTCAGGTACGCAAGTACGACATGCGTTTGAGTCCAGCAAAATGCACATTCAGAGTGCCAACCGGAAAGTTCTTGGATTTCATGCTAACTACACGTGGAATTGAAGCCAATCTGGACAAGTGCAAAGTAGTGATGGAGATGAGGAGTCCTCAGAACCTCAAAGAGGTGCAAAGGTTAGTAGGACGTTTAACTTCTTTGTCTTGGTTTATTCCCAGGTTAGCCGAGCGGATAAAGCCAATTCTCCGAACCATGAAGAAAGATGCCCAAGGGAAGTCGAATGATCAGTGTGAAGTAGCTTTTGGCGAGGTGAAGAAAATACTGGCTAATCCACCTATCATGGGACGACCAGACCTGGGGCACGATTTGCAGCTTTTTCTAGCAGTTACAGATACAACAATTAGTGCAGCGTTGGTGTAGGAGACTCCGAGTTTAGACCGATCTACTTCATTAGTAGAATCCTTAAAGATCCAGAGACTAGGTATCAACAGCTTGAAAAGTTCGTCCTAGCATTGCTTATAGCGGCTCATCATTTGAGGCCTTATTTTCAAGGGCAACAGGTGGTGGTCAGGACTGATCACCCCATAGCAAAGGTGTTAAGAAAACCAGATTTGGCTGGGAGGATAGTAGGATGGTCGGTCCAATTGTCAGAATTCGGATTGAGATATGAACTGCGCGGGTCAATTCGTGGCCAACACTTAGCGGAGTTTGCGGCAGAGTTACCTGTCGAGGATACAGATAAGTCGTGCCCATGGAAGCTCTTTGTCGATGGATCGGCCGACAAGAGGAGAGATGGAGCAAGAGTTGTCCTTGAAGTACCGAACAGACTTATGATTGAATAATGACTCATCTTTCGGTTTAAGATTAGTAACAACTAAGCCGAGTATGAGGCCTTAATAGCAGGATTAGAGCTTGCCCGTGACTTAAGGTTAGATCGATAGAATACCAGACCGATTCCCAACTGGTTATCGGACATATGAATGGAAGCTTCCAGGTTATGGATGATCAGTTGCTCCAATATTTTCACAAGGCCAAGTAGCTCGAGAAGCAGTTTAGAACGGTTGAGGTAAAACACATACCTCGGGAGGAGAATGCTCGAGCAAATGTCTTGTTTAAATTGGCCAGTGGAAAAGAAAAAGGCCAATTGTCCTCGATAGTAAAGCAAATTTTGATGAAACCAATCATCGAGTGTGTGGTTGTAACTAGTTCGATTGAACAAGCAGGTTGGAGGGAGGAAGTTATTTAGCTGATTAAGAAACAAGAGGAAGGCCAAACCCTCCCGATAAGGGAGGAAAAGAGGATTACTAGGTACCTCATGATCGGGGGGAACTATATAGGAGGGGTTTCGCCATCCCTTTGTTGAAATGTTTGTCTCAGGAGGAGGTGAAGTATGTGTTAAGAGAGTTGCGTGTAGGAGTTTGTGGAATGCACACTAGTCGACGAGCACTCAGAACCCATGTTTTGCGAGCGGGGTACTTCTGGCCCACAATGGACAAAGACTGTGGCATGTTCGTGCATAAAGGCCTAAGTTGTCAGGAGCATGGGAATGTTTTTGCCTTGCCAACTATAGAGCTGCAAAACTTAGTCACCCCAAGGCCTTTTGCCTAGTGAGGGATAAATATATTAGGAACTTTCCCGACCGGCAAGGTCCAAAAGAAGTTCCTTCTAGTGGCAATTGATTACTTCACCAAGTGGGTTGAGGCCAAACCACTGTCCATTATCTCTGTCGCATATGTTCAAAAATTTGTTTGGAAAATAATTTGTCGTTTTGGGTTACCACGGGTGATAGTTACTAATAATGAAGGCAATTTGTAGACAGAAAGTTGGTCAATTTCTACCAAAACCTCGAGATAAAAGATGTTACAAGTTTGGTAGAGCACCCTCAAACGAATGGGCAGGTGGAGGCAATGAACAAGGCCATAGTTAATGAGTTGAAAAAGAGACTGGGAGAAAGTAAGGGTGTGTGGGCTGATGAGCTTTTGAAGGTGTTGTGAAGCTCTCGGTGTAATATGCACGATACAACAGGAGAAACACCTTTCAACCTGACCTATGGTACAGATGCAATGATGCTAGTAGAGGTAGGTGAATCGACGATCAGGAGAAGAATTGAGGATATGGAAAAGAATGAGGAGCAGCTGAGGGTTGAGCTAGATACTTTACAGGAAAGAAGGGAGATAGTTGTTGTTCAGGCAGAGACATAGAGTAGGTTGGTAGTGTGTCTTTACAATTCTAAAGTACCACTACAAAAAATTGTGGAAGGCGACTTTGTATGGCGTAAAACCATAGAGGCTCAAAAAAATCGATTCCATGGAAAGTTTGCAGCTATCTAGGAAGGCCCATTTATAGTCACAGAAAATCTCAACAATGGAACATATTGTTTAGAGTACCCAAACGACAAGGTCGTCCACAACACTTAAAACTCTTTGCATCTTAAATTTTACTTCAGTTAAGTACGTAATTTGATATTAAAGGAATAATATTGGATGTTTTCAATAATTTGTGCAATTGACCTATTGAGATTCTAAAAATAACTTCGATAACACACCGCTCGGTGATTCTATAATGAACTTACATAAAACTCAAGTGGCTGCAGATTCTACAAAGAATTCCTACCTAATGTCGCTCGATGATTTCATAGCAAATTCACCTAAAACTCAAGTGGCTGGAGGTTCCAAAGAACTCCCATTGATAGGCCACGTATACATGTATTGGTAAAGGCCATTGGATCACTCTTTCAATACATAAGGTTATCAGACTCAAATAGAAAGGAGGTTTTGGAATAAAGTTAATAACCTCTAACAATAATGCTTGATTTCATTTTCTCATAAATATATACAGTGAACTCATTAGTTTATGGAAGCTGGAAAGCTATTGATGACATATTTTTGTTTACACATATTCATAACTTTTTGTATAATGAAAGCAATTTTCATATGTTTTTTTTTTTTAAATTTTATTTCATTTTGTTTTAGTAATAATAAATTGAGTTCAAGTTACATATTTATTTTAATTTTGTATTTTTAGTTGATATGACCTTTGATTATTTTTTTTATCATATCCTTTTTCTGTAAATATTATATTTTTTATTGATTATAGTTATATTGAATTTAACATTTCCAAGGCTCCAAAATAGACATAAGATTTTGTTGGTTTGGAGTTTTCTACTATCTTGTATGATTTCTTGATGGCAAATTTGTTGAATTTTTAAAAAATCTCATGCGGATTTAATTTCCTTTTTTTATACTTTAGACTTTTTCAAATTTAACTTATGAACCTAATTAAAACACACGTTTACATGTTATGTTTAGTTTAGATTTGAAAGCTTATATATTGTTTAAATGTATTCTAAATATATCATATGCTTATTTTTTAGACTTAGAAATTGTATCTCCTTTTCTATCTTTTTACTCAAATTTGTTTTGTCTTTTCTCCTCTTATTTGTTTATTATATTTGTCATTGATGAGGAAGAAGTAATCATTCAGCGTCAATTTAAAGAATCAAAGTCGAATTAAGTTAATTTTGTACCTTGTTATTACAATTTACATTTTTTACATTGAAAATCAAATTAAGAATTAATTGAATGTTGATTTGATAATAAAATATGATTAGATTAAATAATATTTTGAGTTGATTTATATAATTAGTTTAATTGATTAAATAAATCAGTCGATGGTGTAATCTTGGATTTAAATATTTAAATAATTATAATAAGAATGATTATTTAGTTTTTGTAGATTGACGTGTAATCATATTTTATCTTTAAATTTTTAATTTTACTATATTTTTTCAATAAGTTTTTAAATTCTTAAATCGAAAATTTAGTTTATAAAAAAATATTAAGAATTTATTGTAATCAATCAATATTTATTCTCTGATAATGGATCATTTCTATCACGTCATTAATTTTTTTAGTGAACTTTTTATCAAGAGAAAAAAGATTAAAATATTAAGTTTTCAACAAAAATGAAACTTAATTGAAAAATTTACAAATACTAATGATTAATATATTTATATGAATTAGATTGGGATAAGAATAACAACACAAACCCTATCGAAGTTCACTAATCCACTATCAAATAAGCATGAATCAATGATAATTTTACTCTATTAATTCATCAGATTAATCTAACAAGAGGACAACTAGCCACTCGAGTGGATTAGTTCTACCATCCCATCTTTTAAAATAATCAAAAGTAAAAAATTATAATAAATATTTAAATTTAAAGTTTTTTACTTGTAATATTTTTGAGATTTTCATATTTGTAAGAAATTAAAATATTTGCTTGTTATTATTGGTAATTTAATTTCTATAAAAATAACAATTAAATAAAATTTAGATTAAATTATTGATATATTTTATATTTTTCTCTTAATTTTATCTATTTAAATTAAGTTAAGGTTTTATAACTTTACTAAAATGTAATTTTATAAAATGCATAATACTTTTTTAAGAAAATATCAGTTCACTAACCACAATTAGAGAACAATTCAAACTTTTCAATGTATTTTTAAGTAATAAATTCCTTTAACTTAACATAATTTTATTGATTGGTGATGAATCTATTCAAAGGGATGTAAGTCACCCTTATACTAAAATGTTGACTATATGAAAAGAAGAAAACAAAATTAATATATTCACATAGAAACTTCAATTAATATGATTTCACATAATGAGTATGGGTACTATTCACCGAATAAAGTTTTATGGATTCGATGATAAACAATTAAAAAGTAGGTTAATTGATGAAATGGAATGTGTTGTTTTGATATTTGTCTTATTAATCTCAAGGTGACCAAAGTTTGAATAAAATATTTTTATTGAAATATTTGTAGTACGAAGTTGTGAACGACACAAATTATTATAAACCTTGAAATGGTAAGTGACAAGGGGATTACATACTTGATTCAGCAAAGTTTGAAAAATATATTAATTCTTGAATAAAATCTCTTACCATATTCAATAATTTGGTCACACTTCCTGAAAAATTTATTTGATTTAAAATCTCTTTACCATTTGTACAAGGAACTCCATTTAAAATTATAGGAGTTTTTCCTTCTTCTTTTTTTCTAAGAGTAATAACGTGGGTTGACTCGTTTAAACTCACCTGATACTTATATGTAAAATGCAAGTTGGACTAACTCGACCTATTTAGAATGGACTAAATATTACAAGGGTGTTCCTCCCTCCACCATCACCCCCTTCTCCTTCCACCTCCCCAACCATCTACAATTTTTTTTTAATTATAAAAGTAGTCTTTTTTATTTTTAACTGTATTTATTTACTTTATTGTGAAACCCTAAATTCCTACCCATTTTTACTCACCCATTTTCACTCGCGCAGCCCTAACCCCCCTCCCCCACTTTCCCAAGTCTCACTTTCTCTCTTTCCATATTCTCACCCCCTCCAACTCTCACCAGATTCGTTTCTTCTCATCTCTCAACTCTTACTTCTCTTCTCCATATCCGTTTGGTTCTTCTCCATATTCTTGTCTCCATATCCGTTTGGTTTCGTGCTACGGTGGTGTGACTTTTCGTGGTGCGGCGGTGCAAGGTGTTTGCGGTGGCCATTCGGCGACACAGCAGTTCAAAATGATAATGAATATTTTATGACTAACATCATAAAAGATAATTTTGTTGACATTGATAAAAAAATTCTAAATGACATCAATGGAAACATATATCATTAATGTCAGAAAAAAAAATTATTGTAAAATAAATCTGGAAATTAACCATAATCGATTGTTAACATGAGAGAAATATTCATTATTGTTAGTAAAATGTATTAAAGTACCTGTATCTCAATTTCAAAACGATAACGGAATAAAAAAAATTAAAAATGTATACATGAATTAATTAAAAAAAATTCAAAAGTTCAAAATTCTTACTATTTAATTATAATTTAAAATTTTCTAAATTTAAATGATGAAATTCCTCTCTTAAAGTTTTAAAATTTCAATATTTTAATTTTTTTATTTAAATGATTATATAAAATGTTTCAACCTTTTTATAAAATTAACTGTCCTTCACAATATTTTTTCTAACACATTGCGACATATATTTCTTCCTCATGTATCAACATTTTTTTTATGTGAGATTGTTTAACTCTTCGTAGGTTGGTGTGGGTATGATATACAAATTTGAAAGTTCAAAATATACAACAATGAAAAGAAGCATAAAAAATAGAGAGAGAGAGAGAGACAAAAGAAAATGAAAAATAGAAACATAGGTCCACCATTAAAATGGTTGTATTGTTTGAGTGATGTGATCGAAGAGAGAAAAAAACAGCATAACTGTCAATAAAAAATGCTTGTTGGTAACCAGACCATCGCATATAGGGAATTGGAATGGGTAGAAGTTAAAAAATATTAACCCTAAAATAAAATTGTACTGGAGGGTAAAACAAGAATAGAAAGGTGGAGGGAGGGATAAAACAGGAATGGGAAGGTGGAGGGAGGGATAAAACAGGAATGGGAAGGTGGAGGGAGCAAGGGGTGGTGGTGGAGGGAGCAACACCCATATTATAATTACACCACATTCTTTGTGTCCTGTGGGTTGGCTAACATTTTGTGGTTAATAGAGACATTTTATGGTTCTATTGATAATTTTTCAGTTCCATTTTAATGATGTTGCATCTTTGAATAATAGATTGTAAATTGTGATTTGGGATTTGGGGTGCAATGTGTAAGAGATAAAACCATTTTAGTGAAATAATTTGGTTGTACCCAATTGAGAGAAATTGAAAATAAATATGACATACAAAAACGTAATTATTTTTCAATTCAGAAGTAAGTAATCTTACCATTATGAAATTTATGAGTGACATTTAGTTGAAATCCTTTAGCTCTTTAGCTTTGCCAATGTATCTATCAACCATCATTATTACTAGGAATGACAACGAGTTGGGTAGGGTCAGGCACAGATAGTATAATACCAAAACCGACCCGCATGTAAAAAGTTGTACCTGTATCCGTCCCACTACTCGCCGGATACTCACATAAAAAAAACCCGCGGATTTTTTCCAACCTGCGGATACTCATTTCAACCCACAATTTTTTTTAAAAATAATAATATTTTATGAGTTTTTAAAAATGTGTAAATTAAATTGAAAAAAAACATATAATTTTCTGAAACAAAATTGAGCCAATGTTCAAATCATTTATTTTATGAAAACGAGCCAAAAGTCCAAACCACCTTTTTTATTATTAATTTTTTTCTTGAAAATGGGCTAAGCTCAAACTCTTCTTTAGGGTTTCTTCCTCAAGTTCAGAGTAGTGGTCCTTTTCCTCCCCATCTGATGCTATACGAAAGCAAGGGAAGTCCTTAGTAGTCTTAGTGCGGGACAACTACTTCTTCCACGGCAGTTACAGCGATGCTTCCGGCGATGTCCCAAGCACCTCCACCGCATCCCTTTGGCCGACCGAGAAGAGCAGAACCCTTTCTTTCTCTTATCTTTCAGAAACGACAAACCCTAAGGTTTCTTCACCTCAGATATAGAGATGGCAACCACCTTTTCACCTTTAACCGCTCTATTGCCGCTCCTGCGTCAATCATCGCTGCCTGGTCGATCCTCTTCACGTAGGTCGTTCGTGGCATCGAACTGTCGCGACACGTTCACGGTCCAGGATCACTCTCTCTTTGTTCGCCGTCGTCCCTACTTTGATTTCGTGCGGAATGGAACACATGTTGTATTTGGATCGGAGATCTGTGGAGAACGGCTAGAGGAAACCCTAGGATTGAATTTCATTTTTTTTTTCTCCTTCTTTGACGATAATGCGAATGAAAGGAGAGAGTAGAAGAAAAAAATTGAGATTTAGGGTTTGATGGTAGAGACAGATTACAACAACTACTTAAAAAATAATTTAAAGGACGAAGGATAAAATTGTAATTTCATTTTTCAGACGGATAACGGATACCTGCGGGTATGGATAGTGTGATACTCGAACCTGATCCGTTAATAAACGGGTATTAAAATAACCACTATCTGCTACCTGAGGATACCTCTTACCCACGGGTACTAAATACTCGTAACGGATTTTATCCACGGGTACCCGCGAGTACGGGCTTTTATGTCATCCCTAATTATTACTAACATTATTTTTATTTATAAAAATAAAAACCTTAGAAATAAAACTCTACTTTATTGAAATATTTAGTAACATTTTATTTGAATTTCAATTGAGTTTAACTCATCTTCAATACTTAACTTAAATTCAAAGTTAAATTGTTAAAAGTGAAACATGTGAAATATAAACCAATAAAAAAGTTGACTTTGTTGATGCAAGCCTGCCTCGCACCGTCCCAAGCCTACACGGGCTGTGGATTATGTGAGTTGGGCTTAAACATATCAGTAGCTCAAAATCTTAGCTCACATCGTGCTTTTCACTATACGCCAACATGTCTGGCCCATCCTACATTGTCATTCCTATTTTGATATATGATCTTAGAAAACAATAAGACATACATTTTAACAAATGAATTCTTATTAATCAAAAGAAGAGTTGTACATAGATCAAGTGATCTTATTTATAGATGTCTGGAACCTTGGTACTCCATGATACAAAAATGTAGAACTTACAAAACAAAACTAGTACATATTCATGATTACATTCAACACCTCAAATTGGCCTAAATTTGGTCTCTCCTAAGGCCAAATTTTCTCTAAGGTTTTCTATTGTCTTGGCTATTCAATTAAGGCCTAATTGGAGATCTAAATCTAGCCTATGTATTGTTTTACAAAATAGGAGATACTTCTTCTTTGAAACTCCTTCTATTTTCTTAACCATAATCTTGTCAAGGGTCCAATGTTTTGTCTCAAAGATGGTCTTCCATCACAATATAAAAATCATATTAGGTGATTTCTTTTGTTCCTTAACTTATTAGTTTACATGTTAAAAGAAAAGAAACTTTTAAATTTTATTTTAAAAAATCTTTGTTAAACCATATGACCATATAAACCTATTGTCTTACCACACATATTTAAACAACACTTGTCAAAATCTGTCATAAGGTTTTAAAATACAATTCAATGATCTTTTCTTATGTTTTTCCTATTTTCACACTAACAAATCAATAAAAAAATAGAATACATTCTATTTATAAATATATAACAACATTTGTTACTTGCTATTATATATATATATATATATATATATATATATATATATCATTTGTTATATTTTGTTGTTAACATATATAAACCTCTTAACGAAAATATTTTCTTCATATAAATTATATTTCATGTTCTAACAAATAATACAATAATATTTCATTTAGAATTAATCATTTATTTGATGACATTAAATTCTCTAATTTAAAATTCAAATATTAATCTCCTTAACAATTATTAGAACATTGACTCTATAGGTTCAAAATGTTGGGACAACATTATCTTGAAAAGGATGGAATAAAGTTTAAACTCTTTTCACACACTAGACCATTCAAACAACACAAAACAGCATAAACAATTTTTTATATTAGTTCAGTCAAATTGTGGTACTTGCCCAATTCATTAATTTTATATTAAATTAAATTTGCATATATTAAATTAAGCTAGTGATATATGATAATGGCTAAGAAATTTTTTATTTATAAATAGAGATATATTTATATATTTCTTTTGTTAGCATGTTTCTTATGTTTTGTTGGAGTTTTAAACTCGTTTCTAACCAATTTTTTCTTTCTAAAAACTAGGTTAAAAGTCAGGTTTTGGTCGGAAACCTGTTTTAGCAGGAGAATTCACTCCCTGTTTACTGTATTTGAGCTCTGAGATTCTTCATAACTTAATTAGAAATCTTAGGGACTGATTGATAAAAGAAATATTTTACATTGCCATTGATTAAGACAAATTGAACAGAGGTGCTTAGCATGCACGGAAGATGTTTAACAAAAGTAAAGTCTCAAGGATACAGAACAAAATTGAGGAACTTCTGCAACATGAATAATGAGTTTCTTTACACAAGAAGAATCAACTGTGTATGACATGTGTTTTCTATGTAAACTGTATGGGAACTTACACTATGCACAATTTCTCTATCTTGAGTCACAAAAGGCTACACTACACAAGGTGTCCATAATTTGAGTCCCCAATGGGATCATATATCTTAATAAGCATGGCTAGAACCTCCTTCATGTTAGGCCTAGCCTGTGGTGCATCATGTGTGCATTTCACTCCAACTTGGAGCAACTCACCCATCTCCTTAGCACCCTCAACCACCCCACTTCCCTTCAACAAAACTTGCACAGATTGACCTAACCCTTGTCTTCCAGAATCCATCATAACACGCCTAGTCCATTCCACCAAACACTCTTCTCCTCCATCCACTGCTCTTCTCCCAGTTGCTAGCTCCATAACCAACACCCCAAAGCTGTACACATCCCCTTTTGTGGTGGCTTTCCATGTTTGTCCATATTCTGGTGCAACATAGCCCACTGTGCCAGCCACTATAGTGCTCACATGACTGTCTCCAACATCAACAATCCTAGCAAGTCCAAAGTCTGTGACCTTGGCCTTCCCATTCTTGTCTAGCAACACATTACTGGCCTTCACATCTCTATGCACAATAGAAGGGTAGCACTCATGGTGTAAATAGACAAGTGCCCTAGCCACATCAATTGCCACTTCTAGGCGCCTCCTCCATTTCAATCTTTTTGTATCAGTCACAAGTTCCTCCAAGCTTCCACCTCCTATGTACTCATAAACAAGTATCTTCTGTGAACCATAGAGGCACCAACCGTACAGTGTGACAAGGTTTGGATGAGGCCAGCTAAATCCATGACCACTTAGAACCTTCATTTCAGCTCTGAATTCTTTTTCACCCTCAGTTCCTTCCCTTTGGAGCTTCTTCACTGCCACCTCTCTCCCATCCGGAAATGACCCTCTATATACTGTTCCATAGCCACCCCTTCCTATGACTCTTTCCTCCGTGAAGTTGGAGGTTGCTTTCAAGATGTCTGCATGTGTGAAAACCGTCTTGTTCAGGTGGAATATCTTAACTGTGTCAGAATACCATGGTGAGGATCCGGAGCTTCCTGAATCATGTGCTTTCTTATTCTTTATATTCTTCATGAGGTTCTCTTGTTCCACAGATGGACTTTTCACCAAGAAACATATTACAAGGAAAAGAAGTCCAAAGACCACGATAGCTAATCCTAGAGCCAAAACCAGAGACCATTTTGTGGGATTTTTCAAGACTCTTTGTAATGTGCTATTTCTATCGTCAGAGATGTTAAAGAACTTTGGGAGTATCAGGTGGGGGTCACCCAAATATGAATCCTTGTCAAAAGTGAGTAAGTGTCCGGATGGTGGGACTGTACCAGATATGAGGGGATTGTATGAGATGTTGAACCTGCTAAGCTCATCCAAGTGTGCCAGACTTATGGGAAATGTTCCAGAGAAATTGTTCCTAGACAAATCAAGATCCTGTAGACACTTCATGTCGCCAATTTCACTTGGAATTTCACCAGAAAAATTGTTTCTGGTCATGTTCAAGACTACGAGTGGTAAACCTACCATCCCTGGAGGGAATTTCCCAGTGAACTTGTTATCTCCCAAATGCAACATGCTAAAGTTTACCATATTTTCAATTTCTGAAGGAATCTCTCCACTCAAATCGTTCCCACTTAGCTGAACATACCCTGCTATGTGTGATGATTTAGCAGAGGGATCAGAACTACACATGGGGAAGATACCATATCCTTTGAGCAACCTGTCCCAAAGGGCCCTACAATTCTTCCTTGTCAGGATGGTATACACAAAGCTGAACGGAGGGTAATCAGCAGGTATCCATCTCTTCATTCCTAAGCACTCACTATTGCCAGCAACAACTCCCCCAAGACTCTTTTCATTTGATTCAAATGTGGCCCTTGCATTCCTTCCAATTCTTGTTAGATCGGAAGGAATTTTTCCATATAGTTTGTTGTTTGCAAGGTTTAGCCATAACATGCTCGAGCAGTTTCCCAACTCTGGTGGGATTTCTCCGGTTAATGAATTATCTGAAAGGGTTAGCCATAAGAGAGAAGTCAAGTTTCCAAGGGTTGGTGGGATCGTGCCACTGAATTTGTTGAAGGCAAGATCAAGTGCCATAAGGTGAGTCAACTTTCCCAATTCAGGAGGAATAGGTCCAGAGAACTGGTTGTAGGTTAAGGTTAAGAAAGCGAGTGCAGACATTTCTGAGATTTCAACAGGTAATGGACCAGAAAAATTATTGAAGCTTAAGTCCAAACGTCCAAGGTTTGTCAATGTAAAAATGCCTGATGAGTTCAAACCTCCAGTGTAGGAATTTGAATGCAGCAAAAGAAACTTCAGTAGCTTGAATTTCCCAAAAATCTCCTGCACTTCCCCACCAAATTCGTTTCTGCTCAAATCCAAGATGAACAAATTGGTCAAGGTCAAAAGGGTCTCTGGGATATCCCTTGAGAAAGTATTGTTCGCCAAGAACAATCCCTGAAGACCAGAAATGGAACCAATTTCACGGGGAATATCTCCCGTGAAATTGTTACTAGAGAGGTTGAGAACCACCAAGTTCTTGCAGTTGGAAATCTCCTTGGGGACCTTACCAACAAATAAATTCACTGAAAGGTCCAGTTTTTCGGTGCTACAGTTTACTGGAAAAGCCTGGGGAGGAACAACCCCGGTGAGAAAATTCTCTGAGATTGAAAACTGTCTCAGCCTGGAAAATCCAGTCCACAAGGTCCCATTTAGATGGTTGGTGCTCAAATCCAAGTGCTGCAAACTCAAGCATTGATCAAAGAAGCCATGAATCCCACCACTCAAGTGATTATCTGAAACATTGAAAGTCACCAAACTGTCACAAATGGCAGGGAAACTCAGCCCAAGTTCCCCACGGAACCTATTAACAGACAAGTCCACGGTTTGCAACTGAGTCAATCCCTTTAGATTCAACTCCCCTTCGAGAGTATTATGGGAGAGATTGAGATACACAAGCTTCTGGCTCATCCTCAAGTCTTCAGGAATCCCCCCAGAGAGAGAGTTCCAAGAGATGTCAAGGTGTCTGAGCTCAGTGAGATTAGAGAACCCATCGAATATGTTACCATATATTTCACTGTAAGAGATGTCTACTTTCACAACCCTCAGTGTTGTCCCGTTCAAGAGGCTGCAATCGATTCCTGACCATTCACAAGGATTTGAACTGTTCTTGTTCCAGTTTATGTACCCTCCTCTATTCGTACGAGTTTGGGCCAGCAAATAAGATTTCAGCTTCAACAGAACTTCTGCGTCAGTGTCCAACGAATCCCCAACAACCAATTTACCTGTCAATCACCACAACCTGGGTAAACGTGAAAGACAACTAACAAAACAGAATTAATGATCACCCAGGAAAATCTTAATAAACAAAAATAAATAGAGAATCTAACAACATCCCACTGCAAAGCTTGGTGCTTTTAATACTTAATAATAAACATTGCTCCGTATTAAGGTGTACCATCGAAAACAATCACTATTATAAACCCAAAAGGAGTTTGAGGAAAAAACTTACCTTTTCTGGACAAGATGAGGGACAGAGTTTTAGGTTAGTACCTGAGAAAAGGATCAAGAAACAGACAAACAGGAAGCCCCATGAATCGGTTTCCTGCTCTGACATTAATGATGATCCTCCTTTTCTTGTGCTCTGTGTAGTTTTTGTTGTTTTGGCAAAACTCATGTACTTGATAGCTGGGGCAGGGAATATAATAGAACAAGAGGGAATCTTTGAGGGACTCAAAACTGGTGTGAGGACGTTGAAGGCATTGGGTATGTTGTGTTGTTGGAAGTTGGAATGGTCTAGCAGTGCCAGGTGGTGGTGGTGGACAAAAAAACAATTGAACTCTGAACAACACAGTGGCTTGTGTCTTTGTTTTCCATTTTCACGTCTTGTGATATCACGCTGAGGGGTTTATTTAATTCAATTCAATTTATGAGTGAAGAATGAACCAACGACTGTCGTTGTAATTAATAAAAAACAAAGTGTGGTTGATGTGGTTTGTCCCCGAATGTGAATGTGAATGTCAAATCATGTATGTTTCTAATCCGGCTATTTGTCATAGCTATACATGCTTCATTCATACACATTTTTCTAACATTCCAATTTTACTATTCTCTTTATATATGTTCAAAATATTGCATTAATCACCACAATTATCAATGAATAATCAAAGAAGAGAGTTTTGGATTTGGTGGGAAAGGAGTGGTGGAGCCGCCATTGTTGACCGGTTTGACGAAGATTGGCTCGTACGGATTTAACTACGTTTCCACCAAGCAAAGCCTATTATCTCTTCTCTCCTCAACTATTTGTAACTCACTCTTCTATTTATTCACATACACACATTCCATAAATTAGATAAAGATGTCAAACAACCGTATGAGGATAGAGTTCAAAAGTTACAAGACATGTAACACGTGAATTAAAATATAGTAAAAATAAAAATAAATAAATCTTAAATTAAAATTAAAACATCATTGTTTCACAAGTTACCTTTGCCTATCATTGTAGCAAAACACGAGGGATAATAACCATAAGAAAATATAAATATTAAATTAAAATCAAACAACCAATATTTCATAAGTCATTTCATTATTGTTGTGGGAAAATCCATGTAATATTTGGAAAGTTTTTACCGCATTTGACTCATCATTAATATATTAAAATGTCGATTTATATCTTCATATATTAATTTAGATGATTCATTGCATTTACTTTGAAATACCTCGATTCCCAATTTTTTTTTATACTTAAATCATTAATAAAACTCATTTACATCATGAGTTTCACGCTTAATATTATACAATATAATTCAAAA
Source organism: Vigna reflexopilosa (assembly GCA_027742785.1). Taxonomy (NCBI): domain Eukaryota; kingdom Viridiplantae; phylum Streptophyta; class Magnoliopsida; order Fabales; family Fabaceae; genus Vigna; species Vigna reflexopilosa. The sequence continues at coordinate 33,895,679 of CM050918.1, forward strand.
TATTCCTCACCACACACTTATAAAAGATCAAAACAATATGTTAGGTCACAACATCATGATATATATATATATATATATATATAGGGTTTATTAACGTGCGTAGGCCTGTTTTTCAGTTAGTACATTTTAGCAATATGTACCAGATTTTAGTAGACAAAAATACCCTCATATATTATGGATTCCAAGTTTTAAGGTCAAGGGTATTCTAATAATTTTCATTCTTAAAACTAAAAAAAAAAAAAAAGAAACCCAGTAAACTCGTACTCACCTCTCTCATTTCGCTCAACCCCTTCTCTTTCATATCTCTCCCTCCAATCTTTTCTCTGTCATCTCTACTGTATCCCCAATTGAAAAATCAGAAACATTGGCTGTTAAACAATATCTTACAAAAAGATGATTTTATAATGAGTTTTCATTTTATAATTTTTGTCTTATCTAATTTTCACACGCATAATGACATATGAAAGAATTGGTAATTCGCTTGGAAAAAAATCAGAAACACTCGCTATTAAATAATTTCTTACAAAAAATGATTTTATAATGATTTTTCATTTTATAATTTTTGTCTTATCTAATTTTCACAAGCATAATGACATCAAAGGAATTGGTAATTGGCCTGGAAAAAATCAGAAACATTCGTTGTTAAACAATTTCTTACAATAAATGATTTTATAATGAATTTTCATTTTATAATTTTTGTCTTATCTAATTTTATCTAATTTTCACAAGCATAATGACATCAGAAGGAGTTGGTAATTGGCCTGGAGGTTTTTTAAGAGATGATGATTCAACATCTACAGATGATGAAATTAGAGAGGTTAGTGAAGATGATGAAATTGAAGAGATCTTGAATGAACCTTTGCTTGAAGGCAAATATGTCAATGACTCAGCTCTTTACAAAGGTAAATTGTTTAACGACCAGTATTTCTGATTTTTTTTTCCAGTTGGATCTACCATAAGATGAGAGGGAAAATGTTGGAGTGAGAGATGAAAGAGAAAGGGTTGAGAGGAATGAGGGAGGTGAGTAAGGGTTTGGGGATTTCTTGTTTTTTGTTTTTAGTTTTGAGAATGAAAATTATTCAAATACCCTTGACTTTAAAACTTAGAATCCATAATATATGAGGGTATTTTTGTCTACTAAAACTCGGTACACATTGCTAAAATGTACCAACTGAAAACAGGCTTACGCGCATTAGTAAACCCTTATATATATATATATATATATATATATATATATATATATATATATATATATATATATATATATATAAGTATGTCATACTACTGTGTATCTTATCTTTATCATAAAAAATAAAATAAAGAAATAACAAGACAAAGATATGGATAAAAAGGAATGATCAAGCCAATTAATTTTTATAACAAACGATAATAATATCAGATAAAGTTGTAAATGACAAAAAGAACTAGAAAGAGTTTGATTAAGACTCACAAAACGCTCTTTTTAGAGAGAAAACACTTCACCGTATGGCAAGACAGAATATTATGTGTTTCTCTCCCAAAATACATACAACTATTTAGATCGATAGACTGCAACGAAAAATTTCTAAACCTTATGAACACCAATGTTTAAAAAGATAGTACAAAGCTGAAAACATAACACCTTTATATGTGGTGATGTTTTGTTGTATGTTTTAGGAGTCAATTGTAATTTATCTAATTTAAAAAATAGTAATTTTTAATCAATCTTGTTAAAATAAAATAAATAAAAAAAACCATTTAGCCACAGTATCATTTGCCTTTAAAATTAGTATTGTATAAAATTAGTAACAATAGGATTTTATTTTATTTTTTAATTATACTAATATTTCTAACATGAGTGACCTTGTTCCCTTTCTAACCGATGAATATTTTTTTGCTTGAATGACCTCATGTTACTTAAGCGACATTAGTCCCAAAACAGAAAAAAATTGACATGTTTTCTTTATCAATGAGTGTTCTCTCATCATCATCCTCTCTTACTATTGAACCTTCACATCAATGCTTGAGCGATGAGACTTGTTATTAATCCAATAAGTTCTACATACTCTATATAACATCGTCATACCTTAACACTTAAATGACCAATTCGTGCATGAGTCATAAGTGTCCTAAAAGAGAGAGCATTCTCAAGCCATGATTGAGTGACATGCAATGTGGCTTTAGCGTTGATTCTTGAGCAACACTAAACGGTGCATGCAATAATTACTCATCATTTGAGGATTGCTTGAATGAGAATCACTTTTGAATCGATATTTGTTTATAATAACATTTTATGTTATTCTATACTTATTATACCAATATTACTCATTATACTTCATTTTAGTTATCTATAACATCCATTGTACACTCACAATGATTATAATTTCCTTTTCAATTTCATAATGATATTTCAATTATCCAACAATCCCAAATAGGTGTATATACCTAACATCTCCTCACAATTATTTTCATGTTTATATAATCATATTCTAACAATCACATACTTTAAGAACAATACATTTTATCTATATGATTCAATCCTTACATGAATAAATATATACGTAATTATCTTATCTTATTTCACTAGTACAAAATAAGTCTATTAAATTGATTTTGGAGCGCATATTAGATCGGTTCTACAACCAATCTAAAACTAGATTGATTATGAAACTGATCTAATATATACTCATATTAGATCGGTTTTGGACCAACCAATTTAATACCTTTAACTGAAAAGAAAAAAAAAACATTTTCAAAAGTGACCATGTGAAGGTGCAAAGGAGAGAACGATGAACCACCAAAGACCATCGATGAAACACCATGGACCAGCACCTACGAACTACCACTAGTGAACCACCAACGAATCATCATGAAGAACTCCACACCCCAACTACAAAGCACCATGGACAATACATGGACAATACATTTAGTTGACTAGGAGACTTCGCGAAATACCATGGGGACCAACAATGCATATTCAGTAAAGCATCGACGTCATGTTGTGCTTCATTTGCAAAGGAGAAGGGGAAAACACGAAGCGTTTAATAGAGACAACTACGAAGAGAGCTTTCTCCACAAACAAAATCCCTGGGCATGAAAAAAATGAGGGAAAAAACACTAACTTGTTGCATTGGTTGTTGAAGAGTGGCCTAGAAGAGAAGAAAAAGCTTGTTGAAGCACAACATGACAGTGCTAGGGTACGACGACAACGGTGATTGGCCCAAAATAGGCGAGAGCTTTAGTAGGGTTTTTAGTAAAAAGAAAAGAAGAAAAAACAATGGAGGTGTGAGAGAAGACGAAGTTCGAAAAATGAAAAAGGTTTTTGCGCTTTGTAGTGAAGAAGACATATTAAATCGGTTGTTTTTTAACTGATCTAATATATACATATTACATTGGTTCTTTCTATATATATTAGATTGATTATCCTATAATGAATTTAAAATACTTTTTAATATTTACAAAATTGTCATCGTATTTTGAATTAAGTCAGTTCTACTACAACCAATCTTATATGTTTTTTTTGGGCACTCTTATTTGTTTCCAAAGGAAAGTTCTATATAAAAGGAAATACAGAAAGGAAATGTAAAGTAAGAAAAAAGACAATTTAAAAAGTACTGTAATTTTTTTTAATAAAAAAACTGTTAATCTGTCTTGATTTTGGATATTGGAGGTTTGTACGCAACATTCTAGTAGTTTAAATGATAAAATAAGGTATTATAAAATTGATAAAAAAAATATATTTTTTAATATATAAATATATAGTATTACTATAATTGTCAAAATTAAATATTTGTAATAATAAAATATATTTAAAACAATTACAGAAACTACAAGATAATAATAAAAAAAAGACTCTTTTGCATCACTATCTTTCTCTAAAGATGGTTCAATATACTCACGTCAATAAGGTGATTATCGTATAAAAGACAAACAAACACATAAAACACACTAGAAACAACAAGGTAAACTAATATGCATAAGAGTTATTCTAAGACAATTAAATCCTATCATATATAAAATAAAATACAATTACTCGTATCAACACACATAAATAGTTGACACTAGACTCAATTATCCGGATACATGCCTTTAACATAGGGTTTCAACATAGACATGCACTTGTAGTAGTATCTATGTCCTATATAGTCCTAAACAAAATGGTTATCACCTTACCATCTACAAGGTTAGTCCCATTTGTATCTAGGACCAAACATTATTCATTGACTAGGACCTCGTGCGACTCTCATCACTGAATTGGCCTTATCTCTAGTCGATATGAGACTTCCAACACACCCTCCTCACGTTGAGGTATATACATCTCGAGCGTGGGACTAGACATTAATGGGTGGTCCGATAGCAGCCCGATAACGGGTGGAATAATATGCCCAACAAACAACAAATATCGCTAGGATAGACTTTAACGATGACTCTTATACCATGTTAGAAGTGGACTTTAAGCCTAACTCAACCCCACAATACCGGCTTGTAGGGTGAGGTTTTCACCCACTTATATACACTGAATTGACCTTATCTCTAGTCAATGTGAAACTTCCAACACATTTTACCTAATTGAGTGTGAATAGTTATTAGTGTTCAAAATATTTCCTTTCTAAATCTCCATATGTCAATGCATACATTAAACATCACAACCACACATAATTTTTAACAAAATTAAATCAATTCAAATATTTAAATTCATATTTTTTTTATTAATTATATTTTGTGCACAAATTTCATATTATTTTGAATATAATTAATTTAATTTATTTTTAAATAAATAAATTAATGTAACATTTATTAGTTCTTTCGAGATTAGTTAATTTTAACTTATGAATGTATTATTCATTTTTTTATTATTGTAAACTACATTTAATCATTGCGTATATCATGTCTAGTGTGATTGATGTTTGTATTTTACTTTATTATTGTAATACTATCAATTTGACTGAATCATGTATATTTATTTGTTTTATCAAAAATTGAAACCAAACAATATTTAAAATAATGAGACGAAATTAAAAGAAATATTACAACAGATAATTAAAGTTATTGAGTATGAATTTATTTTAGTAATTATTAAAATATGTATGTATTTTGTTGTTCTAAAGTAAAATGAAGTTGTAAGGAAATGGAAAGTAAGATATGATGGGTAGGGAATCTTTTAATGTTGTTGTCCAATAAGATGTGGTCCAAATCCAATAACTGGTTGCTTTTTATATGTGAATTTGTCGCTCTCGTTATCCCTTTTCAAACAAGCATTCAGCAAATTCAAATTTTCCAACAAAACACCGTTCAACAAACACCCATCATCACAACAATGCCACACGTGATACCCTCCCGTCACATTCTTCATTTTCACTTTACACCATTCTTAATTACAGTTACTAATATATTATTAATAACATTGTATTTTATAGACATGTGAAACGGGTAATCCGGTTCGATTTGATCCGGTTCACTAGATGTTTGGTTTGGTTCATCAGGCATTGGTCATTTAGTGATTCAATCTAAATCGACTAATTTATTAGTAAGTTAAAAAATTTTCAACCCGATCCGATCAACCACAGATTGATGGGTTAAATGGGTTGTCTCACTGACTCATTTAATTATAATTTTTTTAAATAAAAAAATTAAAATATTTTTTAATTTAAATCTAAATAAACATCACATTCCAAAGACAATTAAAAAAAAAAGTAAACCTAAGACAAATAAATTTTTAATATTGATAATTTTTGTATCACTTGTCAATTTATAATATTAGAGTCTTAAATAGATAAATCTATAATATTTTTCTCTTTTGAAACATTTTCTTCTCTATCACGATCTTCAATATAATAAAAAAATATTAACTAATAATATTGAAACATAAACTAATAAATAATAAAATTAAATTAGGTGGGTTAGTGAGCTAATCCAGCTCACCTCGGGTTCAACCCGGTGAGTCAGGTTCTAAGTGAACCGTATTGAAAACTAACTCACATACAAAAATTACATTTTTTTCAAACTCAATCCGACTCAAATCCGACTCGCAGATTACAACTTGACAGCACAGTATTTCAACAAAAATTCCAAAACAAAAATTTAATTCTATTTTTAGTCTCCTGTGTACTATATTTCTTTATTTTCACTCTCGATTTTTATTTACTAATTAGGTTATCCAATTGTCATAATTCAACATTTTTATTCTTCCATCAGTAGTCTGTTAAATTTTGAACAACATGATATTATGAGGTATTACGAAGGTAATGTATTGCCTCTAACTTAATTATTAATTATATTTTTTTACGGAAATTATGAGAGACAAAAGTGTAATTAAGTTGGTCAGCATAAATGAAAAATATGTTTATTGTCACGTCACTTGATAGGTGTTACATTAGTTAAATATCTAACGCAAGACTTTCAAAGAAACAAAATTGTATAAGATACTTGAAAAATCTTATTACACATTATTGGAATAAGAAAATTAAAACACGTCCAACAAAAATTGAGTCAAATATAAACTTAGTGATTTTGCTTTTAAAAAATCTCAATAAAAGAGAAAAAAATATTTAAATTATGCTTCACTTTGATTTTTAAATCATGAAAAATCATTAGATATAATAGGAACAACGTTCATCTTCCAAATCAAGGAAAAACTATTTATATGCTTAATTTTGAAAGAAATAATATATTTTTATTTAATAATAATATTTGTTACAATCAATATTATTATCGTTTTTATTACCGCTAATTGTTATTTTTATATTACCATTAGTTGTTATTTTTATTTTATGATCACCATATTATTTATCGTTATTACACCTATTGTCCTTATTAATATTATTACTTTTATCACTATAATAACATTATTATTGTTGTTGTTTATTAGTATATAAATACATTTTTAAATTAACTTTAACAGAATAAAATTTTTAAATTATTTTATTGTGAAATGAAAGTAGAATTTTTTTTTAAAAAAAAGAAAAACTTACCTGTATTTATTTAAAGTTTTGGAACTTACAACTGAAAATAGTTCCAAACTATTATGGGGTGAGTTTTAAACCTAACTCAACCATACAAGTAGTTGTACAAATTATAATAATATTTAAGTTATAATTAAAATATTGAGTTTTAAACCTAACTTAATTTTACAAAATCGACTTGTGACCTTGTTTATTTGAGTGGATTTGGGGGAGAGTAATTGAGAAGATTTGATGATAAATTTTTTTTGTTGAATTTTTGAATAGATTTGGAGGGAAGTGAGAGTGCATTTGGAAGTAAATTTTTTTAATCTGTCACATAAATTAAATCCTACACTAATTCTCACAAATTTTACTTCTAAATCTACTCTCACTTACCTCCAAATCTATTCAAATAAACAAAAAAAAAAACCTTCAAATCCTTTCAAATATTCTCAATTACTCTCCCTCAAATCTACTCAAGTGAACAAGACCGTAAAGTAAGTTTGCACCCCACTTATATATTATAAATGGAACTTTCAAGACAAACTAATTGAAAACTAGAAATATATAATTAAATCTATGCATAAATAATGTATTGGAGGGTCCCTTCGCAATCCTCAAAACTACTTAAAAAAAACAAAAATTGTTACTAAGAAATGATATCAATGTCTGTAGTACAGTGGTGGCTAATGATATGAATCTGATATTATGAACGTGTGACATTGATAGCCTAATTATATTATTCCTTTTAATTTAATTTAGGATTTGAATCTTCTCACTGGTAAAAAAAAATAAGTAGAGTGATTTGCGTAAGTTCCTTTAAATTACAATTATGTTTCTTACTTTCTAAAACTTGAAGATAGAAAATTAATATAAGAGAAGGAAGATTACTGTTGATATATATTTTTATCGTTATGATGTATTAGCTGAGATCATTATGCTAATTTGTGTTTAAAAAAACTGGGAAAACGGAAACCTAGTCAAACTACATTATTATTTATATTTGGAAATTGGTTTAATATTTGTTTCTTGTAATCTAGTCTTTGCAATTTGCATTAGAAATATAAACTTTAAAAGTTAATGACATGGACGTGCATGTTATGTTTGGCCCTTATAAACATATTTCTGCTGATGCTATGAAATAAAATACGGTTATGTTATATGGAAACTTTGGGTAATAAACGGAACGTTTGAAAATCATTGTTAAATCTTCCATTCAAAAGTCATTAAATTTGAAGTTTGAATAAAAACACAAAGAGTAAATATAATAATTATATAAATAATTTAGAACTCCTAAGCATAACATAACAATATTTTTTTTTTCTAATTACGAAAAACGAATGTCCTTTAAATGTTATCAATTTTTAATATAAGATACTAAAAGTAGAGACATGAAAATCACAAATATAAAGATGAAATAATTGAAAATGATGAAATGAATTAATCTGAAGAATAAAATAAAATATTTAATTTCAGAGAAAAGAATATTTTAAATATATTTTTTTTTTCATTAGCTAGTAATGAAACAGCCCTTACCTAAAAAGTATTGGTGTGTCTGAGAAAAGAAAAGCCATTAAATCACTAAATATTTTTTGCCTTTATTTATAAAATAACAAATGTTTAATCAGTTTGAAATTTTTGACATTTTTTTATGAATTTTTTATTTGTTTACTTGTTTTTACAGGTATTTGTTGTTTGTATTAAAATTATGACAGCAAGGTTTTTATCAATGATGCTATATTTGATCATTCATGATGATGATACGAAAGTTATGAAAATTTTATTATCAAATAAGTTTTTAGCTAAGAGTTAAATATAGTTTTAATTTTTAAATTTTCAATTTAAAATTAGAATTTGTTTTTTTCTAAATTTTTTATATAATTTAATTTTATACTTAAAAAATAAATAAATATAATTATTTTAATTTAATTATATTTATTTTTTATGTGTAAAATAGTATTTTAAATTGACATTTGAATTGTTTATTCCATTTAACATGTTTTAATTCAAATATCAATCTTAAAAACTGCTTAAACAAAAAAATGTTAACATTTTTAGTTAAAAGAATTAAGTTAAGAAATCAAAATATGTCAAAGAAAATAAAATTTTATATTCAAATTCAAAGACTAAACAAATTTAACTCTTTACTTAACAATAAAAAATCACTTTTCATTTTACATTAATATTAATATCAATTTTTATACTAATCACATAATCTCATATATCCTAATAAATAAACAAAAGTAAATAAAATCTGACTAGATAATACTCGCATCATCCAACTAAAAAAAATTAAACATAAAAATTCAGTTAAAGTAGATAAAAAAAATTAAATATTTAACAAATAAAAAGAAATGGCAATTAAAAATATAAAAAAATTATCAAATACTGAAAACTTAATTAATATCTGTCTGTGGTCCAATAAACCAGAGGAAAGTTGTGTCCGTTATTAGAAGAAAAAAATGGCATTGGTTTGATTTGAGAATGTGAGAGTAAACGGTGCGTAATTTTCAATAAAGGAGTTTTGAGACGGAGACAAAATGTGAATACTCAAAATGTTGACTTTATCTGAACAGTGTATGTATGCTAAAATAAAATAAAAAATTAAAAAAAATATTATTTTACATCCCTAAATTTTTACATTTATTTAATATTATCTTTATTTATTTTTTATTTTTCTCTTTCTTAAAAAAATAAAAAATTTTATATTGTTAAAACGATTTTATTTTTATACTATTCTTAGTACTCGATTGGCACACGTTTCTTGAAGTTCAAAATCACATACTTTCATTCATACATATAAACTCTCCAACCTAAGAATATTTTGCTTTACACCGTCAAAGAGGGACCAAAGACTTCCAACACAAGTAGAGTGTCTAACTTGCCAAACATAATAATAGTTATTCAAGAATTTCCTACAAAATCAATAAAAATAAAACATCAAATTATTTTTTCTTTCTTTTTATTTTTTTATTATCATATTCTTCCTACTCTCTATCAGCTATGTCTAATTTCTTTTCATTTGAATGATGGATTGACTTAACTAGTTCATACAATCAGTTGGGTGTGAAAAAAAATAATGATAAGTAAATCGAAAAAAAAAAATAACTAAGTTTCATTTATATAATTTAAATTTTAAAATGTTAATAATTTTTTATTTATAAATATATTTTTAATTTTCTTTTAATCAGATCAGAATGACTTGTTGATTTGATATATAAAGTCAAGTTGCATCTTTTCATTTGATTTGTAGGATCTAATTCTAGTAAACCAAGATGTCCATTTTCTAAAGTCTATTCACGTATTTGGTTTACATTTCGTAATTTAAAAAATTATTTGATAACAAAATAGAAGAATGTAGTGAGAATAAAGTTATTGTAAACTATAACTTCTAATTCTGGAAAGGAATATGCCATATAATTTCTAACGAAAATACAGAGTTCAAAATTATATTTTCATAACCTCCTAATAAATATTAAATATTCATTCCATATATTTTTATTGTCATATTCCAAAAAATGAAATAAAAATGACATGAAATAAATATCCCTAAATTTTTGCTATTATTAAGCCTGTTCTAAAAAAATTAAGAGATTTAAGATTAAATTATATTTTGATATCTAAAAATAACTATAACTTCTATTATATATTTGATATCTATGATATGACCTACAAAAGAGTTCTAACTCTTCAATGTTTGAAAGTTTGAAGATACGTTTTCGCCAATGGAAGAGTGTTTTTTTTTTTTTTCAATAAAAGGATGAACTTATAGTGGCTTTTTATGGAGCTTCATAAATAAGTCCAAGTCTGTGCAACCTAGGTTTGTCAGGTGGGAATTGCTTTTTACATCCCCATGATTCCCTTCTGCACCCCATGAGAATGTATAAATTATATTCAGTCTTTTGTTTTTATGAGTTCTGAACATAATGCAAATCATATCAACATTTCATAGGGGAAGATCAAATTCGAATTCGTACGCTAATCTTTCACATAAAAAAATCTCATAATAAGAGGGGCACGTTTGCATTATGTTCCAATAAATGTGAAACGCGCGCTTTCACAATACTCTATTTCTAAAACAATTTTGCACATATTGTAAAACGTAAGAAAAATAAAGAATAGGAGAACAAAATCTTGGATCTCATGAGATGTAGTGTATCAAAATTAGTATAGTATGTAGTATGAACCAATTATAGATTAAGAAACTTGACACACAAAATAATTAGTATAACAATGGGTCTTATATAAGATGTAATGTATCAAAATTCGTATAGTAGGCAGTATAAACCAATCCTAGTTTGAGAAACTTGACACAAAGTAATTAGTATAACAAGCTATATGAATCAAAAACACTTAATGTGTGTTAGTAGTTTATCAATCACAATACATCTCTACAATTCTTGTTATGTTATTGTTGTGTTGCACTTACTAGGTCATGCACGTTCTTGATATTCATGAGGGCTTTATAGATCTTGCCAAGATCTCATGCAATAGGCTCCACTCAACACTCATACAGGTGATTTCATCAATTGCATGTTGCAAATCATACATTATCCGTAAGGGATATAAAAATCATCATACTAAAATTCTCACACCATATAATATTTTAACTATAAAGTTTAACCTCTCAATGATACAATCACTAGCACTTGGACACATCATATGATTGAACATAATTGATTTAAAATCAATTTTAGTGCTAGAAGAACTAAGAAATGACTTATTTTTATCCATATGAACCTTACTCATGAGATCTCCAATCATATAGGCTAAGTTTCCATCACTTGTTTGTTTGCAAGTGGCTTGAATCTTATTCCCCTCAATGTTTCTAGAATCATGTTTCTCTCTAGAGGTTTCGTTAGAGGATCTACTAGATTCCATTCTAACTTAATATATTCCATGGAAATTGTTCCACTTTTTAACCACTACTTTGTCAAATTGTGTTTAAATTGTATGTCTATTATTTTTTAAGCTTTGTGTTTAGCTATAGTTATGGTCAATTGACAATCATAATGTACTAACACAAATAAAGTTGGTTTCATTCCTAATGAATGTTTGCTAAGAAAATTTTCAACCACTTAACTTCACTGTTAACTATTTCAAGAGCAATAAACTCTAATTTTTTATTGGATCTTGCAATAATTGTTTTTTTGAATTATTTTCATGTAATTGCACCACCTATAAGTGTACCCATAAACACTAGTGGATCTAATTAACATCATTATACCATTCTAATACAACAGAAAATTCAGTGAATTTAATGACATATCTATAAGTTGTTTAGATATCTTACTAACCTTTAAAGGAAAAAACATGTTCAAAGAACTTAACATTTTTTTGTTTCTAGAATAGTATTTCACTCACCACTTTAAAGAACAAGAAACTTATAGGCAACATTATGTTCCACATAACATAAGAATATACAATCAAAAGTTTTAGAACCTATTTTTCTTTTCTTATTTTCGAGTATCATTACTTTTTCTTAGGTTTGAGTATCATTACTCCAAGTAAAATGTCCCACACTCTTAGATACTTAAGATTAGATTGATAATCTCTTCGTAACTCACACATAAAGTTTTACCAATTTTTTTTATATTGTTAAATATAATGAAAATTATATATTGGAATTGATCCCTTGTGTTAAATACACACATAGGTTCTCTATTTATAATAGAAGAAATATGCGCTAAGCCCAAAATACAAATAAAAAATAATAACAAACTAACTAAAGATAAAAGATAAATATAAAATAAAGATAATATATCTAACACTCTTCCTCAAGCTGGTGCATACAAATTGTATGTACCAAGCTTGTTACTAATATAATTCATAAAGACTTAAAATATTTGCTTCTACACTCGAGAGACACCAAATTGCTAATGATTTGCAAGACGACATAGAAGACAAAATACCAACCCAGAAGACTCCCCTGAGCAACAAATATGGGAGGTTGCTCCATGTAAATCTCTTCTTGCAAATTGCCCTTGAAGAATGCCACTAGTGGATAAAGAGGTAATTGTTGGAGAGCCACCACGACTATAAATAAACTAACAACAAACCATCTTTTCCATGAAAAAAGCATATATCGACGGGTCAAACGCAATGGTGAAAAGAGAGGTCAGAAGAGACAGTAGCGGAAGAAGCCATGGATAAACAGGAGAGAGAAACTTGTCGATACGATAAAAAATGTGTGATCGTCGGTCGAAACTTAAAACTCCGATAATGGCACAAAAAATTTTACCTTAGAGGAACCTTAAGCTCTAATAACATGTTAAATATAATGAAAATTATATATTTAAATTAATCTCTTGTGTTAAATACACACATAGGATTCTCTATTTATCATAGAAGAAATATGGACTAAACCCAAAATACAAATAAGAAATAATAACAAATTAACTAAAAATAAAAAATAAATATAAAATAAAAATAATATATCTAACATATATAATATCTATTTTGTAAAATCCATCATGATGTAAGAAGCTTCTCCCAAAAAAATTATCAAGAACATGCTTTAATTATGTTATAATATTATTTCAAGCATTCCAATAATTACACGTCATTCACACTATTATGGAGTTTCCTATACAAGTTTGAATGAACAAAGTTAATCTTGCAAATTAAAAATCAACATAATCAATCTAATGGGCATAAAAGACATATTTAGTAACCGTAAGTAATAAAATCATAGGAACATACCTATTACTTATATTTTCTACTTTCTACATGCATGACTTTATCTATCTACACCTTAAATTATTTTTTTCTAATATGAAATGAATCACATCATTAACATATTATGTAAATAATGGTTATAGTGAACAACAACTTCAAAGTGTTTGACATACTCCACGAATGTTGGATAAAGGAAAACTTAATTATTCATTCTGTTTCTTGATGAATAAAAACTAACACCTCTCTTTTCTATCTTCATTTATTAATAATGCATCATAATTAATTATATGATCAAAAAAGGAAATGTAAAGATCACTAATGGATTATATAGGCAATATTTTCAATCAATACATCACATCAAACATACATACATACATGTAAAATAGAAAGAAAAACACTAAACATGTTTATATAGATAAAAGGGGTAAATTTATGTTTGTTCTTTAAGAAAACAAAATAATTTTATCTTTCTATTGTTTATTTTTTTGACCAACATATATTTTTCTCCTCTAGTTCTTTCCCCTCAACCAAACACGATAAAGTGTCATAACATGATGTATCATGTCCTTGTGGTACACGTGATTTTTTTCCTCCGATTATATTTGAAGTTATAGCGGTAATATAATTAAACAAAATTGGCAAGATACGAAAACAGTCTTCCCTCAATGAGCATTGCTCCTGGGCAACTCTTTCCATACCAGTTCCATAGTTTCTTTAGCTTTTCCTAAAACTTCAAAACGACTACTACAAGTGCTTATACTTCAAAAGGAAACAGTTGAATGTGATTTTAGGATGAGAGAATTGCATACATACTTTATAACGAATATTTGTTACACATTCTTAAAATATTTTTCGCAAGAAAATTGGTAAATTCATCAAAGCCTGTTGCTATGAATATTTGCAGTTGCACAAAATCTTAAAATCTTTTGAATTTTGGTGTAACGATCCCACGCATATCGGAGTTAAAATGTAAAATAAGTGAAAACAATGATAACTTTTAATATTAGACTCCTAATTTATCTCAAAAATCTCAAGACGGCAAGGGAACAGAAAAATGTTATGTCACATCATTACGGTTGGCAAAACTAGTCTGATTAGAGTCCATAAACTCGGATTTAACAAAGATCGTACAGAAATATATAACTTTGCTTAAATGAAAACAACAAACTATGGGCAACGGAGGCTAGTTCTTTGGCCCAATATCCTTCAGGGCATTGATCTGCTCCTCACCCATTGCAGACATAACTGAAACTACAAGGTCCTTACCCTCAGCAAATCCCTCCTTTATCTGCAGAGGCGAATAAATGATACATCATTAAACACAATTAGAGGAGTAAAAACAATCAGGTGAATAGAATATTGGAATTACAAGAGAATTTAGTATAGATAATATCTGAACAAACTTCTTCACAAAAACGTGTAGAAAAGGATGTATGCACCTTTGATTATGGAAAACCTAGATAAGAAAGCTTCTATAGAAGTTGTACACATGATGATTTCAATTTATAAGAGAAGCTTAATTCACTCTACCCTCTTATTTTCTTCTCTTACATTTCTGATGGATACATTCATCTAATCAGGCTAAATGTACTCAAGGTATAACATTCCAGACTACAAATACAACAAACATAACAGTAGGATTCCACAGACCTGAGTAAGCAGATTATCATCGGTAGGAAGCCTGAGGTCGTCCTTGGTGTTCCCATTTTCAGTAAGCAAGCTAACCTAAACACCATTCAAATATAAATTCAGGAAACAGTGGCAAGATTAGAGCATTTTAGTTGGATATATGAATATTTTGTTTTCATTGTCAATGTTTACATGTCATTACATCCATGGGCCTGTATTTCCATAGATTGTACAAGATTCATGGAAAACAACATTTTGGTCAGTTTATCATTTCTAAAATACATCTTCAAAGAATTTAATTAAAGAATACACTGATAGTGACTATCATCCGATCGTAGATTGCTAAATAATTGAAAATTATTGACTTTAATAGTAAGAATTACTTTAAAAGTTATGTCAAGGAAGATTTCTTATTGGCTGACAGTGTAAGAGTCTTTAGACTGATAGTGTTCGAAATTAGAATCATTTTTAAATACAAGAAACATAGGCAACCTCACCTAACTAGTCGACAATATGACAGTCTTTTCCAGTTATTGAGGCAAAGTAAAACTCGTCTTCAAAAACTAGAACTGACTTACACTAAATGGAATAAGAATAAGACTCTGTTGTTGATGTTGTTTAAATACATTAAAGAAACATTATAAATGAAAAACAAGGTGACGTTTTTACAATTATCTGAAAAAACAGGAAATGAAAAACTACACAAACCCAAACTTCTTAGACAGTGATGAATTGAAGGAAGTGTAAACAGAAACAGAAACTCACAAATCCATCCTCAGAAATATCAATCAACTGGTAATCAGTACGATTCACATGGGGAACCTGGAATAATAAAACAAACACACAAATTTTCAGAAGAGAAAAAGTTCCAATAAAGTGCTCTCAAGGAAAGAAAAAACATAACTGGAAAAAACATGAACAGGAACATACATCACAGTTGTGGGAAGAGGGCACAATATCTTCAAGCTTCTTGGCAGTGAAAATATCAATCCCAACAAAGTGACACTTAGCATGACCGTGCTTACCCGTCTTGGAAGTAGAAACTTCAACAACCTGTCACAGAGAAACCCATTCACGCATCAATCACAATCAATAAAAACCTAAAATAAATATACAAATAAAAATATCATTCTATAGAAATTAATGTCCAAAAGAGACCAGATACCATTTTGGGTTACTTAAATCAAATGAGAGCAGGCGGTCCAGAAACCAAATAATTTCCTATAAAAACCTAATTTTGTTTTCCAAAAAAACCCCAAATGAGCCAAGAGTTCACAAACCCTAATCCAATAGTCAAAAATCAACTGCACAAACAACGCGACAAATATGAACACCAGATCTCGAAAGCCAAATCGAGAAACCAAAACCACAATCATAAGCAAACAATAACATGAAACAAAATTAACGGAGACAAAGAACAAAACAACGACACAAGAACCCTAAAAATGACAAGAAAAGCTAGTACTACCTTGCATGGACGACCCTTGATGACGATGTAGCCGTTTTTGCGAATGGTGCCGGCTTGCTGGGGATAGGTCTTGGAGGCTCCAGCATCAGCCTTGGATTCAAAGTGGTGTTCTTCGTCCGACATGGCTTGACTCGTTCACTGACTCAGCGATTCAAGTGGACGAACTCAGGGTGTGAGGGTGACTGGGAGGCGGAGAAGACCAAGTTTAGAGGAAAGATATAGGTTTATATCATTCCTTTTCTGTTATTTTCAGTTTTCAGTAAATTCGAAACTGTTCTTTTATTTTAAAAAAATATATACAATATAAAACCAGAATAATGATGGCTTAAATCTAGACTTTTTTTTTTCGTATAATTTTGTTAATGTAAAATTTAATTTTAATGGTAGTTTTCATCTTTTAAAATTGAACAATTTTGATATTGTGACAATGTTTATGCATTTTCCTAAATATATTATTTTAATTATTATAAATTTCATTTTAAAAGTTTTTTATAAGTGAGGTTTTCTTATTAAGATTTAGAATTGGTTAGATAGGTTTAAGGTATGTGTATTTACAAGACACTAACATTTTGATAAATTTTGTTATTATTTTTCCATCATAAATATAATATTTTGATTTTTTTTTTTAAGATTATAATGTTCTTTGGTAATGTTAAAATAGTACATATGTTTAATTTATTTATATAACCTTTACTTGTTATTTTTATAACATCACTTTCTAATTATTTTTTATCCCTTTCTAATTTTGATTATTGTTTAGTGAATATGTGCTAAAATCTTCATTCTAATACTGTAAAGAGGTAGGTCAAGCAATAGGTTTTAATTAAATATTTGAGAAAAAACATGATTAAATGATTTCAACTCATTAATCTCCAATTAACTTAGTTATATTATATAATTTATAACTCACCAAAAAATTAATCAAATTAGTTAATTTTTAATTTAATTATGATAAATGGATATACATGAAATTGTGTTAAAACTCATGTTTAAAATCCTATATCAAAATGGTATATTTTATAAAGGATTAAATGTGTTTTTAATTTCTAAACTGTTAAAAGATTTTAGTTTTAGTTGTTTTTTTAGGTTTGGTCTAATTAAATCATTATTTTTTTAAAATTTATTAAATCAGTCTTCAATAATCGAAAGCATTTGGTTTTATTAAATCATTCTTTTTACATGACAAACGATAATTCATATTATTATTTTGTTTTAGACACATAAAAAATTGTTTAATTCAAAAAATATCTTTTATTTTTCACTTCATCTTCTTTCTAAAGTTTGGGTTTCTCCTTCAAATATCAAACTCTCAAATTTATCACCCAACATCATCTTTTTCACCCCCACACGTGAACCAACACCCACATCATCATTCCAAATCCTTTGCCCCCATTTTGGAAAGAAAATTGAAAACAAATATTTGAGGTTCCTTAAATTTGTACTCACATCTAAGTGACCCTTCTCTACATCCATTGTCCAACATTTTCTACACAATTAAAAAAAAAATAAAGAGACCAAAAAACGGAGAGGCACAATGGCCGTTTTTTATCTTGTTGAAATGGCAGTCGCAAGAGTGGTGGTGTTGACTTCATCTACTGCCATGCACATAGTAACGACGATAGTGTGGTGAGTCGACATAGATAGAGACACGATAGCTGGTCACTATGATGTTTCCCGATTTGAAATGGAGAACGAAAATGGGAAAGAGTGGCATTGGTGACGCTGAACACTTCGCATGACACGACAACGACAAATGGCAGTGGGCAATAATGGGGTTGGCTCTGTATGGGTCATGGAGGGTGGTGTTGCTAGAGAAAGTAGAGAGTTGGGATGAGTGTCCTAGCTTCAAAAAGAAGAAGAATGAAATGAAAAATAAAAAATACTTTTAAAATTAAATAATTTTTCACATGCCACAAATGACATATTGACTTGCATTATTGTTTGCCACATCAAAGAAAACACTAATGTTGTTAGCCATTGATGACTATTCTATAAATTTTAAAAGAATGATGACTTAGTTAGACCAAACTTTGAAAGAAAGACTAAAACCAAAATAGCTTAATAGTTTAGGAATCAAAAATATATTTAACCCTTTTATTAAAAAAAATAGATTCACACTAACAATAGTTTGGATAAATAGTCACTTGAGCATGTCAAATATTCACATTTAAAACATTTAAAGCATTTAATGCATGTACGATAAAGTACTTCGATGCTTATATATTTTGTTTCTTGATATTTGTGCAAATTATTAAAGCAAAAAGATATTATTAGAATCATTGCACTCAAGAAAAAAAGAGAGAGAAGAATAACATTATAGGAATGTTTCCCTTGAAGCCCTCTACTCTATTACATCATACAAGCTTAATTTCACTTAAGGCTATGAGGAAAAGCTCTAACCCCTACCAAGTAGACTAAAGTTTGATAATTTTCCCCTAATTTAAATTTCCTTAGCAGATAATTAAAACAATGATAAGAGTAAGGAAAATAGAGAATTGCACATATAATTTTATACTAGTTCAAATCACAAGGATCCTACGTCCAGTTGTTAATCCCAAACGGAGATTAACAACCAATAACCTATTACAATCATACAAATAGACAAGTTTAAGGTTTTAGAAAAACACCTCTCTTGTTACCACAAGAGATGAAACTCACTTCCTCTGAAGGCCAAAAGAGATGAACACCCTTCCAAATGTTTTACGAAGGATGAACACTTCCTTTGAATCTTTACAAAGGATGCCAAACTTCATTCAGCAACAACAACACTTAATCACACTCCCAATGAAAGTTATCGCTCTATGCCAACACTAAGTTCTCAAAGCCAAAGCACAAGGGTACACAAACCCTAGATCACACTTTACTTTTCAAGTTCAATTGTGTCTTTCAGAATGAGAGTCTAAAACATCTTTATAAATACCTCACTCAAGGATACTTCCAATAATTCGTTGTCAGTTTATTCTCATGTGATAATCAATTATCTAATTAAGGTAATCGATTATGCATTTAGTGAATGCACAACGGTAAAAGACATGCTCAAAAACTCCAACGGCTAATCGTGATAATCAATTATGGGAAGCCATAATCAATTATGGATAATCGACTATCATAGTTTGCTAATTGATTATTCCATAGCCAAAAATTGAGTTTTTAGCAACCTTTAAAAAGTCTCTTTGTGATAATCGATTATGTTAAGTAACTAATCGATTATTGTAGAGCTTTTTGACTCCAAAACAAATTTTAAAGAATAACTTACATGGAATCAAACAACATACAAGGCCTTATACATGAAGCTACTCATTACAAAAGCTTTAACACATAATAAAAGTCTTCATAAAGGTCTTCTTGCAAAGTGAGTACTTGACATGATTTTAAGCATCATCAAAACTTTTATACTTCGTCTTTTTGCTAACAATATCCTCCAAAATAATTGTCGAGGTTTGTTTAACCTAAATTTAACTTAACCTTGTGACTTAAGAATTCCTTCATGTTTTTGATTCCTTAACAGAGCAACAGTGTCTCTTATAATTTGCAGTACTTCAATTAAATCATTATTCCTTTTATTATTAAATATCAATATAAGATTTATGAGTTATGCCATACTATTTTATTGAATAAAAGTTCTGTTTTTTTTTTCTAAGGAATTATTAGGAATAAATTATATATATTTGACTTGAGTACCATCAATATAAAGAATTTATATCACTTTTAACCTTGAGGAATTGATCTTATGATTTTTTTTTTCTTATATACTATTTTATTTTGTCATTTCTGTGATACTTAAAATTTTATGATATTATTATTTTCATATATAATATATTAGAGTTATATCTTATATATAATTTTTATTTTAATATATTTAGAGAGAATATTAATATAATACTTATAATTATATAATATTATTTATGAAGTACGAATAATTATTATAATAATAAGTAATAATAATATCGTTTTTTATAAAACATAATAATACAGATAACTATAATGTTTATCAATTATATAATATTATTGATGTTTTTTCATATTTTAGTTTTCGACTAATAATATTCAAATGAGAGAATGTTAAATTAATTATAAATTAGTATTAATAGTAAAATTCAATTTTTATTATTTCTAACAATTTAAGATATTATTTATATTATATATATATATATATATATATATATGGATTTGTTAACGCACGTTTTTTTGTTGATACATTTTAACAATATATACCAGATTATAGTAAACAAAAATACCCTCATATATTATGGATTCTAAATTTTAAAGTCAAGGATATTTAAATAATTTTCATTCTCAAAACTCAAAAAAAAAAAACCCAAACCCTTACTCACCTCCCTCATTCCTCTCAACCCTTTCTTTTTCATCTCTCTCACACCAACATTTTCTCTATCATCCTATGGTAGATCCAACTGGAAAAAAAAAATAGAAATACTCGTCGTTAAACAATTTACCTTTGGAAAGAGTTGAGTCATTGGCATATATGTATATATATATATATATATATATATGTATATATATAAATATGTATATAGATATATATATCTATATATAGATATGCATATATATATATATATATATATACATATCTATATATGTGTATACATATCTACATATGTGTATACATATCTACATATGTGTATACATATCTACATATGTGTATACATATCTACATATGTGTATACATATCTACATATGTGTATACATATATACATATATACATATATATGTATATATGTACATATATAGATAGATATGTATATATATATATAGATAGATATGTATATATATATATATATATATAGATATGTATATATACACATATATGTATATATATATATATTTCAATGAGATGATAAAGTTAATTTAGTGATGGATTGGATAATCACGTTCACAAATTATAACTTTATCATTCTATTAAACAAATTTACTCACATAATCTTTAAATATTTTCTTAGACGATAAATAAAAATTGTAACATCTTAAAATGTAATATTAAATTATATAATAGTCATTATAAATTTAATATAATAGATCAGTTATGGACAGGAATATAAAGTAATATCTACGCTCATCCAAAAACAACCATAAATTTAAACTTTATATACAATCTAGTTATGTTAAAACTATATACAAGAGTGGTAATCTCAACCACCAAAAGAAGACAAATCTAAAATAGATAACTACCAATCTATCTATGCATCAGGGGCATCTCCATCAAGAACCTGCTCCACATTCATCTCCTCACCCTCTGCTCACACCCACCAGATGATCATCGTCAAGACTTAAGCACAAGCACATACAAACATTACACAAACACAAGGATAAGTTAGATACAAAACAAGTCATATAGCATTTAGAATAAGGTATACATGAATCACATATAACATACATCAACCTACACATCCTAATTTACAAGGACCTAGATTGACTATCCGAATTTAGAACGAATGTTGAGCTATGACGGGTTGTGCAATTGTGGTGGCCTCTACTGCTTTAAAAATTCATTGCCAACGGGTTTCACCCTACCACACTCACAAGGTTAGTCTGTTCCATGCCTTAGATCATACTAGAAGCACCAAAGACTAAGACCTCATGTTACTCTTACCACATGTGTCAAACCTCTCTATTTGAGAATGTATGACCATTAGAGTGTTAGGATAACTCCCAAGATTGAGCTCCCTGCATTCATACTGATGATATTTGAAACCAACACCAAGAAGTTCCTCCTTAGAACTCATTTCCACACCTTTGAAACCATTAATACCACTTCACATTCACATAGTATACCAATACATGAGACTAATGATCATACATTAAAGAAATAGAAACACCCTTACAAGTCATCAGAAAACACACAATAACACAATTTCTTCAAGGCATCTTATCACCCACATTTAGGTAAGGAAAAAACTTTGAACCCCTCACCAACAGCTCCGAAAGGATCCAAAACTCCCAAAATGACCTAAAGAACGTCCAAAACGAACATCCAAAATCTTGAAAACTCTCCAAAACTGTTACTCAAGGGCGCTCAGGGGTGCTCGTGGGGTGCCCGGGCATGAGCCGCACTGAAACGAGGGGCTTTTGGGTGTGCCTAGGGGAGCTCGAGCCCCATACCAATTGACAACAACTTCAAAATTGGCTTTTGATGCACTTAGAACTTGTTCTAATGATCAAAAGGGATCTCTAAACATTAGAAATTGATGGAAAAACACATTTGTAGGTAGAAGTAAGCATCCATTTGATCATTAGACCTAAGACTAGTGCATCAAACCATTTTTGACACTTCAAAAGTACCTAAACTCAGATTTACACCTTATACACCAAATTTCTGCAATCTAACCACTTGAACAAGTTCTAATAGACTCAATAACATATTACAATTGATCACCCATAGTCCAGAACTTCTAATTTGAAATCTCACTAGTTAAAACCCATAAAATTGAACTTAAAACCACATAAAATCCAACTACTACTTCATCATCTCAGATTTCTCTTAACTAAGAGCCTAGACAAGTTTCAAATGACCATAAAATATCCCCAAAGACACAATTTTTCTTATTTGATCATTACTTCAAAACTTCACTCATCAAACCCCCATAATTTGAACTTAAAACCAACCAAAACACCATCAAAGTACAACTAACTCTTTCTAAATCAGATTTCAACAATTAATTACTTCAACAAGTCTTAATTCACCTCTAAATATACTCCAAAACTGAATTTACTCTTTCTAACCCCTAACTAAAAACTCTCATATCAAAAGCCTCCATTTTTGACTAAAAACACTTACCATTCAACTTAATTCAATTTCCCCCACATTTAACCCAAAACAGCAACACCACACATTTCAATAACACCATCCAACATAAAATTTGAAGTTTAACACAACTTCATACAAGTCCACCAACAATCATGAGATCAAACACAATTACACAACCATAAATCATCTTCTAAAACACTTCAAAAAAAAATAACAAACATTTTACTAAAATTCAACAATATACATCAATTTCACAAACTACCAAACAATCATTTCATCAAAAGAAATATAACACTATCTTCCATTACTGAAAATTTCTTCTCTTTCACTAAAATTCCCAAGATTGTAAGACGTTGGACGAAAACCCCTTTTTGAAACCCTAACCCTCAAATTACAACCCAACTGCAAAGAGGTAGAAGTCTCCTCCTCTTGCTCTCTTTCTCTCACGCCCAATAACTTTCCATCACTTTATGGTTTCTAAAGAAAGAAAGAAAAGGAAAGAAGAAAGAGAAAAGAGTGACGAGGGAAGAAGAAGAAAGAAAAATGGAAGAAGAAGAAAAGAGGGAAGAGAAAGAAGGATATGGGGAAGGGGTAAAAAAAGAAGAATGAGAAAGGGAAAAATAATAATTTTTGTAGTTGACTTATATAAAATTTTTAATAATTTTTATTTTTAATTAATTAAATTAATAGAAATAATAATTTATATAGATTCATTTATTAAAATAAATAATATTCATAATTTTATAATTTATAAGTATACGCCTATTAAAAATAATATAAATGACTTTGAAGTACACTGAAACGAGGATAAAATATAAATAAAAAAACTATTTTGTATGAATTTACGATTTATGAACTATTTTTGGATGAACTAAAAAAAAATCAAGATATTTGGAAAAAATCACACATGAACTATTGGTTATGTGACTTGTGGACCACCCACATTTTCATCCTTAAAAAAATATACTTAAAGTGTTTAATATTTATTCTATAATATTATAGTTTTTACTTTATTTTATATATATATATATATATATATATAATTTATTTATTTATAAAATATCATGAGGAAAGAAAGTAATTAATTAGCCTCAATCACGAAACCAATGTTAATTCAGTTTTTATAATTAGGATTAAATTGATTATGATTTGTTAAGAGGGTAAATTATTTAATGTAACTTTTTAGAAATGTCATGGACTAATTGCCAATTTATTGTAGGTTTATTAATTTTATATTTCTTTATATAACATTAATATAAACAAATGCCAGACTAATAACTAATTATAGGATACCAAATATCGATGTCTAGACGAGTACAAGAAGTTAGTAAAATTTGAGTTTGGATATTGAATTTGGAACATACTTAGAATAAAGAAATCCTAAAATAATAGTTTCAGTATATCTCAATATCATTAAACAATAAACTGAAGAATAACTACTTCTGTCTTTATAAATAAATCTTTATACATTATTATAAATAACTATTGGTGTTTTTTTCTCCCTCCTAAAGTGCTTATTCATAGATGCAATTGTCAGGATATATTTGAAAAAAAAAAGTTATTCGATAATTTATATTGTCATAATTTATTATAATTTATAAGTTTATACCCAAAAAAATAATTGATTGAATTACTAGTATTTGATATAATTAACTGATAAACTAGTTGATAAATTTAAAATAATATAAAAATATATATAATTACAATAATATTATTATGTAAATAAAATTTATATATTTTAAAATATTGTTGTATAATTATAACTTTTAATTTTAAAAATAAATATTATTTTATTAAATTGTTAGTGGTTCAATTTATTTTTTTTAAAATCATATATATTTTTTGTTTGAATGATTCATTTCGTTGAGACAAATTGATCTGATGAGTATTTCTTAAATTAAATTTCTATTTCTTATAAAAAATTTAAATTACATAAAAAATTAAAACAATAATGTATCAAATATTAAAATATTAAAGAAATTAAAATAAATATATAATATTTAATATTTTAAAAATGAAAATCTTATTACAAACACTGAATATATATAATATATTAAAAGTAATAAAAAATAAAGGAAAAGTAATGATTTTTTTGTTTTAAAAACCTCCTAAAATAAACTAGTTTATAATTGTGACATTCTAATTTTAGTAATATAAAACTACTAAAATGAATATCAGACATATGATAAATTAACTACTATAAGAAACAAACTTAAGAAAGACAATATCTACACCTGTAGATTCGTCAGACTTTTCTATTGAATCCCTTCGATCACCTATCGCGGAAGCAACTGAAAATAAATGTCTCCCTAAGCTCACATCCATCAGGTGATCATCGCAAAAGAGAAAACAAACAAAGACACACAAACACAGAAGCAAGGGTGAGCTAGATAAACAAACAATATACATATAGCACAAATCAATCAGCATCATCATGTCTAGTTAAATATAAAGTAAACAGTTAAAGACATACAATTCTAGCCATGCATCAAGTACTCAACGCGACTCATCCAGATTTGTATTACTGTCGAACTATTGGTAGTCTTTGCACTTGCATAGTTCAGCTGGCCCTCCCAACACTATGCAAGGTAAATCCTCATACCAGTCTATAGCTAAACTCTAAACTATAGACGAAGGCCTCCTCTACTCTCACCACTCACACCGTTCTTCTCTATTTGAGCATGAACGATGATGCTTTGAGTGTAGGGATAGACTTACCATTTCAAAGCTCCATACTTACAAGTCAGAATGAAGAAAGTAATATTGGTTCAAGACGAAACTCTCAATGCTGCGGACGCTTGAACGCCACCTAATCGGACATGCACTGACTCAGTGAGAAGAAGTGATAAAGAGAAGGAAGAGAAAGCTAAAAAATGAGGTTTCTAAACAGAGAATGGAGTTTAAGCTACTAAACTAGGTGTTCAAAAATTAATATTTATTTTATAAAAATTCTGGTTCTCACAATAATACTTATTAAATAGTTTATATTAATCAAAATAGTTTATAATTTAATCAAATAAATAAATAACTAAATTTTTTATCCTAGAAAATTTATATAAGCTGTAAAATAATTGGTGACATTTAGCCCCTTTAATGCCTAATGCCTAACAAAAAATGATTAAAAGCATGAGAATCTCAAAAATCACATTGATGATGAGATGGTACTTTTTATTTCCAAATAAAATTATGTTTTGGTATTTGAACTTTTTGTGATTTTTATGGGTGCGTTTGATTTTGAGCTTCAAAGGGAAATATTATGACTAACTCATGGGAAGCAACAATTATGGCGTACTATAATTTTTTCTTCTTTGGGTGAGTGGTGCAAAAGGTATTCTATGATTAAGGAGGCTTAATATAATTATGGCCCCCACATGTTAAAAGGATTAAAACGACCCTAAATAACTTTATCATAATGAAAATTCAGTCAAAAGTTTCCACACTTTAATTTTTTTAATACAACAAAAAATTATAACCTTAGTACAAATATTTTAATTTCTTTAATTTTGTTTGAATTTATTTATAATTAAACATGTAATTGGGCTTTAATATATCTATTAAAAAAATTAATATTAATATGAAATTAATCTTTAAAAAATATTTGTCATTTATTTTATAAATTTAATATTTTTAATGGTTAGTTAATTATATATTAACTTTAATTTTTCTTTTATACATACATACATATATATATATATATATATATATATATGACAATTATTAAGATCAACATATGTTAAATTAATTTAATTATTAACGAAGTTTAAACAAATTAATAAAATTAAAATTTTATAATAGAGTTATTATACTTTTTTTTCTAATTGCATTAAAAATAAAATATCTCAATTAACAAAATTAAAATTTTATACCATGTATGTGGATGCATATAATTAATATGTTGAAAATCTCATTCATATAAAGATAAATATAATCTAGTTAGATTAAATAAGATCATAACAATATAATTAGGAGTTTCTAACATTTTCTTTTAGCATTACCATCACATTATTTAAATTTGACTTATAAACACAATAAAACTCTTGTGATCATCAAATTAAGATTTATGATCATTATTGAATAGAGATTTGTCTAGAACATAAAAAAATCACATCCAACTCAAGAAATTTTATATGCATTAAAGATCAGAATGTTTCTTTAGAAGAGTAAACTACACTCACCTAGAGAGATGAACTAACATAATAGATTATATAACTTGTTGTAAGGATTGCTTCTATTACTTCAATCTTTGAAAAAGGATGATGAAAAGTATTGGATTCTAGAGTAAACAGAGAAGAAGTAAAAGGAACGCTTGAAGAACAATTTGGGTAGGAATATTTTGTCTCCAAATGTTCTACTATTATGAAGAACCTATTCCATTAATAAATAAAATAAGAATAAAGTACCAATTTTATATGTTTAAACATATTTAAGATCTCACATTCTTCCCTACTAAAATGTTTTCATTCTTGAAAATAAACTTATTATTATAACAGGTAGGGATAGGTCTTCTTCATATTTTTCTCTAATTCCATATAACATCTTTTGTTATAGTATCCTTCAAGACTCTCACCATACTTATATTCCTGCCTATAAGTTATTTAATTTGTTGATCCTCAATTCTTACTGGTAAAACCTCGATTAATAGATCATCTTTAATTTTCATATTGTTTGATTCTAAGATGTGACTTGAGTCAGGTATGTACTTTTTAAGTTGAGAGACGTAAATGTACATTATGTAAATTTTCTAGTTGAGGGGGTAGGGAAATTTCACATGCCATAGAACCAATTCTTCTTAAAATTTGATCAAGCCTAACAAACTTGGGTGAAAGTTTCTTAAATTTAATAGCCCTTCCTATACTGGTAGTAAGAGTTACCTTAAAAGAGACATGATCTTTGACTTTAAATTTCGAGAGTCTCCTAATTTTATCTAAATACAACTTTTTTTTTACTCGGCGAAGCTTTCATCATTTTTTATATCAATTTTATGTTTTTTGTTCCTTGTTGCAACAATTCAAGTTCTACAAGCATTGATTCTCCATCTTGGTACCAACATAAAAGAGTTCTACATTTTCTACCATACAAAGCTTCATAAGGGGTCATGCCTATGCTTGTGTGATAACTATTATTATAAGTAAATTCCATCAAAGGCAACATCTCATTCGAGTTTCCTAAATGGTCTAATACATAATTTTTAAGCAAATCTTCCAAAGACTAAATATTTCTTTATGATTGGCCATTAGTTTGACACTGATATGTTGAACTCATCCTCAATCTTCTTCCCAGGGCATCTTGTAAAGTTTGTCAAAACCTAGATGTAAATCTAGGATCCCGATTTAACACTATGCTGGTAGGCACTCCACGTAATCTTATTATCTCTAATGTATATATAAATGTGCTATCTTCGTCATTAACATTCTCTAATTAACAAGTACAAAATGTGCACACTTTGTTAGTTTATCAACAATAACCCAAATAGCATCATCACCTCTCATTGATTATGACAAATGGGTAACAAAGTTCAAGGAGATGATATTTCATTTTCACTTAGGAATTTCTAATTGTTGCAACATAACTCAGGTCTTTGATACTTTACCTTGGCCTTTTGACATATCAGACAAGTTGCTACAAAATTTGCTACATCTTTTTTCATGCCCAACCACCAATACATCAACTTATTCATGTAATGCTTTCTGATTTATGAAGGCCAAAGAAAGGGCTTTCCTATCAACACAAATAACAAATTCACAAGAAAGGGTTTCCTTATCAACACTAGCATATATTTGGTCAACAACTTCACATATAATCTTAACATACAACAAATATATTTGTCGATAATTTTAAATAAGAATATCTACTCGTAATTCCATTGAAAATTTCTTATTACCGAAAATGTTGTCTATAATAATTGGTCTTGTGAAATCTTATGATATCTTTAATGTGGATACTTGTTACCCATTAATGATTATAAGTGAATTTGGATATTTTTTTACTAATCAAGTGATTAAAATAAACTTATTAGTAAAAGAATTAATAAATGAAGAATTTTTTAGAATTTAATTTCATATATTTTAATTTTTTTATGTAGACCTATGAGATTGAAGTTACTTTTTAAAAAATAATTTTTAAAATTTATATTTTTGTGCAACTTATAGAATTACTTTATTTATATTAATATTTTTTTGTGCTATTTTATTTGAATTATACTATAAAATTATTTTTTTATCTAACTTTATATATATATATATATATATATATATATATATATATATATATATAAAGTTGTGGATTTATGAATATCCAAATAAGTAAGGGGTCAGGTAGCAGATAGACTACCATTTTGAATGCAACATGTTGCTATCTTTAATAATCACGCCATAAAATTATTAAATGTATGATATATAGTTTAAGTATTTAATGAATATAATTATTTTTAAACTCTATAAAACTTTTGAATCATTAAATAATATGGAAAGATTTATAAGTGATTTAGCTCAATTTTAATGGATTAGGATATCATTGTAAGTTTTCTCTTGATTTAATCTTATTATACAGAAAAAATAAACTTCTCTAAAATATTTTAGAACTTGTTTTCCTGAAACACATTTTTAATTTATTAATATGTTAAAATGATCTTAGTTGATCAAAGACTAAAAGAAACATTTTAATCAATTAAATTGACTGAAATAACTTAAATTCATAAGCAATTGAAGTCTTTTTGTTTTAATCAATTAAGTTGTTTATGTAATTTATTAAAATCACTAAAACTTAGTTGTAGTATGAATCTTTATGTTTTAATATGATAAAATAATGAATTAATCAATTAATATTACTTAGAAGTGATATTAACAAATTAAAACAGTTTTAATATAATAAAAATCTGAATACCTTTTACGTAGGGCTTGTGTTTAAGTTTTGCTTACATCAAATAGTAAAACTTGCAAGCTTTAAATTGTCACAGAAATATAGTGCAGTGAGTGGCCTATGACTAACCAAAAAATAGTGAAATTTAGAAGGGCAATGTAAAGAGGTCCACGTGTAAATCATTATGTTTTTCATCTTTCACTGTAAATCCATAGATTTACCATGCTTAATTATTTTTAAAGCTTCTATAAAAGACGCATAAACTCGTTAAATATAAACCCAGCGTAAAATTATTATTGGTACTTTCAACATACTTAATGTTATTTTCTCTATTTCTTTTAGTATAGATTTATTAAGAATGTTTTTCAAACTAAGAAACGTTTGCTTAATAAAATTGATTGTTATATCACATTACGTATTACTTGTTTATGCAAACGTTGTCGCTTGTATGAACAACCGTCCCTTAAAGGAGTAGACTTTGTAAAGAAAAATTATCCATGAAGAAAATATTTTAAACATTAATATATATTAACTATAGGATTCATGTAGTTAAATTAAGCTCACATGAGTAATCTTAGCATCGAAGTAATTATTTTGTGTAAAGTATTTAAATATGTTTAAGAGTTTGTACAACAGGCCACATATTATTTGGTATTTGTTTTAAAATAAATATAACTACCATAATATTTGTATAATAAAATTTCATTATTAAAAATAAATGCACCCCCTCCACCAAACACGCAACAAATAAAAGAGATGATGTAGGTGTTGAACTTTAACACCATTCATTGCTCTGGTTTGTGTTAAAGATTTAATTTGTGATAATCAAATTGGAATGAGATGAATTAGACTAATTTCCTCTGTGACATTATGGACCCAAACTATTGATTCAGTGCGCTTTAATCTTCCAACCCTAATCACACCCACTTTTGAATTTCCCAAGTCCCACATCTGGAAGCTCCGCGAGTCTTACAAATTACATTTGTTTATAAATTCAATTTCAAGTTAGACCAATCTATTCTGCATTTCCAGAGTGGCATCACACGATGAAGAATTTGGTACCATAGAGATGTTTGGCCCACTCTTGTTAGTGTTGTTATTATTGTTTTACCTTTCAAGATGAACTCAATAATGGGTGGGCCATAAGACTGATGAAAGTAAAGAGGAATTGTCAGAGGTGAGAGGTTGAAGAAAAGAAGATCTAGAAATGTAAAGTCTACACCTCATCTATCCCCCTTTTCCTTTTTTTTTTCTCATCTTTTCCCATAAATAAAATTAAATTACCTGTTTAACCATTCTTTCAGATTAACAAAAATCAAATGGATCAATCCCCACCATGGCGTGAAGTGGTAAAATCTCTAAATTTAAAATTAAGAAAACCAAAATTAAGTATTAGGAGACAAATCAAGTACCCTTCAAGTCAACACCAACCAGTGTGAAAAGCAAAACAGAATATTAATTAATTAAATAATTAATCAATAATTATTTGTAAACGAATCAGTGAGTTACAGGATCACGTACTTCCCACGCGCTTCACAAAATCCAAAGCAATAGAAGAAGAAGAAGATGCCCACAACACATCACAACTACTGCAAGCCAAGACTCTTCTGCCATGCAAGGATTCCTCTTCCCTTGGCCATTTGGGAACAACCCAACACAACCAACGAACACAACACCAAAACAAAACACGAATGCAAACAAATGCAGAGAATATAAGGTATTTCAAACACCATTTTTTACACTCACTGTTTTTTCCATTATAGGTCCCGCCGTTGATTTAGGCTTTCTCATTTCATATTTTTCTTTTAATTTCTACAAAATTATCGTAGGTAATTTTATTGAAAATGTTCATTGACCAAAAAAAATATTATTTCTAGTGATTGAAATACTTTTTTTAAAGTAAAATTATTTTTTTACCTTTGCAATCAACACAATAAAATATAGTTCATGAAATATAAATGCGTATCCAAATAATATTTACCTGTGATCTAGTAAGATTGCCTACCTATTGTTGGTTAACTTTATCCATTTTTTTAATGCATATTGAAACCTCTGCTTATAGGTAGCAGTGGATCCACTTTGTAGTGTTTCTATTTATTTATTTTTAAAAAAATTTAAAATTTATAATCCTCCTTCCTCATTAAATCTATTTTCCCCCAGTCTCCCGTAATTGCCGCGGCAGTCAGACTGAGGAACACAAAGCGACACTCGCTTTCTGCGTTTCTCTAATTGCATCGCTTTGCTTTGCTCAGCTTCGCTTCGTGTCGCTTTACTTTCTTGCTTTGTTTCTTTGTTTCTTCGCACCTGTATAAAAGACGCGTAGCGTAGACTACGTGTGGAAAATTGAATTGGATTGAGGATCCGGCCCGGATCCATGGGGTGTGTCAGCTCGAAGCAGGCGGTGTCCGTGACGCCGGCGATTGACCACTCGGGCGCGTTTCGGAGCAATGCTGCGGTTCTGGGCGAGTCGGAGCACAAGGAGAAGAAGAGGAGCAAGAAGAGGACCGAGTCCGGGGGAGCGAGTCAGAGCGAGGTCGGTGAGTCGGGGAGAACGAGTTCCAATTGCGAATCGTTGAGCTTCAGGTTGGGGAACCTTCACAAGTACGTGCAGGGAGAGCACGTGGCCGCCGGCTGGCCAGCGTGGCTCAGCGCCGTCGCCGGCGAAGCCATTCACGGCTGGGTCCCCCTCTGCGCCGATGCCTTTGAAAAACTCGAGAAGGTGAACCGTCACCAATTAAACAAGAGTTAAACTAACCTTATTGTTAATTTATTATTACTATTATTATTATTATTATTCTAATAATAAGTATTATTATTAAGATGATGATGATGAAGTAATTGGAGGTTGTTGATTTTGACAGATAGGGCAGGGAACCTATAGCAGTGTGTTTCGGGCGAGGGAGCTTGAGACTGGGAAGATAGTGGCATTGAAGAAGGTGCGGTTCGACAATTTCGAACCGGAGAGTGTGCGGTTCATGGCGCGTGAGATATTGATTCTGCGACGCCTTGATCATCCCAATATAATAAAGCTTGAGGGCTTGATTACTTCGAGGCTGTCCTGTAGCATTTACCTCGTATTTGAGTACATGGAGCATGACATCACAGGGCTCTTGTCTTCCCCTGATATCAAATTCACTGAACCACAGGTAATAAACTAATCATATTTTCAAAAAAACAGAGAAGCAGGTTTCTTTTGTGCGTCTCGTTACTATCTCATATCCACCTGTGAATACGGCCAAAAGAATATATATATATATGTATACATTTATATAAGCAGGGGTAATTATGATTATGACTCTATCAATTAGTTTTTCGGTTAAGTCAAAATCTAAAATTCTAAGATTGCAGCAGAGTTTATTTTGGCAACTGTTGCTAAATTTATAGGTCGTTGTCAGATCACTCGTAGTTATGATGTTCACTTTTACAAATTTAACTGTTCAAGCCGTTTAATCCTTAAAATGAGGATGTACGATGGAGATTCTATATTGATTAGTGATATAAATAGAAGACAACTTTTACCCCATGAACTAGTTTTAACAGTTGAGTAATATTAATTTAGAATAGAATGAAACTTTAATTTTAACTAAAGTACCAAAAGTAACTAGGATACTTTATTCAAGTTTTTTTTAGTAATAGTAATACAAGTAATTAGGGTATTGTTGTGGGGGTGTGATATGATTTATGATTCTATTGTTGAATGGGTGGAATGATTTTGTTGTGTGAGCAGATTAAGTGCTACATGAAGCAGTTGTTGGCTGGTCTTGAGCACTGTCACTTGCGGGGAGTCATGCATAGGGATATTAAGGGGTCGAATCTTTTGGTAAATAATGAAGGGGTTTTGAAGGTAGCGGATTTTGGGTTGGCGAATTATGTCAATTCTGGGCACAGGCAACCTCTGACTAGTCGTGTTGTTACCTTGTGGTACCGGCCGCCAGAGCTTTTGCTTGGTTCGACGGACTATGGTCCGGCCGTGGATCTCTGGAGTGTTGGTTGTGTGTTTGCGGAGCTGCTTGTTGGGAAGCCTATACTTCAGGGCAGAACGGAGGTATTAGCCTTACCACAATGCTTGAATTGCCCTGTTATGGTGCATGTTAATGTAGTGAAGTTGTTACATTTTTGTTAGAAAAAAATGGCTAATCTATTGATATGAGTCAAAGGTAAATCTTAAATATCTTTGATTTGATAATGTACATGAATGAAGAAATTTGATAATGTCTCGACACATAAGGAAGCAACTGATATGGAAATGTTGCTGTAACTTTTGATATCCTCTTTCTTCCTATGATAAAGGTTCCATTTTGCTTTTTCAGAATAGAGATGTTTTTATTCTCCAACATGCCTTCATGTTTACATGGAAGAAGCTTTTATAATTCCATATTTTTGCCGTCAAATATTTAACAGAGCTGAAGCTTAGTTCCCATACCTATTGCAAGAGGTTGCACTGCAATCCGTCAATAGGTTCATTTAGAATTTGCTATCATTGCGTGCTCAGTAGTTTAGGGTTTCCATCATTCTATATTTCAAAAGGTAAAGTGGAGAATGTACTCAAACTAAAGAATATGTATGATACCTATTGGCATTAATCTTCAGAAAAGGAAGCGATTCAATATGACAATCCTCCTTAAAATGTTAGACCGGATGCTAATCAGTTTTGTGGTTAATAAATGATCAGCTGGAAATGAAAATTCTGACACTGTTTGATTCGTTATTTTGGAACTCTTCTAAATTCATTTTTGTTATGTATGCAGGTTGAACAATTGCACAAAATTTTTAAGCTCTGTGGCTCACCACCCGATGAATACTGGAAAAAGACTAAGCTTCCTCATGCAACGTTATTTAAGCCACAACAACCATATGATAGTTGCCTTCGACAATCCTTTAAAGATTTGCCAGCGGCCAGTGTACATCTGCTACAAACTCTTCTTTCTGTAGAACCATACAAACGTGGGAATGCTACATCTGCTCTTTCATCGGAGGTAGGTTAATTTTGTATTTGTTGGAAATTCCTGAAATACATTGTGGTTAATTGGAAATACTCAGCATATTTCTTTAGGCAAGCTTTCTTATTTTATTTCCTTTTTCCTTAGATAATGGGCCACATTGTTTGCATTTTTTAAGGTGTTTATTTAATCAAATAGACAAATTTATGCTTTTCTTGAGTTTGTTTCATTTGTTTATTTTAAAAATAAACAGTTTTCTGCTTCTTTTAACAAGCACATTCTATCTTCATATTAAGTATGTGATTATTTTAAAAATCACTTACTTAAAAATCACCTATTTAAAGTGCAAACAGACCCAATTACAAAATATCATTTTTTTTTTTCGTTTTGCTTCTTATTTTCAAATATTTGTAGGAAACCCTGAACACAAGGATTTTGTTTACATTCTTTCCTGTAAAAATCTTTGAAATCAAGAAACATGGTGAAAATAATCCGACATTCTTCTGAATTAGTTATGAAAACAAAAAATAAAAATAGATTTTGTTTTTTAAACCAAACAGACCTTGATTTATGTATAGCATTAGTTATGCATAGCATTAATCTTTCTTGCATTATCTGTTGATTTCTCTTGCCAATTTTTTTGGTGGATATCCATCATGAGAATCAATTCGTTTTTATGACATTAGTCCTAGATACAAAGCCATTCATCATTTATTTGCAAAGTATATGATTATGTGAGTCATTGAAATATGATAAGCACTCTTTCTCAAACTCTATTCTGATACAACGACCTTACCACTTTCAGTATTTCAAAACAAAACCTTATGCGTGTGACCCATCAACCTTGCCGATATACCCACCTAGCAAGGAAATCGATGCAAAACACAGGGAAGAGTCAAGGTGAGGCTGATATTCATTGCACATTTTATGCGGAGTTATTGGAAAGTAATGCTTTAGTTGTTACATATTCAACTGATGTCTCAGGATTACCTCTTATTTGGCTGGTGAAAATAAGAGAATGCCTGCATATGCTTTTTACCTGGTTTTAATCAATCTGTGAGAGAACGTTTGTTTTAGTTTGAAAACTTAACCAGGGTCTAGTTTTGGCCTCAGGGAGAGATTAGGTATGGTGTTTATTAATACTCCACTGATCATTTGAATGCACATACTTGTGCAGTAAATTTACACTATGCTATCAAAGAACGAAGTAAACAACGTAGTGTTTTTGTTTTAAGAGTAACAGGAACTCATGGAGGACTAATGCCTGTTCCTACTTCCAAATGAGAGGGAATAATCCTTACTGTTTTATATTTTTGTTGTAAGAATAACAGGAACTCATGGAGGACTAATGCCTGTTCCTACTTCCAAATGAGAGGGAATAATCCTTACTGTTTTATAGCCTCCTTCTTCTCTTCAACTTCTAGATTTTTCCATGGATTATTTATTGGGATATGTTTTTGAGGAGAACCTAGGCACCAGAGTAACGGAGCTAGAAAAATATTTGTTGTGATGTCCACACTTAATGATTTATGAAAATACAAAAAGAAATTAAAACGTAACAATGTTCAAGAAGTTCAATTTGTCAACATTAAACATTCACAAAAAAAATAAATAAAAAATTGAAGTCAATAAAATCCGGGTAGCCAATAGATTTTTCTTTAGGTTGCCAACTATGTTTATCTTAATTAGGCTCAAATGTTTTGTATAAACATCATAATTTAGCCCTACCCTCAAAAATAGTCTCTCTGCATGGCCGGGGTAAAACTATTACTTCTAACATCCCCAGACCCCACTAGCTAGGAGCCTAATGCTATGTTGCCTTTTTTATATATATCTTTAAAGGATTTGAAACAGAAAAATTCAGTGAATCAACAGTGTTTGAAAAATTAAATCGAACAAAACCTATTCTTCACAAATTCCATTTTCATTAGCATTATTTGTATATTGTTCTTGATTTTTTTCATGAAATTATAATGGACTTTTAGGAAAAAGATTAGTGGACGAGTTCGTGGAACTGAAACAAGAAAACCATCCAGAAAGCCACACGGATTCAGTAAACTAGCCCCAGCAGAGGTCTGTCTTTACTTTCAATTCTGCATTTTAGCATTTCTTCTTATGAGGATGCACATTGATTTACAGTAATGGGCTAATTATCGTAAACTAATTCTCACTTATTGCACTTGCAGGATTTCGCAAGTCAAACTCAGACTTCCCAGAAGGTCAATGGTAGATCTTTCCGCAACCATGAAGAAGAGAAGATTAAAATAGGTGGCAAAACACAGAAGTCATCTAGTGGTAAAGCTGAAGATGCTTCCCATACGAAGAACGCTTCTCAAGGAGATATTCCCCTTTCCGGGCCGTTACAGGTTTCAACATCAAGTGGATTTGCATGGGCAAAAAGCAGAAAAGATGACGCTTCATTTCGATCTCATTGTCGAAATATTTCAAGAGGACATATTTTCAATCCATCAGATCCTTCTACATTAAATTTAAGGAATAATTTGGACACCACAAACCCGGAAAATAAAGAGTTTTGTGGGGGAGGCGTCAATTCTAGGGGCCATCAGCTGCTTGAAATTTCTAAGCTTTCAATGCAGAACCAGTGGAGTAAGTTTGATCGCCCAGATTCATTTGATGCTTCGGATGAGTACCATTCACAAGAATTGTCTATGGCCATATATCACCGAGAAGATTTAGCATCCAAGAGAAATAACCTGGTATGTTGGCCAGATTTTTTATATGGTATTAAATGTGAGATTTCATCTGCTGTGAGATGAAATCTAAGTTAACTCGCTAGCATGTTAAATTTTCTGTGTAGAGATTGTAGTGGTTTACTTTGAGAAAGTCGGAATAAGGAATTTATTATGATGTAGAGAATTAATTGGAACACTAAAGTATGTAAAGAAGAACGACAATTTTTTTTTAAATCAATTCAAAGTTTAATGGTTAATTAAAACAAATAAAAATTATATTAAAAAATATAATGTCATAATTCGTAATGATAAAAAAACTAAAAAAAATATAAATTTATAGGTTCTTAACTTTTAATATATATATAACAGTTTAAATAATGTCTACATAAATTAAAATTATAAAAATTTAAAAATATACATCAATATTAATTTATAGTAACGAGTTTATATAGAGTAAAAAAGAAAATGATCAATATTTTTTAATTTTACTTTTTTAAGAAAAAAAAAGGTAAATTGTTGCTTATTAATTTTAATTGAACTGTTTTGACTGGTTCTATCGCATTGATACTAGTTTTAAGCATAATCAATTTTGCACCACCACAATCAAACTAGATAGGGGACCGATTGCTGGTCGAAAGGGCCAGTATGGTCTGGTTTTATGAACCATGGTTGAGATAATGACACTGTTTAAACTTTTAAAATTTCTGACTTTTTTTCAGTGAATTGATCTATTTTGTTGACATTTTTATGTGTCATAAATTTGGGCTTAATAGGACTTGGGGCCAATTTCAATCTTGGAAAGCAGTATATGTTTTAATGTAAAATTGTCGTTTGCATTTCCTATCTTATGATCATAAATGAATCAATACATGATAAGAGCACATACTCTTCTGTTTTGTTAAGAAATTTATTTACCTTACTGTGCTCTGCCCTACCTGTATCAAATTCTTGGACCAAACGTCAACTATGCAATGGTCTCTGACTCCTTGCATTGACATGAATCTCATTCATTACTATCCTTGCAGAGTTTTCAAGATCAAGGAGAAAGGGTTGAATTTTCTGGGCCCCTACTATCTCAAATGCACACTGTTGATGAGCTCTTGGAAAGGCATGAGCGTCACATCCGGCGAACTGTGCGGAGATCATGGTTTCAGAGAGGTATGACGGGCATATTAAGACAAGCTCATGGCAAAGTCGAAAAGAAGCAATTCGTTGCATTAGTGTTATCTATTTTCTCCCGGACTTTTGTGCTTAGGCTTGAAATCATTGAAAGAATGTTAAACGTACACCACTATTAAGTTAATCATATATTAGCCATTAAGGAATTTCCTGCCGTATCTCTCAATAAGATTGTTGACATGGCATTTCTTGTTAACTTGTGAGCTCTGGATTGCAGGTAAGAAGGCGAAAAAATAAATCAAGAAATTGCATGGGTGTCTAGAGCGTAGACCTTGAGATCACATCAAAATGATACAAGTCCTACTGAGAAGCCTATTCTCATTCCCCAAGCACACTCCTTTGATCAATCAGACTTATACAAGGACACTGTCTAGCGGCTTCATCTCGCATATTGAAGCTAAGCTGGGAACTCAACAATTTGAGACGAACACCACTCATCTTTCGATCTACAGAAATCTGGTGACCAATGCAAAGAAAAAGGTTTGAGTTCCCCGTTTCGTGCAATTATAGATAATAATTCGTTTTTGTATGATCTAAACAACTCCCTCTACAAGCCTTTGCTAATTGTTATCTACATGCAAGTCTCGTCCGGCAATTGTATATATTTCATATGCCGTGACTGACTTCATAATATAGTCCAGTCACCACCATTATTCGCTCATTTTTTAGGTTTTTATTGAATCACCATTCCCAATTTATATATATCTAACAAGCAATTTTCTGGAAAGGAAGGTGCCTAATTTTGCATCATACTATCTTCTCCCAATTTCTACTGCTTCATTTTTGGGTCCAGAGTTCTTAATTCTCCCACTTTTCATTCTTGATCGACTTGCTGAAAGTCAAACGCGTCATGCATATTCATCGCACAATTTAACTATAAAAATCCAATAAAATGTCAGAGCACTTGTGTGTACATAAATAAAGTAAAACTGTAACTTTTGTCCTTAATTGTAGAACATTGTTAGATTAGTTCTGTTGATTGAAAAAGAATTAGAAGTACTTTGAAGGTATAAATTGATAATCATACTAATTATAAATTAAAAGAATACATTTAACAAATTTTAAGTCAATAAAATTATACAATAGAGATGTGGACACATGTAATGCATCTATGTTCTCACTAGGGTAATAAAAGTGTCCAAATTGTTTGGGAAAGTATAGAAGGCATTAAATTTGCGGATATTTCTTCATTAATTCCCTTATTTCTTTGCAAAGCTTGGATTCATTTCGGAATAGATTTCTTAGAACGTAAAAAGTACACACTTCAAAAGTAGAATCCAAAAACAAATAGAAGGCGAGAGAAGAAAGTATAGAGATATGTAAAATGTTAGATCTTTAATTTTTTATGGATCTTCTTCATTAGGGGGGATATTTAGAGAATTCAGTTTCTATCATAATAAATGATATTTTCAAAGATACTAAACTTGTTATTTCGTAATATCGAGTTTAATACAATGAGTTATGTATTTATTTATCATTTTCATCATACATATTAATTAATAGTATTCAAGTATGATCAAAGTTAATACTGGTGATAAATACAAGTTAAAGATACAAATACAAATCAAAATATAATGAATTTAATTTCACAAAGTGAATGAATGATAGAAGTAATTAAAATATTTGAATAGAAGTAAATAATTATGAAAATATATTTAAAAAAAGAGCACCCTTCCAGAAACCTTAATTTCGGAAATAATAATCATAAAGGAAACATTTTTTTCTTTTTAAAGAAATATAATTTTTAGTGTTTTCACATTGTCCAAAAATAAACAAACTATATCAATCATCAACTGAGTATTTGACTAGTTGGAACTAATTAAACCAGTAAATTATTGATTAAACTAATGAGCTACCGATTAAACCATGTGGGTTATATTATATATTTAAGACGATATATTTAACTCAGTTATATATAAAATAAAATATTTGTTTTGGTACGGTAGTTGCATTAGTTTTATTTAACTTTGAAAAGGAAGATGATTAAAATGAAAGAGATCCAACTTTTTAAGAAATTTCTCCAAATTATGTGTACGGAGGTCGACATCTTTGCTTGACTGTGACTTGTTTACTAATAAAAAAAAAATTCAAGGTTGACCTAAATATCTTTTACAAGTTTGAGTTGTCATAATATTTTTAATAATTATTTCGTAATAAAATATACTAAATAAAACATGTCTCTAACTACAGTTCTAAAACTATAGTTCTTTTAAAAAAAATTAGTTTTGTTTGAAAAATAATTATTTTATAAATTCGATATGATATTTTCCATATTTTTGTAATCATTTTCAAACATATATCTACTAAAGTATTAATTGGAGAGATCATTAAATATGAATATTTTAGTTTAGAAATGAAATAATTATTGTTTTTTTAGCAGATATGGAATATCTGAAACAAATATAGATTTTGGAAGGGAAGGGATAAGCTAATTAGATTAAGTATTTGAATAATATTTTTACAGAGGAGTATTTAAATAAACTAAAAATTATGTAGATTCAAAATATTAAATTAGAATTTAATACATATGGCATGTATTACTTAACTCCTCTAGTAGGCTTATTTATTTCAGTGGGTTAACTTCGAGGTAATAAGTGAAATTGCATATTCTTTCTAGGTATTTTAAGAAGACATGTTCCCTCATACAGTGAAAGACATTATTGATAAACCATAAATATTATTAAATTAGTTAATTAATTAATTTATTCATTAGGCTAAGTATAAGAGTGTTGTTACATGTTTTACATAGTCAAAGAGATATTACGTATCAGAGACTTCAATTTTATGGAATCTTTTAACCTTCACTATCGTTAATTATTTTCCTTTTCTCTTCTTGGTATTCATTCTTCGCAAGAGGTTGTTTACGAAGAAACTAGAGTCATTTATGTATCAACAAAATAATTAATATAAAAAATAAATCCAAACTTAGATTATTGTTGTATTTATAGCATAATTTAATAATTGTGTGTCTGTATGTGAATGGGTTTGAATGTAAGCCCAATGACATAATAACCTATTTATCAAAGGTGATGGTTAACCAATTTTGACTAAGTTATACAATGTGTGTTCATCATTATCTTTGGCAGGTGACGCATGAAAATTGCAGAAAGCATGTAGTCTACAACTAGCAGTAGTCGATTATCGATAGACAACATGAAATTTTGATAGACGGTACACACTTGGTAAAATGCACATGGTCCTTAGCAGGCAACGCTTAGCCTTCGGTAGGTAGCAATCGATTTGTGACATATGACACTCAACGAATAACACTCAACCTTCGACTGGTAGTACTTGACCATTGGCATACAGACCCCAACCTTTGGAAAATGGTACTTGGCTTCTGGGATTTATGCAATTCTATACCTTTGGAAGGTGGTACGTGACCTTCAATATGTAACTTTGTACCTCTTGAAGGTGGTACCTGGCCATCGATAGGTGACACTCAATCTTTTAGTAGATAACATTTAACTATTGGTGGATAACATTCAACTCTTAGCGAACAACATCCAAGATGTATTGTATACTAAATTGTCCTAAGAAGAGATTAATGTTGACAAGACTAAAAAATATTCTACTATATAGAGTACATTTCCTAATAATGAAATAAGGTTATCACGTCAAATAACTACATCACAA
This sequence comes from Vigna reflexopilosa, assembly GCA_027742785.1. Lineage (NCBI taxonomy): Eukaryota > Viridiplantae > Streptophyta > Magnoliopsida > Fabales > Fabaceae > Vigna > Vigna reflexopilosa. The sequence goes on from CM050918.1 coordinate 33,938,443, forward strand.
CTTGGGACTATTAATAGTAAATCTGAAAATAAACTACATATATATTTCTAACAAATATATTTTTTTTTATTAACAACGAAATGGTGTATAAAAAAAATTAGAGGGCTAAATTTATAATTAAAAATTCAAAGAACTAAAATTATATATTTAGGAAACTAGTGTTTAAATCATTAAAAAAAAAAACTAAATCCATTATAATGATATCTTACTATTAAAAAAGAAATAATATCTAACTATTGAATTGAAATGAAAAATATTTCTTTTTCTTAAATACATTAATTATTACGTTCTTTAAATATTGTTACAATTTTTTCTATTTATTTATGATGTTGCTTTTAAAACTCATGAATTAAATGAATATTTCAGAAATAGTGCAAATTTCTAAGTTTAAACATATTATCACATTCACGTTTTCATAAATAATTTGATCAACGCATTTACTTTTTTACATAAACCATTATATATAAACAAATATTAATTATAAAAAAATAAAATGTCATAAGAAAATATAAACACTATAAACAAAAAGAAAACGAGAGAGAATGTTAATGAAAATATATTTAAAGATTTGGAATTTATTTAGCTCTTTCGTCATTATAAAGTTAGTATATAATAATAATAATATATTATTATTTATTATTAATATCATTATGTTTATTATTTTGTATTTGCATCTAACTTTTAAGTTTATAAAATGGTAGTGGTAGAAGAACTAAGTGTCCTCTCAATTTTATATTTTGCAAACAAGTTCAAATATGAGCCATGAATGCTCATTAATGCAGAGAGAAAAAGAGAAAGATTATTAAGGATAATGGGGAGGTGTAAGGTATTTTTGGAATAAAAAAATATTGGAGAGGTGTAGAGTATTTTTGGAATAAAAGAAAATAGTGGGAAGGTTCATGGACACTTGAGGTGGTGGAGGGAGCAACACCCCTATTGGATTCTCGGGACACCAAGCCCAAAATCCACACTAGTGTCAATTTAAGGGGTGCTAGCACATTAGTGTTCCCTTATGTTAAAAAATTACTTATGGTAATAAGGCTTCTTGAAAGCGAATCTCTTGAGTTTGAAGAATTACAAAGAGAGAATCTATTGCACACTTAATTTAATGTTTTTGAAAACATTTATTCTTTAATTGTGGACATTGACTTACTCACACAAAAAGTAATATACCAAGAAATTCTAATTCATCAAACTAATATAAAATTATCCTTTTATACTCAAAAGAACTAAGGATGCCATATATGACTAAGTGAACCTAGAAAAAGACTTAAAACAACACAACAAAATATTGAGAAAAGTAAAAACACAAGACAAACTCTAAGCTATACTAAAAACAACAAAATGAATTCAACTAAAACCAATTCCTAAAGCTTTAAAGCAGTAAAATAAAATTAAAACCAATGTTAACTACTAGAAAATACAGAGGAACCAAAATCTAGCATATGCAATACTTTTATCTAACAAAAAAAAAACCAACTGTTAAAATTGAACTTTACAAATCGTTTGGGATTTTTTAAATCAAATTGAAATCATAATAAAAGTTCGAAATTTAAGTTCTTACATTAAAATTAAAGATAATTGAATAAGGAATGCAATGAAAAAAAAATCAACTCCATCAGATAACAATAGAGAAAGTTATAGACCTAACAAGTAGTAGAGGTCAAATCTGTAAACATTTAAACAAGAATTGAACTCTAAAGATTATCTAGGATTTTTTAAATCAAACTACAACCACAAAAGAAGTCCAAAATTTAATTTCTTGCATTCAAATTAAATATAATTAAATCAGGAATGGAATAAAAAAAATAAACTTAATCGGATAACTATAAAGAAAGTTATAGACCAACATGCAGCAGAGATTAAATCTATTAACATTTAAACCAAAATTGAACAATATTGATTGTGTGGGATTTTCAAAATCAAACTATAACCACAACAAAAGTTCAAAATTTAAATTCTTGCATAGAAACTAAAAATAATTGAATCAAGAATGCAATGAACAAAAAAGAAATAAATCAACTCAATCGGACATGTACATAGAAAAGCCCTTCCCATCAGAACAAACATCCTCAACCAAATCATCTATGCAGGCTTGCTTAGCAAAGATTGATGGGATGGTTGAGGTGATAGGATTCTTGAAACACGAGTCCTCGAAAGGCAAATGGTAGGATATATCACCATGTTTTGCTACCCTGTTTCAATATTTAGCCAAATAGCTAACTCCAACAATAGGTGCAACAACCCATAAATCCATTTTATCCTCCCATACCACAACCACTACCCAAATTCCACAACACAAGTCACTCTTTTTCTTTCAACAATTAGCGCCAAACAACATAAGGAAAAATCTTTCATGAATTAAAGATAAAACTATGATATGTTAGCAACTTTTTGAAAATAGACATTGTGTCATTATTTTATTGGTCTTTATATTTGAAACAAACCAATCACAAGTTACCATATAGGCTGTTGTAAAAAAGTTTTCAAAAAAAATATATTAAAAAACACTTTAGGTTTAACTTTGAGTATTTAAATGGTAGTTAGACAAGTGTGTCTAGTGGAAACCGAGAGTGGGTGAAACTCAATGACGTTTAACTTGGTGGAGTTAAACGGTAGCTAGACTGGTTTGTTTAGTGGAAACCAAGAGTGGGTTAAACTCAACTAGACAATATATTGGGAAGATATTTGGATTGTCTAGGGATACCAGAAGTGGTGAAGAATACTATGCAACTAGGAGTGGGTGAAACTTAGTACTAGTCAAAGTAACGGTGGTTACTTGAAGTGACTAGGGAGATACCAAGAGTAGTAAGAATACTCAGTTGTAATCTTGTTGAAGATTATAGTGGAACCCTCTAAGGTGTTAGAGGAGACTGGACGTAGCTCGGTGGAGTGAACTAGTATAAAAATGATTGTGTGTTTATTTCTCTATTATCTTTAAACACTTCTCTTACAAATCCTGTAGTTGCACGTTATTTTAATCGATATAAAAGCTCATGTTACCAAACAACTTTTTATTAAAGAGCTAGTTTTTATCAAATGTTGTAGAAACATTTTTAAACTATTGAAAATCTTTTGTTAAAAAGAACTTATTGTTTAAACTGATCTTCAAGGTCGAGGTTTAACCACTTATATAAACTTTTCAATCCTTGACAAAACTTTTATATTATCTCCTTTACAAAAGTTTTCCTATAACACTATTCAACCTCATTTCTAGTGTTTTTCCAGGTACTTCAACACTCAGGGTCCTGGAATTAAAATTGCTCTAGACTTGTAATGGACAATGGCACTTAACGGTGCCCTACTACCACATAACACCAAAGTGCTCAATGGTGCCTTGCTAAAATGCTCCCAAACATCCACAATGAACCGGTGTTCAACATAAGCTTGCCATCTCTCAACGCTATATCATATATCAGTAGATGAATTTTTTTTATCTTGGAAAACGTGACCTGTTCAAATGATCAGATCGATATTCCCTTCTTATTACTTGAGTCAAAAATAACTTTTAATATTAGGACATATACGAATTGACTCAATTGATTAAATTCTAAGTTCCTAAATCAACACAAATACAAACCAAAGAAACCATCACTAGTGCAAAAACAACGTATAATGTCACGCGTTCAACATCGAACCACTAAATAACCAACGTTAAAAATTACCGATGGCATTTTTATAAATAAATGTAATTATTAAACATCGTTTATAATTGTAATTCGACGTAAAAGGATATAAAACGTCGAATGCCCCAACATTAGACATTAAAAGGTTAGTGAATTCAATAAAAATTTGAGCGGAAGATTGAAAATTCATTCACTTCATCTTAGCACACGAGACTCTATCTATTCTCAAACTTTTCTCGAACATAGTTTGATGACCACCACTGGTAATCTTTTTTTCATTTGATACAAATGCATGTTAATTAACTACTTTATGTATGATTTTCGTTTGTTTTGATCAATTATTTTCGTGTTCTTATCCTTCATAGACGCATTTTGTTTTCTCTATCACGTGTGACGACACTTTATTTTGATGAACCCACCTTTTGAATGTTAGTTTTCGTTTTCGTTTTGAAGAACTTATTGTTGAACTTGTTTGTTGTTTTTTTTTAAATTGTTTATGGTTGTTGTTTGGTTAACTTGTTTGTCGTTGTTGTTTTTTTGAACTTATTTGTTGTTGTTTGATTGAACTTGTTTGTTGTTGGTTATTGTTGTTTGTTCTTGATCAAAGTTCATGCTTTATAAAATACCAAAAACTGAAATTTGTTATTTTTCTACTTTTTAGATCTCGTAGAGTGATTAAAAAGGATCGAAATTAATTAAAAAAAATAAAAAAATTGATTAACATCGAATATTGACAAAATTCAATGTTAAGTTAACGTCGTAGATTGACAAAATTCGACATCAATTTAACGTCTCCTGATATGACGTTGTTCGCAAATTCGCCGTTAAAAGCCTAAAATATTCGACGTTATACGTGATTTTTATACTAGTGCATAAAGAAAAGATCCAAAACAATCAAATTCAACATATCCAACTTCATCATATAACTCAATCATTCAAATCACAAATTTAAAGATGTCTAAAACTTAAAACAATGCAATTAGTTTTCCTTACATGAAAGATAGACTACCAACTCAATAATCCCTAAAAACACATTTAAATGTACAAGAAGCTCTATCTAATCCTAGGAATAACATAAGCATGGTCAGAGCACACCATTAAAACCCTAATAAACTAAAACTCTTAAAGAAAGCCTAGACTCCATGTGTGAACTAAGATGGTCCACATGCATAAAAAGAACAAACAAATCAAGAAAAGGAATAGAAAATCAACTTACTCTATTGCAAAAACTAATCAAATAGAAGTGGAGAACACACCTCAAGGATCATCCTAATAGTCTATTATCTTCAAACAGATGAATGAATGGTTAGAAAGTCTAAAGAGAAGAAAGATAACTCTAGAAAGAAAAAAAATTATAATAATAATGTGATTTAAGATAATAAAACTCGTTTATAAAAATTATATTTATATTTTAAACTTTTATTATTAAATTAATTGAATCTTATTATTTTAAACACACTGTTAATTTTAAAACATAATTTTTTAAACTCTTACAAAAATAAGTCTCTTTTATCATGTTAATAATAACGTAAAAAAAAAAAAATAACTTGATGAAATGATATGAATTCTTTTTATCTTGCAAAATAAAAATATATCACTTTATCGTGTTATTATTTTTAATGACGTTAGATTTAAAAAATAATCACATAAATTGTTTTAATAAATATTGTATTGATAAAAAAAAGTTAGAAAAGATATTACACAATTTATACAAATACTCATACAAAAAAAAAAGTATTAAGCCGAAACTAAATTATATACTTATGTAAAACTTAATATAGTGTATTATTGCCATTAGATACGAGAGAATTGTATTAGTATGATGTAGCATTTGTGAGGAAAATAGTGGATAGAGGGATCCAAAGTTACTAATAGAAAAACACAATTAGATTATGTCCAAAAGGCTTTCTGAATCCAAGGAGAAAAGTTAGGGAAAATTGGGTTGATAAGGCCCATTCGTCGCCTTCTTATTGGACTTAAATCTCTCATCAATCTCCAATACTTCATTATAAGTTAGTCTTCTACTCACAACCAATTAAACCATAAATAAATAACCAAATAAATAAATAACAAAAATACATTACACTGAAATTGAACCAAACAATAAAAACATATTGATCATGTTCACGGGAGAAATGTTCCTTTAAATTACACTGATTTTTAATTCAATTTTTTTAACTTTTTTTTTAAAATATCAAAATTAATATATTTTTAAGGTAAAAAAGAAATTATATAAAAAGATAATTTTTTTTATTACATAAGTCAACTTGAAAAATATGCATAATTTTATTTTTTTTTTCAACTACTATTATTTTCTACGTAATAATTGAACACATTAAAAAGTATCAAACTACTAACTAAGTCATACACCTTAAGCAATGAATCAATCGCTGAGTTTGATTGAAAATTTTTAAGAAACTAAAAATTTGAAATACTTTTAGAATAAGTTTAAAATAAAGTTTAGTGGAGCAAAATATATATAAATTTATACTTCAAAAAATTAAAAAGAAAAGTTTAGACAAGTTATAGTCCATTTAACTCTTTGAAAGATCTATCAATACAACCAATTAATTTGATTTTTTTTTGTTAAGCTTAATGAGATTGAAATTAACTTCATATGACATGTTAAGCTATGTAAAGCAACTTTTTTTTTTTATTATAATTTGACTTGATGTGTGATTGCTATAAAGTGTTTTCAACCCTAGTCACATGCTTTGAAGATAAACTAGACTGCAAGCCACATGCTTTGAACCTAATTGAATATTTAAATCGGATCGATAATAGATTTTACCTATTTTTTATACTTAAAAAAAAAAAAAAGCTGCTTTGATCTCCTTTTAAAGGTAAAAAAGAGAGAGGAACATAAAGTTCTTTTCTTTATTTATTGTCCCGCCAAGATTTTTTCTTAACCTACTAGATCATGTACAATTATTTTGATGGTGCCAATTTTAAAAAGGAGAATTGTTCAACACTCAGAGAAGAAAAAATCTCTATTAATTTTCAGAGAAAATATATACTAGTAAACTTAAAATAAAATTATATTTAGTTTATGTTAAAAGGTGAAGAATCTTAATTTCCATAAAATTCTTAAAATGTGTATAATGTAGAATCCTTAGTACTACTACATGTGCATGTGTTGTTGAAATTTGAGTACTTCCTAACACAGCATGGCTTTGTTTTAGGGTTGTCTTGGATTCTTGGTGATCCAAACAGATCATCCTACAATGAGTTGCAAGTTCATGATTGTAAATAAAAATGGGGTTGTTAATGAGGCAATGTCAATGGAAGAGGACATTGATTTTGGACAATTATGCATGAAATTGTTCAAATGTCGAGTACAAAGACAATTGGGTAGTAGCAAAAATTATGAATGATTGTGTTTTCTTTGTAGATGGGGTATGTCACCATTATCATGAAAGTGTACAAGGGACCACAACCAAAAAAGCAATTAAAAAATCATTATAGGTTCTTAGAGTTCCTATATATAGGATTGTAGAATTAACTTCACCTTAAGACAAAATTGTCAATGGTAAAAGAGAATTTGTGAAACATTCAAGTATGAGAGAAAGAGAGAAGATGATCAATTTTAGCAATAACAATGTCATCAAGGTAAAAAAATGTAATTATGAGATTTAACATGGAAGATTTTGTTTAAGAGTGTAATTGTTTTTTATTTTCATAATTTAGAATTTGTTGGTGAGAATGTGTTTTTCAAAAGTTATAAAAAAAAAAGGTACATATACAAGTATTTTAGAAGTAAAAGGGTGAGAACCTACGTTATCATGACCATAAATTTAGAAGTATTTTAAAGAACTAGACTTATTTATAAAATTTTTATAATAATTCCAAAATTATTATTTATAGTTATTATTTTTAGGAATGTAATTAAATCCATAAAGTAAACACTTTTAAAATTTTATACATCGATCTATTGAATGGTAAAAAAATAGAAACTTACTTTTTAATATGTCATTGAAATTACTTTATAGAATGATTATTGATATTTAAAAACTCATTTGGCCACAACTTTCATAAAGTGAACAAATGTTAGATTAGTTCTTAAAGAAAGCATATCGATTTATAAAAAGTTTTTAAATAAATTAGTTGACAATTTTGAAATTTAATCCGTCAAAGTTTTAAAGGTGTATAAAATTAAGATGTTCTTCAAACATTAATTCTTGTATTGTAGAGTGTGAAGAGTTTGTGGTTTGGTACAATGGATGTGTCCTTTGGCAACCTTATCATTCATGTTCTAAAAATAATGAGTTGTAAATTTTTAACAATTTGAAAAGGAAAAGTTTGAAATTTGTTTTGTTTTACATTGTTGGACAAGGAAATGATAGAAAGTTGAAGTTGATTTGTATTTGTGGAGAAAATAGTCGCATTCCTCCATTTATGGGATTAGCCAAGTTCATTTAATTTGCTACTTTCACACAATTATACTTCTTATCAACTACAAGTCAAAGTTACACATTATATATATGAATTTATGTTAGTATAATTTTTTATTAAATGTTATATCATTTAATATCTTTTAAATGAATTGTGTTTTCAAGATTGAGACTTACATGTATCTACACATAGAATTGTTTTTAAATGAATTATTCTAGTTCTTTATTAAGAAAATGCTAAATAGTGATTAATTTTATTTTAGTAAAAATCATGTCTGTTACAACCAAGTTGCACTAGATAAATTTAATCATAATCTTTGTAATTAATTTTAATAATTACTCTCATTGCTATTCACTAAAATATATTTATTATCTCGTATTGTACTTTTATTATTATAAAATTATTATATTATAAATAATTATTGAATGGTGGTATATTTAATAAATTATATGAAATAAAAAAGTTTTTACAATTTTGTTTGGTTTGTAACCTTCCAGTAATATATATATGAAATAAAAAAGTTAGGCTTTTCGCAGAAGGTGATGTTCAACGATAGTTATGGTGCACAATGTTAAACCTTTCGTACAAGTCGCACTCAGCGACATACTCTTGTTGCTTAAGGTCCTGGAACAAAATGCTCTAGACCTGAAGTGAAAAATGTCGCTTAGCGATGTGCATGTTATGACGTTCAACGGTACAAAATTGAAGCTCAACGGTTTGGAGCTAAAATCTTTCCAAACCTGCACAATATTAGGGCCAGCTTGGCACAACTCAATGTTGTATCATATTTCAGTAGATAAATTTTTTGTGATTTGGGGAAAAAAGAATCTATTTAAATGATCAAATTGGTATTCCCTTCTTAGTACTTTGGTCAAAAATAACTTTTAATATCAGAACACATACCAACTAGCTCAAATGATTATATCCTAACTTTCTCAATCAACATTAATTCAATTAAGAAAAACAACATAATGTAACATCCAACAAAAACCAATTTCAACAAAATCAAACATCATCATACCACTCAATCATACAAAACAACATTTCAAGGTATCTATAACTTAAAAACCATCACAATTAGCTTCCCTTTCTTGAGACATAGACGAACTTGCTCAAAGGAAACCTAAACCCCTTTCAAGCTCACAAATAACACAAACACGATCAATACATACCATCAGAACAATTGGTCAGCAGAGAGTTATATAGATGACTAAAAAGATGCATGCAAGTGAAAGAAGGCTCACATGCAACATATAACTAAAAAAGACAAACAAAAAGAGCTGAAACTCAACTTACAAGAATGGTGAAATTGGTCGATCCGAATTAAGGAGTTCGCTGCAAGGATCAATCATACGATCTCAATTCTTCAATAAGACGAGTAGAGAGACAAAACCCTTAGATAAAAGTCAGAGAACTCTAGAAAAGTGTTTTCTAGAGAGATGATGTATTTTAAAATAATGAAACTCGTTCATAACAAAACTATTTATATTAAAAAATTAATATTAAAATAATTAAGTCTTATTACTTTTAAACCACTATCAATTCTAAAATGTCATTTTCTAAGTCTTTACACATTTCATTTGTCTTTTCAATTCTTTTATAAACACTAAAATATATTTACAATTTTACAATATTGTATTTTTTTCTACAGTTTCATAGATAGGTAATAATTCATTAAGAAAACACTTACGATGAAGAAATTATGCATAATAATTTAGCCACGAAAGTATTAATGATGAAATTTATCATAAAGGTGAAGGGAATGCTCTACTCCTTAGTCATATAAGGACAAAAAAGAACACATTCTTAGTTATTTATTTTTTGACACAAATTAACGATAGTCATTGTAATCAATAAAAAATGGTTATTCATTATAAAAGGTGATATGATTATTTGTAAAAATGTAACATTTCTTAATATGATTAAGGTAGGTTAAACTTAAATAATTGTTTTAACCATTTAAATATTGTTTGAAATAAGACCAGTTTTAATGAAAGTGACACAATGCATTTCTCAACTTAAAGTGAAGAAACACGTATCGACGAAACACATATGGATTCCTTTGTTTAGACTCAACTTCAAATTGAAAAATATATCGAAATAACATTTGTTGAGGACGAGTACGTTCATCAAAGTATGTTTCAAAAAAATAGATCAAATACGTGACTTTATTTTTTATCCGGAAGGTAAGGCACTTTAAGACATAAGCAATTGGATCACTTGAAAGATGTAAAATAAAATATGGCTAAAATCATAATTAAGAGTGATGGTATGAGGTGGTTTTTGAAAAAAATGACTTCTTATAATTACAAAAAATTCTTGAAATCTCCAATGAAGAAGGTAAGATAAGTGTTGAAAGTCTCACATTGACTACTAATAAAGTCAATTTACAATATATAAAGTGGGTGCAAATCTTACTTTACAAGTTTGTTTTGTAAGGTTGACTTAGACTTAAACTCTACTTCTTATAGTCCACCTTACAAGTCAGTTTTATAAGATTGACTTAGGATTAAAATTCATTTCTTAACAATAAACAATAGAAATGGTTACAATGAAACAAGATAAACCAAGATCAAATATGAAAAGAATGATGCACACATATTTTTATATTAATTTGATTCAATAAGAATTTACATTCAGGTTAATCCAAACAACCTTAACTATATTTTTCAATATTTTCTTAAATTATTCAATTACAAGAATTCTTATACAACTCTTCAAGAAAAAGCACAAGGTATTGAAAATGATCAAATACCTATAACCACCCCATACTAATGTATAACTATAGAGAATGCTACAAATAAAAAGGAAAATGTCCCTTGAGTTTTAAATACTACTCAAAAAAATTATAACAGAAAACCTACAATACTTATACTCTTGTGTGATAATTTTAAGCAATGATTATTTCTCTAAATGTGAAAGACATTTCTCCAAGAACTTTTGTTTCATAAAACAACTAAATTCTTTTGTAAGTATAAGAAACGAGAGTGGATTAGTGTGTACGGATGTGTGTATGTGGGTGTGTGTGCGTGTGTGTGTGTGAGTCTGCCTCAAGAACAACACCAGGCCGAGACAACCTTAAATCAACAACCCAAAAGGTCTCCTCGAATTGACGACGCTAGGCCAAGACGACCTAAAATCAACAAAACAAGGTGAAAGGGCCATACCCAAGCGACGACGTAAAGAGTTTGGCTAGACAAGCCACCCAAGGAACTCAGCCTCAAGGCCAAACAAAGAACTCAACCTCCACGACCATCAAGGTGCTTGATGCTTACAAACATGAAGGAGCTTGGCCCTTATAGTCGTCTCTAAAGAGCTTGGTCTTAGTAGCCATCTAGGAGCTTGGCCTCGTGGCCATTACATCTAATGAGTTTGGTCTATTTGGCCATCAAGGAGCTCAGTCACGTGGTTATCACATCCAATGAGTTCGACCTCTACTACCATCAAGGAGCTTGGCCAAATTAGTCATTAGAGGGCTCAGGTAGATAGCCTTTAAATCTAAGGAGCTCGGCCTCGATGGCCATCAAGGAGCGTGAACTCTATGATCACCACTTCCAAAAAGCCACTAGTGCAAAAATGTTGTTTAACGTCACCCACAAGACGTCGGTTCGAGGGTAGCCCGACGTATACTAATCGACGGTGGCATTACCGTAAATAAGTTGGTAAACACAACGTCGGTTATTAGGGCAAACGACGTCTATGATATAGTAGACGTCTCCTCTGCCCTAAACCGACGTCCAAGGGCCTGAGGTAGGCGAGAAGACAGTCTTTTCTGCCCCATTGACGTCGGTTGTGATGGGGGACTGACGTCTATCTGGCTGCAATTAATGCTCTTCACCTTATTCCCAGGCGCTTAGACGTCCCGTAGTCAAAACCCGACGTCTATAATGTTAAAGACGTCCTGGCTCCCTTAACTTGACGTCAATGGGCCTGTCCGGAAGGCGGGAAGACAGGTGACCGACGTCTATGCGCCTGTAATTAATGTTATTCACCAAACTTGCAGGCACTTCGACGTCTGGTACCAGGGCGCCGACGTCTAAAATGTTATAGAAGTTGGCGCCCCAGGAGAACCGTCGTCTATGTCCCTGACAGGAAATGGAATGTCAATTCGATCAGCGTCGTAGACGTCGGCGCCCCGTGTGTCCGACGTCTAATAGGCACATTAAAAGTTATCTTGTACGTCATATTAGTGATATAACCGACGTCTAACTGACTATAGACGTCGGTTTCTGTAGCAACCGACGCCTCGTTTCATGTTAAACAGACTCACAGTTTCGCGGCATTGCATTCTAGTTTCTGATAACATCGTCGTCTTTCTCCTCTGCTTTTTCTCTTTTGCGTCATTGCATTCCAGTTTCTGATAACATCATCGTCTTCCTCCTTTCCTTTTTCTCTCTTGCGGCATTGCATTCCAGGTGCATGTTTTTTTATTTAAATCGTTTAAACTTTGTTCAGTCCGATTATATTAGTCTTCTGGTTCAACTGATTAAAATTTGTTTTCCTTGTGTTGTGTTTTAGTGCAGTTTTGTTCCTCTCTTAGGGTAATGTAGTACCACATTCTTCCTTTGCTAACTGCCTCCCAGAAAAAGCGGCGTCTTTTGGATTTCTCGTGGCGTTTCGACCCAAAAACGACCCTGGGTCGTTGACTAGTTATCGTTTCACCGTAATTTTTCCCTCTTGCAGTTGAAAATGGAACTAAGCAAGAACCCATGTTCGGTTTTGGGTTGAAATGTCATGAGAAATTCAAAAGACGCAAGCTTTTTTTCGGGGGAAACTAGCAAAGACAGAGTGTGCTACTGGGCTATCTAAAGACAGGAACAAAATTTCCCTAAAACACAACGACTATGTTAGATGTTGGTTAATGCATACACCGACGTCTATAGTGACCTTAGACGGCGGTTAATGACATGTTCGAAGTCTTTATGTGTTCTTAGACGTCGGTTAATTCTTACTCCGACGTCTATATATTGCCTTTAGACGTGGAGTTAGGCCTGCACCGACATTTAGTGACGTCAGACATGGCACTAACTGACGTCTGTATAGACGTCTGTTATATGGATGTTCGACGTCCCATTAACGTCATCGGTATTGACGTCGGTTGTGAAGAAGACGTTAAAAGCCCAAAATAACCGACGTTAAACAACGTTTTTCCACTAGTGAGCTGAGTAAAATAAGGAGCTCAGCCTTAAGGCCATATTACTTTAAGCTTAGAGAGAGTGCAACCCTGAGGCCATACTATTTTAAGTTTAGAAAGAGTTCGACCCTGAGACCATATTACTTTAAGTTCAGAGAGAGCTTTGCCCCCGAGGCCATATTACTTTAAGCTCAAGGAGAGCTCGACCTCAAGGTCATACTACTTTAAACTTAGAGAGAGCTCGGCCCCAAGGCCATACCACTTTAAGCTTAGAGAGAGCTCGACCACGAGGCTGAAATTACTTTGAAGCTCGGATAAAGCTTGGCCACGAGGCCAAAATTATTTTGAAGCTTGGATAGAGCTCGGTCACAAGGTCAGAATTATTTTAAAACTCGGATAGAGCTCAGCCAGGAGATCAAAATTATTTGAAACTCGGATAGAGCTTAGCCACGAGGTCGAAATTATTTTGTAGCTCGGATAGAGCTCAACCACAAGACTAGAATTATTTTGAAGCTCGGATGGAGCTCGACCACAAGGCCATAATTATTTTGAAGCTCAAATAAGAGCTTGACCACGAGGTCGAGGCCAAAATTACTTTAAAGCTCAGATAAGAGCTCGACCACAAGGCTGAAATTACTTAAAATCCTAGAGAGAGCTTGGCCTTGAGACCAAATTATTTATTAGAACTCGGCCTCGAGGCTAATCCACTTGCAAAGCATGACCAAATGGCTTAATTATATGATGAACTCGATCATATTTACATATTATAACTTAATTTCAGTAGTTTGACATGTTAGTTATTATTTATCATTCTATTATTATTATTACACTATTATTATACTTTCCAGTATCATTAAATAGAGACATAGGTCCACAACCCATGTTGGTCCTATAAATGTATGAGTAACCATGAATACTCACTTTACACTTAATACTTAATAATTACTCTCATATAATATATCTTAACTCTTTTACTAACTTGAGTCAAAGAGTCTTTCGAGACGGATTTTTCTCTCTCATCAATAAGGAGATCCCTTAATATTCAACATATATGAATAAATATTAATTACTGAATGTTTAAATTAATCACTAAATATAATATAAGTACTTTTTTTATCATCAAATGTAATAATATAATGTATAACTAACCTATATTTCGTACTAAAAGTTTTGGACAATGAAAAAACATTGAGAAGAGATGCTTAATTCGTAATGACTAGACAAGGTAACTTTTTGCAACGTAAAATTTATTATTCATTCTCTTTAGCAAAATATTTTAATTGGATATTTAAAGTATTTTGTTTTAATTGATGACAATTGTTGATGTTTATGTAAAATTTTAAAATTTATTACTTGAAAACCTTATATTAATAGCTTAACTTATAACTTGTTATTAAAAAAAAAGTAAATATAACATCGGTTAAATGAAAACCCAATATAATATAGGATATATTATATTAATTTTTTATTTAACTGATGTGATATTTGTTGTTTTTTTTTTTAAATAACGATTATATATTACATTGGTTTCTAGTGATAATTGATGTAAGTAATTTGATATATAATTTTTTATACTTCAATACTAACTTGGTTAGGATGACAACTTATGTAATATCTTTTTTAATTACATCAAATTTATTATTAATCGATGTAAAATATATTCAAATTATAACATTGTCTTAATAAATATATTGATTTTGAAATTGATATAATATGTTCTAAATAATTGATATAATATGTTCTAAATAATTGATGTAATATATTTTTCGTAATAGTGAATAAAAAATTATTATGAGTTATTTTAATTGAATTAGTTTGTGTTTTAATTGCATTGAATATTTTTAGAAAATTTTATACGGTTAAATTTTCATTAAATTCAAACTTTATTATTTCCTTGAAAAGTACTAGTAGTTTGTTAGAGTTATGACTTTTAAGAAAGAGAGTACTTACATTTACGGCTCTTTTATTGAAATGGTACAATTTGTTTTTTATTTGTTAACAAACGTATAAATTTAAAGGAATTACGAACATGGTAAGCCATCTAGAATAGCTTTTAGAAAATTCAGAAATGTAAAACCAAAATGCAAAGCATGATAATATTATTATTATTATTTTAAAAAAAATTGCTAGAAAACTGTCACAAATTGCTTATAAACTGTCATAATTTTCTTCATAAGTAAACACAAAGGAAATTCTTCCATGTGGTTGAAGATGTAATTTACGACAATTGTTTAGCAGTACAAATTTTTTAAAATAACCTGTAAAAGTTTCGAAACACAATTCCTATATCTCGAAATAGTTTTTGTAAAGAGAATTTCTCTATTTCCAATTTTTTTTTCACTACTTAACATTACACTACTTTGATAAAGAAAAATTTTTCATTATATATTTTCACAACATTTTAATATTAGCTATGTATGATTATATAATTAATCTAAAATTATTTTATAATTAATAATAATAATTATATTTTAAATCAATTACATAATAATAAATAAATAAATAATATTAAAATGTTATAAAAAAAATGTTGAAAGAACATGTTATCATATTTCTAAACAAAAGGGCAACTTTATCCAAATATTTCATGCAAAGAAAAAGTACGTAAATATTATTTCAATAATAAAAAAAGAAGAAGCTTTTTAGCTTTACGGATTATATCACCTTGTCACACAAAGAGAAGACCTTGCCAGGAACTACGAACGCCTGATGCTGTAGAATTATCGTAGGATATCTATACCTATATATACATATATATGCGGGAAATGGATGAAGACGGTTTTCGTGAGAAAGACTCAAAGAAATGATTTGACGTTGATGATGTAAGCAAATCTTTAATTTTCAATTAAATGAAAACAACACACACAGGATCTTGAATTTTCATGATACTCACAATTCTCACAATACAGAGTAAAAGAGAACTAACCTGGATCCATTGTGCACTTCTTCCTGTTTCTTCCTGTCAAATGTTCTCTCTCCTCTTACTCCTCCTTAATGCCTTCTGGATGATATAGAAGTTGTAGGATGGTTTTCTCTGTCAGTTTCTATTCTTTCCTGAGAACGTTACGTTATCTATATCTCTTCAGAAACTTAATGTATCCATAGAAATAAAACGTTTTCCTCTTTTATGATATTTTAATTAACTTTAATAAAATACCAAAATGCCCTTTTGGAGTGAGAAGAGAGGGATTAATTTTAATAACTCTAAAATAATCCCAATAACTTTAATACTTTAATATTCTAATAATCATCACATTAGAATCCTTACATTAAAGTTATACTTTAAATTACATGAACCAATGTAAATTATTAATATAATTTAACATTCTCCCACTTGGTTCATGTGATGACTTGAAGATCTAAAATAAACTTTAAGTGTGCACCATTCATTAGAATTATCAAGTCATCATCCTTATATGAATTGAAATAATCGGATCATGGCGGGCAAAAGTCATGAGCGACAAGATTCCTTCCATGTATCACATAATCAAAACAACTCAACATAACTTTAATCAATCTTATAACTTTTATGTCTCTAAAGGAGACCTATCATGTCACCACAATCAATAATACATGTATATAATTTAATGTGGATAACAATAGAATAAAGAGAAACATAACTTTAATTGAATTCACAAGTGTCATGACAGTACAAGCATATAACTATACATATCTATATAGATAGATAACAATATCATGTTAACATTGACTTATCCATAATGCCCATACTTTCAACATGGCCAATAAAAGTTTTGGACGGTAGTCCTTTAGTTAACGGATCTGCTATCATCAAATCCGTACCAATATGCTCAATCAACACTCTATGTTTCTGCACTTCTTCTTTGACCGACAAGTACTTCAAATCCATGTGTTTAGCACCCTTTGAGTACTTATCATTTTTAGAGAAGAAGACGGCTGCGGAATTATCACAATAAATCCTTATCGGCCTAGCTATACTGTCAATAATACCAAGCCTCGATACAAAGTTCCGCAACCACAAGGCATGAACTGTGGCCTCAAAGCATGCCACAAATTCAGCCTCCATGGTGGAAGTAGCAATGACTGATTGTTTTGCACTTTTCCAAGAAATTGCTCCTCCAGCCAAAAGATAGACATACCCAAATGTGGATTTTCTTGAATCCACACACCCAGCATAGTCTGAATCCGAATAGCCAATCACTTCGAGATGATCTGACTTTCTATAAGTGAGCATGTATTCTTTGGTACCTTGTAAGTACCTAAGAACTTTCTTTGCAGCTTTCCAGTGATCCATTCCGGGATTACTTTGATATCGGCCTAACATTCCAACAGCAAAACTGATATCTGGCCGAGTACAAGTTTGAGCATACATTAAACTCCCAACCACTGACGCATAAGGAATAGACTCCATGGCCTTTCGTTCCAAATCATTCTTGGGACATTGCATTTGACTAAACTTGTCTCCTTTCTGAATTGGAACTATTCCGGGAGAACATTTTTCCATTCTGAATCTCTCTAACACTTTATTAATATAGCCTTTTTGAGACAAACTTAACAATCCTTGTGATCTATCACGGAATATTTCTATTCCTATCACATAAGATGCCTCATTCATATCTTTCATTTCAAAGTTGTTAGAGAGAAACTTCTTTACATCATGTAACATACCAATATCATTAGCAGCAAGAAGAATATCATCAACATATAGAACCAAAATAACAAACTTACTCCCACTGACCTTTATGTATATACACCGATCAACGGTGTTCTCTACAAAACCATACGAAGTTATGATATCATTAAACTTTAGATACCATTGACGGGAAGCTTGTTTTAGTCCATATATTGATTTCTTTAATTTACACACTAGATTTTCTTTTCCTGTTATGGTGAAACCTTCTGGTTGGTCCATATAAACTTCCTCTTCTAAGTCACCATTCAGAAAGGCGGTCTTTACATCCATTTGGTGAAGCTCTAAATCATAATGAGCCACCAAAGCCAAAACAATTCTCAAAGAGTCCTTCTTAGAAACAGGAGAGAAGGTCTCTTTGTAGTCAATGCCTTCCTTTTGAGTGAAACCTTTGGCGACTAATCTAGCTTTATACCTTTCAATATTGCCTTTTGAGTCACGTTTAGTCTTAAAGACCCATTTACAACCGACTCTTTTTGAACCCTTAGGCAATTCAACTAGATCCCATACTTTATTGTCATCCATTGATTTCAACTCTTCTTTCATAGCATTCAACCAATTCTCTGAATTATTGCTTTCCATGGCTTGACTGAAAGAGACTGGATCCTCATCAATGCTTAAGTCACATTCATGTTCAACAGAGTAAACCACATAATCATTCGAAATAGCAGGTCTTTTCTCCCTTACAGACCTTCTTAATGCTGCTTCTTGTGGTTCCTCTATCAATTGCTCATTTATGACTTGCTCATTGTCAACTGGCTCAACATTTATATGTTCATTTTGTGGGATTGGAACATTAATTTGTTGTCTCTGCTTGTTGTGTGATTGTGATACAACAAGAGGGATAACAACTTCAGAAGAAACACTATCAGTATGCTCTTGAATGTCCACTATTCGTGATTCCTCACTCCCACTAAATTGACCATTTTCAATGAACCGAGCATTTCCAGACTCAACTATTCTTGTACTATGGTTAGGGCAATAAAATCTATATCCCTTTGACTTTTCAGGATAACCGATAAAGTAACCAGTAATGGTTCTTGCATCAAGTTTCTTTTCATGTGGATTGTATAACCTTACTTCTGCTGGACAACCCCAATCATGAAGATGTCTTAAACTGGGTTTCCTTCCGGTCCATAGTTCATAAGGAGTTTTAGAAACTGCTTTGCTAGGAACCCTGTTAACCAGATATACAGCAGTCTTTAATGAATACATCCACAAAGATAAAGGGATATTACTATGACTTAACATACTCCTAACCATATCCATAAGAGTACGATTCCGCCTTTCTGCTACACCATTTTGTTGTGGTGTACCAGGCATTGTGTATTGTGCACATATACCCCGACTTTCAAGGTACTTTGCAAATGGACCTGGACATTGTCCACTCTCATCAGTTTTACGATAATATTCACCACCTCTATCAGATCTCACCACTTTTACTTTTCTATCTAATTGCCTTTCCACCTCACTTATGAACACCTCAAGGGCATTCACTGATTGAGATTTTTCATGCAATAGATATATATAACAATAACGTGAGAAATCATCAATAAAGGAGATAAAATATTTTTCACCATTCCAAGAGTTAGTGTCAAAAGGACCACAAATATCAGTGTGTATTAACTCAAGAAGTTGACTGCTTCTTGTGGCGGGATTCTTTGATATGTGTTTTGTTTGTTTACCCTTAATACAATCAATACATACATCCCAGTCATCAAAATCCAATTAAGGTAAAATTTCATTTTTTACTAACCTCAACATCCTTTCTTTGGATATGTGACCCAATCTTTTATGCCATAAGAAAGCAGAACATTCCTTTCCTGCACTAGAATTTCTATCAACAACATGTTCAACATTAAACAGGGATTCAGAAAAATTAACATCAAGATTTAAACGGTATAAACCATCCAATAATGTACTAGAACCATAATAGTACGAAAGTTTATACAAATGAAAAATACCATTTTCAATCCTAAAGTTAAAACCTAAACAATCCAACTTTGCAACAGAAATCAAATTTCTAGCACAACCAGGAACATAGAAACACTTTTCAAGATTCAGACAATAGCCAGTGTCTAGAATCAATCTGTAAGTCCCAATTCCTTCTATTCGTGCCTTCATTCTGTTCCCCATATATAAATACTTTTCAGTTCCTTTTATGGGCTGGATTGAAAGGAATCCCTGCATAATATTAGAAACATGAGTAGTAGCTCCAGTATCCAACCACCAGGTATTATTAGGCACTTCAACTATATTTGCTTCAAAACTTACAGAAACATAAAAAGTACCTTTCTTTTCGAACCAAGATTTTCTTTTCGGACAATCTTTCTTGAAGTGACCTACTTTCTTGCAAAAGAAACATTTATGGTCCTTCTGGATACCGCCCTTATTCACTTTCATTGGGGCTTTGTCATTCTTGTTCTTCTTTCCTGATTTACCTTTACTGAAGCTAGCACCTTCATGAGTTGTGAGATGGATAGAATGATCTCTCATTTTCTTTAATCTCCCTTCCTCTTGAACCAACATGGCTTTGATTTCTTGGAAGTTCCACTTATCCTTAATAGTGTTATAATTCACTTGGAACTGGCCAAATTCAGGAGGAAGAGAGTTCATGATGAACTGTACTAGAAAAGACTCATTCACCTCCATTCCCATTGACTTCAATCTTGCTGCTATATTAGCCATTCCAGTTACATGTTCATGTATGGGCTGTGACCAGTCAAACTTTTTGGTAGTCAGCTCACTCATAAGAGTTCCCACAATAGACTTGTCAGTTATGTCTGATTGTGAATACTCCTTGATCATTTTCATGAATTCCTTTGCGTTTTCCGTTTTGGGTATGGAAGGCTTTACGTTCTCTGCCATAGACATGCGCATCAAGTTTAATGACAACCTGTTAGACCTATGCCAAGTCTCATAAAGAGACTTTTCATCATTTGTACTGGTCTCTGTAATGGCTGCGGGCATTTCATCCATCACAATAGCCATATCCAAGTCTAGAACACCCAGTTGGAACTGGATTTGTTCTGACCAATCGGCATAATTGAGTCCATTAAACTTGACGACATTGTTGCTCAAACCTGCTAAATTCATGTAAGCTGGAAATAATACAGAAGCTAATGCTTTGATAAAATTAATGGATTCAAACAAATTACTACACTAGTCATACATTCAAGTTCACCTTTGGGTGACACTTAAACTGATAGGTAGTCAATAAAGTCATTCATTTAAGTTCACCTTTGGGTGATTCTTAAACTGACAAATTCCATATATATACTTTAATAAACAATCAATCATACTTGAGACTATATGTATGCTATCTTTGGATATACAAACATATACTAAGTACATGAAATGTTTCACTTTAATGTCATCAATTATAAACCATGGTTCACCTTTGGGTAATCCATAACATCCTTATATCAATGACTTTCAAATAATTATATTCATAATTTAACATCATCCTTTATATTATGAATAATTCATAAAACAAAATTATATCATATATGTCAATAAATTTACTTTTCAAATTAAAAGTATTTGAAACTTTAAACTTTTAATTCACAATTAATTTGCATTAAATGCATAACAATATTAAAATTATACATGAGCACAAGAACACTGCCGCAACAATAAAGTTGCTTCCAAAATGGAAAATAGAATTCCATATTTGAATTTCCATATTAGAATTTCCATTCAATGCAGTAACAATTATTTGTTTACAATATAATAATAACATAAATTGCAAAAAGTAAATTGCATTATTGTGAAACATGTGCACGTTACAGTCATGCAACAATAAAGTTGCTTTTATGCTTTAACAACCAAATTAAAACATTTATATGCACGGCTTTCAATTTTGAAACTTTAATTGTGCACATATAAAAAAAATTTAATGCAATAATCAAATAATAATGAAAAGCTTCCTGGATGAAATTCACGTGTTACAGTGAATTGAAACAACCATGCAGAATTTAATTTGCCATATTCACATTGCACTAGACGTGTAACAGTAAAAAAACAACAATCAAGGATAAAAAATTTGCGGCTTCCATAATAAACGAAATTCACGTTCCAGAGAATCGATTTTCTTTCATGCCAATAAAATAATTAAACATCTGAAAATTTAAAATCCCTAAATTTCATGATTCAAAATTAGGGTTTCAAATTAGGGGTTTCAAAATTGAGAAAATTACCATTCATGGAGAATCATAAAATTCAGAACCGTGCTCTGATACCACTTGTAAGCAAATCTTTAATTTTCAATTAAATGAAAACAACACACACAGGATCTTGAATTTTCATGATACTCACAATTCCCACAATACAGAGTAAAAGAGAACTAACCTGGATCCATTGTGCACTTCTTCCTGTTTCTTCCTGTCAAATGTTCTCTCTCCTCTTACTCCTCCTTAATGCCTTCTGGATGATATAGAAGTTGTAGGATGGTTTTCTCTGTCAGTTTCTATTCTTTCCTGAGAACGTTACGTTCTCTATATCTCTTCAGAAACTTAATGTATCCATAGAAATAAAACGTTTTCCTCTTTTATGATATTTTAATTAACTTTAATAAAATACCAAAATGCCCTTTTGGAGCGAGAAGAGAGGGATTAATTTTAATAACTCTAAAATAATCCCAATAACTTTAATACTTTAATATTTTAATAATCATCACATTAGAATCCTTACATTAAAGTTATACTTTAAATTACATGAACCAATGTAAATTATTAATATAATTTAACAGATGAATGATATTGTAATGGTGTTGGTGTTGGTGTAGATGATGATGATGATGGATGAGTTTACTTACTATAAAAAAAATCCTTCCTTTAATTTAACTATAACTTACCGAAACCAAAAGCAAAGCCGCATGCATGGCCCAGTTCCAACCCAACCAAGTCGAAAGTAACACATTTTTCATACTCAGAAGTACATTCCATTCCCATGGCTCTTTTCCGTAGGTTCTTTTACCGGAAACCACCCGATCACCTCCTCGAGATCTCCGACAGACTCTATGGTCTCTCTCTTTCTCTCTCTCTCTCTCTCACACATTCACTTCCTTTTTTCTTACTTTACCTACTTACTTACACCTTTTTCTTTAACTATGTCTACTTTACATTTGTAATTATTGTTCTTGTGAATTGAAGCATAGCTCTTGTAACTGATGGCTGAGTTTTGTCCTCGGTTCCTGAATTTTTTTTCAAGTGGGTTTATGGTAATGCAGTGACAATGTGGACTATGTTTCTGTTTCTGGGTTTTCTGTGCCATTGGGTTTGGTCTATTCCTGTTGTTCATGTTTTTCAGGTTTGGGAGGGTGTGTGGGATAAGGGTTATTCAAGATGTAACAAAAATGTGGAACGAGAGGGTTGGATTTGGAGTGACTGGAATAAAATAGTAGTCTCTGTAGTGATTCGTCAGTAGAGGATTTTTAACTAGAAACCAGAGAAAGGAATGTTAATTTTGTCTGGAAGATATGTTTTGAGTGAGACTTTTGTACTCGTCCTCAAGGTTTTATGATGTAGTTGCAGTCACAGTTTTGGCAGAATTCTTCATATTGTGAAAAATTACAGACAAATGTTGTCACTACTGCAGTTGCAATGTGATTGTAATTACTAAATCTTGAAGTTGTATCCTGAATCGTGTTTGGAGCCCCTCGTTTAGAACCTTGCTTGTTGTTACTGAGATTATAGTTGTAGTTGTGCCTTGCAGTAACAGTTGTTTCTGTTTAGTGTCAGAATGAATTTGTGTGTAATACTTGACTGTTTATGCAGTTTTTGATTGTTGCTTCTCCAAGAATGTGTTGGAGGAAGAGGAGTACAAGGTTTATGTTGGGGGGGTTGTGGCTCAGCTACAGGATCACTATCCGGATGCTTCTTTCATGGTATTCAATTTCAGAGAAGGGGATAGGCGCAGTCGAATTTCAGACATAATGTCTCAGTACGAGATGACAGTTATGGAGTATCCTCGGCAATATGAGGGTTGCCCCCTTTTGCCTTTGGAGATGATTCACCACTTCCTTCGATCAAGTGAGAGCTGGTTGTCCTTGGAGAGCCAACAAAACGTGCTTTTGATGCACTGTGAAAGGGGTGGTTGGCCTGTGCTTGCGTTTATGCTAGCTGCTCTTCTGTTGTACAGGAAACAGTACAACGGGGAACACAAAACTCTTGAAATGGTGTACAAGCAAGCACCCAAAGAACTTCTCCACCTTCTATCCCCTTTGAATCCACAACCTTCTCATTTGAGATATCTTCAGTACATTTCCAGGAGGCATTTGGGTTCTCGGTGGCCTCCATCAGAAACACCCTTATATTTGGATTGCATTATTCTCAGAGTCCTTCCTCTGTTTGACGGAGGAAAAGGATGCAGACCGGTTGTGCGTGTCTATGGTCCAGACCCTTCAAAACCTTCCAACCGAAGTTCTAAGCTTCTTTCCTCAACTTCAATGGGCCAAAATCATGTTCGCCACTACTTGCAGGTGACTTAGAATTTTAAGTTGTTATTCAGTGAGTTAATTAGATACAATATCCGTGCTATTCATAATTGATTGTGAGTTTATAAGAGAGAATATCCTATTAAGAAGTTTTAACCACAGGCAGAATGTATGCTCGTGAAAATTGACATCCGTTGTCATGTTCAAGGGGATGTGGTTCTTGAGTGCATACATTTAAGTGATGATTTTGTTCGTGAGGAGGTGATGTTCAGAGTCATGTTTCATACTGCGTTTGTACGGTCAAATATATTGCTGCTGAGCCGCGATGAAATTGATATTCAGTGGGATGCAAAGGATCAGTTCCCCAAGGACTTCAAATTTGAGGTAAGTTGTTGTTTTCCTTATGTCAGTTGTTTTCTGAAGCAATAGGAGTTGAACACATGTTGTATCTGTATATCAGGTGCTTTTTTTGGACGCTGATGCTGTTATGCCTAATCTAAACACAGTAGACGCGAGTGACACAGAATGTGCTTCACCTGAGGCTGAGGAATTCTATGAAGCAGAAGAGATCTTCAGCAATGTAATTGATGTACTGGAAGGTAAGGGAGATTACGATTTTCTAATGGTTCATGACAGTGAAGTGGATGATGGAAGTCATAAAGAGATCTGGAAAGAGTATTCAGATCCTCATACTTTTCTGGATTCCATGTTAGATGATGGGATTCACCAACAGGTTGATGATGCGAGGTACAAGCTTGACAAGAGGGTGGTTTTAGATACTCATGCTGTCAAAGATATTGGAGTGGATTATGGAGTAACTTTTATGGCAAAGGAAGTCACTCTGAATGCTCTTGATAAATTGGCAGTTAAGCAAAACAAATATGGCGAAGATAACAACAAAACGGAACAAGAGTTAGATTCAGAACCAGGGCTGCAGGTGCTTGATATTTCCATACCAAAATCTGATAAATTACTTATTTCTTCTGAAAAGAAAGAACTTCCTTCGAACTCAAAGCCTATGCAAGAGCCACATGGTTTTCAGGCAAATTATGCAAAACCCAATGTAACAACTAGGTCGTTTCCTTCTAGTAAGGGTTCTCTTCAAGATTCCATTAACTTCTCATATCCACCATCAAGGAACAATAGTTCACCACTAACATTGTCATATGTTACCTCTGAAAACAAGGAAATCATTGATGCAAAAGGAAACTCTACTTCTTGTTCTCATGTCTCTGAAGTAATTGCTTTTATGGACACGATAAACGACCTGAAAAGCTGTGATGGTGATAACTCAAAATCTTCGGACGCTGTTCCTGAAATAGGCTCAAAATCTCCAGTATTATCATTACTGTCTGTCAAAGAGACATCTCTTCAGTTAGCTAATCAAGCACCACAGCAGAGCTATGATCAAATGTTACAACTTCATCCACCTCCACCTCCACCTCCACCTCCACCTCCTCCTCCACCTCCAATTTTTGGACAAAATAATGGGGCTTTACCTCCTTCTCCTCCCATTGAAAATGGTGCAATTTCATCAAAAGTTTCACTAGCACCACCACCACCACCTCCTCCTCCCCCTCCTTTGCAGTCTACAAATGAACCTTCGCTTCCTTCTACCTCAATCTCTCCAACAACGTTTAAAGCTCCACCTCCTGCACCCCGACCACCACATTATCCTTCACCTCCTTTAAGTAAATCTACACCACTTCCTCCGCCTCCTTTAGGTACTGCTCCACCAGCACCGCCACCTCCTCCTCCTTCTTTATCCAGAGGTTCACCTCCCCCACCACCTCTTCCTCCATCACGTGGAGCACCACCTCCACCGTCATCTTCTTCACTGTCCAGAGCTCCACCTCCTCCACCTCCACCAAATCGTGGACCACCACCAACAACAATGCCTGGAGGCACAGCTCCTCCACCACCTTCAGGTGGTCGAGGCCAACCTCCTACTGGAACACGAGCTACTCTTGCTCATTCTCCTCATGTACCTCTTGGTGGTGCTCCTTTTCCTACACCAATTGGAAATGATACAAGAGGGAAAGGTCGGGGACTTGGACGTCCTACTGGGGCTGGTGCCATGGGAACTCGGAAATCCTCCTTAAAGCCTCTGCATTGGAGTAAGGTAACAAGGGCATTGCAAGGAAGTTTATGGGATGAACTACAAAGACGTGGAGAGCTTCAAATGTAATTTAACTTGCCTATTATTGATTCATTTTCAATTCTCTAATGCCTGCTTTCAACCCTGCATGTTTTAATGATTTGTTTTACATTCTTAGAACACAAGAGTTTGACGTTTCAGAGATAGAGAAGCTTTTTTCTGCAAATGTTCCAAAACCTGCTGATTCAGATGGTAAATCTGGCGGGGGGCGCAAATCTGTTGGATCTAAAGCTGACAAAATCCACTTGGTATTCTTCTATATGAATGTTCTTGAAATTTGATTTTTGAAATAAACCTTGGCTAAGGTGGTCTTGCCTTTGTACTTCACAACAAAGGTTGCTGATGTTCATGGATTCATTATATTACGATTGGAATTTAGTTCCATTGTTTTGTATGCTCAGTCATTTGTTCACAAAGAAATCGTTTTCATTCTGGTCTGATTTTTGAGTCATTAGGTAACAAATACATACTTTACTATAGTTTTGTTATGTCAAGAATGAATGACTATCTTGGCAACATAACTGTGATGTTGTCATTACTGTCTCTTCCATTTTCTGGAAATTCCAATTCAAATACTGCACAAGTGCAGTGTGCATTTCTTTGGCTGTTAAAGCATTTATTCAAAAACTTGAGATTAAAGACAGATAACAATATATTCTTGAGGGCTCTAATGATCCCTCTCATTATCTTCTATTTATAATGAAAACACAAGAGTACATGGAACACCAAGAGTCTACACTAGACTTCTAGGTACAGAACTAGGTACAACTCATTAATGATTTAGCAGACTAGCCTAAATGATGATACCTATCAGTAATTATTCTAACACTCGCCCTCAAACTGGAGCATACAGATTGTATGTACCAAGCTTGGAACAAATAAACTCAATCTGAGGTCCCCTTAATGACTTAGTCAACACATCTGCAAGTCGGTCATTTGATCCAACAAACTCGATACATATTTCTTTTGACAATAACTTTTCCCGAACAAAATGATAATCAATCTCTATATGTTTAGTTCTCTCGTGAAACACTGGATTTGATGCAATGTGAAGAGCAGCTTGGTTATCACAATACATCTTCATACGATGGATGTCACAGAAGTTAAGTTCTTGAAGGAACTGCTTCACCCATATAAGTTCACATGTTAGTGATGCCATTGCCCTATATTCAGCTTCAGCTGTTGATCGAGCCACTACATTTTGTTTCTTACTTTTCCATGAGATAATGTTTCCTCCAAGGAAAACACAATATCCAGTAGTAGAACGTCTATCAATAGGAGAACTTGCCCAATCGGCATCACAATATCCTGATACCTGAAGGCTTCCTTTTTCTTCATATAATAGCCCTTGCCTGAGAGCCTTTTTTACATACCTTAGGATGCGAATGATAGCATTCCAATGGCCAACACATGGAGCTTGCATGAACTTAGTAACCACTCCAACTGCAAAAGATAGATCCGACCTTGTAATAGTGAGATAGATTAGTTTTCCAACAAGCCTCCTATATCTCTCCGGGTCGGAGAATAACTCACCTTCTTCTGTTGATAATTTTTGATTTGGGTCCATAGGACTGTCAACCGGTCTACAATCAATCATGCTTGTTTCTTGCAAAATATCCAGAGCATACTTCCTTTGGGAGATTACAACTCCATCTTTTGACTGAGCTACTTCAATGCCTAAGAAGTATTTGAGGCTTCCAAGATCCTTGGTTTGGAAATGTCTACACAAGTACTCCTTCAATTGAGATATTCTAGTAGTATCATTTCCTGTAATGACTATATCATCAACATATACTATTAAGTAAACACATTTCCCGAGAGACGAATGATAATAAAAGACTGAATGATCTGCTTCACTGCATTTTAGCCCAAATTTTTGAACAATGGAGCTGAATTTTCCAAACCAAGCATGTGGTGATTGCTTGAGCCCATACACAGATCGGTGCAATTTGCAAACCAGACCAGACTCCCCCTGAGCAACAAACCCAGGAGGTTGCTCCATATAAACTTCTTCCTCAAGATCACCATGGAGAAAGGCATTTTTGATATCCAATTGATGAAGTGGCCAATGACGAATTGTTGCCATCGCGAAGAAAAGACGAATGGTAGTCATCTTGGCCACAGGAGAAAAGGTGTCACAATAATCAAGGCCATAAACCTGAGTGTACCCTTTTGCAACGCTGGGCTTTGAGCCTATCAATGTCACCATTAGGGCCGACTTTAATTGCATATACTCATCAACAATCAACAGCCTTTTTGCCTGGGGGAAGTGGCACAAGCTCCCAAGTATTACTGTGGTCAAGAGCCTGCATTTCTGCAATCATGGCTTGTCGCCATCCAGGATGATCAAGTGCTTCTTTCACATTTTTGGGTATAACCATAGAAGACACTGAGGATAAAAGGGAATAAAAGGAGGGTGACAATCTGTGATAGCTAAGAAAACTATAAATGGGATGAGGGTTTCTGGTGGAACGAGTACCTTTTCTGAGAGCAATGGGCCAACCAGAATCATCTTCACCATGAGGCATGGCAGGAGGCGGTAAGGGAGAAGAATCTGAAGGAGGAGATCCACCATTTCTGGAAGAGGACTATCCATAGGGGTACTGTGTTGGGAGATATCAATATGTGGAGAGGAAGGTTCGGGAGGACCTTGAGCATGACTTGAATTGACTGAGACATCAAAGATATTGGACTCAACCACTGGAAGAGGAAGGACCTGTTGGAGGATATGAACATCTTGAACAGATGGAGAGAAGAAAGGTGTTTGTTCAAAGAATGTGACATTGGCAGACATGTAGTACTTCTGGGTTTCAGGAGAGTAACACCGTACCCTTTTTGAAGCCGAGAATAGCCCAAAAAGACACATTTGATCGAGCGGAGAACTTGTCTAGCCCCGGAGACATGTCGTGAACAAAACATACACAACCAAAAACTCGAGGAGGGGTGTGAAAGAGAGGATCATTGGGAAAGAGAATGGAAAAAGGGACTTTATTATTGAGAGAGGAGGAGGGCATCCTATTAATAAGAAAACATACAGTTAAGATGGCATCCCCCGAGTGATGAACAGGAATATGGACACCAAGCAAAAGGGTACGAGCAGTTTCAACCAAGTGTCTATTTGCTGGGGTGTATGAGGACAAGTGGACTGATGTAAAATACCATGGGAGCTAAGGATTGCAGAAAAAGTGGATGAGAAATACTCTTTAGCATTATCACTTCTTAAGATTTTAATTACTTGACCAAATTGG
The DNA here is from genome assembly GCA_027742785.1 of Vigna reflexopilosa. NCBI lineage: Eukaryota > Viridiplantae > Streptophyta > Magnoliopsida > Fabales > Fabaceae > Vigna > Vigna reflexopilosa. The sequence goes on from CM050918.1 coordinate 33,968,106, forward strand.
TTCTTGATTTCATTCAAAAAGGATGTGAAGATGGGTAACAATTCAGAGCGATCTTTCATTAGATAAACCCAAGTACATGTAGAATACTCATCAATAAATATAACAAAATACCTAAAACCAAAAGAAGAGACGCAACAAGTCCCCAGACATCAGAATGAATAATAGAAAAACTAGAAGTACACATTGATTGAGACTTTGTAGGAAAGACAGATCTAACATGTTTTCCTAGTTGACAAGACTCACATTCTAAAGTCTGAAGACCACTAAGTTCAGGACACATCTTTTTTAACTTTGACAAGTGAGGATGGCCAAACTGGTCATGTAACACTTTAGGGGGAAGAGTTGCAACACAGGATACCTGTGGACGAGATCCAAAATGGTATAAACCTCCAGCTTCATATCCTTCTCCAATCTGTCTCCTCAAGCCACGCTCCTGTTTAACAAAGATTTTGAATCAAAAGTTATTGAAAAATGTAACATATTGGTTAACTGACTTAAGGAAATTAAATTGAATGGACAGTTAGGGACAAAAAGAACAAATACTCTTGGACGTACTTGGGGACTAAGATGATTGCGCCAAGTTGTTAGACTTTGATCGCAGATACTCTTGATACTCTTCCTCAATGAACTTGGAGTTGGAAGTGGGAGTTTCAGCCTTAGAGATATTGGCTGTTTTTGAAGGAAAGCCATGCAAGGAGTAGCAGTTTTCTTGGGTGTGACCCATCCTCTTACAGTAAGTGCACTATGGACGTCCCCGACCTCCACGTCCTCCTCCTCTAGTGTCACGTCCTCCTCTTCCTCGCGTGGCAACCATGACAGATGGTTCCATTGTTTCATGAGCTTCCTGAGATTGAGGCACTGGAACACGAAGAAGACGTGTGGTCAAGGCTTCCAAGGAAGGAACCTCATGACTTGTCAGAAGTTGATCTCTGATGTGATTTAAATTTGGATGCAAAGCATGTAGGATCATCACCATATAATACTTGTCAAGCTTCTTCTTGATGTCTTTCAAAGATTCCACTTCCAAGAACATTCTTAACTCTTTCACAGTTGCTTGGGCTTCAGTCATGAAGGAGACCATATCATGGTCTGTCATTTTGAGACATGCAAGCTTGTTTGTTGTATCATAGAGACGTTGAATATCATTAGCATAAATGCTTTGAGCTTTCTTCCAAAAAGAGTGACATGTTTTGAAGGCTCTAAGAGATATCAAAAGTTGGGGTTCCACAGATTGCCACAATAGGGCACACAATTGGAAATCTGCTTGTTTCCATTGTTCAGCTTTTTCAAAAGGTACTTGGCTTCCATCCTGCTCAAGGTGGTCATAATGTCCTTGACCGAGGAACCACATTTCCACGGCTGCAGACCAAGACAGATAATTATTTTCGTTTAGCTTTTCGGAAGTAATTGAGGGACTTCCAGAGGAAGAAAGAACACTTCCAGACGCCATTCTTGATAAAAAAAAAAGGAGAAGGAACCGTGAGAGAGGAGGAACCAGAAAAACCCTAGAGGGTTTCTTAGGGTTTTCTTCAAGGGAAGCTTCTGGACTTCACTGAAGCAAGGTTTTGAGGGGCAGAACAGAGAGAAGAGGTCCAGGCGACAACTATGGAGGTGTCGCGGTGACTTTCCGACGGCCAGAGGGCGGCGTGTGAATAGCACGCGTCTGTTCGTAGTGCACAAAGAGGCTGCGCGTGGTCGTCACGTGAAGAGGCGAACCAGATCAGTGGTCGCCGGACGGAACAGTGATGGCGGACGGCGGCGGACAGCGGTGGACAACAGCGAGATGGCAGAGAACCAAGTTGAAGAGCTTCAAACTGTAGTTGACAGCTGAAGATAGTGACAAGACAACTGTGGACAACGACAAATGGCACGCGAACAACAATGACAATGCTGGTGGGCAACCTAGGATGGAAACCAGAGCAGGATGAACCTGCTCTGATACCAACTTGAGATTAAAGACAGATAAAAATATATTCTTGAGGGCTCTAATGATCCCTCTCATTATCTTCTATTTATAATGAAAACACAAGAGTACATGGAACACCAAGAGTCTGCACTAGACTTCTAGGTACAGAACTAGGTACAACACATTAATGATTTAGCAGACTAGCCTAAATGATGATACCTATGAGTAATTATTCTAACACAAAATTATTGATATAATGTTCATTTAGTATTTTCCTAGTATCATACCAATAAATTTTTTCTGATTGATTGTAGATTGACCTAAGGAGGGCCAATAATACTGAAATTATGCTCACAAAGGTTAAGATGCCTCTTCCTGATATGATGGTAAGTTGATAGTTCAAAATTTCTTAATTCATGTGAGCATTTTAAAACTATAATCATGCAAGCTAAGATTTCACATTAGAGCATATCATAGTAACAATGGTATTCTTTTTCTATGAAACATAGAATGTAATTTTTTGAATGCAAGTATAGCAAGACATGTGACAGCTTTGTGCATGAAATTGATAAATGCTTTATTGATGATTAAAAATTATGTCTCAAGCTCAAAAGAAAGTGTTACTATATCTATCCAAAAGATTGGCCATGTCTTGTGGTACAGAAGGTTGCACAATAAAGTGCCAAAAAAAGTGTAAGTCAAGTCTTGTAGAGAGTAGAATCTTGTAGTATATATCTGATTTTGATAATAGATGTTCTTGGAAACAGTTTCTTGCCTTATTATATATCTGCAAAAGTATCAAGCTAAATCTCTTGACTGTAACTTATTCAATTTACTGTTTTGCATGACGAAATTTATATCCAGGCTGCAGTACTGGCTATGGATGATTCAGTGTTAGATGTTGATCAGGTGGAAAATCTCATTAAATTTTGTCCAACCAAAGAGGAGATAGAGCTTTTAAAGGTGAAGCTTAACAAATTGATACGTGATTCTTGCCTCTTTATTAACAATTAAAGGTTTTCATTTCTAGAAATTTCTCTTATAATGAGTTGCTACCTTTCATTATAATTTTCTTGCGTTTCTAATTTTCATTCATTTTGGTAATATAGGGATACACCGGTGATAAGGAGTATTTGGGGAAGTGTGAAAAGGTTTGTGAATGATTTATTTAAGCCATAATATTATATAGTACTTGAGAAAAGTATAATGTGAGCTCAGAAAATCATGCGGGATTCCTATGTTGCATGAAGCTTATAGACTGGTTTTGTCTTAAGCAAAGGTTGCTGTAAAAATATCCAATACTACTGATGATGTTCTCCAGGGAAACGTTCCAAAATAGAGATGAAAGAACAAGAGTCAAAAGTACAAAGAAAGAAAGAAGAGTACAATTTCAATAGGATTTCGAGATCCCAGACTCTCCCAACCAATATCCCCATTGATCCAATTTTCCCCACTCTCCTTCTATCTCTCTATTAATTACATTGATTCTTAGCTACAGGCTCCGGCACAATTGTATTACTGGGCATCCTCCTAGTATAGGTCCACTTAATGGGAGGCCTACAACGAACAATGCTGCACCCCAACAGTTTCACCTTGTTCTCAAGGTGAAAATGTGGAAACTGCCCTTTAATTACATCTGCTGATTCCCACGTGACTTCCAAGTTTGGAAGATCTTGCCAATGAATCAATGCTTCTGCTGTTCCAGAGGCACTGTTTCTGGCTGCCACCACTGATGCTGGTTGAACTTGTAGCTCCAGGTCTACTGCTAACATACTAGGCAGTAGTTTTGGAGCAACTGAAGGAACTAATGCTTTCTTCAAGAGGGATACATGAAAGACTGGATGGATTTGCTATCTGGGGTTAGTTTTAACTGGTTGTAAGAAACTTTTCTATTCTTTTATTCCCCTCACCGACTCCCTTCTCGTTTAAGCACTAGCCACACTTCAGCCCTGCACTATTTGCACAGTTCTTCCACTCACGGATCTTATTTCCGGATCACTCACTCACAACTCTTAAGAGATTGTAGAGGATATACAAAAACTCACGCGTCTTCATATATCTTTCTCACAGAACAATCAACCCTATTTATAATTCTGGTTTACAAGAGAATCTGGTATGCGACTGGCCTTAATATCTTCACCACCCAATAAGACAATGGGTTTATGGGGTTTTTTTCTTATATAGTGCTCAACTTTTTCATTTTTATCTAATATTAGACTTAGATTCACACTTGAATTCTCAATAGAACTACACCCAAATCTCTATTAGTAGCATTTGTTTCATCAATGAATGTTTAAAAAGTCTGGAACTATTAAGATGGGTAACCCTGCCATTCTTTTCCTGAGTGAATCAAATGCAACTTGAGCTTGTTGCTGTAAAGAAATACTGTCCTTCTTCAGCAACTGAGAGGCTGTGCAATTTTCCCATAATCTTTTACATAGCTTCTATAATATCCCAGGTGGCCTAGAAATTATCTCAAAGTTTTAATGTCCTTAAACATCGGCCAAATCATCAACTTTCTTGGATTTGTTGCTACTCCTTAGGCGAATATGACATTTCCAAGATATTTTATTTGCTCCTACCTGAAAGTGCACTTCTTTTTATTGACAAACAATTGATGATTTTTCAGAGCTTGGAGAATAGTTTGTAAATGGAATTTATGTTCCTATGTGATCTTACTATAAACTAGTATAACATCAAAGAAACCTAAGTCCATTTTCCGTAAATATTTTCTTAACACCTCATTCAATTAATAATTGGAAAGTGGAAGGTGCATTTGTGAGACCAAATGTCTTTACCACAAACTCATAACATAATGTCCCTCATGAGTCCTAAAAGCAGTTCTAGGATTGTCATTTTCCTTCATCCTAATTTGGTAGTACCCAAATTTCATATCTGACTTAGAAAATAAAGCAGCACCCCCAAGTCATCCAACAACATATCAATTACCGATGTAGGGAATTTATCTGGTATAGTTATTTTATTCAATGACCTGTAATCAGCACCAAACCGCCAACCTCCATCTTTTTTCTTAACCAAAATAATTGGACTTGAGTAGGAACTCAAACTTAATAACACCAGATCTCAACATTATCACTAACTACTCTATATTTTGATATGGCAGTGGGGATACCTTTAGGGTCTAATGTTTGAAATTTCAGCCACTTATTTCAATACAATGGTGTGATCATGTATTCTAAATGGGGGTAAGTCTTAAGGTTCTTGAAAAACTCTTGAAAATCCATTTGATATCTCTCCAACCCATTCAAATAAAACTGTTGAAGGGTTTATCTCACCCAATGTTGGAAGTCCAACATGAACTAGAGATAAGACCAATTTATGTTAGAATAAACTTAAATTTATGAATTATTAGACAGTTATTATGAGTGGTAATGTTTAATGTATTAGGAGAGCAGGAGTCAAGAAGTTAGTGTGTTAATTTTTATATTTATGGTCATTACAGTGTTGTGTTTTGTAATAATTGGAGACATGGCTTGGAGATGAAAGGCCAAATGTTTGTCCTTTAAATTGTGATGTTCAGGTGATATGAATACACACAGAAATATTCAGATAATTCTAAGTGAGTTCATTTTGCTAACAGATTACAATATATATATATATATATATATATATATATATATATATATATATATATAGATGCAAATATCATCTTACAAACTGGTTTTGTGAGGTTGAGTTAGGTTTAAAGTTCATTTCTTAACATGGTATCAAATCCATGATTTGGAGTCTATCTAATGAAATTTGTTATTTGTTGAGTCTATTATTCTACCCGCTATCGGACCATGCATTGATTTCTATATTAGACGCACAATTGAGCTGTCTTGAAAGTACAGGTTTCCTATAGTGTAATAATGACAGGATAAACTACTTATACTCCGATTTAGAGGAAAGTTAGAAGTGATAAAGATGAAACTATCTGGTGCTATTTGTGATTTGTTAGGAAGCCGTTGCTCATACTAAAATTTAGAAGTAAGGTGAAAAGTAAAGAAATTGAGTAGCCAAACCACCATAACAAGAGAAGCAGGTTTATTTTAAGGAAAGAATTAATGGAATGCGAATCTATGAAACTAAATAATTGCAGAACACTGCTAAAAAATATTCATGCCTACTCGGAGGTTTGTGACATTCTTTGGGTTATGGGTGCAAACCCTGTATTTGATCTTCTCTTTTTAAAGTCTGTGCACCACATTGTGGCACATTCCTCTACTGTTAAGACATGGATTATAAACAAATTCTTTTGATCTCTGTTAATTAAACTGTGTATGTGTAATATTCTCATATATATTGGTTATGTTATATTTCAGTATTTTTTAGAGCTGATGAAAGTGCCAAGAGTGGAGTCAAAACTTAGAGTATTCTCTTTCAAAATTCAGTTTGGGACTCAGGTTTGCTGTTGGCTGCAATAATTTTCTGATTTTGTTGTGGATCTAGTTTCTTGAGTATCTTATTTTCACACTGCAGATTACAGAGTTTAAGAAGAGTTTACACACAGTTAACTCTGCTTGTGAAGAGGTACTTTGCTTATGAATCTAATAGATATACCTTGTTTGTTTTTTATCTTTTTAAAACCACTTACTTTTTTTCATCTTGGCCTTAGGTCCGAAACTCATTCAAACTAAAGGAGATCATGAAGAAAATTCTTTATTTGGGTAATACATTGAATCAAGGAACAGCAAGGGGTATGTTTGCTTTAGTAATAGAAATGTTTTTATCATTCTCACCTGGTTAGGGGAAATATATATGGTGTACTTCTCTGTATTTTTAAAATTAGATAATAATTAGCCCATAATAAGTCAGTCAATAATAATTTACTTTTTTTTTTCTATATCTGTTCTCATATACAACATGAGTGTGAAATGTTTCCATTTTGTACAGGATCTGCTGTTGGATTCAAGTTAGATAGTCTCTTAAAACTAACCGACACTCGTGCTTCAAATAGTAAAATGACACTCATGCATTTTCTTTGCAAGGTAGTAGTCTCACTTGATTTAGATGAACATATTATTTGGTGGTTTACTTTCAGATTTCTTCTATTTAAATTCCAGGTCCTAGCTGAAAGGTTTCCTGGACTCCTTGATTTTCACCTTGACCTTATTAGCTTGGAAGCAGCCACTAAGGTAACAATTTAGCTTTTGGTTCTTTATATACAGAAGAACAAAGCTTTGTCTTACCTTGTTACCCTGATTTGTTGGTCCAATTTCACATTTTACCCCTTATTTGTTAAAAATAAAAATAAATAAAAAATCCTTCCTTTTTTAATTACATTTTGCAATGCACCCGTCCATAATTTTAAATACACCTGCATACCATGTGGATAATACGATGAGTCAATCCATTATGTAACTTGCTTAAAGTTTCAATCATGGTCAAAGCAACTGTACGACTAGGAGACAAAAATCACAACTTTTAGCAGCTCATTCTTTTTTATTTTCCAAACACTCACATTGGACTTTGCAAATGCCACGTTGAATTCAAAGTGCTTTACTTTAGACTGGAAATTATGATGGAAAAGCAGTTGGACTGAAAAATTGGGGAAGGAAAATGCTGACCTAAATGTAAAAGTCCTAAATTAGCATCCTTCAACTTTGCCCTTTGATAAATATCCACTGTAATTTCAATTTGGAAATTAATCCTTTTAAACTTTGAAGAAAATAGTCCCTCAAGCAAAAAGTGTGTAAATTTCCCATATTCTTAGGATCAAGAAAGTTCGCACAGGGCCACGCTTGTTGAATCAATCAAGATCAACAAAAGTCCCTATTGAATGGATACTAATTTTTAGTTCTAGGGACCACTTGATAAATACAACTAGGTGTTGAAAGTTTAAGTAGGTTGGTTGCTGAAAATTAAAACCTTAGAGGGCTATTAACCCAGAGATATTTGAACTTTTAAGGAAAAGAAAATGATGTTTGTACTGGATAACTGCTACTATTAGTTAACGTGATTGCAATGAATACTGATCATAAATTTGTGATCTTGCAGATACAATTGAAGTCATTAGCAGAAGAAATGCAAGCAATCATCAGGGGAATAGAAAAGGTCAAACAGGAGCTGGCTGCATCTGAAAACGATGGCCCAGTGACTGAAGTTTTTCGTAAGGTGATTAATATTCTTGATTCTTCATTATATCATTTGAAGATCACAATTCAATGCAGAGAGAGTGATGCGTTTAAACATAAATCATAATGCTGGTTTGCTAATCTCCTTCTGAGATTAAGCACCAAGTACATGAAGGTCTCTCTAGGCTATACAATAATAAATTTATTTTTGTAAGGATGACTCTCACTAAAGAGGATAATACAAACGCACATTCCTTGCTTCTAGAGTCTTAACGTCATCAAGTATTCTATATAAGATGCAATCTAAAAACTAAGCACTTAGAAGTTATGAATCTTTTCTTTGCATGCAAAGTCACCTAAGACTTTTATATCTTGTTTTACATCAACTATTCGGCACGGCTTTGCTTCTTTTTATCAATGTCCTAGAAGGACCGTTGTGACTTGTGTGTTTTTGCTTGTCCTTGTGTCACCTTCAAAGAATGTGTTTGACTATACACTAGAAAATCCCACTCTTACCCTCTGCGCACAGGGTAAAGGACAATATTTTTCTCTGTACCGACATCTACGCTTCTGACAGCATGGAAATGAACATACAGACTCAGAAATTAGGTGTGCATGTGTCAGAATATTCTCAGGGAAGAGTGTGCCAACTTTCTTTTAGATTCCACAACCTTGCATTTTCATAAGCGTCCAGTGAAGTCCACATATATATGTCATTTATTGAATTTAAAGGCGTCTTGATCTAGTTAGTAGCTTGCATCCCACGCTTCTTTAGACTCATCCAGGCTTGCAATACTTGCTTCCAACACTTTTGAGGACTTTGTTTGATCTTCAAATGTTGAGTTCAGATCTTCAGTATGACTTGCTTATATCTTCCTTGCGTCTGATGTTTCCTTAAACTAGGCTTATCATATTGATCTATCATCTTGTGATATTTTCTTTTGATCTTTGTACGAGACTAACTCTTCTTCAGAGTTTGTCTAAGACCTACGACTAGTTTTATGAATTTGAGTTATCTACAACATTCCAAGTAACTTTGTTAGACAACCAAAACATAATATTATTTATTATTATTATTATTATTATTATTATTATCAAAACTATGGGTGTCTTAAGCAAGATTTTCAGATGTAGATTTGTGTCTGACCATGAGTAATACATCTATGTGTTAACAACGGGAAGTTAAGTGTTCTCTTGTATTCTGTTATGTTTCTTTCAGATCAGTTAGCTTTGTTTCAGAAATTACAAAATTTATGTTACATAAATTCTAAAATGTCTCTTCACTTTCTCAATCGTAATATTTATGTCACTTTTTTTTAATTCAGACATCGAAGGAATTCATTGCTGCTGCAGGGTCAGAGGTGGCATCTGTAACAAACCTATATTCTGTGGTGGTAATATGCTTAGCCATCTTTTTGGTTGATTATATATATGTATAAGGCAACATACAGATTGTACAATTTATTTTTGTACAGGGAAAAAATGCAGATGCACTTGCCCTATATTTTGGTGAGGACCCTGCTCGTTGTCCTTTCGAGCAAGGTTGGTTTAGCGTTAATACTTTATTCTTGTTCATGGTGGAACAGAAAAGCAGAGGATGAGAGAGGAGAGTAGAAAAGAAAAGGACACACTGTAGTTTCATCATTCTTGATGCGTTGTTTGGCAAAAAGAAGTGACATGTTCTGTCATTTATTTTATAATACTGAAGCTAACATTTTATTGTTTTTTTTTTCTTTGGTTTGTAGTTACTGCAACTCTCTTGAATTTCACAAGGTTGTTTCTGAAGGCACATGAAGAGAATTGCAAACAAACAGTGTTAGAGAAAAAGAAAGCTGATAAAGAGGCTGAAATGGAGAAGGCTAAAGGCATTAACTTCATAAGGAAGAGTGGAAAAGATGAAGAAGAAAGTTGAGAAGGTGGCTGAAGTGTAGAAGACTAAGGGTTTCACTTGAGGAGAAAGAGGGCAAAGATAGTTGAAGACTTGTCTGCTCATTTGCACCAACGTCATTCTCAAGCCAAAGAGCAGAGATCTACCAGTGGGCAGTAAGGGGACTGCTTCCGATTTTGAGTTAAGTAGCCCACTTGGGAGATCTTGGTGTGACAATTAGCCTTTCAAGGTGATCGATCTAATGAAGTGAAATGGCACATTCTTTCCATCTATGAACATACAGAAAAAGTCTTGGGAGTGGATTCATGGATGACACCTTGAATCAAATTTTTGTTGATCATTCACAGAAGAATACTCGGGAAAGGCCAATCTAGACCCAGCATGAATGCTTCTCTGATCACTTGAGAATCATCGGCATCCAGTGAATGCCATGATTATGGATCTGATCCTTAGATTTAATAAGAAATTTTGAAGTCGGCCATGCTTCTACTAGAGTAGACCTGGCTTTGGTTTTTATCATTCATTTGGCATTTGTCCATCACCAAAGCCTATGTCGTACCATGAAAAAACCTTGTACAAAGTTTGAACCCTCATCTCTGGGATTCAATTCTTCTCATGTAAAATAGCTTCCCTTCTTCCTTTTAATAGAGATTTTAGTAGACTCCCCGAGAGCATGTTGTAAGCTGTCAGGTTAAGAAAAGGAAAGAATTAGAAATAAGGTCTCTCTATTGTAATTGTATGACAAACCTGAGATAGGAATCCTAGTTTCAGTTATCTTTTGTAATGCAATACATTAGTGAAAAAGCTTCTTGTTGTATTCAGTTATCCCAGGGTTGGAATGTGTGCACACATTTGATAAAAGACACTCTTCAAATTCACTGATATGATAGCCATTTAATTGTCTTGCCTGGGAAGGTACCTCACTGAAAGCTATATTTGCATCTGCTGAGAGACATTTTCCATGTGACGCCATTTTGTCATACATTTTGAGACTTCATTTGGTTTGGACATTCAGAATCTTTTACTTGAGATATAGCAGAGTAAAATTTGCTAAAAGAACTTGATTGTTGGATAGTTAGTTTGTTTAAATCCCTTGCAAACTAAAATTAACATTTTAACAACTGATAATTGTCGTCCATCTAGGAAAGGAAAAATTAAGATATAGCACAATAGGAGCTGCTAGAGTCACTAAAAGTATGCTTATCAAATTCACATGGTGCACAGATTATATTCTTAGTAGTGACTTCCACGCTTTAACTTCACTGATATCTAATTGTGCAGATAAATGGGAATGGTGGAAAAGGTAAGTATTAACTTTGTTATCCTAGTTTACTTTGTCTGAGTTAGAGGTGGAGAATAACATGGAATCAAATATAGCGAAATACAATGGAATGGGATGGATATGAATAAAAATGTCATTCCATTGGTTGAATATTTTATAATGGAATGCAACAAAATTTTCATTCTATTGTTCAGAAAAATTACTCATGGAATGAGTTATAACTTTTTAATTCTTGCTTTCCAATCTATACAAACCAAAAAATGAAACAATCTCTGCCTTCACCCTCTAGAATGACCTATCAAAACAGTCACTTTTCGCATGCCTCTCAAGGTTTGGCCGATTAGATGAATTGACGGATCCTGATTTTGGAATAGAAAATTACCCAAGCATTTGCATTTCCTCTGTTTCTCAACATTGTTGCCATGACCAACTGGTGAAAAAGTTGGAAATATCTATAAGTTTGGTTTAAAAACACTAAATTCCAGTTGAACTTTATAGAAGCAATTCAGGTTTTTTCTGTAATTAAAAGTAGGTTCCGTGGTTTGGTGTCCATATATCATGATTTGTCGGGGCTTGCTTCCATTCAATGATCACACCTGTACTTGCAAAAACAATATACTAATACCAGCACCCTATCATTAATTGGTTTACACTAATATGCTGTCATGCATACATTTTGAGTAATAATTTAGAGGCTTGAGCTGATGTAGAATGAACATATTCTTCATGGGATCAACAACTCATGCAAATCCTAAACAGTTACACTAGTTTGTCTTTCATGGGATTCTGTAAGTAATTATGCTGGAAACATCAGCAATAAGAAAATGTGTGACCCTTTAAGATGTGATTATTCATATTCATCTATCAAACACGTTACAAAACGCAAGGAAACAAATAGCAGCTTTCGTATTATTCACAAGTAAAATATTACCAATAAATATACAAGGTAGAAAGATGGAATAAAAGGAAGACAGATTTTAACAGCACAAAAGAAAGACATAAAAATAAAATGGTGAATCAATCTTCAGCTTCTAGCTTTTGCACATAGCTGAGCTGAGGTTCCTCTGTTGAAAACCTTTATGCCTTCAGAAGTTGCTCGACTTGGTTCGAGTAACATGAATGAATTTTTCAAAAGCATGAAAGACTGTTTAAATAACTTGTAGTTCCTTCCCTTTTGTGAAGCATAAGAAAAACATTGGCCAAATTTATTACAAAGATATGCTACCTTGTGTTACTTAAGGTAGTTCTTCAAAATTCTTGAATACCACATAACCACAATTGTCCTCCTCTGTGGGGAAATCAATCCTCGAAAAAATCTTGTCTTCATAATCACCCCTCAACCCCATCTTGCAGCATTTGTAAAACATGCAGCTGACAATTGTGTCAATTATGATAAAAAGTGAGTATAAGTAAGCAATGAAAATTCCCTCTAAAACCGTAAGAGGCCATGATGACATTCCATAGGCTCTTACAACCCTGAACTGGAACAAGGCCTCAATGGCTGCAAGGCCTACATTGGCAGGCAGTGCAAGGAACAAAGCCATTGATGTCTTTCCCCTTAGCATAACACAGGCCTTCAGAATTGCCATGAACCCCTTATGTTTCTCCATGCCAGATACAGTGAGTGCCATGTTGCAGATCACTAATGCATTGGCAAGGATCACAGAGAAGAGAACTGCAGCTGCAGCTGACATCAAACGTGTGCTACTTGGTGAAGAGTAACCAAATCCTTCCGCAAAGGTGAAGGCCAAAAACAGGAGGCAAAAGCAAGATGCATTTGCAGAGAGAATAAAGAAAGAATTGTAGATATAGGTCAGGAGGAGAGGCTTGTAATGGTATAGGGTGGAAGTGAAGGAAGGTGGAAAACTCGGTTTGTGTTGATTTAGAGATTGAATTACGGATGCTTTTGCAATGAGGAGAAATGTGAGAGTGAAAGGAAGGGTGAAGACTGAAGAAGTGATTGTTTGAGAAACCTTAAGGTTGAGAATGGCAAACAACTTTGATGAGGAAGGAAAACCAGCAGCATCAAAGAGAGACTTTAGGTGACTGTGTATTTGAGGCAAGAGGGATGAAGAGGCTGGAACTAAAGTCTGTGATAGGAGTATTGATGCTGAGAAAGGAAGGGCCAGAAAAGCCACAGTTGATGAGAAAAAATGATAGTTTTGAAGAAAACTGTGAATTGATCTTCTCAGAATTCTGCATGAAACCTCCATTGGAATTGATCTTTTCCTTGCTCTTAGGAGAGAAAGAGAGAGAAGGTGAAAATTTGAGTGGTTTCTCAATTCTCACTAGGTGGTGTTTGTTTCTTTTGTTCAAAGTTTTATCTTTTGATTTTGCTCTTGATTTTTGAGGGTTGGTTGGAGAGTTTAAAGGAACGGATAGGCCAACAAAAAATAAACCAACTCCTAGCAAGGTGGAGTTGTTCAGGAATCTGAGACTTTGTTATTGGTTTCTTGAGAAGATTTATATTTTTGAATCTTGTTTGTGCAGTGGAAGAACCCCACCAATAGGTTGATGAGAGGGCAAAGCAGAGCAGCATGTCCATGGCGTCACTGAGTTGATATATTAGCGTTTAGCAATAAGTGATTTGGTATGACAGCCTTTAAGTCTTTGTCTTGATTATGAAATGTCTCCTTACTTCAATTCCACATAATTCAGTCAGTACCTTATTATTGATGCCTAGAATACTCTTTTGCAACTCTAAGTAATATATTTAAATCATTCAATTTTTCTCCCTTATCTTCTAATTCAAGTGTCATTTTAAAATTTTTAGTACAACTCAACACTTGATTGCAGAAATAAAGACATATAATTTATGAGTGCAAATATAAAAAATGAATGATTCAAAAGTTATTATGCAATGACATTTTACACTATTAACCAATAAAAATCATTATTATTATGACTTTCAAGATAATTATTTTAAAAGTTAATTACTTTTTATAATAATGTATAATTGATTGATATTATAAAATTATTTTACATCTTTGATTTATATCGTATTTTCTTAAAAATGAGATATTAGTTGACTTTTCATCTGTATCTATGTACAAAAAAAAAATTCCAATGTTTAGATTTACTTTTAATTTTATTATTTTAAAATAAATAAAAAATTAAAATAATTATTTTATTAATTTTATTTCTTAATTGACTGTTTTCTTAAATTTAATTTTTCTTTTCAATTTAATTGTTTTTAAATTTAATTATTTTTAATTAAAAAAATTATCTACAAACTAAATAAAAACTATTTATAATAAAATTAAAAAAATATATATTTATATTTAATTTTATAATTATAATAATAATAATAGTTTTAGTATTTCTTGTATAAGAAGTGAACGTGAATGGCAAGATATAATAACAAATATGAAAATAGCAAATACGACGGAAGCAAGGAAAGGTAACAAAAATGGTGTAACTTCTACTCCCGTCAACAATTATTATTAGAAATAATAATAAGAAAAAAAAAAGACTATCTTAATTAATAACACATAAAATCTTGACCGTCAATTACCTGAAATAACATTATGGATGGATGTGATCTGAGTTGGGGAAGAAGTTGAACTGTATTCATAACCAATGAGAAAAAAGTATGGTGATTTATTGCTGATTTCTGGTGCAAACATCATTCAGTTGGTGAACTATGTACTAAGTTAGTTTGACTTTGGTAGTTAGAGGGTTTTCCATTTGGGATAAGAACGATTTCAATTGATTTGGTAGGGTATAATAATAATAATAAAAAATAATAAAATATTATAATTAAATAAGTTTTATTAGTATTTTAATTTTGGTGTTCTACCACCTTATTCCCTTGCTGAGGTGGCAACACATTTGGTGACATTCTAACTGAAATTTAATTGTAATTAGGTGATCAAAGACAATGACAAAATGGAAAGTTTGGTTATCAAGAATTCTCTTTTCTTTTTTCCCTTCGGTAGAGAAGAGAAAACGTAAGAGGACAAAAAAAAATAATGGAAGCATTATAATAAAAATAAATAAATAAATATATATATATAGATATATAAGTGTAGTTCCTTTTCTTAATTATAATATGGTTGAAATTAATTTTATCAAATCATATTTTAAATGTATCGTAATGAGTTTTCATAGTGGTTACAAATAATTGGTGTAACCAATATTTAATATTTATTGTATATACATGTATTACACAACTTCAACGTCATTTTTTTCTTGAAATTTTTAATCATGGAAATTTTAATCTTAAGTCTACCCTAAGTTGGGAATATTATATCCGAATTTGATGTTGTAGTACAAATAATAGAATGACTTTTAAAAAAATAAAGTGGGGATTACCTAACTTGTAAAGCTATCTCTTTCGACATTACAAATTAAAGCATGAATAACTTTTCTCTTGTTTATGTAATTTTGGCATTCATTTTAATGGAGTTAGTGTATTTATCTTATTTTTTTCTTTTTAGGGATATTCTCTTTTAAAAATATATTATGTATTGTTCAATATGGGACTAGTATATTTATGTGCACATATGATGAAATGGGCTAGGAATAAAAGAAATATCATCATGATATTTTAAGTAGTATGACGATCTAATTAATATTTATATTTTTTTTTCTTATTTTTTTGAATAAAATCTTAGAAGTGGCATCATTTCTATAAAAATGAAATTGTCATTAGAATTATTACAAATAGATCTAATATTAGATAGTGCATTTGATTTTATGATAAAATGTTTTGTTTTGTTACGTATTTATTATATATTTAAATGTGTGTATGCCTATCTGTTAATTAATTTTAACAAGCATTTGTGTTATATAAAATTCTCTTTAAGTAAATATGATTAAATGATCTGACAACTCTAACATTAGTTAATGAAGAAAAATGTTACAATATAATTTTTTTAATTATAAGATTAATCATTGATAATAATTTTATTACTTAATTAATTAATTAATCATTTAAATACAATATATTAAATTAAGTACAATCCATTCCAATATAGAGTGAGTATATTTATGCATGCATTAAAAGTATATAGAGAGAGCTCATATGATGACGTAAACAATGAAATATATAATTTGTGATGTTATATATTATACAAAGCTTTTAATTTTATATTTTCAGCATAATAGGAAAAATAGTGTTGTTGAAATAGGTTAGAATTTATGGATTAACTCAGTTCATTACATATTCGAATTAGATTAGGTTTGAAAAAATTGTAATATCTTTTATATGGACTAATTCTCAATACGATCCACTTAGAATGGTTCACTCAGGTTGAATCTGTGGTGAGTCAGATTGATTCATCAATTCACCTAATTTAATTTAATTATTTATTATTTTGTGTTTTAATATTATTAGTTAACACTATGTTTTATTCTATTGTAGATAGGATAAAGAAAAAGATGTTTCAAAAAATATTATGAATATATCGATTCAAGACTCTAATCTTATAAATGGATAAGAAACACAAAAAGGATCAATGTTAGAAACTTATTTGTTTTATTTTTTGTATTGTATGGTAGTTTTTTTAATTTTGAATTGTATTTGGAGTTTAACATCATTTTACAGTCAAATTTTTTTAGATTTGAATTACAAAAACATGTAATTCAGTGAGTGAGTGAACCAATCTATTTAACCCAGAAACTCGTGGTAGGTCGGTCGAGTTCAAATTTTTTCACTCGTTAATAAGTGAACTAGGTTAGATTGATTTACTAAGTGACCAATCCGTGGTAAATCAAGTTAGGTTAGACCAGATTACCCGTTTAGGCCATACTAAGAAAAAAAAATCATATTTTAGATAGAAAGATATAAGTTATTTTTGTTATAATTAATAATTTAAATATTTTTTTATTTTTTGAAATATCTTTTAAAAATAAAACTATAATAAACAACTCTAAAGTATACAGTATTATAATTAAAATCTATGAAAATTAACCGTTTTTAAAAGTAAAATTGTAGTAGACAAAGACATTAAAGTGAACATTATTATAATGTATATAATTAAAATCTACAGAAAGTAACATTGGATTATTTAATTTTCTCTTGAGTCTTGTCCAACTTTTTCTATTCAAGTCACAATTAATAATTTAATTCAAGAAAATTTATGACATAATCTTAAATTCAATTTAATATATATGTGATTGAAACAGTTTATCTGACATCCTAAAATATATATAGCAAAGATATATAATATAGGCGTCATAAATATAATATGATAAAGCAGTTAAAGACAAGAAATTAGAGTAAAAAAATTACAGTCATCCAAATTAACTCTAGAATTTGAACTTTAAGTAAAAGAGGTCTAAATTTAAAACTTAAACATAATGAGTATTTCAAAATAACATAAAATAGATAAGACTCCTAATGAACTAGGTTGCGGCATCAGCGTCCTCCAGCTCTTGCTCCAAGGGGACCTCCTCAACGACATCTGCTCACATTCAAGTGGATGATCATCGCAAAAGAAAACATATACAAGCAACACAAACAAGCAAGGGTGAGCTAGGTATAAAAAGCATGTTATACAATCACACACAACATGCAAAGTTTACTCAAACATATTAAATGAAAGTACAAGACTTGTTGCATTATAAACCGACTCGTCCAGACTAGAATGATTGTCGAGTTATGACAGGTTATGCACTCGTGGTGGCCTTTACTGCTTTGCAAAGTCATTGTCAATGGGTTCCACCCTACCACACTCACGAGGTTAGTTTGTTCCGCGCCCTGGAGCATACTAGAAGCCTCCAAGACTAAGACCTCCTGCTACTACTCACCACATGATTCAATTCTCTCTACTTGAGAATGATTGATCATTGTAGTTTCAAGAAAACTCCCAAGACTGAACTTTCATGCAATCATTATAACACTACTAAGGCACCACCATGTATCCTCACCTTGAGGATCATGGAATTACGTTCATGAACCATACTTGTTACACTTACACCAATCACCACTCTGTTACATTCAATCATCACACATGCCTCATACTTTCACATACTTTCAATGAAATAACTTTACCATCATTGTACCATGCAATTCAATCAGTACATACACACTTAAGCCAGCCAAAACAAGTGAAAATAGGGGGTTAGGCTTAGGGGGTTCGCACAACGCACCCTCAGATTCGCATAGCGAAACACAATAGTTTCGCACAGCACACCACTAGTCGCACAACGAATCTGGTTCGTTTCGCATAGCGCACACATAAATTCGCAAGGCGAATTATCACACCTAAAAACTCAATTTCTCCTAGTCGCATAGCGACAATAATGCGCTAGGCGAATCGCAAGACAAAGAACACCCTCTACAAGGTCTCGTTATGCAAATTGTCTCGCATAGCGAGACTGCATAATCTGCAAAATGCGAATTCTGCATATTTATGCACTCACGCATCCCGATTACAACTTTTAGTCATTTTTTTCAGTTTCCAACCCTTCTAATTTGTGATTTACACTTAATTACACTTACCTAGTTGATTTTAAACATTCCTAACATGATTCTAAAGTGATCAATACCCAACTCTCAACTTAAAACTTTAATTTCATTAACCTAAGGACCCAATTTCAATTCTACCATTATGAACATGTTTTAGACCAGTTTAATGCACCCTATAGGTCACAAATGACCTACCTAAGATGTCCCAACAGCCCAATTATGTCCCAGACCCCTAACTCAAATTTTCACCATCTCCAAACAGTGCCTAAATTATTACTAATTCCCTATACATACCCCATAATAGCTGCTCTCTCAAATAATACTCATTAAACATCCCAAATTACAATCACACAATACATCCCAATCAGTTATCACATGTTTCACAGTTTCATCATCAAACATTCACAGATTTCATGCTTTTTACTTGCACAAAAGTCACAGTTCAACTCAAGCAGTACATATATGCATAGCACATAATACACATACATAAATACCTAAATTAAACAAAAGCCTCATCCTAACTCACAGAATCAAATAATGAAAAACCCAGCTCCCCTTACCTGGAGGTTAACTACTCGAGTTAGGGAACGATTCAACTGCGCCTATTTTAGCCAAGACCTAGACAGCACCAGGTCCAAACGGAAAAAGTAATCAAATCAAAAGGAAGCCCTTGACGTTGTGGTCACTTAGGCGGCACCTAAACAGACATGCAGTGAGTCTGTGTAGAGTAATGGAAGAGAGAAGGCAGAGGAAATTTAGGAATGAAGAGCTCTACAGAGAGAGAAGCCAAGCTAATGAATCAGATTTCAAAGATGTTCTTTCTAGAGTTGGGTGTCTTAACCTTTAGGGCCTGAGCACCTCACACCACAACAGGTCTTAGCCCAATTTTCAGGTTCTTACAGTTTCACCAAACAATATCAATTACATTTGAACATAAAAATTAAAAAAAAAAATCTCAACCAACAAATCAAGAAACAAATTAACTAAGCAAAATTAGAAAATTAACCAGAAATATAGAAAGTCATAAAAAAACAATAAAGTGCAAAAAAAAATAACTGAATTACATGATTAGAAAGCAACTAGATTAAAGATTGGAAGAAATCAATTAGAATCTAAAATAGAAATAGAAATGGATTAAAATTGTTGAATCTGAATTTGCTGGAAATGTAGAAGAAATCTTGAAAAGAAGTATGAAAGTAGAGAGAAAACTAGGGATTCCAAAAGGAAAAATCCAAAAAGGAAAATACCTTTTAACAAAATTTTTTATAATTTTTTTTAAATTGTTTATGTGGTAGCTTTAGTTATTGTTCTCTAAACTACTTTTAATTGATGAAACTACATCAACTAAAAATAAGAGTGAAATTATACAAATAAATCATTATTTAATTATTATAGTTTGGAGAGTGAAGCTTTTACTAGTATAGAACTTTCTCACTATCATTTATAAGTTGTTATATGATCAAATACTTTTAATTTTCGCTCTTGAAATTAAATTTTCAGTTTTCTTAAAATTTTGAAATACAAAACACAACTTAGTCTATTCTCATAAAACACTATCAAAAAACACATATTAAATTGTATTCAATTTTTAGTATTTTTGTATAAATTAAATTGAAGATTTAGAGATTTCAATTGTAAAACGGAATAAGAAACTTAATTTGAAAACTAGCTAGATGAAAAACAAATCAATCACAATTCAAACAACCAAATAATTTGAAAATCATAGTTCTCTAAATATTTTATCTAACAATTAACTGATTCAAATAATCAACTAAAATAGTTTATAAGAATTAAATGTCAATATTGTTGAATCTAATTTGTATTAACTTATCAAAAAAATAAAGATTTAATTTATTCTTAATTTGAATTCTAATTTCAGAAATCAAGATCAGAGAAAAGAAAAACAAACTAAGAATGAAGAAAACTCAATTTGACTTGTTTGATTTTGTTTTTTTAAATGATCCTTAGATATCCAATTTTCCATTACTTAATATTAGAAATGCAACAGATAAAGACAAAAGTGAAAATAAAGAGAAAAGAGAGAGATAAAAAACTGAAACTTTGAAAATTTTGTCAAATGAATTTTATCTATTTATTTTGAACCCAATTAGGTCTTATATAGATTCTGAAAACTGAAATAAAAGTGAGCCTAATCATAGGCTCAAATCAAGTTTATAAGTTCAACTAAAAAGGTACAAGTTAATATAAGGAAAATCAAATCCTAGGATTCTTTTAAAAAAATTTAGTAAATTTGTCGGAACTTCTAAGAATCATATAAAACAGTATAGGTATAGGTATCCAAATCTAGCAAAACATATATTTATTTTGAAGTCTTGTAAATAAAGAATTCAATGCAACAAATGTTAGCCAAAAATAATATAAAAAAAATTATGGACAAATCAATGACAAAAAGTCGGATGAGTTAAAAAAAAAATTTACAGTAGAAAAATACAAACTAAAACTGATGTCTAGAAAAATTTCTATGTATTGGGTAAAATATAAATACAGGTTAAATTAGTTCATCATCCTATTCCACAACAACAACAAAAATTATTAAAAAAATTACATAATCAATTATTCATCAAGTATTATGAGTTAAGGTGGAATCTTCTTTTAACATATTCTTCTATTCTTAATAATATATTTTTAATAATATTTAAAAGTTGATTCTCTTATTTTTAATAATATACTTTTAATAATATTTAAAAGTTTTATGATTAAATTAACATATTGATCTATATATTTATATTTAGTTTTTTTTTTAATTTTATAAAATTGTGTATATTTTTGTTTAATTTTGATATAAGAAAATGTTTATGTTATATTAGTGTTGTTTTATAAAAACAATAACTTATTTGATTTTTGTATGGATGATTATTTTTAGAAAAAAATTATTTCTTTTTAAACTAAACACGCTTATTATATTTTAGATTCAAAACTTCAAATAAGTTCAAAGCTTATTTCTATATAATTTTTTTAAATAGTTTATCAAAATAAATTCATAAAAACTTTTAAAATACAAAAGAATTAAAAGAAAATATGTTTTTACAATTGAATTCAAAATATAAGTAATTTTTATACTTATAAAAAACAATTTATTCCGAAACATTTTTCTCTTTTAAAATTACGTTAATTTTAAGCTTAAACAAACTCCATGTATATTATATTTTCAATTTTTCAAAATAACAAAATTATGTATCTAAAATTTGATTATAATTAAAAAATTATTTTGAATAACATTCTATAAAACTAATATTTATATATTTGTATTTTAAAAAAATGATATTAGTAAAATATCATGCAAAACTTAAAAATTATTAGACAAATATTAAAAAAAATAATTAAAAATATATTAAAAATAACTAATTTAGTTTGGGAGATCAGTCCCGCCCTGACACCTCTAACCTACTTTATGTGTGACTTTGGATACTGAGGCTTCTAAAAGACTCTATTAAAGAAATTAGAAAAATATAACTTAATTTTAGAAAGATTGGGATTAGTCTAGAGTTGTCAAAATGAGTCATAATCCGCGAGTTAAACCGGCCCGTCACGGGTTTGGACCGGATTGGGTTTGAAAAAATTGTATTTTTTTTATGTGGGTCAGATTTCAATCTGGCTCATTTAAACCCGGCTCATGCGGGTTGAACCTGTGGTGGGCCGGGTTGGCCCACCAACCCACTTACCTGATTTTATTTTATTAAAATTTAATTTTAATTTTATAAAAAATTATTTGTTTATTTTTTTGCTTGAAAAAATTATTTAAGTTCCATATTTTCAAAATTAATTAAACATCCATGTTGGGAGTGAAATTTGTTTAGATTTGAATTATAGAAAGTTTATAATTTTTTTATTTAAAAAAATTGTAATTAAGTGGGCCAGTGAGCCAACCCGTTTACCCACCAACCCGTGGTGGGTCGAGCCGAGTTCAAATTTTTCTGACTCGCTAATAAATGAGCCAGGTTGGATTGACTCACTAAGTGACAAATCCGTAGTGGGCCGGACCGGGTCAAACCGGGTTACCCGTTTTGACAGCTCTAGATCAATCTATAGACTAGGACTCAAATGACAGCTCTAGGTATACTATTTTCTAAAGTCTCTAAACCTTTTTAAGTGGATAAAGTTACATATATTAATTATCATGTTATATTACATATATTAATTATCATGTTATATTTCATATATTAATTATCATGTTATAACCATGAACCTATGTCCTATCATGTTATAACCATGAATGTATGTCCTATGAAATTGTAATTTCTAAAGAGTCAAAGAAAGAAAATATAATGTTCCTCAATCATAATCAATTAATGTTTGCACTAAAAACAATGACCACAAAAGTTTGTTTTACAAAAAAAAAAAGAGAAATATTAAGTTTATATTTGATCATAATACTTAACACAAATACCGAGCTTCTAATATGTTATTTTTTATTCTAAGCAAATATCAAGCTTGAATAGTTGGACTTCATATTATCTTGCATATATTTGTATAACATGTAATTAGCAACAATGTGCAACATTTTAAAGGATGTGCAATCTTTCATTTTTAGTGTTGTTGATGTGGGTTGAGAACTGTTGCTTCGCAATTTTTAAAACCGGTGAGTACTTGTCAAAACAATTAAATGAATCTGATTGGCACAATAAAGTTTTAAATTTGTAATTACTTACTTCTTTACCTTATCTTATTTATAAGTTTTGAAGTGAATTTTTAATTAAGATTGACCAATTATGATCCAAAAGTTCATAAATGTGTTTTACCCGATTTTACTTGTTAAATATATTGGATTTGTAATAATGATTTTAATATGTAATTACCGATTAGTTATTGGTTATCTTTGAAAACATTGACTTAATGATTGATTGTGACATCTTTCTTTTAGGTTTGAAAGAAAAAATTTATTAAAAATATTGACCGTTTGATTAATAATAAAAATGTTAACAAGCATTTATACGATAAATTTGAAATTAAGTAAAAATTTGAGATAATATTAAACCATATCAACAAAAAAAATAGAAGAGTGCAAGTTGAATGTCCAAAAAAGTTTCTTTTTAGACTTCTAAAAGAAAAAAGACTGAAAATTTGGTATTAATTACTTTAGATATATAAGAATAAAACATTTTTAAATTTCGTTTTTAGTATCATTTGCATGAGGTCTCCAATAAAACAAATTTAAAAAAAAAAAACTTTTAAATTTGTTTTATTAGACTTTTCAAATTCGTAAGCCGCCTAAGCAATAAATTAGGTGTTAATAGAATAGTCATTCATTTAGAGAAGGCTTTTTTAGCAAAAGGAGTAATATTTTCATTTTATAGAAAGTTGGAAAAGAAAAAATAAAGATCCTGAAGTTATCAATCTGAAATATGTTAAAAGAGGATTTATGCAATTGATTGATGGAGTTGACAAATAAAGATGTGGAACATCAAAAGTTATAACTTGGACATGTTAATCCCATAAAAGTCACAAGTGGACTTGTAATCATATACAGTATAAATTCATATAAAATTTGTAACTACTGACACCTTCAGAAAGACTTTATTAGTTAAGATTAAGGCTGTGTTTTTTGAATTTGAGTAAATTTGAAGATAATTTTTTTTGTTGTTTTTTTGAGTGGATTTGTAAATAATTGAGAGTGAATTTGATGATAAAGTTTATAAAAATTAGTGTAAAATTTGATTGATATGATAAATTTAAAAAATTAATTTAATTGATAGAAATTAAATATTATCAAATTGTTTTCGTTATTAAAGTAATATAAAATATTATTTTTTAATATTATATATAAATATAAAAATGTTTATGAAGAGAACAAATTTATTAATAATTATTAAAATTAATTTTTAATTATTAAAAAGCTACTCCTCCTCATATGCAGATCGCAAGTTTATGGATATGAAATCCTGTAGCTGTATTATTTTATGATGTTATGTACATGCTATTTTAGAAATCTATCACGATAAATATGAAATTTTGATGTGAATCCGCGCAAATTATCACAGTGGAGCGAAGAAGTCGAAATTAGAGAATCTCGCAAATTCATCACTTTCCATCGTTTTGAATCCATTCAAACGAACGCATATTTAAACTGAATTCATTGCTCGTAAAACTGTCTAAACAGTAAATTCCGTGCAAACGAACACACAGTAAGAGTGATCAGTGACAAATAAAATAGTTACCGAAATTTACGGGTTTCTTTATATAAAAAATTCTTTAGTAACTTCTTGTCATTTATCTTCTTCAACTATTAAATTTTCTACCCATTTGTTTATATTGTATTTTTAATTTCTTGTTATTACTTATTTTCCTTTTACATTTATTTTTTATTTTTAGTGTTCTCCACTTTCAAATTATTTACTTATTTGCTTACTTCTAACTTTTTAAAAGTTTTACCAATTATTCGTTTTTTTAAGATTTGAAGTAGTTGTTCATTTTTTAATTTCTTAAAAACTTTTATTTAGAAAAGCATTTAAAATTATATTTTAATTATACTGAAATATCTTAAACACCAAATTCGTTACAAATACAATTTATGTTTTTATAATTATAGAAAATTAAACTTATACTTTAATTTAGTTTTAGAAATTGATTATGGAGAATGCATTTTGTTAATATATAAGAAATTTAACAAATTTAAATTGATAATTATAATATTCCTACCTTAAACAAATTGAATTTCGAAAATTTGCATCCATATAACAAATTCTCATCGAGACAGAATCTCAACCGTCAGTAGACGGACATATCTTTTCTGCTGCACAATAAAACTTGTTTTCGATAATATCTGAATTATATTTGGTACAAAAGACTTTTATATTATAACTTCCAATCCCTCCGAAGAATATAAATAAATAA
The DNA here is from genome assembly GCA_027742785.1 of Vigna reflexopilosa. Lineage (NCBI taxonomy): Eukaryota > Viridiplantae > Streptophyta > Magnoliopsida > Fabales > Fabaceae > Vigna > Vigna reflexopilosa. Next base: position 33,993,525 of record CM050918.1, read on the forward strand.
ATAGAATGTAAGATCATATAATTTAAATTTTTCCATAAAAATATTTCATTATTTATTTCTTAACCAATGCATTGAAGAAACTAGCTAAGCCTATATTATATAGGTTTGAAAATCTATACAAGACCCAAATACTACTAGTAAACTAAGGCAATTTAAAAGACAGTAAAAGCCCTTTTAAAGGTATTTTGTGATTTTAGTTTCTTAAGTCTGTATTCAAAATATGATTTAGTTTCTTACGTCAGTATTCTGCCAGCATAATAACTCAACCATTTAATTATATATACTAGAAAAAGTGGGTTCAGTTCAGTCCTATGTTACACAAAAATGACCTCATCAACAGTTATTTACGAGGCCGAAGAATATTGAGTGACTAGTCAATGAATTTGCAATGAACAAATGTTCATTTACATTTAACAAATATTCAATCGCAATAATAATGGTAGCCCTCCAAAAGCTTGTCTTACTGAATTCTGCAGCCTTGTTCTTCTTGTCGGAGAAATATCAGGCCCCGTCTAATCCTCTACAAAGAAAAGGATCAAGAAATGTATTTTATACGGTAACAAGGAAGCGTTGTATAACTACATTCAGAAACATAGAATTCAGCTGCAGAATAAAATGCAGAATTATTCCTGTATGTTAAAAAAGCCTAATACCTCGGTGGTATCACTGATGCGTAGGAGATCCAATCTGTCCGCAGGCCTCCTATTGGAGAGGGTACAAAGCTGCAATCAAAGCCTAAATTAGTACAAAGCAATAAAAATAGTGAATAGGTGATGTTTTCACTGACAAAGAAAAAACAGTTACCCAAAAACTAAAGCGCTCAGGGTCTTTTAATGAGGGCATCATTACTTCAATACTGGCGAGTCTCTCAAGTTTTCTTTGATCTGTATCACATTTCAGTAGTTTAGTATTGCAACAGTTTATTGTCATTTGTAAAGGTGCAAAAAGGAAAAATAAGGTCACTCCCACTCAATAAAAATAGCATAACAAAAACTATAGCATCACCAGAAAAAAAAAATACAAATTTCTGTGACGGTGCAGGAAATAATGGTTCAGGTACTGCTCCCACCCCAAATTTTGTCAAAAGAAAAGGGTGATGACCAGCATATCTTGGTTTTAACTATATAACCAAAGTACAAAGGAGTCCTGGGTAAACATCATATACTTATGGATTAGGAAATACCATGTTCTGCTGCTTCTTTAGCTCTTGCTATCCATGATCGAGCACTTTCAGCTGCATTACATGTCAATTCCAGTAACTGGGACCACATAAGAAGTTATTACTTAGAATGGTCCATCGTTGCAGTAAAATGCATTCAATATAAAGAGTCATCAAATTATGGTTAAGCTTTAAAATTAAAAAACAATGCATCAAGAAATATAAATTTTGTAAGGAAATCAAAGATCTCTTAATTCAAACCACTATGGGTAGTTTGCATGATCTTAAGCTCAAACACCATTTCCTCCCTTGTAAACCCAAAAAACAAATAGATCTCATTATTCAAGTTTCCATTATTTCACAATTTGGTCAGAACAGAATGAAAACTACTAGTTGCAGCAAAGCCGAAGTCAATCAAATTACAAACAATTCATTGATTAAATTAAATTTATAAACTCAAGAATGAAATTTTTACATTTCATCCATAATAACTTGTGACACCATTCTTTACTGAACTGTTAAATTTACCAGTATATTAACAGGAGTATTATCCACCACTCTATCCTTTGAAGCCTGTTCACTTCAAGCTTATACATATATGCTGATAGTTCAATAATCTAGCATGCTATCAACATGACAGTGAGCTTATGAACACATTCATACCAAAATTTAAGTGAACTTACAGTATCTCTTTCACTAGTTCCTTCTGGTGGCAAAATATCCTGTATCCACTCAACCTCAGCAACCCGATACCTGCATACAACATTAAGAAATAAGACCATGTTTCCATGAAAGAGAAACAGTCATATCAACTGCGAAAATTTGTGAAACATAACACCCAGAGACAACTCACCCATCTTGATCCCATGATCGGATGATTCGAAATCTCCTACGACTTTCAATCTGCACGTAGCAATACTTTCTTACACTTTTGAATATTTACAAATAAAATTAAAGAAAAAACAAGTCTATTGTAATAGAATCAAGGTTAGGATAAAAAATTCTTAGGAGCCTCCAGTATCCTAGGACAACTAACAACAGTCCAGCAGTGACAAAATAAAATGAGAAACAACGAGATGACTACTGACAGTTAGAGTGAACTTGTACAACTAGCCAATTGACCACAATATACTCGACTCCTTCAGGCAAGCATGTATAAACAAGAAAAGTTGTAGATTTCAATAAATTGCTTTCAGTCTGTCAAATTTCTCAGAAATGTTTACAAGGAAGAACAGTGTACACAGTCAGAATCATGACAAAATCTAGATTTTTTGCTTTCTAATCAGTAGTTAATAATAATTTTACAATCAACAAAAGACTTGTAAGTTAAAGTTAAAGACTAACCAAGCCTTATACGTTCTCTTTCTTTCATGTATTTAGTCAATGTGAGACTAAATGACCACTGATAGGTTTGATACAGTTTACAAAAGAAGGAAAAAAGAAGGTAGTTAGTACAGTTGTAATTACATAACTGTAACATACTATTATAAATAGTCTTATTAGGAGGTGAGCAGGCAGTTTTGGAGTATTTTGTAAAGGGAAAAGTTAAAAGAGTCAGGTCCTCTCGAAAGACCTTGAAAATTGTTCATTTTTGGTTCCTGTTCTTACCACATTGGTAGAACAGTGCTGTTTGGTTTCTTAGTGAACATCCAAGAATCTGTCTTGGAGTTCTCTTGTAAAGTCTGGGTACCTATCAACCACCCTTGAGGATACAATTAATACAGGCCCAAAAGAGTCCACAACTACAGCAAGCAAGGGATTACAACAATTAAGGCAGCTTGTAAGATGTAGGCTGAAGTATACATAAAATACATTGAGAAATCAGTTAAATTTTCACCTCTATATAAAAACGACCATCTGGAAGCGGTTCACACCTACAGCATCATAAAAGATATTATTTCAAGCAAGTGACATACATGAGAATGGAATTCATAAGGGGAAGGGCATATGCATTTAAGATTTTCTTATTTTCACATAAAAACAATGCCAAGCACCTACTCGGTGATTTCCACTTCACAGGCAAACTCAGCTAAAGAACCTGATGAAGAATCAAGTATAGCCTACAAGATAAAAAGACAAGTCACACAGTAACAGACAGAAATGGCCAGTGCTGTATAGCAATAAAGGGAAGAAAAGGGATATGTGAATAATCTACCATTCCCATCCGATGATTGCCTTCCATAATTCTTCTTACCTGTTTTATTTAAAAATATATAATAAATAATCAGAGATATGATGACATTCAGAGTTTAATACTATCTGATACTAGTAGTATGTACAATCTATAATTAAGTTAATGGATTAAATATGCCAAATAAATCCCAGATTAGTATTCACTAACAGCTTCGGTGAAAATTTGAAAACGATAAATATAGCTCCCACACAACATATAACCAGTTACCAGTCCATTCACTGCCCTCCAAGTGTTGCAATCTCACATTGATGTTTGTACAAGAGTAGAAGGATAATATATTAAGAGCACAATTTGTCCACTACTGTACAATTATTTTAAAGTGTAAATTACACTTTATCCCCTAATAGTTTTACAGGTTCAACTTACCCTCCAATACTTTTTGCACAACTTAACTCCTCAAAGATTTGGGTTAAAGTGAAAATTGTTATATTCACAATTAAAATCATGGTTATCAGGCCTAAACCAATAGGTAAATTAAGCAAAGATGAAGAGAATTTGATTTTCACTTTAAACGAAACAATATTTGTCATTCATTATAATACATTATAAGAAACTGTTTCATGAAAATTTATTGTATACAAATAAGAATATTTTCAGCATTTTCACAGAAAAAAATGTTAATTTTCTTCGTACATTTTGTCAAAAGCAACAGTTTTTTTAAATTTGATATCTAACAATAAAAAAAAAAACGTCCCACTGAAAATGTCCACCAGCATCCACCTGGCATAGCTAAACACCATTAAACATTTCAATAAAATGATAACACTATTAAACACTTGGGAGGCATATTTAACTACTACTGCCCCAAATACAAATTGGTAAATTGCATACAATCAGGTTGGGTATGAATGAACTTAACTTGATTATCAGATTTTAGATCATAAGTTCATATCCCTAACCCATACCCATCTTGGGTGAAAAAATCTACTAATTCTTTGATTTCTGTTAGTAAGATGAAGAGTTGGCCTAAAATGTAGATTTTAGTGTTAAAAGGGCATCGTGAATAATTCCAATAATAGGATTCACTGACATTCCTAGTACAGCAAATGCTACCATTCATACAATCGTACCCAATTCAATATAATTGTTTGATAATATCGGGGCCTTCTATAGTTTTGCAAATGAGTTATTTCTTGGTTTTGTCTTGCATTCATTGGCAAAGTTAGCACCACCAGACATTTTAATAACCTCATAACCTTATTCCACAAAATACAGTATGATAACTGTATTCCCACATTAATCTACTCTTAACCACTTGTAAGACCGTTAATTACAATTAGACAAATCAATAACCTCATGACACTATTAACAACTTTTGAGACATTTAACAATTAGTTCCATTAGTCAAGCACATTTCGAAAATTGTCTACAAAATCAAAGTAACCATTTTAAGGCAAAGTGGTTACCATATTTACACTTGTAGTTAAAACCATGCGTGATAGGTGGACACAGGTAGGAGAAATCCAAACTGTGAGTTGATCACTACTCAAGAAAAAAACTAGTATATGCTTTTTGAATATTTATAATAAAGCAAAGAATTTAATTGGTATTTCCTCCCTCCAAGTCCCATGTACTAACCAACATTAGGCAGATCTACCTGAAAAGACCCTACTGTTTCTTAACGACAAACCATAAGAAAACTAATCACCAACTAGCACATTCAAGATATATTATATTTCAATATTTTCTAGTAACTATCAACATCTGTTACCAACTCACCATGAGTCTATATCGAGGTTCAAATATATTGAGCGGAAACCTTTGACATGGTATGACAACATCCATGACAAAAAGGGGGAGTAAATCAACACCAGCGTTGGTTAAGCCATCCTGCTCTTGCTTCCTTTCAGCATATTCCTCAGCAAAGTTCTTTTGTATGATGTTCTTCAGTGTCACACTGAAACAATTGACAAGATATATTAGAAAAGAGTAAATGAAATTTGTTAGAATTTTTATTTGACCAAAATATTGGAAGATTAAACTGACTAACACATACTAATAAGCCCAGAAGAATGTATGTTATGGGTACCAAAGAGCTTCACTAATAACCAGAATGGTGTTCAAATCACCCATTTTTTTTGTCCTATAAATTTGGGGGCAAACATTGTCTCAATTTCATTAAGTAATTTCCTACTGCAATGTGTTTGGCTGGCTTTCAACCTATTATAGTTATAACAGTATTATAGTTATAACAGTGACTAACCATCCCACTATAAACTACAAGAAAAATAAAGTAACCCAAAGCTTTCATGAAGTTTCCATATAACATTAGGCCATTGTAGAGACTACAGACAGCTCACCTGATGGAACATGTTCTGGGACTAATAAACAGAACTGTCCTGCACAATGGGCATCTGTTTCCTAACACATCAGGACAAGAATCAACACGGCATAGAATATATGAATCACCGTAGAAAATATAATCAACAGAAGATATCACTAACCACGATCCATTGACTGAAATAGACATGAACGACAAAAAGAATGTCCACAAGGGGTTGTGACAGGTTCGTACAGTAACTTCAGGCAAAGAGTGCAATCAAAATCATCATTACGCTCAGGCTGTCCATGTGTACTCATCCCTGTTGAACTAGATGAAACTCTTTCTAAATTTTGAAGAGATTCCCGAAGAGATTTACTACATGATATTGAAAGAAATGAAAAATAAAAAAATTAGTCACTTGTGATATAGTACGATAAATGACTATTGCAAAAGCTCTATATTTAGATATTCCATATAAATTTAGAAAACAGGTTTACACAATAGAAATACACACACACAAACACATATAAAAGAAGGCAAGACTTGCAAATGTGTAATACCTAAAAGGATCAACTTGAAGGCCTGAAAGAATAACATCCCGGGCCTTTTCGTATTTCTCTAACTGTGAATTTAATACAATATCAAATCAAGTTACATTCAAAATGAACATCATAACATAACATAGAAGTAGGGAAGAGAGACATATGTTAGGACTTGAGAATACGATATGCAATTGACCATGCGCAAACACACACAAGTCGACATAACTTAGTGTTTTGTATAGAAACCTAGAAATCGTAAAGCACATACACAATAGAAGTCACTTATGGTATCTGGCTTTATACAAACTATGTCAGTTCCATTTCCGAACCTCCAAAGTTTAAACTCAGATCAATGAAGCATAATAATAACGACTCTAATTAAAGTTGTCTACATAAACCATAGAAGACCCAGAACTTAACAAAAGTAAATTAATAAATGTATAAAAATGTAAAGAGGCAACTATAGAATCAAAGTCGCCCAGTTTATTTGGTTTATTTGAAGAAAAACCCAAATAATTTGAATTACTTTCTTTCTGGTAGGTTTCTGAAAGAATTAACCGCATACTATATAGGTTCCTTCTATCTCAAAGAATTTCCCAGAATCACAGGCTATAAGTTATAACCAAAAACATTTGGGAATATCCCTTGTTCATTGTTTTCAACATAATATTAGCATGTCCATCTCTACACTTGCCCTTCACTTGAGTTCCCCATGAAGTAGGTACAGTCAAAAGGTGGGAGAACACTCCTGAACCCTAACATGAGTTAGAACACCAACGCATAGGAAGGAAATAACAATTATAGGATAACATACTTCATTTAAAAACATCAGGGGCTACCCTAACAAGTTCAAAAGAGAGATTATATGGTAACGCAGCATGAGAGCCTTACCAGGAGAAGAGCATTGGCCTTTAAAAGATATGATTTTGCTGCATTACTTTGGAGTTCAACAAGCTTCTCAGCATCCTTCAAAGCCAACTGGAAATGGTTGTCACGAATCAACTTAATTTGAGCATATTAATTTATAAATACTATCATATATCCACTCGATAAACATTATGCAAAATAGACATACTTCAGCAAGTGTTGTTGGTTCAAGTCCACTCAACGGCCTACATTCTGAAGATGATGGTGTTCTGCGCATGAAATATTGGCTAATCCTGATTGAAAAATATCATGATTGCCATGAGACCACTGAACTATAAGAAACTGAAGCAAAATTATTTGGAAGATGATCAAGAAATTATGTTTGTAAATGAGCAATGCAAAAGAAAATTGTTACACGGTGCTTAACCTAATATAAGCTGCACTTCGATTGCTGAGGATGATTGGATCACCTGATTTGATGTTATTGGCTCTTGAGTAATAATTGATTGCCTGAAATAATGACGAAGGCAACATAGTAAAGACATTGTATAAGCATCAAATTCATTGAGTGTGAAATACTTCCACAACATCCCTTTATTATGTTCTGCAATAAGGCTAGTAATGCATGAGAATTGCATCTTTGTCCAAATTTGAGGAGTGTTTTTCAGAAATAAAGAATTTATGAAGTTGGAAAACATAAAGAACGCCCAAAAAGAGGAACAGACTTAAGCATGACACTTGATGTTTCTCAAGAAAAGCATGAAGAAAAATCCGTGAATTGACTGTTTGTCACGATAATGGACTAATTATATTATATTATGCAGGGTTTGTTGCCAACACCAATTCAATTAACTTCCATCTAACAAGCCAGCAGACATGAGAATCAAACTCCAGAAAAGTGCTTACTGAAACCATGTAATATGTGCAGTCGAGAGAATATCAATGAAAACCCCCACCCAACTCACCCTAAAAAGGGTGTATATATTAGCAAACGAACCTCTTCCATTCTGTTCCCTCGAAACGCAGCATTGCCTTTCTGCACAAGCTCGTACACGTAATGTAGTGTGCCCCATGACAAATCTTCTGATTTATTTTCCTGCAACCCAGCCAAAGTTCAGAGGTCATAATCAAACTTATAAGAGAGGAGCTACCAAATGCTCAAATGAGCCTATGGTCCTAGTTAGATTAATTTCTCCACAAGAATTCACAGAAGAGATAAAACAAAGAAAATGAACTAAGTTTCGCTTATGAGTTAAAATCAACTTATGCACTCCGAATTCTCCCATTTAACTTCTTCAAAAAATAACAGAAATTATAAGTCGATGTCCTCTTAATTCATTTTAGCTTCTTATAAGTGCTAAACCTACACAGGCCAATATCAAACAAAGAAGACAAAAAACTCTCATTTGATTATCAGAAAGTTATATTCAAACACTGTGATTGCCACACACCAAGAGTGCGAGGAAGGAACAGATGTTTTTTAAAACAGAAAATTAAGCACGTTAATAAAACCGAATGAGATACATAAATGGTTAAAAGAATAAAAACCGAAACACATTTAGAGTGTCTTTTCCTGTCCTCGGATTCACCACCTGAGAGTTAAGAGTTAAAGGGAAAAAAGTAAATTGAGGAAACAAGAGGACTTGTCTTTTGGCATGTCTTTCGCAGCAAGTGGACACGAAAAGAGGAAAGAGGCAAACAAAAGAAACAAGTCAGAAGAAAAAAAAGCTGTGCACAGCTACACAGTGAAGTAAAAATAAGCAAAAAAAGAAAAATCAGCGAGCAAAATAAAAAATGAGCAATCCTGGACTCGAGTTCAATCGAATTCCTAAAATCACGAAGACTAAAAGGAAAAGACAGGCACAGACGCACGCAGACATTGATGGAAGGACATTCGTAAAAGGTGACCTAAAAGTGAAAAGAGCGAAAAGGAGAAGTGATATTGGAGAAGCAATGCGCGTGTGAGAGAAGAGGAACTGACCAAAACGTAGTCGTCGACGTCGCGGAGGGTTTGGTCGAGGGAAGAGGAAGAAGGGGAAAGAGACGAAGCCATTGAGAGAGCGTTAGAGAAGAGAAGAGAGTGAGAAATGGAAAATTAATGTTATGTTTATGTGTTATGTAATGATATGATGATGATGATGATTAGGATTTGGGTGGTTAGGGGCATCGTGTTCGAGCGTGGCTCCTTCGTTGCATACACGGACCAAAATCCACTACGTCTACTAGTGTTGGTGGGAAGAGGAGAGCAATTGAAAGTTGAAAATGAGAGAAGAACACCAATGCGGATAGATAGGGTCGTTTGGTTTGTGTCAGAAGGGTTTGGCTTTCAAAATTAAAGTTATACGTGGAAATATATATACCCCGTGTTGGTAACTTGGTGTGTTGGGAGTGGAGCACCCAAGCCACTCAATTTTTATGCATAGTTTCTATCACTTTGACCCACGCCTCTATTTAAAATTCATTTACTGCCAAATATATATTTTTTTTTCCTAATTAAAAATTTTAGGTGATGTTATTCAGAGAGGCCTTGGGGTCAAAATAAATTATTTTTTCTAATAAAATATTTTTCATTTTATTTTATTTTATTCTTTTCTTTGAGTTGTATCTTAAGATATCTGTATAATTATTTTATGTCAAACATATATAAATAAAATTGACATTTTTAACTTACTTTTGAAACATCATTGAAAAACGTAAATCGCTAATGGTATTAATATATACTCTAATGAAATACATTGAATTTTTTATACAAAAGTAACTATGGTTAAATGCATTCAGAATGGATAAGAATTTGTGCGCGAGTGAGCCAGAAAGAGAGTCAGCGTTCACGACACGCCTTTGCCAAATTTAGTTGAAGATTTTAATCGTATTTTGATTAGGTTACTTTGAATAATAAATTCTGAATAACAAATATTTAATTCTAAAAATGTTTTAATTCTTATTATTATATTCAATCTTTTAGATCTCAATTTTTACCGAACAAAAAATTTAACTTTTCATTTTAAAAGTTTTAAACAATGCTCGTTTTTTTATCAACTATATTATTCATGATGAATAATAAACTTAAGAAATTTTGAATTGAGTTGAGATAAGTTGTTTTTTAAAACGTTAAATTTAAAAAAATTTAATTAATGTATTTTTAAAGTTGAGAAACTAAATTGAGTGGAGAAAAATTAATTTTAATTTAATTGAAAATTAAGAAACCAAAAATATATTTAATTTTAAAATATAATGAATATAAATTATGTTAAAATGAAATGTAAGGTATTATTTAAAATAAAAAAATAAAAATAATAAAATTATATTGGAATAAAATAGGAATGCTAACAAATTAGTTTAAATAAATTGAGAATGAATGATTACTTTAAATAAAAATATGATTATTATTATTATTATTATGAAATGTAATTTATTATTTAAAATTAAAAAATGATATTAAATTAAAATAGTTTTATATAAAATAAATTAAGTAATAATTTAAATTAGTGAAATTATATAAATTAATATTTAGTTATTTAAAAGCAAAAAATAGTGTTAAAGAGAAAATTATTCTTATAAAATAACATATAACTATGTACGCAAATCATTACAAATCACTTTATTTAAACAACTTTAACACTCACAAATCACTTCATCCACATCACCCCAAGAAAAACACATGATAATGAACATTAAATATACAATTACAATTCTTTCAATTATTTAAAACAAAAATGTAAAATGTTTTATATTTCATATAGTATTTTTGTTTATTTCATTCCAATAAGTTTCGGATACCATGATTAATGGCCATAAGATTATTTCTGTCTAATCAGTAATTTTGAACTGAAATTCCATATTTTTATTAAATGTTTTTTTCTTGAGTATTTCATTGTAGTGCTACCTGCACCAATTGTAAAGATACAGGTGATATACCAAGAAAAAAATACAAGTTTGATTTGCAATTTACGATGAAATAAAAATGAGAGTGGAGAAAAAAAAAATGGTAGTATTTTGTGGATGAGAAGGATACAGCGCAAGCCGTGTTTTATGCACTTTGACTTTGGAAATTGGAACGGCAACCGTCTAAGGTGAGAGAAGCATTGTGTGACAAATCCGACAACGTTTACCAAAGTCAGAACAAAAAACCTTTATTCTCCCAAATAAAAAAAAAACAATTTACATTGCACGACGAACCATGATTTCATAATCACTGATAACTTTTCCAGGTTCTTGTTTGTTTCGTATTATCCTCCTTCTCTGAAAAATTGGATGTGCCAACATTTTCCAATCCCAATATTCAATGTTTAAAGGTCTTGTTCGTTTAGGTTTAGATGGAATGGAACACTTGATACAATAACAACATTTGTTACAACTAAAGGCAAACGTTTCACATAATAATCTTATTTATTCATGTGTTATAGGAAATAATATATGTACTTAACATGTCTCAGATAATCTCCGCTGCCCGTCCGAGATCATCTTAGGACAGTAGATCTTCTAGTATGTACATTATATTGGCTAAGACTTTGCAAAATTTAATATAAATTGTGATCAACAAAGGTTAACAGCTAAAACATGTTAGCATATCATTAAAGGAGATTATTTATGTGAATGTTAGCATATCATTAAACAAATTAATAAAGGAGATTGTTTATCAGAGTGAAGCTAAATAATGTAATAGTCTATAAATATAATATCAATAACATTGTTTACGAGATAAATTAATTATGTTCATTATTACAGTATTGATGTATATTCTTAACTTGAATATTGAAATACCTTTTACAAGCATACTTCCTCTAAATTTGTAGTAATAACTAAATCTTGGAATATATGGATTTGACTTAAGCATCAAAATGTCTTTTGTAAACATATTTCTCTCAATATGAAACAATACCTAGATCTTGAAACATATTGACCTGAAGGTTAAAGAATGTGTGTGTGAATATATATATATATATATATATATGAATCATTTTTCTAACATTGAACAAAAGCAAAACGGGTCAAGTCGTTTTGATCCAACCCGTTACTAACCCAAGAAGACAGTCGAGTCGAGTCAGCCCCTCAACATAGCATGAGCCAAAAAATAACTTGTCTCGTCTTATACGAGCTAACAACCCATCTTGCCTTTTTTTCTTTGTGCCAAACATTGTAATGAAACATGGGAACACACTGCAAATACACTGACATAAACCTAATCTTGTTAAGAATAACAGTAGTCAAAGAGTTAAGATAGGCACCTTTGTGACTAAAGATCACATCTTTGGAATTAAATGTAGTCCTAGAAGTGTAATTGAGTGATCCCATTCATCTTTTGGCAATGAAGTTCTTTTGGATTTTTTATAAACTGAATCACTTACTCACACTATACATGACATGTGGTATTGTTGTAGTGACATTTTGAGAAGTCAACCATATGCTTATATGTTGTCTTATTTACTCATTTTCCATTGCTATCCTTTGAGAGTAGCAATTCACTAGGCAAGAGAAGTTACAAAGAGCTTGTTGAACAAGTGCAACAATTTAAAAAAAAAACAACAACAAAAAAAATGATTATTGGAGATTAGGGTAAAGTTGGATTTGGTCCAATAGCTATTGACCATATTTTTGTTTGTATATATCCTAGGCTACAAAAGACAATAAAACTCTATAAATAGGAGTAGGGTCAAATCAAATTCCACCACTAAATATTGGAGGAATAAGGAAAAGAGGAGAAAACACATATGAATGAATGAAAAGGAAAAAAAAAATAAGAAAGAAGGTGTAACGTGTAAAAGATAAGAGAAACTAATTAGGTTTTAATTTGATATCATTAGTGTTGATAATATGATTTTAGACGAATTTAATGATAGAAATATAGTTTACTCCTGAAGTGAAGGTATGGATTTATATAAAGGTTATACTTATTCTAATAATTATTTTAACATATTTAAAGAAAACATAAACTACTTTAAATCCTTAAAACTTTTAATAAAAATTAATGATAATACACGCTTAAATAATGAAATTATTTTTAATAACGAAAATGGATTACAGGAAGTATTTCTAATCAGATAAATATGTCTATTTATTTTGTAAATATATATTGATAAAGTTGGAAACACTTAATTAAGGTAAAAATAATAATAATTTAATAGTTGAAAAAACATATTAATAAGTTAAAAAGTGTTCATAAATTATTTTAATGTCAATTATTTTTTATTGTTATAATCAGTGTTTTGGTATCTATCATAGCAAACATTAATTTATTGATAAGATCAAACAGATTAAGTTTATAGGATAAAGTAACTTCTAACCTAATATGATAAACATTAAAAGAAAGTAGAAAATGATGCATGGATGGGACCATATGTGGTCGTTATATGCTTTATGGATCAAATGTGTTCATATATATTATCCATTTGTTTTTGTGTTAATATTGAATCATGTTCATTTCATACTGTCCACAAATTTTCTCTAAGTTTGGCTGATTTGGTGGATACGATTGAACATTTTCTTGAAAAAAGGGGGAAATTAATTACTGTATTTATCATGACCAACAACCTGATAACAGCATTGCTCATGATGATATAATAAGAGTTTTTATTTTAAAATCATTGATGTTTTAGAATTTAAAATCTTAACTTCTTTTTTTCTTCTCAAATATACTCGTATTTAATATTGTGTCCTCTTCATATTTCTATATATTTAAGGCTTTTTTTCTATTTCTAACAGTTATTTTAGAATTTTAAAAGTCTAATGATCATTACTATTGATGTATTGAATAAATATTGTTTAGTCCAAATTTCCATTCATTAAGTATTTGTTAATTAATGTGCATTATATAGCATCTAAAAAATATGATTAAAAAGTGGACAATAATTGGAATTTTCACAAAAATTAAAATCATTTACATTTTTTTTCCTCAAAATTTTGATTAAAAGCAAATAAAATTTGTTTCTTCCCACTACTACTAAACATACTCGTTGAAAAGGAAGCATTGTTTTCTGAAACAAATATATGTTTTCTTCTTTTTAAAACTTTTTTTTATATTTCCTCTCATTAACATGATTAGTTTCTAATAAAGAACATATCAGTTTTATGTGCTGAGAGTTATTATATCCATAGCATATGATGTGAATTTAGAGCCGTTAGAATAGGTCACAACTCACAAACTAATTCGATCTACCACGAGTTTGGATCGGGTTGGGTTTGAAAAAATTAATTTTTTTTATGCGGGTCAGATTTCAACCCGATTCATTTAAACCTGACTCATGCGGGTTGAACCCGTGGTGGATTGGATTGGCCCGCCAACCCACTTACTTAATTTTTTATTTATTTATGAAACCTTAAAAAATAAAATACTCTCTACACTCATTGTGTATACCAAATTGTACTTTTTATTATTATTTTGAATTGTCTTCAGTTTAACATCATTTTTTGGAAGTAAAATTTGTTTAAATTTGAATATAGAAAATTTGTAATTTTTTTATTTTAAAAAAATTGTAATTAAATGGACTAGTGAACCAACTCGTTTACTCACCAACCCGTGGTGGGTCGAGCCGGGTTCAGATTTTTCTGACTCGCTAATAAATGAGTCGGGTTGAGTTGGCTCATTAAGTCATCAACTCGTGGTGGACCGGGCCGAATCGAACCGGGTTATCCATTTTGTCAGTTTTATTTCAATTAATAACATTTTTGTTTAAATTATTTAGATTTTGGTCTTTGTTTTTGTTCTCGTTTTTCAAGAACTTTGAAAAAAAATTTGGCAAGCAAACCTAGATTTTTACTATTTGAATTTTAATTCAAGTTTATTTTAGTCGACTTATAAGGTAATTACTTTTTTTTTGTTACCTTCTTTTTTTTAGTCTTCTAATCTGAAAAGAGTTATCATGTGTATTGTTATCAAATCTCTTAATTAAGAGACACCAACATCTTTTGATAGTCAAAATTAGTTGAAAATTTTTAAAAATTTTATATTTAATTCTTGTTCAAATATATTAAGGCAGCCACATGTGAATCTTTTATGAGCTTCATAGATACTTTCATCTTGTTATATTATGAACATATGATATTTTGGAATCCACTGTTTTTATATGTTTAATGTAAGTATTCAACAAAAGCAAAACATATACAAAATAAGAAACAACTTTACAAGATCAACTCTTGAATACAATTAAGAGGATATATTCTACAATTGAATCACACCAAGAGAAAACTAACCAATACAAACACTCAAGAGAAAACAATTGAAAATAATTTAGCAACTAAAAAAGTATAAATATTTTACTAGATACACAATAAAAGCAACATAAAAGTGATTCAATAACACATCACAATCTTTTAAAATATTTTTCGAACAATCTTAAAGCACTCTTTTAGCAAATAAAAATAACTCAAAAAGATATCAAATGAAAGTTGTAATATTGCTTTTAAAAGTATATAAGATAAAAGAGTGAACCAAATGTTCTATTTATATAGTTATGAAAATTAAAAATGGTTTCAAACACATTTAATTGATTATCTTAAGTTAGTAATTGATTATTCTTAGTTAAATTTGAAAATCAATTAAAACACTCTTTGATTTAAAAATCTAGTGTTGTCAAAACGGGCTACTCGGCCCACCATGGGTTGATCACTTAGTGAGTCAACCCAACCCGACTCATTTATTAACGAGCCAGAAAAATTCGAACCCGACCCAACCCACCACGGGTTGGTGGGTAAACAGGTAGACTCACTAGCTTACTTAATTACATTTTTTTTTAAATAAAAAAATTTACAAACTTTCTATAATTCAAATCGAAACAATTTTCACTCCCAACATGAGGTGTTTAATTAGTTTTGAAAATAGGAAACTTAAATAATTTTTTCAAGCAAAAAAAATAATAAATATTTTTTATAAAATTAAAATTAAATTCTAATAAAATAAAATTAGGTAGGTGAGTTGGTGGGTCAACCCGGCACACCACGGGTTCAACCCGGATGAACTGGATTTAAATGAGCCAGATTGAAATCCGACCAACATAAAAAAAATACAATTTTTTCAAATCTCACCCGGCCCGAACCGGTGGTGGGTCGGATTGATTCGCGGATTGTGACCCATTTTGACAGCTCTACCAAAAACATAATTAATAAATTACATGCAACCTTAATCGAGTAAAACAAATTTAAAACTTTTTTTTTCATGTTTAAACTTTTGAAAACAACTTTTATTAATTATTTTTAAATGTTTTGGTGACTAGAAAATGATTCATGATGACTATCTTTCAAAACTCTCAATATATACGAGTAAACCTATGAAGAAGGAGGCACTTTTGCATGAAAATCTTTTAGCTTATGAATAATCCTAAAAACGCTTAAGCAAATTTTGTAAAGCTAGTTTGTTCATAGAACAATAATCTAAGAGAGTAAACAATATTTTGTATTTATTTGAGGATGCAGTATCTCTTTTATTTAATAAAAAAAATTTGATTTCTTGATTACATTTTCTTGTAAACCAAGTGTTTTATTAAAAAATGAGTGTTTTTCAAATAATACTCGAACTCGTAATATAACTATGTTTTCAAACAATTGTTTAGTTAGAAGTAGTTGTAATAAAAACAATACTTATTTATTGTGTAACAATAGTATGTATAATAATGCTTGATTGTATTGATTAAAACCTGAAAGAGTCTTAAGTGACTATCAAATGATTCATAAATTCATGAGAAAAATGTCGAAAATTAGACTAAAAATAAGGTATAATTTAAAACATATAAATAAAAGATAATTTTTAGTTAATATAGATCAAAGTGCCAAATTTTGAAACGATGAGTCAAATCTTGATAAATTATTGAGTATCTGTGGTGTAAATTCAGAAAGTGGATGGAAGCTTTTGTCTTTGTACATGAACTTCGGCTATTCCATGCATATTGTAATGAAGTAATTTAATTGAAATGCAGAAAACGGCAAATTGTACGGTGCCCAGAGCCACTTGTTCTTCGTCCTCAGAATATTTCACAGCCGAATTGTATCACTAAGTCTTCTTCAAGTCAGTCTTAAATAAAACTCAACAATGATGTGTGGCATTATAGTATTGTTGATTAGGCCGCAGGGATCTTTATTGTTTGTCTATTGCGTTGAATCGACCTATTTTGAGATCTTAGACGAGTTTCATTTTTGGCCAACATTTGCAATATTCTCTACATTGTTTAATTTTGTTACCACTTTCATGCTCCTAAGTCAAACTAGTTCACCATTAAATACTCATGCATGCAGTTCTAGAAACTTAAATTGCATCCCTTGTGTCAATTTCAATGGGAGAATCTACTATGACCCAGATGAATCAAGAACTGAGAAACTCAAGAATACGATGTCAGACAAATTTGGTTTTGGATTTTCAGGAATTCAAGAACTGAGAAACTCACTCCATTGGATCGTTTTTAACCAAACTCGTTGAAAAGTCAAAGTCGTGTTTGGATTTTATGGAACGTGACGTGGAAGTGGATTGAAAGGTCAAACCCATGTGTGATTGAGACATATATATATATATATATATATATATATATATATATATATATATATATATACCATCCAATCTAATATATAATTTGCAAGAAAAAAACAAATTAAAAGAATGTACGGACAATGAAATTTTTCACAAGGGTTTAATAGGAATCCCCTTTAAATAAATGCGAGAAATTCAAGATTTCCAAGATAAATGCCAATTCATCATATATCTCAATTTTAATATAGTACAAAAACATTATAAATTTAGTGTAAAATTTTTAATTTTATTAATTTTATGTGAATTCTAATAATGATGGAGGTAATTAAACAATTGTTTGATCTTTAATAAGTATTGCATATGTTTATTATAAGAAAATAAAATCAAAATACACAATTATTAAAGATAAAAAAATGTGCTCAATTATATTAATTTTTACAAACTTGAAACAAAACTAATAAAATTAAAGTTATGTATTAAAAATCAAATGTAATAATACGTATCGTATTGAATCAATTCTTTATCCATTGAAAATATATAAGTATTTGCGTTAAATATGTTAAATATTACTATTAGTATAAATATATTTAAACAAATCTATTAATCCACTACTTCTAATATAATCCAGTTATACTTTTGACTAATTTAATTAAGTTGATTTTTATTTGACATTTTTAATTATATTTATACTTTTAATTTGATTAAGAACAAGTACAAGAGTTTCAAATTCACTCAATTATATAACAAAACATTGTTTGTTTAATATTTCATTTTATACATAACATTACAAGAAAATATTTTATGACACGTGCTTTCTTAAAATCACATTCATTTCAATTGGTTGAAAAACATATTTATGATTTCTATTTTAACATCCGAGTAATTTAAGAATAATTGTTTGTTATAAATACTTCTATTATTAGTCTTTAAGAATTAAGAAATGTGAAAAATATTAATATAAATTTACTTTTATTTCAATTACTCAATTGGATTATCCCACTCTCTAATGCCATCCCCTGCTCCGTTTCTTCTTTTCCTCTCTCTCTTATTATGTTTTTATTTTATTTTATTTTATTTTCTTCATCTTTTTTTGCAGAGAAATCTAGTAGCACTTCATAATAGTTGAGAGATCAAGAACATTTATACAAGATAGAATTTTCAAACAAATTAAGTTCCTATCAATTTTAAAAATCATTTGTTCTCTTTTTTTCTTATGATTTAATTGCTTACTATTTTAATAGAACCATAGAACAAATAATTTATATATGAACATGACTTGGTCATTAAATTTTTATTTTTATGTCGGGATTGTGATTGATTGAAAAATTATTTAAATATTGTTGAATTGATATTATTATTAATGAATTAATTTAGTAATTAGATTATGCATATTAATAATAGGGTTTACTTAAGTAGAGTTTTGAATATAGTTTAGATAAGTTAAGTAAATTTATAACTTTTTTTTATGATAATTCATGAATTTGGTGTGAGTATAAATATACATATGTTGAGCTAAGGAACAATGGTTGATTTGAATGAATAAAAAATATGTTTAGACAAATCATGGTTTAGAAATTGTATTATTAAAAGTATTTTAACTTTGAAACTGATTGATCTTCCTGTTGAGACTGATATTTTTATATTTGTGAGATTGATTTTTTTTTTTATATTTGTGCTCAAGTTCAAGATTTTCACTCAAGTAAAAATAGAACATAGATCTAAGCCTTACTCACGATCCTATTTTTGCTCAAGTGGAAATAAAAATAATGTTACTTTCAATTATATTTTCAGTTAAGTGAACATAGCACTCTAACTCAATCTTTAGATATACCTAATTTTTGCTCAAGCAAGCATATTTTTACTCTAACTAAAAGGATTATTTGTTTCTTTTTCTCTTCTTGTCTATTTGGTGGATTATATTTACATGTATATTATAATTGAAAAATAAATATTATTTTGTATATTTAACTTATTCATGTTTTTTGTTTAAGTAAATTATGTTGTATGAAAATTATTATTGAAAAAGATAAAATTTATATAAATTTGTTGTCGTATATATGGGATAATATAGGAATTGTTGTTTGATTTGCATATTAAATATAGACACCTCTAAGTTACATATATAAAAATATTAAGTGGTAAGAACTTTAGGGGAGATCAGACATATATATAAATGTGTGACATAAATTATAATGAACTTATCATAATCAATTATTCTTGGATTTACTTGTAAATTCAAACCTTTGATTAGACAAAATATTACTATATGCTAGAACATACTTAATATGAATATTTCAAAAGAATTGATATTCTATTTGTTAAATATATTTTGTCATATAGATCTAAGTGTAGTCTGTTTAATTTTTGTGTGTTGTGATTAATTGAAATTGAATTATCTATGAATATTATTAATAAAGTCGTTTTCTTATATCATTATTTTATGTCAAGAACTTATTTGTAATAGTTTATCCTTTGTTGTTTTATTTTATGAGATGAGATAACTATACATAAATGTTTTGTTTTATTTTATGAGATGAGATAGCTATACATAAAGTGCAGGAAAAAAACGTATGGAAGCGAATAAAATTTTTCTTTTATTTTAATTATTTGTATAAATATTTTTATTTATACATATATTTTGGTATATTTTTAAATTGTATTGTATAATAAGTATTATACATACTCTTTAATGGATTTATAATATAGTTAATAATTTACTTATTAGAATGCTAAAACTTATTTCTTAAATTAAGATCATTAATGTACATAGACAAATTTTTTTAATCAAAATAATAAAAGTCTATTTTTTTTTTCACTTTGGAACAAGGGCTGTGCAGGGGTCAAAGTGGCTTCTCACTGTTTAGAGAAATAAACACCCATAACGAAAGTTGGCTTAGCATAAAAGATTCATGCTATTACTTTCTCCACCCTCACAATTACTGAATGCATCTCTACAATAACTGTACATCGCTTCTCTTGTCGCTTTCGTTATCGCCACCGCTCCAAAGGAAGAAAAAGAGGGGGAGAATATTGAAGAGGAAGAAGAGAAAATGTGAAAAAATCTTGTTCTAGAAAACTTTTTTCAAAATACATTTTATATAGAAATATTCTGAAAATTTCATTTCAGAAGTTACATTCCGAAAAGTTTATTTAGGAAATCCTGTTCCAAAAGTGTTTGTTTAGAACTGCCTTTCATGCATTCTGGAAATTCTATTATGAAAATCTATTCCGAAAATTTTGTTTTGGAAATTTTGAAAAGCTTATTTCAGAAAACTTGCATATATTTTGAAAACCATTTTTGCAAAAGGTAAAATTTTGAAAATTTGAAGTGGTGTACAAAGAAATTGTGGAAGTGTAGAAAGTAAAAGGGCTTAAATGTTTACTTCATTTCATGTTAAGAAGTGAATTTCTGATTAGTATCGGATTTTAAAAATGAAGACATTGAATTGAATCCCAATGTTATAAACTTGGATTTTGTTAGAGTTAATGATTTCATAGGAAATTTAAAGGCTTCCAAACTACAGAAAGAGAAAAGGAAAAAATGATGTCCTACAATTATGAGAATCATTAATATAAAAAGAGAAAAAGTTGAAAGTTGCAGAAAAGACAAGTGAGAGAGAAGAAAAAAAAGTCAAATTTTATAGCCCGTTTAAGCTAATTTAACGGAGGAGACTTCATTTATACAATTTTTACAATTTTGGGACTCAAGAAAACGAAGTAAGCATTTAAGTCAAAGTAAAAGCCTAACATTTAAAGTAAGTATATTATATTATGGGCATTTTTCCCAACATTTCTAAATGTTTCTTCTTGCACCTACAATTTTCAAAAATAATTCCAAGTAAACGAGATTAATAAATAATAATTATTGCATATGAGGTTTTTAGTGGATTTCAAAATTCGTTATAGAATTTTTAAAGACTTCAACAAATTTCAAAATCCATTAATGTGTTATCACTTATTAAGTTCGATAAGTATCATTGTCCTCAAATGATATGCACATAGTATTATGTAACATTGTACTTCAATAAAATATATTTGTAATTATGTTGTATAGAATTTTGGTTTTCATTTTCGTTTGTCAAGAAAATTCATAAACAACTTATGTCACATCAATTATCTCTTGATATATGAGCTAAAGTTGTTAAGTTTCAAACAACTCCCATGTGCATGCTTTTATCAACTCTAGAAAATATTATATACCATGTACAATTGAGGGTTGATAAGTTATACCAACTATCATAATGTTGCTTCAAAAGAATAATAGCATTTAATGCATGCATGAAGAGCATTTAATGAACCTTCTATGTTTAGGCTACTTAAACACAAAGAAGATGTTCTTATGAGTTAAAGTTGATCAACGACTAGAAAGAGATTTTTAATGGCTCTTTTCTTCTATGCATGTATAACATTATCTTTCAAGAAGAAAAGGAATGAGTTCAAATTGCGAAAAGTGTTGAAACGCAACTAAAATATTTTTATGCCCTAAAATCTTTGGAAGAGTATTATTGTGTTCATTAGCAAACTAGAAGAAATAACTTAAACCTTATATTTATTTAATGATGCTACCTCTCTCTAGTGAGAGAACCTTGTGATCTTTTAGATTACCCTTAGACAAATCTTATCTTAGCCATGAGGGGTTGTTTGTTATACAATACTCAGGTTTCTAGCTTGAAGTAACTAAGTGTTTAAAGAATACTTGACAAGTTAGATATGACTAACTATGAAATGAAAGAATACTCACGTTATAACTTCTAGCTTTAGTCTATGCAATGAAAATGAATTTATTGATTGAGAATTGAATGTAGTTTGTGCTATTAGATGAACTAGTATAAAAACCCATAAGTATTTTCCTTCTTACGTGTATTGTTAAAATTGCTTGATATTATATTTGTATTAACATCTGAAAGAGAACTTTCTAAACTTAGTTATTGAGAAAAGTTTTGACAAATCATCTGTCAAGTGCAAAATTATCGTTTAATTGCCTATCATTATAATATTTGAAAAAAGTGCAAAAAAAATATTAAAATGTAATTCAAATTTTCTTTCTTTTGTTTTACCTATGTTTGACACTTTTTTTTTTTTTGTGACAAGCATTGAATCAAAACAATGAGGTTGTTGGACTGTTGATCTTATAATTCCCCTTTGTTGATGATGCTTAAAATAATAAAGTTTTAAACATGAAATTTTCGTCACGAGAAAGAAACAAATCATGTTTTTACAAATATTTTTTACACCAACAAACTTTTGAATAAAGCATCATAACATATAAATTTGATGGATTATGAAACTTTTCAACTTCCATTGTCTCAGATCTAGTCAACATGATATAATATTTGATTAGTTGAATACACAATGTGTTTGAAAAGATGATAAGAAAGATTATAAGAAACTCCAATCTTAGAATCAAACTTTATAACATAGTTTGTTACATTTTCAAAGTGAAAACAACTAAATAATAAAACATATCAACTTCAAATCGCTTTCTTCTTGAGGTTGTGCCTTTTCCTTTAAGCCCCCCTTTTAACTTGTATTCTTTTTTTTTGTTTCTTAGTTTCCTTTCTCCATATGTTATGTTGTCCCCCTTTCTAAGCATAACAACAATAAAGGGGTTGATTAATTTTCATTTTCGTTCATGAAATCAAATATTCTAAGTTTTTTCTAAGGGTTTGTGATATAAAGCCACCTAAGTCAATTCTCTCAAAGGATACAAATTCATTGTATATTCAATTTGTAGTATTGTTCCTACAAATGGGGGCTTAGAGATTTTGAAAGGTAAAACATAATCAAAATAAAGAAAAACAAATTAATCCACAAATTCAAGAACAAACAAATTCCTCATATCAAAATTTTCTAATGATTCAAATCTAAGTTTGAATAATTAATTGATTTAACTAATCAACTAAACCTGATTATACGAATTAAATTAAAAGTTTAATCATTCGCGAGGTTCTTATTTACGTTGATAATTTCAAATAGGTCCTTTAGGTTTTTCATCTCAATTGGGTCTTATATTTGTAAAATTTCTACAATTAGACCTCTGCCATGAAATGGGCTAGACGACGTTAGGCAGACGCTGACGTGACATGTTGATGTTCATGTTTTAAATGACGTGGCTCATGTTCTTTACTTATAGGCGAGTCTGAGGTGGATTTTTGTTTTTTTGAAAATAAAGAAATTGGGAAAAGTTAATTAAACTGACTTGTTTGTGAGAATTAACGCTTCCTACATTGCGTCCTCAACCACCATGTTCATCCTATTGGGTTCAATCACCATCACAGAAACCTTAGCCTTCTCCTTCCATCGCCACTAATTCAGACCACAACCGCGACAACCATCTTCACACCTTAGGCCATGAATCGCAAAGAAATCGTTAATCGCGAGTTCAAAATTACAAATCCACCATCAACCTTGAGTGATCACCGCGAGCTCAGATCGTTCATCACCAACACTCCTTCCATCATCGTAAATCGCACAACCTGTAAGTAAACCAGAACAAGCAAATCCATCAGCAGCGACAATAAAACATAAATCACAGAAACCATCGCGCCACCGTGAGCAATCCTCGTGTCTTCTCACGCAAATCGTGAATCCTTATCGTGACCAATGCTCCACCACTGGTTGCGACAACACAAATCAGGTCACCATGGCAAGCCACCATCTACAAATCTATATATCTTTCACAAGGGGGAAAACGAAAACAAAATGAAATTGAGAATTTTTTATTTTAAGGTTTTGGACAAAAATTGAGATTTCCCTAAACCATCAAACTCTGCATTCATCAGCCATGGCCAAACGCAAGCTTAACGAAGAAGAAGGATGAGGGGAAACGCCATTGGTGGCGCTAGCGACATCGCCAAAAACGTTGTGCGGTGCGAGAACGAAGGTGGCGCTGCTGCAGAAGGGGCATTGGTCCTGTAGTTTGTGCGAGAAAGGGAGATGTCATCGTCGATGCCCTTGGTCACAACGATGCGACGCAAAAAATGGCAAAGGTGAACAATGACGTTGTCATAGAGATGGTGTAGAAGGAGATGCTATCACGAATGAAAAAAGAAAAGATCGAAGGGCGAACCAAATCCTTAATTCTTAGAAACAAATTTGTTTAATTAACTTTTCTCAACTTCTTTAACTTAAAAAAAAGAACAAAAATCCACGTCAAAAAAAACAAAAATCCCTTTAACAACTTGCCACGTCAATTAAAACAACAATATCAACATGTCACCTCAATGTCTGCCTAACGTCGTTCAGTCTATTTAACGACAAGAGTCTAATTATAGCAATTTTGCAAATATAAGGACCAATTGAGACAAAAAAAACTAAGGGACCTATTTGAGATTCCCAGCTCAAATAAGGACCTCGCGAATGATTAAACCTAAATTAAAATATCATTCAATCTATTATGTACTTAATCATCAATTCAAGATTCAACCAATTCCTAATTTGATTTCTAAAATCAGATATGAAATTTGTAATTACAAAGAGTAAAATCAAGTATAGAAAAAAGAAGAACAAAGTCAAAGAGATAAACAATCCAAGAAAAATTTAATTGATTTATTTGATCTTGATTTTGTGAATTGATCCTCAAGTATTAGTCCTCCATTAATAAAGAACACCAAGCAAATTTCAGAGAAGATAACAAAAGTGAAAATCAAAAACGAAAATTGAGAGAAACGTGAGAAAAGAAAAGGAAAAGATAATTCCTAAAATTGAAAATTTAGTAAGATGATTTTTATGTACAAGTTTGGAGCACATCTAGACTATTTAAGTGGTTTGAAATCTAAGAGAAAGATGGGTGTAAATGTGGGTTCTAATTATAATTAAGTCCACAAACCAAATTACAAGAGTTCAAGTTAATAAAATAAAAAATCCAATTTACATATGATGCTTGACAAAGTTTCAACAAATCTATCTAAACTTTTGAAAATTGTAAAAAATACCATAAAACTTTTAATTCAGTCGACCATATGTCCATTTTGAACTCAAGAAATGTAGAATCCATTACAATTGAAATCAAGAAAAACAAAATCTACATAAATGGTAAGGAAATGTTAGATGAGTTGAAAATACAAAATTAAAGTCAATAAGTACATTAAACCCAATTTATTACTATTAAAAAAACTAAGTTAAAATCTATAAATAAAGCATATGCAAAGTGCATTTATTGTAGAATAAAACTATAAACATGTATACAAAATAAGTGTCATCACTAAGAGACTAAATCCTTTGAAATCTACCTCTTCCGTTTCTTCATCATTCAAGGATCACATCATAGGCACATACAAAGTTGTAGTGAAGAGAGACTTAGGTCAAAGATTGAACAAGAAAGTGGTCATTGTCTTCCATTGAGCAACTTCTTGAAGGGCTCTCTCACGGGCTTGCAATGTTGGTCCAAGTAAAGCATCAACGACACCTAAATCCACCTTTGTATGACATTCCTAGTCTAGAGAACAAAAACATGAATTTGAGGCTAAAAAAAAAAGAAAAGAAAACTACGGATCAAGTTGGCAAGACCAATGAGAATGCATGCTCAATCTAAGTGAGTAATAATTGAATAGATGTGAAGGCACAACGTCTTCAGTTTGAATGACCTCTTAACCTTTGTAGAGATTAAAAGGTAAGAATGATTGAGGTTGATTAGTTTTCAAGCATGAAAAAAAGTAGAAGGGTGTTGCATAAAATCAAAAGCAAACCATTTGTCTTTTATAAATTTTTGAGATTCCTTAAAGAAGTGTTGTCATTTGATTCCTTCCCCATGAAGCATTGTAGTTATTGTTTGTAGTTTGAAGATGTGTTCAAAATTTTTGTTTGCCGACAAATCTTAAGGATTGGTTAAGAATACTAAAGGAGTTTATCTTAACGTGGTCTGCTTGACCCAATGAGTGATCAATTGTAAGGAGTAAGATATAATAATGATTTCAATTAAGCTTAGACAAGCACTAAAGGGGAGATTTATTGAGGGGGATTTGTGATGTTCCTAGGGACTGATCCATTTTACATGGAAAAAACAACATGAAGTGATTTGTGATATATAAAAGAGGTTGGGCATGGCATATACGCTTCAAAGTATGACTATCTGTTATCATATGTATCCGGAGCATGCACTACTAAAGATAGTTCTTCTTAGAATGAAACTTCAACACCTTTTATTCCTAGTAAAGTGAGTTGCACAAGTGAACAATGATGTAGGAAGTAATCTAGTTTTGGATTAACTAGATTTATTTTGCTTACGTGATGCGGCAAGCCACAAACTATGACACGTAAGTTTGAATTTACCTTAACCACTTGTGGAAGGGAATACTGACAAAGTTTGTTAAGGAAAAATCCACAATCTTCTCTTAGAATAATCATCTTTCATCTGATCTAGTTCCTATATGAAGTGTGCTCCCTTTGATTTATGTTAAAGGTAGATGACAAACTTTGCCTATATGATATCGACACTTTTACAAAAAACTTAATATGAGTAGGAAGAACAAATAAAACATAAAGTTAGGATATAACTAGGATAGATAAGATAACATGAGGAATGTGAAAGATTTCTTGGTATAAAAATCTTTCTAAAAATTGAAAAAAAAAATAAAATTTAAAAGTCAGTTGTGCTCCTTATTTTATGCATGATATCGTGTCAAATTAAATACACATGAAAGTTTTAATGTGTTGAAACATCCCGAGAAGTTTACATTAAGGTTTGTCATTTGATAAGAGATGCCCTTAAGTGCTCTATTTTATTTTAATTATGCAAAGACTTAACAAACACATTAGTACTATAATACTATTTCATTTGACCAATTATGCATCTAAGAATTCAATCAAATTCAAATTTGACTTAATAAAATCAAAATGTTCTATAAACAATTCTTTAGTGAAGATATCAACCCATTAATAATGTGTCTTAAAAAGCTCAAGTTCAAAAACTTTTTTTTTAACATCATAATCACAAATGAAGTGAAATGTTACTTTTATATAAAGTGTTGATAAAGTTTTAGATAAGTTGATTATACTAATGGTTGTTATAATATACAAGTATATTGAGTTTTTTTTCTTTATCTCTCAACGTAACAAGAAAATCATTAACTAACAATCGAGACTAGAGATAATTAGTCACTATATTAAATAATTTATATATCATTTCATAAATTAAGAATTATTAATATCTAAAATAATATCTATTTTGAATAAAAAAATATAATTAGGTTATAAATAATTAGCTACCAAGAAATTAATGTTTAAATTAATCTCCAATTTAAAATTAGAGATTAATTTAGAATAAATCATAATAAATATATATAATTTTGGTAATTAATATTAAAGATCAATTTAGAGTTAAATTCACAAATTAATCATAATTTTATATTCATAACGAAGGCTATTTTAAATATCAATAATTTTTAATTTATAAATGATATATAACTTAGTTAATATTATGATTAATTATTTTAATATCTAGAATTAACTGTTATTTAATGATTTTCTTACAGTCTATTACATGTTTGAATAATTTAGTTTCATTTCTAAAGATATTCTCAGTTAAAATCTCACACTCTTTTTAATTAAAAATAACTAATTGATATTAAATTTTATTTAAAATTTAGATAAAAGATATACTTTTGTAAATTTAATAATTTCTTCCATCTCATTATTATTTTTAAGTTTCTTTTTAATATTGTTTAATTATTTTTAATATTAACAATTTAATATTTTTGTTCAGATGTGTTAGTGATCCATGATGGATACAGATTGGTAAACTTTTTTTTTTATCTATCTATATATAAATAAACAAAGATAAATAAGAAAACTATAAAAATTTACTATAAGTGAAACAAAGTGCTTATAGAGTTTTAGGACATAGCTATAAGATTAACATGATGCTATATATTTCAAATAATAATGTTTCAATACTTTTTAGATATCAATGCTCATAATTTATTATTATTATTATTGTATTGACAAAATACGTACTTCCAATAGAATCATAGAGATGAAATATCGCCGTCGCATACATTTTTTGGCCATATCTAGGTAGGTATCTATTATTCTGTAACATTTAATGAGTTCAGATTTATCCAAATGTATAAAATTAGTTCCGAGAAATACGTATATACATAAAGTTGTCGCGCGGAATAATTTGAGTGGAAAATATTGAATATTTTTACATTTTTTTAATATGACAAGTTTATTTTAATTTCTGTGAAACCTTAATTTATTTAATTTAATACTTACATTTAATTTTTAAAACATATTAAGTTGTTGATTAGAAATTATAATAGAGCAACGGCAAACTAAAATAAAATTAATTTAAGTTATTAAAATTAATAACAAAATTATTTCATCATTAAAAAAGCATTTAAAAACAAAAGCGGGCGAGTGTATCAAAATCCGAAGGAAATGGGTTAGTCCTTTTTCTCTTTCTGGTGTTTGCTTCTATGCCGACACAAGAACGATATTACCTCAATTTTCTCTTGGCACGGTGCTGTTCGATAACGTTAGAAAGTAGCAGCATTTGATATGAAATGCACCTTCCTAACATGCCAAATTCCAAGCCTCCTTCTTTTCGTGACCCAGTTACGTAAACCATCCCACACTTGTCGAAGTACACTTCACATTGCTTGTCCCCAACAGAACATAGGTTTTATCCTTTAAACTTCCTCTTTTGTTTATCTTCCGTTCTTCACTTTCCGTTCCTTCGTGGCCAAGATTGCGTAATTTTGTGGCAAAAGGCCAAAAGGGGTTCCGAGTTTTTGTGTGGTTGTGATGTTTTTGTTTGTTGACTAGTGACACTCAGTTCCTTTTCAAGCATAGTGGTTAGGGAAGTTGCTTTTTAAGACTAGGTAAGGTTACCGATTTGTCTGCTAGTGTTGGACTTTGCTTCAGGGATTGGGAAGAGTAATTAGTCCACCTTATTGACCCTTTTTGCCTTTATTATTGCTATCATTTTGGATTTTGGATCAATCACTTATACCATTTAGATACAAGAAGATGAGGGGTGGGAGAAAGAGGAGTATGATAAAGCTCAAGTTTAGCAAGATCTACTCATTTGCTTGTGGTAAAACAACCTTGAAGAGAGAACATTCGCGGATTGGGGGACATGGTCATTCCAGGGTGGTTTTCTGCAATGAACCTGATAGGTTTGAGGTAGGGGTTTTCAATTATACTGATAATTCTGTTAGGTCCACAAAATACACGGTTGCTACTTTCTTGCCAAAGTCACTTTTTGAGCAGTTTAGGAGGGTGGCTAATTTCTATTTCTTGGTGGCTGGGATCTTGGCCTTCACAAAGCTTACTCCTTATACTGCTGTCAGTGCTATCCTTCCACTCTCTATCATCATTGGGGCAACTATGGTGAAAGAGGGTATTGAAGACTGGCGCAGGAAAAAGCAGGTAATTTTATTTTATAAAGTAAATTTCTTCAACTATGCAGCATGAGTATGTAGAATCAAATTGAATTTATACTGGTCTTCTTCTTAACATTGGTCTGTGGTCTCCTCTTGTGTTTGAATGTATTTACATTTATTTTGCAACTTACTGTCAATCAAGTGTTTTTAATAGAGAGCTATACCGCCACTATAGCTGCATAGTAGTGCAAAGAGGCCCTTGCTTGCTACAGGGGCTGCCTTAGCAAAGTGGTCTTAGCAGGCTAAATAGCATGGCTATAGCTGTGCTAAAGCTCTCTGAAGAGATACATTAATGCTTTTTCAAGCATTTCAATTGTAGAAATGAAATTGATAGCTGTAATAGTAATGAAAATGATAAAGAAGACTTGAATTTGAAAGATCACTATTGATAATTGATGATTCCTTTCTAGGAAACTTGTATTTTTTTTTTTTTTTTTTAATATTTACTTGAATGTTTTGTTTGAAACACCTATTATATTTTGTTGTTAATTATGAATGCCTTTGTTTTTTCAGTACGTTCTTTATGAAGTTTTAGAATTTATATGTATATAGCATACACTATACAAATGTTTAGAAAATTCACGAATAGTAGCTATGGTGCTATAGCATTTCAGGTGCCAGCCACTAGGCATGGCTGTTTGTTAGGTTCCTAAATAGTAAATCTAACCAAAACTCTCTCAATAGCACACAGAACAACCAAATATGAAAGAAAGAACTGTATTATTGCTGAAGAATGGATAGTCACTTTACAAAGCATGGGTTTGGGAGCCTAACCTCCCTTGAGAGCATAACCTCTCTTTAAGGTAACAGACCTGACTTTACAAAATATACTTCATAATCCCCCATGATCCATAACCGGGTTTTATTTATAGAATTTCTCCACCTTCCGTTCTAACCCATTAAGTCCTGTCCCCTGTATCCTAACATTACACCCCCCTTCCAAACAACCTTGTCCTCAAGGTTGGAAATGGAAGGCTTGATCTCATGGCTCCTCCTCATCATCGTGTACTCATATGAATGGAACCCTCTGGTAACTGCCCTCCAATTCAGGTTTGGAGGTTTGGGTGGTAATGGCTCCCCGATGAATACCTTGGCAGAGGCGATAGTCAAGAGAGACGAAAGAATGAGAGGGCGGAGGTCAGGGTTTCGCACCCTAAACGCCATCGCCATTGTCGGAGTAGAACTAGGGACGTAGAAAAAATGTGAAAGCTTCTTCATCTTCTCCCTTAGCATCAGAGTCAACTGGATCATCCTTTGCTTCCTCCTCTTCCTTCTTCTTCTCGGCCTCTTTAAAGACTGCATTCTCAGCATCCTTGTGACCCTCTCTCCGTTAGGTGGCAGCCCTACGGGTTCACAAAACACCACCTCATGCTTGTTCAATAAAAACTCCATCTCCCTCTTTTGTTTGTCGATGAGGCTCAAACAATTCGGGCTGCTTTCTCTAGACTCAAATGAGCCCAATACCATTAGCCCCGCTGCCACTTCATCCATTTTTACTAAAGCCCTGGGGCCCACCACTCTTCTTTCCAAAGTGGGGTTCCTCTGCACTGTTATCTCCATCATCGTCAACTTCCTTCAATCCACTGTCACCTTCCCGAGCTTCGCTAGCCACTCCACACCAAGGATGACTGCTACTCCTCCGAGCTCAAAAATCATACCCGTTCGGCCCCCAATCACCCCGTTCGGCTTCATCATTTGTGGCTGAGTGAAACCTCCAGCCGATAAAGCGGACCTCTCCCCTTGTTTCCGGTCTATTTCGATCTCAGCTTCCTTCGTCTACACTTCCTCATCCTCTGACCGCTCGGTATCGTTCAATCGGCATGGATTACAGCACTCGGCCTCGGATCGTTCGGCAATCGTTCCCCGTGTTCGTCCCTCTTAAGACTCGTCCACCATCCCCTTCCATTTGAAAGCCGTCAACCGCTCCACGGCGGTTCCGAACCTTATCACCAGAGCTTCCTTCAACCCATCCCAAGAGCGATCCCTGGCTTTAACCTTCCAGGCTCTGAACCAGTAGCCAACGCTTCCCTCCATGCTCACAGACGCTAATCGTACCTTCTCTTCCGCTACTCCTTGAATTTCGAAGAATCGCTCCGCCCAATTGATCCAGTTCAATGGATCTATCCCTTCGAACACGGGCAACTCCACCCTCTTCCTCCAATTGAACCGCTCACCTTCTCCTCCCCTAATTTCGCCCTCGCGTCTCGTACTCCTATTGGCGTTCATAGGCGCCTGACTGTCGTCAGACTGTTCCCCTTGAATGCGGTGTCGTCCCCTCGATAATCGCCTCACTTCTTGAAAATCCTGGCATTTGGCTGCCGAGTCTTGTCGAATTGCCGTCTTTTTCACCTTCATTTCCTCCCTTGACGACTCCATCTCCGCCTTGCGTCCATCCATTGACGGCTCCATTGTCGCCATTCGTTCCTCCATTATTCCTTCTAATGCGCTTAATTTTTCCCCCCTTCGTCTTCGCTCTCGTTCCTCCCCTGAGCATTCCCTTCTCCTTCTCTGATTCTCGTTAACAGTACGTTGATCATCTACAGACCCCAGACTGCCTTCTAATCCCTTTTCCTGGTTCCACACCCTTCCTCCAAGAACTCGTAAGAGTTCTCTGGTTTCCTGCCGCATTTCTTGCATATTTCTTTTCCATTCTGCTAGTTCCCTTTTCTGTTGGCTGATCCTCCTTTCCCAAGAATTGTCTCTTCCTTCCATGCTTCCTCCCTTTCTTGACCACTTCTTGATCCATTCTTGACCCCTCTCCTAAGGATATCCGACAGGTTGGACCAAATTTTTAGGTTCCTAAATAGTGAATCTAACCAAAACTCTCTCAATAGCACACAGAACAACCAAAGATGAAAGAAAGAACTGTATTATTGCTGAAGAATGGATAGTCACTGTACAAAGCATGGGTTTGGGAGCCTAACCACCCTTGAGAGCATAACCTCTCTTTACAGGTAACAAACCTGACTTTACAAAATATACTTCATAATCCCCCATGACCCATAACCGGGTCTTATTTATAGAATTTCTCCACCTTTCGTTCTAACCCATTAAGTCCTCTCCCCTGTATCCTAACACTGTTCGTCCAGGATTTAAAACTACTCATGAAATCTCTGAGACATATAATTTTTAATAGCGTAAATGATGTCAATAGTTTTTACTGAGCTATACAAGTGTTTTAGAAAATTTAAGTTAGATTCTATTTCACAGTAGCTTTATTAAAAATGAGGACAGAAATTGAATATCAATTTTCATGACTTACAACAGGCAGCTCTATTCTAGTTATGTGTTTAAACCAATGGAATAAGTTGTTGGAAAATAATCTCTCAGACATGTCAATTTCTAGCTGATCATGAAGAGTATTTAATAGTTTCTATAATGACAGTATAGTCAGATATATAAAATTCCAAAACAGTGTCTATTTATTCTTAATTCTACTCCAATATTCCCTATATATGGCAAACTATCAATTCAGGGTATATATTTTAACTAACGGCATGCTTCTACAGGATATTGAGGTGAACAATAGAAGAGTTATATTGCATAAAGGTGATGGCATTTTTGAATATACTGAATGGAAGAATCTGAGAGTAGGTAATATAGTGAAGATAATGAAGGATGAATTCTTCCCTGCTGACCTCCTACTGCTTTCCTCCAGTTATGAGGATGCAGTATGCTATGTTGAGACCATGAACTTGGATGGCGAAACAAATTTGAAATTAAAACAAGGGTTGGATGTAACTTCTTCCTTACAGGAGGACTTCAAAATATGTGATTTTAGAGCTGTCATCAAATGTGAGGACCCAAATGCAAATCTGTATTCTTTTGTTGGAAGCATGGAGTTTGAAGAGCAAAAGTACCCTCTTTCTGCTCAGCAACTTCTTCTGAGAGACTCCAAACTTCGCAATACAGACTATGTGTTTGGAGCTGTCGTCTTTACCGGTCATGACACAAAGGTTATTCAAAACTCCACTGATCCTCCTTCGAAAAGAAGCAAAATTGAGAAGAAGATGGATAAGATTATCTACTTCTTGTTTTGTGTTTTATTTCTAATTGCATTTGTTGGATCTATTATCTTTGGCATCATAACCAAAGGAGATCTGAAAAATGGGTTGATGAAAAGATGGTATCTAAGACCAGATAGTTCCACAATTTTCTTTGATCCAGAGAGAGCAGCTGCAGCTGCTATATTTCATTCTTTAACAGCCTTAATGTTATATAACTTCTTTATTCCTATCTCTCTGTATTTCTCAATAGAAATTGTCAAAGTCCTTCAGAGCATCTTCATCAATCAAGATATCCACATGTACTATGAAGAAGCAGACAAACCAGCTCGTGCCCGTACTTCAAACTTGAATGAGGAACTAGGCCAAGTTGACACAATACTTTCTGATAAAACTGGGACTCTGACCTGCAACTCAATGGAGTTCATCAAATGTTCTGTTGCTGGGGTAGCTTATGGTCATGGTGTAACAGAGGTTGAGCAAGTCACCGGAAGAAGTAATGGTTCACCTATTCTTCATGACCATATTAATGGTCTAAAATCAAAATCTAATGAAATCGGGGACTCTCCGGATAGAAAAGAGCCTATCAAAGGTTTTAACTTTACAGATGAAAGGATAATGAATGGGAACTGGGTTAATGAGCCTTTTGCAGATGTTATACAAAAGTTTTTTCGCTTATTGGCAATTTGTCATACTGCCATACCAGAAGTGGATGAAGAAACAGGGAATGTCTCATATGAGGCTGAATCTCCAGATGAAGCAGCATTTGTGATTGCTGCAAGTGAAGTTGGTTTTAAATTCTACAAAAGGACCCAGAATTGCTTGTCAACGTATGAGTTGGATCCTGTTTCTGGTAATGAAGTTCAAAGGTCAGCTGTTTTCAATTGCTTTTTCTGTTTATGATCTTGATATTATGAAGACTGCATTTTTCCTATCCTAATCTACTTAAAATATTTTAGGATTAATTTTCATTGGGAAAGGCACATGCAGGTACCTAGTAACTTGTCATGTGATGCTAATGGTTAATTTTCAATACAAAAATTTGGAAGTAGCAATTCTATATTCTGTTTCTTGCGTAATCATTTGGCTATCCAGGAATGTGGAGCCTGATATTGATACTTTTCAGTTCATGGATTGGCCAACCTATCATGAGAAATATTAGTAATATTACAATGACACAGTCTTTCTAATTGGTTGAAATTCACTTGAATCTCAAAATGTGGGTGGCTTCTCTCATCTGACGCCGTCTGTTGAGACCACATTCACAGTGGGAGATGACACTGGTTTTCGTTAAACAACTGGGATGCACATGAATTTCATCCAATATGAAAAAAGATGTTGGAAGGAAAGTATTATTGTGTGTTGCTATTTACTATTCACCTACTATTCTAAAGTTGTGTATGGCATAGGTGATTTGTAACCTTGGCTTACAATTATGTATGTGGATCCTAAAGTCTTACCTTCCTCATATGGTACTGTTGTCAAAGCAATTTTTTCCTTTCTGCATGTTTATTTATTGTTGATTATGGTATTTGAAATTAAGGATCTTGTTGTGAATTCAATGTGTGTGTGGGTATTAGTGAAGAAGCTATAAAGCATGGAAACTCTTCCTACTTGAGTTGTTAGAATGTCGACATTTTTTTGTCATTGACATTAAAAATATCCAACTGGTGTTAGATACTTCTCTCTCACTAATTGTTCTATACAAGAATTGTTGGCTTAAACACTTAGCCTGAGTCTGTTGTACGCTTTGACACTTCAACTTAAAACTGAACTTCAAGGACACTAGTATTGTAAAAGAAATAATCTTTTTCTAATATTTAAGTAGTTTGCTTCAAATATCGTATATTGAAAAAGTAATGCCTCTCAATGTCTCGTCATTATTTTTGAGAGCTGCTAATTGTATCAAATAAAAATTGTAAAGTTTAGCAAGGCTTCCCAGGCTTTGAATATTTCACTTTGTACACTTTTACTATTACAACTACAGTAATTACCAAGTGTGTAACTTAATTAGCTGAAAATGAGTGGATATTTTTGTTGACCAAAAATAATGTAACGCTTATCGTCTGGTCCTAAGTGCAAATTTTAAGATGGTGTTAGAATTATCATAGATCTATGGTTAGGCCATCTGCATTGCAACACTCTAGGATGGTAGCCTTGGGCGGGAAGGGATTGTTGGAAAATTGTCTTAATTGCAGTCACTCCCAGCCTGCTTTAATTGTGGTCAATTGGGGGGTTGTCTTAATTTTAGCCTCCAGGGAGATGTTTAGTTTACATTGACTAGAGATATGACTTAAATAAAACAGAGTGTATACGTGGTGGACACCTTGACCACTTGAGCAAGTTTTTGAGGTTAAATAAGGCTCAAGCCCAAGCTCTAAGATGATATTAGAATTTATCCAAAATCCATTGTTGGTCACCTGCATTGCTACAGTTCAGTTCGACAGTCACAAGCATGAGGGAGAGTGTTGGAAAGTTAGGTTAATTGTGGTTGTTGAAAGAGACAAAAATAGATGGAAGAAATGCTGAACATCGTGTGTATGGACTACACAATAAAGTCCATTTCATGTAAGTTGATTGCAATAAATACAAATAATTGTAGTAGATTTTATTCCCATAGACATTATTTTTAATATTCTAATAAATCTGATTCTGATAAGATATTCTTAATAGAGATTCTAATTAAATAAGGAAGCAAATAAAAAACATACAAGAAGAATAACCGTGTCAAATCTTCTTAGATACTCTAAAATATTATAAGATATAATACCTTCAAATATTTCTTATATTTCTAACACTTGTCCTTAAGTTGAAGTTTACTAAGCTTTTATCTTGTTACAAGAAAATAATTAACTTCCCCACAAATTAAAAATAAAAAACATAAAATTGAGAAAAAGTTGGGACCAGTCATCTGAAAATAGTCAGGGCAAATGCGGGAGAAGCTAGAGTAAGTACATCTTGGAAAACATCGAAGCCAGTGCATTTGGAAAGCTGGGTCCTGTGTGTCCGGGAAAAGCTAAGGCCCATGCATCTGAGAAAAGTGGCAAAGGTCTCGAAGGAAAAGGAAAATGTGAGCAACTATGAATTATAGGGACTCAAATTTCTAACAGATTCAGATGAGATTGGTTATAGAATTTTAGGATAACTGTTAGTTGAACGAAGGATGAACCAAATTCCAAATTCCAGCAATAATATGGGATTCATAAAACCACAATTAGTAAAATTTAACTTACCTTTTACTTATCCCCAATTAGATGATATACTTTTAATTATATTAGTTCTTCTTAATATGTTTTAATTACTACCACAATTACTAATAAATTTGTCTTTATAAGCTACAGAAGTGAGGATGTGAGAACTAACAATTTCTTGACTACTTAAAATAGATTATTCCTAATTCAATTATTATTTATAATTATTTGTGTTTTTGAGTTTACTTTCTTCGTGTGAAGTAATTAATTTTGACTGGGTCAGATTAATTTCAATTAACAGGACATACAAGCTTCTCAATGTTTTAGAGTTTAGTAGTTCAAGGAAGCGAATGTCAGTGATAGTGAAAAATGAAGAAGGGAGAATTTTACTACTCTCTAAAGGTGCTGACAGGTCTGTGATTAAATTATTTATAGCCTTCAATACTTTGGAGTTCTTATCTGAGCATTCAACCTATTAACATGCCTTATATTTTCATGCAGTGTCATGTTTGAAAGGCTTGCCAACAATGGGACGATGTTTGAAGAGAAAACAATGGAACACGTGCATGAATATGCTGATGCAGGTCTAAGGACTCTAATACTTTCTTATCGTGAACTTGATGAAGAAGAATACAAGGAGTTTGATGGTAAATTGTCTGAAGTAAAAAGTTCAGTCTCAGAAGACCGGGAAACACTGATTGAAGAATTATTGGATACGATTGAGAGGAATCTAATCCTTCTTGGTGCCACTGCTGTAGAGGACAAGCTCCAAAATGGGGTAGTTTAGAAAAAAAGTTAACATATGAAGATATATCCATTGGAATGCGACTCTGATAATAAGCCTAACAATATTATTTTTCTAGGTTCCTGATTGTATCGACAAGCTAGCCCAAGCTAAGATTAAGATTTGGGTTTTGACTGGAGATAAAATGGAGACTGCCATCAATATTGGGTATAATATTGTGATAATGCTTTTTTTTTTATGTTGGATTTTGTGTTTGACATAATTTCCAAATGCAGTTTCTCTTGTCGCTTGCTTAGACAAGGAATGAAACAAATTATAATTCATTTGGAGATTCCAGAAATTCAAGCGTTAGAAAAGGTTGGGGACAAGATGGCTGTTGTGAAGGTAAAATAAATGTATAGATGTAGTTTGCATATCGAAGACTCCACATAATTACATTGGACATATAACAAGATGGTTCTCTTAAAATATTCTAAATCCTCATAAGATCTTCTTTCATCGAGTTTATTTTGGGTGAATGTGCTTTTCAATGCTGACAATTAAATTTATAATTCATGGATTAGTACATTAAAGTTTTTTACAATAACTGCTTTTATATGGAGTTTTACATTTTTCCTTCCAGAAGATGGAAAAAGACAATGCATGCTTGTCTGTTGCTTAGTTTTTTTAACCCTTAATCGATATTATAGGTTTTATTATTCTGTTTCTTTCCTTTTCTTCTTTCTTTCCCTCTCAAACTTTTCTTTATCTATTTGGAAGGGATTGGTTGCTTGATGTCAAAGTTTCTGTCAGGTACCAGTTAGAAATTAGAGAAAGAATGAACACGTCTTTTTTCTGGGAATTTGAGTACATGAGATCTCTACCAAAGCCAACCTCCACTAAACTTAATACTTGCAGTATTCTCTCCCCGTCTCTGTATAGCCAGATCATACTTAATTTGAAACTGCTCTAGTGCTCCGCTTTAGAAATTTTCCCATGCTGCCTTAGGATTGCTATCCTCCCACAGCTGTTAGGCACATACTTCCGTGTTTCAATGTTCAGTTGCAAGTTGCTCTACGTAATTTACATTTTGTTGAAGTGTTGCTTGGTATGAATCAGCTTCCCATGCATGTTATTTCTTTCAAATACTGGAATACCCATACACATGTTTCTCCACGAATTCTTTTCTTAAGCTCACAAGTCACATGAACAACCTAGGATCTTGGAGCTACTGGTTTAGAATTAGGAAACAGGATTTCTAGAGCATGCCATGTGTTCCTCAAAATCAATATTTCATACTTTAGCTCCTATGACTAGTAAAAGAAATATCAACACATTAGGCTTTAGCTTAAAGCATCTTAGAGAACCTGTGTATTTGAAATTTCGGTGCTGATATTTATAGGCTTACTCATGTTTTTAGGTATCAAGGGAAAATGTGTATCATCAGCTATCTGAAGGTGCTCAACTGCTTTTTGCATCCAGAGGGACTTGCCAGCAGAAATTTGCTCTGATCATTGATGGAAAATCACTAACATATGCTCTAGAGGATAATATGAAAAACATGTTTCTAGAGCTTGCAAGTCATTGTGCATCGGTTATTTGTTGCCGCTCATCTCCAAAGCAGAAGGCTCTGGTATTTTTAAGCCTGTTCTGCATTCCTCTGTTTGGCATGTTATATATTTTTTGTTAATACTGATGATTATTCTAGTTAGCTCTTAAAAGTATTTTATTATTATTGGTCCCTCTCAAGGTTACTAGACTGGTCAAATCTGGAACTGGTAAAACAACATTAGCTATTGGTGATGGAGCTAATGATGTCGGAATGCTTCAAGAAGCAGACATAGGGATTGGAATCAGTGGCGTCGAAGGAATGCAGGTATCCAAAAAATTGACATACTATTCAATATTTAAGATTGATTTTTCACGTTCATATCCTGTCTTAGCAAAAGTTTTTTATTTGTATCCTTTTTCCCCTAGGCCGTCATGTCTAGTGATATTGCAATTGCGCAGTTCAAGTATTTGGAAAGATTACTTCTTGTACATGGACATTGGTGTTACCGGAGGATGTCATCAATGGTATTGCCACTCAAACTGGATCTCAGCGTTCTATAGATTTAGGCCCTGAAGGATGTTCTGATCTGAAAGCTTTAATGGTTATATTAACTTGTTTATTCTTCTGGCAGATATGCTATTTTTTCTTTAAGAACATCACATTTGGATTCACCCTATTCTTGTATGAGGTGTATACATCATTCTCTGGACAGCCTGCATACAATGACTGGTTTTTGTCTCTCTATAGTGTCTTCTTTTCGTCACTTCCTGTAATTGCCCTTGGGGTCCTTGACCAGGATGTATCTGCCAGGTACTGCCTGAAGGTAAGTTGTGTTTATCATCTAAGAAAGTTTGTTTCAAATTCTCAAGCCCTTCAAATGGCCATTTCCAAAATGGAGAACATTTCTCCTTCCTCTTTTCTTGCCTCAAACACTAATTTTCGCTTATATGGTGACAAAAATATGATCCAAACAAGTATTAATATGCTGTCATGTTTCTATTAATATCTGAGAAACAAAAAATTTCATTGTTGTCGTGTTAAAATGCTGTTTTTTGATTTAAATAAAAAACAATAAAACTCACCAAATAAAAGGAAAGAAAAGATAGCAAAACTCTTGCGTAAATTTATACAACTGCTATGCATTGATTTCTGCTAGACCAAATTAGCTTTTCACCTTCATGTTGCAATTTTGTCCTGACATTAACAGCACCTAGGAATCCCATTTCAAAGTTAGTAATACTGTTTAAACACATTAGTCTCTTGTATGTTGCGTAATAGATAAATTCCCCTTGGTCATTATATCTGAAGTAAATTAAACAAGCGTAAACTTGTTTTATCTGCTGAGTGATTGATCATTCATGGTTTTTTCTGTTCAATTTTGCAGTTTCCTATCTTATACCAAGAAGGGGTGCAAAATGTCCTCTTTAGCTGGCGTATAGTACTTAGTTGGATGCTTAATGGATTTATTAATGCCACAATGATATTCTTCTTCTGCACAAAAGCAATTGAGCCTCAGGCCTTTGATGAGGAGGGAAGAACAGCCGGAAGGGATATGCTGGGCGTGACAATGTATACCTGCGTGGTTTGGGTGGTGAACTTGCAGATGGCACTTGCTATACGTTATTTCACCTTGATACAACATATTTTTATCTGGGGTTCCATTGCTTTCTGGTATCTTTTCCTCCTGGCATATGGAGCAATGCCTCCAAAATTTTCTACAAATGTTTATCAAGTCTTCATTGAAACTCTCGCCACATCTCCTTCCTTTTGGGCTGTGACTTTCTTTGTGGCGATCTCAACACTTATACCATACTTCACATTCTCAGTAATTCAGATGTGGTTCTTCCCCATGTATCACCAAATGGTACAGTGGATAAGGTATGAGAGGAAGACAAATGGCTCTGAATAAAAATACTGTGATATAGTGAGCAAATATCCCACAACGAGTTCAACAGCACATTTTGCAGCTGATGCTAACCACAGATAGGCAGAATTACTAACCATAGATAATATATGTATAGTGACATTCCAAAGGGTTGTTAAGAATTATAACTATTTGACTGAAAAGTTATTATAGTATATATGGCATTGATGGATGTTGGAACAATTGAGAATGACACGGAGTGAGTGTAATGTAGTGAGATTTTGGTTGAGATACGTGAGCTATTATATACCATCTATTGTGTTAGGACTAATTTTTTAGGAAAATGTTATCTCTTAGTATGATGTTTTTAAAAAGAGAACAATTACTTTCTGTTGTGCTTGTTGATGAATTTTGTAATAGACGAGAGTGGCTGACTGATGGAAGATACTAAAAAAATGTTTCTCGTGAAAGATTGTTAGATGAGACTTCATTAATGGATGATCCTTGAAAATGGTTTTCATGGATGGTTGGTTGATTAAACTTTTTTGGTAAATGTAACAAATGAATTAAAAAATTTCACGCAAAATCAAAATGTTTTGAAAGA
Source organism: Vigna reflexopilosa (assembly GCA_027742785.1). Lineage (NCBI taxonomy): Eukaryota > Viridiplantae > Streptophyta > Magnoliopsida > Fabales > Fabaceae > Vigna > Vigna reflexopilosa. The sequence goes on from CM050918.1 coordinate 34,035,325, forward strand.
CAGATAACTAGTATCAAATCGAAATTAAATTCTCTGCTTAGAACTCTGCTTTGACAAGGAAGGTAAAAAGAAGACAATTAAGAAGTAAAGCGAACTACGTGTTTTCAGTTTTCGACCAATCCACATTTAGCGATCGACATTATGAATCAAGAATTTGTTTTCAACATCATACTTAGAAACTACTAATAAATATGTAATCATAGTTCAAATTTAGCAATCAAATTTCACGAAATCACTTCTGAAATTTTTCTTTTCCAAAAAATGGTCATGTAGCATTGTGCCTTTTGTATTGATTTTACAGTTATTTAAGGATTAAATATCTTTGGTCCTTAAACTATGCAATTTTGCTTTTCATTTCTATTTTAAACTTTGATGGTGTTAAGTTTTTTTTTTTTACAAAATGTGGATGTAGTAATTCTCATCCAAAGGTGTTAGCGTTTTTTTACGTGAAAAACGATGAATCACGCTGACCTTTTAAGACCTTGATAGGAACTGTATCCAATATAATTTATCGTGTATCATATCTAAAAACAGTTAATTTTGGATGAAAGTATCCATGCATTTTTAAAGTATAAGATTTTTGTAATTTGTTGTTACAGGACAAATTTCTTCCTTATATTCTTCATATGTAATTAAGGATAGGATTATAATTGTATGTGCATTTTTTAAGTATAGGATTTTTATAATTTGTTACCGTTAGGATAAATTTCTTTCTTATATTTTTCATATGTAATTAAGGTTAGGATTACAATTGTCTTACAACGTATAAATATAAACACGCAATTTGTCATGTAAAAGAAAAGAAAAAACTACATTTCACTTTTTCTTTTCACTATTAGCACAGAACACAAAGGCAAAATATTTTCACTCTATGATCTTCGCGGTTAGATTTGTTTTGTTTGTGCTTTTGAAAGGTGAGTTGTGATATTGTGTACGAAATTGCATTCTTTTTATTAAAAATAATATTATCAATGGGTTTTAAATTCTAACTTTGTTACTTTGTTGCAATATCGTGTGTATGATTGATTAAACCACTGGTATTTCTTAATGCGCTTGGGGTTTTTGCTGTTTGGGGGTAATAATTCTCGGTTTGGTTGGTGATTGATATGTTGATCGAAGCTTAGTATCCGATTGCAGTAATAACTCTGATTATGAGTGAATGTTTCTATCTTGGAAGATTAATTGACATGAAATTAAATTTACGTGCATGACTTTTTTTTCTTTTTTTCTTTTTGGTGTGCCATATGTATTGAATGACCATTCAATTAACAGTTTATTGAGCGGTTAACATACTTATAGTTGGTTCTCAAAAATCATATGACTTTTATTGGAGAGGTAGTGATCAATGGTAAGTCATCATCCAATGAGTGATCATGATGGTAAATTAAACACATTTATAGGTAAAGTATGTTTATCAACTATTGGACTGTGATTAGGTCAATGTTAATTGAAAGCTCATTATGAAATCTATAAATACGGATTTAAGGTAACGAGGTGGATGATCACATTTATTGCATTATTAAGAATTGACCTTGATCACTGAACGATCATCTACTGACTCAAACATTAGAGTGCTTTTTGCAGGTCATTCCCACACAGAATTACGAAGTATTGGAGTGAAGACTTGGATTGCTAGACAATCGGAAGGTTATTTGGAGTTTAGTATTGAAGACAGTTGACCTCGACCCTACTATTGAAACATTTTGATGTCCACCGTGGAATCGAAAAAGACTGAGAGTAAGAGCCTAATGGTGACCACAAGGAACGTTAGTAACACAACAGGAGAACCACCAAGACCCAATAGAGATAATAAGGATATTACAACAACAAATGATGAACATGCAGACGAGGCATGAAGAAGAGTTTACGACCTTAAGAGTCGAGCATGCGGCTGCTCAACAGGAGCAGACCGCCTAACATTCCACCCTTAGAACGACCTACACCGACTAAACTCGAAGAAAACACCAAACTCGTGCAAGAGGAGAGCACATGAGCGAACAAGGAGCATAACTCAGTGCAGATGGCAAACAAGACAGATCTTTTACTGTTCTTTAGTGCCATTATGGAGACACGCATCCCCGAACAGTTGGTTCCCCCAACTTTTAATATGTATGACAAATCATGTGATCCGGATGACCACCTGAAGATGTTTATCAATCGCATGGCCTTTCACACCACCAATGATGTAGTTTAGTGCAAAGTTTTCTCCTTGTCTCTTCAAGGAGAGGCGCTAGAGTGGTTCAACTCTCTGCCACCCAACTCTGTGGAGAACTTCAACAACATCCGCACATTGTGCGGTTAATAGTTTACAATAAGTCGAGTGCAGGACCTGACAACCTTGATCATGATGGATCTGAAGCAAGAGAAGGACGAATTGTTGCGGCCCTTCATGAGTCATTTATCCAGATCGCTTAGCGAATTAAGGATTTGCACCCTGACTTCACCCTACAGCACGTCATGACGACTTTGAAGCCAGGACCGTTTGCTGATAGTTTATGCCGCAAGCCGCCTAAGTCAATGAAGGAGTTAAGAGAACGAGCAACAAAGGATATGAGGGTGGAAGACATGCGGGAGTTCCGCAAGAAGCAGCATTAAGAGGTTGCCAACAATGAGAAGAAAGAGGCGAAGAAGCTGAGCGACGATAGTGACAAGATGAGTGGCTTGCATCCTAAACACCTCCCATGTGGTCCACATATCCATCAATGCACTACGAGTGAAGATTTTGTAAGAAGCCTTGAGCACGGATTTGATCCCTGCTCCCAAGAGGAAGTCAACCCCTATTAGAGTTGATGATAATAAGGATTGTTTGTTCTGAAATCTATAAATATAAGTTTAAAGTAAAAAGGAGAATGATCGTATTTATTATACTATTAAGAATTGACTCTGATCACCAAACGATTATTTACTAACTTAAATATCGAAATACCTTTTATAAATTACCTTCACACAAAATTACGAAGTATTTGAGTGAAGACTTAAATGGCTAAACAGTAAAAAAAGAATTTAAAATTTAATATTAAAAATAATTGATCTCCACTCCACAACATTAATATTACAATATTTTTTATATCCACTTTAGTGCGAGGTCGATTTTAATTATGTCCCACACATGGATTTGGATGGTTTTATAATAATGGTGGAACATATACTTTGGGCTCTTTTCAGGTTTAATTTTCCTCAAATTAACGCACTTGTGTGGTAGTTTAGTTTTCCTCGATTAATGCACTTGTGTGGTCATTTACACGTTAATATGACAAACCTGTCCAATTTCAGGTTTATATGACAAACCTAACATGCGCTGATTGGTCCGTGGGCATTGTAACATTCGAAACTCTACCACAAGCTTACACTTATTTATTTATTAGGTTAAATATGTTTTAGTCTCTATATTTTGGGGCGATTTTGGATTTAGTCTCTTTTTCAAACTAAGGTATAATTTAGTCCTTCAACTTTAAAAAACTCTGACTTTAGTCTTTTTTACCAAATTTTTTTAAACTTTATTTGCTGTTTCAAGCATGTTTCATTATAGCATTTGAATTGTTTATACTGTTTGACACATTTTTGCTTTAATGTTAACTGAAAAACGCGTTTGAAACAACAAATAAAGTTAAAAAAAATTAATAAAAAAGACTAAAACCAGAGTTTTTTAAAGTTGAAGAACTAAATTGTACCTTAGTTTGAAAGAGGGACTAAACCCAAAATCACCCCAAAGTATAGGGACTAAAAACATATTTAACCCTTATTTATTTATTCACCTTCCATTTCTTATAAGAATTTTACTCATTTTTAATTAAACTTCATATTTTACACATTCTTATTACTTTTGAACTTTTATTCTTTCTAACCATTATTTTAAAACTTTTCGGTAATTATAAAATTTATTTATATTTATTAATTATCATATTGATTCTTAAACTTACTTTGATAATTAAAATTTTACTTCATTTAAAATTTTAAAAATTGATTAAGATGTCAAGTCTTGATAATTAAAATGTTAATAATTATTTAAAAAATTTTATTAGTAACGTTAAATCTTAAATTTACTTAATAATTAAAATTTTCATTCATTTAAAATCTTTAAATAAAAAATTAATTGTTATGAACTTATTTGATAATTCAAATTTTCATATTATTTTTAAAAATAATTTATTATCATGTCAAATATTAAATTTGTTTAATAATTAAACTTTTTATTATGTTAAATATCAGATTTATTTGATAATTAAATAATATTAAAATTTCAAATTTAAAATTATCAACCAACAAATAATTTTTAATTATTGATGGTATCATGTTACCATTCTTTAACCAAAAACATTTTTAATTCTTTACATAATATAAAAAACTTGTTTTAATTTTTATTTGCTCTTTATAACTTATTTCTATAACATATATAGTCGATTTTTACTTTTTTTATATTTATTTATTTTTTATTAAATTATTATTTGATATTTATATAATTATTATTTCTTTATTTGTATTTAACATCAGAAAAAAAAGTGTATATGTTTTTTTCATCAAATACCTGTCAATGTCATGTTTTTTTTTATGATTTTTATTTTATATAAAAAAAATATTTAAATAAACTTGAAATAATAAAGGGTATGTACGAAAGGTACAAAATTTTGATATTTATTAAATAATAGGAACTGAAAATAAAAATTAAACTTTTTTAAAATAAAAATGGAGACCAAGTCCACATCTGAGTCCATCTCCCTATTCAAAGCAAATCTTACAAAAGGATGACCAGTACATAATGGAAATATTGACTGTTTTTATTATTCTCATTTTGAATTTGCTTTTAATGCAAAATATTACCAATTTTACTTGAACCTTTTTAGTAAACCTGGGTAATTATATATTATTTTTATATTTGATCTATAAACAATCTTATTTTAGCTAGCAAAAATACAACAATTTGACCATTTTTGTTTAATAAACTCTGACCATTTAATACATTTACTAATATATCTATTGTGTTAATGTCTATTTCAGTGAATAATGAATCAATTATTTTTATTTGGATATTGTTGAAAGCATCCAATGGTATAAAGATAAAATTTATTCAATATGATATTTTGAGTTATCGACGCTGTCAACTGAACAGTGTTAATTTATAGGCAGTAATATTGCTTCGTTCATGGACCAACAAACATAACTGAAACATAAAACCCTTAAAGGAAAATCATACTTTGACACTTTCAAGATGACAAATTTTTGATACCGAATACGTGTCATGTTTTTATTGATCAATGTTTGAGAAAACAAATTTTTTAAGTGGTTATTTTTTTTTATTTTCTCAAACATCGACCAATGAAAACGTGACACGTGTCTGGTGTCAAAAATTTGTCATCTTAAAGGTGTCAAAGTATCATTTTCCGGTTGTAGTTGAAGTACAAGGAGACAAGTAAAAGATGGACATTGATGATATACCACCAGAAAAACTCAGGAGCAATGAGAATCCACATAAGTGCTTCACATCCGACTACACCAGAGACATTGAATATGAAAATAGTTGGAGAGCTGGTTTGAGCTGTGGAAGCAAGTAGGTGAGAACATGCTGCTGTGAGGAAGATCAACACAGTTGGAGTTGAATGTTGGAAGGGGTTGGTGTCTGAACCTCCATACTTAATACCTATTGAAGTCAATTCCAACGCCATCATAATAGTATAACCTTTGTTCTTCATGGTGTTTATGAAAATTAAGATGAAAATTAAAAGAACAAATGAAGATAAATAATACTAAGAGAAGGAAAAGAGAGAAGATTGAGATGCCAAGTAATAAAGGAACTGTTATTTAACGGGGAAGTCGAAGAAATATATATATGTATATGATGGTATGACACGGATATTAACTTACAAATATTGAACTTACAAAGAGAACCTTGTCGCTGTCAAGAACAATAAATATTCAACTTACGAAGATAATCTTGTCGCTTTCAAGATTAGCTTTCTCAATCTCAACATTTGCAATGGTTGAAAAAGATGAGGAGTTTTAGGATGATTGAATCGACAGATTTAAATAAAAAATTGGTGATAATTGTTTAAGGAACTTGGAGATAAAAGTGAAAAATTTTAAAGATAAAATTTATATAAGTTTGAGAATGATTTATAGATAATTTTATAATTTTATTTTTTTAATTAAAATTAATATTATTATTTTAAAGAGAAAATTTGAGAAAATGAAAATAAAAAGAAATAAATTGAGCAAATAAAGAAACATTTGCCACTTATGCATATAAGAAAAGCTTCACAAAAAATAAAGGAACCAAAAGGTCAAAGTTATCCCAAGCCACATATGGGAATGATGTTCAAAGCACTTACTCCTTTTATGATAGGCTGAGTTGCCAATTGCAATTAATGGTACCCTAAACTCAGTTGCTCTGAATGAAAGACTATGTCGGAAGCTTCGTTATTATTATTATTTTTTTATTTTGATGTAAATATTTAAATTTATTTTAAAAGTTTATTTTTATAAAAATATTAAATTCAAAATTAAAAAAATATTTGTAAATATTTATTGATATTTACAAATATTAAAATAAATAAATTCTATAATGTCCTATGCATAATCACGGATGACACTTGCTAAATATTTGGAAACAAATATGTTGAACAGTTCACCACTTCTATATTTTATAATAAAATTTTTTCTTTATTCTATTTGTATCATTTCTAGTTCTTATTATAATTTAAGATTTATAATAATAATAATAATAATAGAAATTATAAGAGTAAAATATAACTTTTATAATTTAAATTTAAATATTATTAGTCATAAAATTATTATAACAATAATATAAATTAATTGATATATGTAATAATTTTTATTAAATAAATACTAATAAGTATCATTTATTAATTTATAATGTTAATATTATTTTATAACATTAATGAGAAATTTCTTAATTTAAAAATATTTTCTCTTACATAATTTTATCATTTTAATTAACATGTTATTTGTAATTACAGTGAAAGTTTAAGATAAATATAATAACAGAGGACATAACAATTAATTATTATCATTATATATAAGATACTAGTTGTAACATCTGAAAATATAACATACAATTACATAATAGTTATCACACATTTAATATAAAAAATCAGTTAGAGAAAAGATTATAAAGTATAATTTAGAGTCATCCAAAATAATCATAAATTTAAAATTTTATACACAATATAATTATAACAAAACTATATGTAAGAATGGTCATCTCAACTACAAAACAGAAGCAAAACTAACACAAAACTCTACTATTGTTGCCTCAGAACATCTGAAAAATCTCCACCTATAGCCTACTCCACTGATATCCTCACCCTCTGTTCACACCCATCAGATGATCATCGCCAAACCAAACCAAAAAACATAACAAAAAACACAAACAAGAAAATGGTAAGCTAAATTACAAAACAAGTCAAAGATCATTTATAATGTATCATACAAGAATCATATATATATATATATAACATACACCAATCCAACCATTTTAATATGAACAAACCTAAACCAACTTTCCGGACTTAGAATGACCCCCTTTTTCCTTCAAAACACTTCTAAACTTCAACTACAAACTTCACTTTCATAATAGCTAAGATTTCAAACCCCAATATACACCCAACAAGTCTCAATCTACCTCATGACAATGCCTAAACAATAGTTCACTCTCAAAAGCCTCTATTTCTCAAACTCACTCATGCAAGCATCTCCTCTTAGGCTTAAAACTCAAAGATGTAACAATTTCTCATCGCAACCACCTTGTATTTAGTTTCTAATAACAACACAATTTCATTAACCAATTCACAACAGTATAACATATCAAGATCACACAATTATAACTACACTCAACATCATACCATCCAAATTAACAATTAAACACACTTATAAAACACCCAATCATAGTAAAATTTTCAAAATTAACAATTCATAGAAATACCAAATTAGTAATATAACCATAACTAAAGCAAGAATCCTTCCCTTACCTTAGAAAACCCCTACAGCTCCAAAATCCTCGACCATTGCATCCACCGCAAAAAACTTCTAGAAAAGTTTACAAATCACCGATTAATGATTGTAGACAGACCGTAAAACCTCAATTGAACCAAGAATCAAGGAAGAGAAGTTCTTAACACATGCAAAACAGATTCTTTTTGCATGATCATGAACCGAAAAATACCAAAGAAAAGAGTATAAACTTACTTGCTTTAAACAACGAATTGATAAGCAAGATAGGTAGACCTTGACATCGTGATCGTCTAGACACCTCCTGATCGTCAAACAAATGATCAAAGAGTTAGAACACTTAGAGAGATGTGGGAGGAAACAAAGATAAAGAGTTCTAGAGAGATATGTGTGTTTAAGTAATGAGACGAGTTTAGAAAATTTTATTTATATTATGAAATTATTTTATAATAAAGTACTCGGTCCCTTTATTTTAATACACCTAACAACTCTACTATTTTATTTTCTAGGATTATTAATTTTTCATTATTATTTTATATATAATAAATCGTTAGTGATAATTATTTTTGACGTAACATAATTTGATTTTAGTAAAAATAAATATTTTTATTACTATTAGAAAAAAATATTAATAATAATTATTTTTGTTATATTATAATTTTATTCTAATAAAATTTAAAGTATCATCATAAATACAAAAGTGATAATTTAATTATTATTATAAAATGTTAATAACAACATTTATTTTATTTTACTAAAACTAATTATTTTTAGCATTTACTTCCAAGATGTTTTGGGAGGCGGTTGGTGAAGGGGTACATAAAAGTAGAGCCTGATTGAAATTCTTAAATTCTAAGGTCACAACAAAAATTCTAGAACAAATAACATTCGGCTGGGGTTTTGAAAAATGGAGACACTGAATTCAGAATTTCCCAAACACTGGGCATAACCTAGTTTCGATTGCATGACTGTTTAAAGATCATTTTTTCTTGCATCTCCATTTTTATCCTCTTGCACCCTTATCTTTCATAATCATGCTTTTGCTCTCATGAAATGCTATTAAAATAAAGAAGAATTAAAATGGTATTTTTGTTCTTCCTTCCAACACTACCTTCACCCCTCACCTCGTAATTGTGCTTCATCTGTTTCTTTGTTCTTTGTTCTTTCTCGTGAAGGAAATTCAACAACCAAGATTCACAATTTTATTCTGCTTTGGAAATGGTATGACTTTGTTTTATGCTGTAATTCTTGGTAGGGTTCTGGTAGTGGTGAGTGTTTTGTGTTTGGATTTTTAAATTTAGTTTCGGATTCAGTAATTCAGAATCTAATACCAGATTCGAGACCAAATTGAATAATTCAGAAGCATGAAGTTGAAACAATACGGAATAGGACAATTCAAAAATACAATACTGAATAAGACAATTCAAAATGCAGTACAGAATCCAGGAGTCTACTTCGGATTGGACAATCTAGTATACACCAGTAAATTTTCAAATTAAGTAATATGAAATGCATTTTCATATTCTGAACAACATTTCGAATTGGTCAATCTGATACTCAATTTTAATCATTGGATTGGTCCATTCGAAATACAATATCAAATTCGGAAATGCATTTTACCAATCCAAAATTTACAAGTATATACTAAATTCACCAATTCAGAATGATTTATCAGATTCAGTATTACATATCAAATTGACCAATCCAAAAAACACATGGATAGAACCAATACCTCTTTTCTTAGCCATTTTTCTATATGAAAATCGTCATATCAAAATCATCTCAAAATATATCTTCATAACAAAAACAAATGACTAACTTTGCCTTATTCCTTAAACCACTTAAACAACTACTCTGAACCCAACCGATAAAAACAATAAATGAAAAAAAAAAAAAACACTACAATACATATTGGACTGCCCAATTTGAAAGTGATTATTCCGAATTGACCTATCTGAGAAAATTGTACTAATTTGAGCAATCCGAATCCAATAGGTCCTCTACGCTGACACTCAAATAAAATCAATTTACATTTAAAATACATATAAAATATTAAAAGTTAGTATAATATACTTTATGAAATTTAGTTTATATTTTGTCATGTTTACACATTTCTATCACTATATATCCACCTTATTTTATCTATATGACGTAAGCTTAACAGAATGTTGACAACGTAAGCGCAATAATAAATCTTGATTTTTTTTATCTTTTCTTCATGTAATCCATTTTATATAGACTTCATTAAAAAAGATTTGTTACTCAGAACATTGACTTTCACGTAGGGATGTATTCTTTTGGTATGAGATGCTATGTTGCTTTTTGTAGAGGTAACTGTACTGCTTGTACGGAAGAGACAAACAGAAGACATAAAAGAAACGTTACAAGAATATCTTCCTATCTTTTAATGTTATTCTAATTTGATGCAGAATTTTTGAATAAAGCTTTGTACTGATTTGATCTACATAGAAAAAGAGAGCAAAACACACCAGACAAAAAAGTATTATTTCGTACATGAATTAAAGCGTTAGACATTTTTTAAGTGTTTAGATATTGCAGGCATAATAGGTACATAAGTGTTTAGACAAAGTCTATTTGAGTAATGTTTAACATTTAGGATATGGTTTATGCATAGAGCGCTTAAGGAACTTATCATAGACTATTTATTTGATTTAAACGCTGTTTTGTTAAACACTTTTGTTAAACTTTAAAATTAGGCTTGCTTAGACGATCTTACCATAATAAATTTAGTTATTATCATTTGTGAAAATACCTGCACTACCCATAACTATATTCACTTTTTTATAATAATAAAAACTGATAAAATTATAATTATAAAAAAATATAAATAATTTGTACAATTTAATTATAGATATTTTTTATTTATTTTGTAAATGATTTATATTTATTTAATTTAAAAAATGATTAAGAACATCACATATGGATTCTGTAACATCTCATTTTTAATAGTATAATACTACTAAAATAAAATGTTACATAGATGATGATAGAACAATTATACAAAATTAAAACTCCCGCAAGGACAATATCTATACCTATAAAACCATCTTACTTGTCATATGAAACACTCTCACTTTTCGCTGGAGTAACTAAAAAACACGTCTCCCTAAGCTCACACCATTTAAGTGATCATCGCAAAAGAGAAACATACACAAACAAAAAACACAAAAGCAAGGGAAAGCTAGTGTACAAATAAAGCCTCAAATGACAATTTGGTTTAACAACTAACAACATTCAAGAACTAACAACATTCAAGAACAGGAAATTCATACAACCACCATAGCACTATACTCAGTTATCCGGATATAATGCTGATATAGACTACTGCAGGCATGCACTCATGGTAGTATTTATACTCTATAGAGTAACAAACAAGGGTAACTCGACCTACTCACCATAGGTAAATCTTCTACTCCTAAAACCCAAAGGGCTTGGATGAAGACCTCCTAAAGCTGCAGTCTTCAATGCCTTTCCCCAGAGTGACTCTGGCAAGGTGGAATGACATATCATACTCCTTACCATATCTTGAAGAGTCCAATTTCGTCTTTCAGCCACCCCATTCATGCTAGGTGAACCCGACATGGTGTACTGTAGGACGATTCCACATTCCTCTAGGTACTTAGCAAAAGGTCCTGGACGTTGTTCACTTGATCCGTCATATCTGCCATAGTATTCACCACCACAATCAGATCTGACATTCTTAATGCGTTTGTTGAGTTGATTCTCAACTTCAGCCTTGAAAGATTTGAACATGTCCAATGATTGAGACTTTTCATGGATAAGATATAGGTATGCATATCTAGAATAATCGTATATGAATGATATAAAATATTGTTGACTATTCCATGAAGGTGTAGGGAATGGACCACAAATGTCCGTATGTATCAGTTCTACGACATATGTAGCTCTATATGCACCAAATCTCGATGTCTTGGTTTGTTTTCCTTTAACGCATTCAACACAAACATCAAAATTTGTGAAGTCAATGGAATTCAAAATCCCATTTGACACAAGGCGTTCAACTATATTTTTAGAGATGTGACCTAGATGTTTGTGCCACAATGCTCCTGAATCATTATTGTCAATTTTTCGCTTAGTACTAGACGATTCTATATTGAATGATTCAATGTAAGAAGTTGTCGTATCAAGAATATAGAGGTTATCATTGTCTGAAAGTGAATCAGTCCCAACAATATTTGAATTTAAAGAGAATTTGATTTCACGGTTTCCAAATGAACACAAATATGTTGTCCATATAAGAAACTGAGGCCAAATTTTGTCTAAATGACGACACAACAAAAGTGTCTTTCAAATCCAAGTAGAAACCAGTGCACAATAACAATCTAAAATTCTCTATAGCTTCCACCTCTACCGATTTGCCATCTCCCACATAGATCCATCTTTCAGAATCAATTGGTTTTCGGTAGTTTATACATCCCTTCATTGAAACACTGATGTTAGTAGTTGCATCATAATCTAACCACCAAGTGTTCATACGTACTGAAGCTAAATTGACCTCAGAACAGACCCAAGCAAGACTGTGCCTAAAGCTTATACGATCAAGGATTATCTTCATGTTCTTATTCCAGTCTTTAAAGAAATTAGCAGATATTGAAGCAATCGTGACTGTATTTAGAATAAGAGAAACAAAGGAATTAAGCTCACACCATAAAATTAACAATTATATAAATATAATTCAAATAATGGTCTATCCCATCTCAAGACACCCAATGCCCCATCAATATCAAGTCTTTGGACAGTAATATTAACTGCTAGAGGTATCTTGGTGTAATGGTTAACATTGATGATAAGAACATGTCCAATAACAAACCTATCTTTGGATTGATTTTATTATTGACATGTAAAACCTTATAATTATCACACGTTACCATTACAGGTGCGTATACAATCCGGCCAAATATTAAGCTTCCTTTGGGTCAACCAATACTCACATGGATATGCATAAACATGAACATTCATAATTTCTCTATGAACTACTCTAGATAAAAAAGACTCACTTTGGTGATTTCTTAATTATCAATAGCTCATTTAATAAATTATAAACAAGACCAAAATTAAATTTTATTTATTCCTAATTAATTATCAAATTTACTTTTACTTTATTTCAAAATATTTAAATTTTGAATTAATTTATTTCAAAATTTTATTTTATCTTAAATTATTTTAATTCTTTATCTCTACACAAGTAATGTGTCCTCATCCAAAGTAGGAACAAATGCATGGGTCAATGAGCCCATCTTAAAACTAGCCCATGGCACAAAGAAGAAAGAGAGCAAACACTAGGTTTCAATTTGGGGGTTTCCCAAATTAGGGTTTCAATTTGGGGTTTTCCCAAATTAGGATTTATAAAAGAGATTTTCTGGAGGATTAAATTCTAGAAACATAGGATTTTAATTTTCAATTTTGTGATAAACATTAGGTTTCAGATACTGGAGAATACCAACTATGGAAATTTTATTATCATAATCCAAAACGCATTCTAGGACCAAGAATTCAATGCAGATTATAAATCATTAAAAAAGCCCAAAATTTATAATCATAATTTCTCATAAAATTGGAAAGATAAAAAACAAAACATTTCTGCCAATTATTCACTAACATGCTCTAATACCAATTGTTAGAAATATTATGATTGACAAACAATGAATAATAAACCCTTTAATCAAAGCAGTTCCCAATACCCTTAGAACATTAAAGCGGAAGCAAGGATTAGACATTAGGAATAATTAATTAAGAACCTGAATTGGTCTCTGATATCCCTTTGTAAAGAACCTGAATTGGTCTTTGATCTTCCCTTTGTAAAGAACTTGAATTGGTCTCTGATCTTCCCTCTATTGAGCACCTTAGGTTCTCTCTGGATTTTCTTTTCTGACGGAGATAAAGAGAAAGAAACATGAATGATACGATGTGCTCATAGATGGGGACCATCACCCTTTAAATAAATTTTGACGGTTAATATTCTTTAATTTCAATAATTATAATTTGATTCTTTCAACAAATTAAAATTATTGCTGGTGTCTACACAATATTCATTCTTTCATGACAAATATACCCTTAGTTATATTTATCTTAATTAAATCATTTTATAAAGTTGACTAATAAAATATAATGACCCTAACACATTTAATAATTGTTATATATATATATATATATATATATATATATATATATAAAAGTTACCCATTGCTAACATATTTTTCTATAATATGCATATCATTGAAGTTAATATAAACGTTATAAAAAAAATTATAGAAATCAAAATTTGAAATGTGTTAAATATTTCTGGATTGTGTTTTACATCTTCAGTCATATTAAACATTTTTTTATGAATTAATAGATGATTATTGTTTGTACCAAAATTCGTCCGGTTCTCTGAGGTAAAATGAAAATTTTTTAATGGTAACATATATGATCTAGAGTAGTGTTAGTCCAGACTCAATAATAGGAACACAGGAGTAAATTGATGTGTATATGTATTCCTATTTAACCCTCGTAAATATTAATAATGTAACAACAATATACATGACAGGTCATCAATATAGTATTTTAGAGTAATAGTAATAATAATAGTAATAATAATAGTAGTAGTAATAATAATAGTAGTAGTAGTAGAATATTTCATTATACAGATAAAGAATGAAAATATGGAAGCAACAATAGTACAGCATGTATGCACCTGCACAACTGCAACTGATGTACGAATTGGCTTGTTCAGCATTGAATTTGAGGTCCTTGTTTCTGATCTCTGGGTTAGATTATCATCAGGGATTTTGTGAATCTGGTTACCCATTTTTGTCAAGTTTACTCCACTTCCCCCATCACTAGATAAATCAGTTTTTTAGTGGCTTCTTTATGTTTAATCGCTCGTACTTTTCCAATTGAGACAGATTCTCCAAGCATTTTTTACCTATTCCTGATGAACATTATACAGTTTACATTTGAAACTAATTAACCTCTACAATAGACAAGCATAATCACAAATATTTTACAAATCTTAAGGTCATATAAAATTAAGAAATAGGCCAAGCATACTGATATTATGGTAAAAACCTCACATTTAATAGAATAAATTACTTTATCTAGTACTTTCACCCACCTACCCAATAGACTAATATTTTGGATTCGACTTGTACTCAATTTCTACCATTCTCAACAATTACACCAACTGTAAGGTAATGAGACCATTCATTTGACAGTGGACTAAGTCATACTAAATTCTGTTTTGGGTATAAAATAATCATATACCTTGTTTTTCTGGAGACATCCTGTACACTTTCTTTGATGTGCTTTAGTTCCCCTGAAGCTCTAGGAGCCATGGGTTTAGGATGTGGACCTCCAAAAGATTGGTCTTCAGATGTGTTGCCAGCAGAGATACAAAGAACCCTTCTTAGCTCTTTTGTATATTTTCTATTGCCTACGGTAATTGAATCGAGTGGCAAACTGATACAATATGCATCCAGAGGAGAGTGGATCAACTGCTAAGCCCAAGAGAAATATTAGGAGATCCACAGATTGGGATGAATACGTGCATTGAGAAAAAGAGTATTATGTTTGTTTTGTGAGAATCTTTTTTGTTAGAACATTTTCTTACTGTATTTACGTGGTTACCGTGATATACGGATAAACCGTTAGTGATGCAGAGAATATAAATATTGTAATAAAACTTAGAAAAGGGGAATATCATTTACCAAATTTCTATCTTCTCTGCTTGGAGGCCTGGTACCTCGAATACCAGAATTGTTCACTCTAATACTTATCATTTGGTGCTTTCAATGACGACCTCTCAACCGTCTGCAATAGACCTTCTCATTGAGCAAGTGTCACGACTCACAGCTCGCATCGATGATCTTTCTTTAGAGGTTGCTTCCCTCAAACAGAAACCCTTAACGCAATCATCATTTCCGAAGCAAACTCTCAAGATTTGGTTGGATTGTCCTCATTTTGATGGGTCCAACGCGTTAGACTGGATTTTTTCCGTTACTCATTTTTTCGACTATCACCAAACCCCAGAAGCCGATCGTCTTCAGATCATTTCCTTTTACATGGATGGACCCGCCCTTAGTTGGTTTCAGTGGATGGAGAGAAATCACTTCCTTCGTTCTTGGAAGGATTTCTTCCACTCGTTGGAAACACGCTTTGCTCCATCTCTTTTTCAGAATGTGAAGGGACGACTCTGCAAGCTTTACCATACTGGGTCTGTTTTGCAATATCTCAATGACTTTGAAGGCCTTGCAAATCGGGTCACCGACGTTCCTCCTTCTTTTTTGCTTGAGTGTTTCATTTCTGGTCTTCGTCCAGACATTCAGCGTGAGGTGCTCGCCTTCCAGCCGGTGTCGTTTTCGAAAGCGGCGAAGTTGGCCAAGCTTCAAGAGGACAAATTTAACTCTATCGCCCAACCTCAACGGAGTTCCACTGTACCCGTTGCACGATCTCTACCATCGACACCACGCCAAGCTCTCCTCCCCACACCAGTTACGCCAATTGTTCCATTTATGCGTTTGTCAGCTTCGAAAATGCAAAATCGTCGTGAACGGGGGTTATGTTACAACTGTGATGAGAAATATAATCCTGGGCATCGTTGCAAGTCTCGTTTCTTTCTTCTCGTGCATGACGATGAGGAGACTATACCTTCCGATCTTCCTCCAGACGATTCTACTGCTTCCACTATCCCTGACTCTGCGCAGTTGAGTTTAAATGCATTATCAGGGCATTTTAATTCCAAAATGTTTTGCGTCACAGGACAAATATTGGAGCATTTCGTTCGCATTCTCATTGATAGCGGAAGTTCTCATAATTTTCTTCAATCTAAGCGAGCCCATGAATTGGGTCTACCTTTTCAACCTATGAAACCACTATCGGTGATGGTTGGCAATGGACATGCCTTGACTTGCTCTCAGGTTTGCACTCAGGTCCCTCTCTTAATCCAGAATCAAGCTTTTTTGGTGGATTTTCATTTAATTGATCTTTGCGGGCCCGAGGCCATGTTGGGAGTGCAATGGCTTCAGAGTTTGGGTCCTGTTTTAACCGACTATGAACATCTTACCATGCAATTTACTTGGTCAGGCCAGATGGCCAAATTGATAAGTGACGTTAATAATGATTCTTTGCCAATTTCGGTTCATCATTTACATAAATTGTCCAAGTGGGGCCATATTGCTGAATGTTTTCATCTTACTGTGTTGCCGCCTGTGTCAGTCTCTGCTGCATACTTTTGTGTGATTCCAACTGATAATCATGAACTTTCCACTTTATTGAATCGGTTCCAATCTTTATTTGAGGAGCCTTCTTCCTTACCCCTTGAACGACCTATTGACCATGCTATTACTTTATTACCCAACTCTGCTCCTGTTAAGGTTCACCCATATCGTTATCCTTATTCTCAAAAATAAGAAATTGAAGCTCAAGTGGTCCGAATGCTTGTTTCAGGAGAGATTCGACCTAGTACCAGCACATTTTCATCTCCAGTCCTCTTAGTTAAGAAGAAAGATAACACTTGGCGATTTTATGTTGACTACAGGGCTTTGAATGCCATCACTGTTCCGGATAGTTTTCCCATACCCATCATTGATGAATTACTGGATGAATTGGGGTCTGCCATTTGGTTTTCCAAATTGGATTTACTACAAGGATATCATCAGATTCGCATGAAGCCGGACGACATTCATAAAACCACCTTTCGTACCCACGATGGGCATTTTGAGTTTCGGGTTCTCCCATTCGGTCTTTCGAATGCACCTGCAACTTTTCAAGCCACCATGAACGCCCTATTTCGACCGCATCTACATAAATTTATCATCATTTTTTTTATGACATACTGATCTATAGCACTACATGAGAGGATCATTTATTACACTTACAAATCAGTTTTGAATTGTTAGATGCCAACCACTTTTATTTGAAACAATCCAAATGTTCATTTGCTTTACAACAGGTTGAGTACTTGGGCCATGTGGTAAGTGCTGGATCGGTAGGACCGGATTCTTCAAAAATTGAGGCAATGTTACAGTGGCCACCACCTACCTTCGTGAGAGCATTGAAAGGATTCTTGGGACTAACGGGGTTTTATCGCAAATTCATTAAAGGTTATGCTGCTTTGGCCTCTCCTCTCACAGATTTACTTCGTAAGGATGCATTTCAGTGGTCTCCTGAAGCTCAGACAACTTTCGATAAGCTGAAGCATGTGATGTCCACAGCCCTAGTCTTGGCTTTACCAGATTTCTCGAAGCCTTTTGTTCTTCAATCAGATGCTTCTGGCATAGCTATGGGTGCGGTTCTCTCTCAAGATCAACGACCAATTGCTTTTTTTAGTAAAAAGTTTTGTTCTCAGATAATGCAGGCATCTACATATTTATGGGAGTTGCATGCCATAACTGCAGCCATTAAAAATTGGCGCCAATATTTGTTGGGGCATTTTTTCATCATTCAGACTGATCACAAACCTCGAAAAGATTTATTGACTCAAACTGTGCAGACTCCAGAGCAGCAATTTTATGTGAGTAAACTCATTGGATATAATTATACGATTCAATATCGTGCTGGTAGTTCCAATGTGGCGGCCGATGCTCTTTCTCGAATTACTGTAGAAAATAATCTGGGTCTTTCTTATGTGATCACTATTCCTCACTTTCAATTTTTGGAGGAATTAAGGGCTAATTTACATGGTGATGTCAGTTTCGCCCAACTTTTACATGATATAAATCAGGACCCTGCTGCATTTTCAGATTATAAATTGAAAGATGGGTTGATTTTTTATAAAAGCAGAATTTGGTTGCCTGCTACGTCTCCCTTTCGTGAGATCCTTATGAGAGAATTTCATGCAACCCCTTTAGGTGGACACGTGGGCCTTGTTAAGACACTTCTTCGATTGCAAGAGAATTTTTTTTGGCCCTCTATGACTAAGGATGTGAAGACTTTCATTCGTAACTGTGTGGTTTGCCGGCAAATTAAATATGTACCTCAAAAACCTGCTGGTTTGCTTCAACCTCTTCCATTGCCACATCGCGTTTGGGAAGACTTGGCCATGGATTTTATTACTAGCCTTCCATCTTCCCGTGGGCACACTTCCATTTTGGTGGTTGTTGACCGTTTCTCCAAAGCAACCCATTTTGCCACTCTTCCTACACAGTTTTCAGCATATCAAGTGGCTACACTTTTCATTGATGTCATTGGCAAATTACATGGCATGCCAAAGAATATTGTTTCTGATTGTGACCCTATATTCCTCAGTAAGTTTTGGCAAGAATTATTCAAAGCTAGTGGGACACAATTGCGGATGTCTTCTGCTTATCACCCTGAGACTGATGGACAATTTGAAGTTCTAAATAGAACTCTTGAGCAATATCTGCATGCTTTTTGTAATGCACAACCAGTCAAATGGAGTCATTTCATTCCTTGGGCAGAATGGTGTTATAACACTACTATTCACTCGACAACTGGATACACCCCTTTTGAAATTGTCTATGGCCGATCTCCTCCTTCTTTTCCGGGTTATATATTGGGTCAATCACAAGTGGAGGCTGTGGATCAATTACTTAGTTCACGGGATGACATTTTATCCACTTTACGTCGAAATTTACAAAAGGCTCAGGATCGCATGAAATCAATGGTTGATTCTCATCGCCGTGATGTTCAGTATGAGGTGGGAGTGTGGGTTTATGTCAAACTCAGGCCATATCGCCAAACTTCTCTTGCCGGTAAGACTCCACAGAAATTGGCGAAACGTTATTTTGGACCATTTCAAATCCTTAATCGGATTGGCCCGGTGGCCTATCATTTGGCTCTTCTTGAGACTTCAAAAATTCACCCAGTATTTCACTATTTTGTTTTGAAACCACATCATGGACCTCCACCTTCAGTAGCTGGAACGCTTCCGTCAAGTAATTATAATAATAGGCCTTTACTTAGTCCATTAGTCATATTAGGAACCCGTGAGAATAATTCTGGTGAGTCTCCACACCTGGAAGTTCTGGTGCAATGGCAAGGTCTTTCTCCAGAGGAAGCTACTTGGGAACCTTGGAAGGATATTCAACGTATTTTCAACCTTGAGGACAAGGTTCTTCTGCAAGACGCGAGGAATGATACAATATGCATCCAGGAGGAGAGTGGATCAACTGCTAGGTCCAAGAGAAATATTAGGAGACCCACAGATTGGGATGAATACATGCACTGAGAGAGAGAGAGAGTATTATGTTTGTTTTGTGAAAATCTTTTCTGTTAGAACATTTTCTTACTGTATTTACGTGGTTATCGTGATATACGGATAAATCGTTAGTAATGCAAAGAATATAAATATTGTAATAAAACTTAGAAAAGGGGAATATCATTTACCAAATTTCTATCTTCTCTGCTTGGAGGCCTGGTACCTCGAATACCAGAATTGTTCACTCTAATACTTATCACAAACACTGTGGCAAGGGTGGCATATCCGAAGAAATTATCCCGCTGCTGCTGCTGTTCAAGTTAATTCCAGAACTCAACATTAAGCTGTCAACCTCACTAAAGCTTAGAAGGCAGGTCAAAAAAAATACTTTCTTTTGCACTGCAAGATCAAATCGAGTCTCCCAATTCTGCCCCAAACCTACTAATGCATAATAGAAATATTGATCATAAACTCTTTCATAACTTTCTCTCGTAAGTTAAAATCAACTTTAGCACTAAATTTCAGTATAAGTTTGTGGTACGAATACAATTGTAATGAAAAAGGGAAAAAGAGGAGAAGAACACAAAAAACCTCAAGTGGTCATATAAGCTGACCTCATTCCCAAATTTCCAAAAATTCCCAATCCCCTTTATAGGTGTTGTCCCCTCTCCTCTATACTCTTCCTTTCTCTCTCTCTCTCTCCCAAAAATAGAGAAAGAAATGTTTCTATTAAGATCTTAATCATTGAATGTCTGCATATGATCCCATAGAATGGGTTTCCACTTTTTTCTTGGAGTGTCTGCACATAATCTTTGAAGCATAGCGAATATTTACAAATAACCAACAACGATGATCCTTTCATATGAAAATAAATAAAAAGTGTGCTAACATGAACATAGATTACGCGTACAAGGAAAGAGAGAGTGAGGTACTTTCCGAAAGAAGACAGCACACTATTAGGCTACACATTTTACTACAGTGAGAGTGATGGAAAAAGAAGCGAAAGAGATGTTCATGCTTGCTAACATAATTCACCACCTAACAAAACAAGAACCCTAAACACCAAACTACACCTATTCTTGTTCTTTTCGTTCTCTTGTTCATTGCTTAGTTCATCACAGGTTGCTAGCTGTCTCGCACCATTTTTTACGGTCATAGGCTAACGTAGCAGTATTGAATTGTACATTGAGCGATATAGTAGTCGTTGAGAAGAAGGCCATTAGAAGAACCACATGACAGCATTTACGGTCAAAAAGAAGGACATAATGAAAGAAGCATGGCTCCGAACCTAAAAACATTCAACAAGAGAAAAATTACTAAATGAGAATGTAGGAATGTAGGGTAATTGTGTTAAACACTTCCCTTCCCCGTTGCACTCTATCCATCATCCTCCAATCAGCTATCCAAAACAAGTACACCGTGGTGCACTCCTCATTTCATCTCCGAAAATTAATAATTATTTTGAAATTTAACACAAAATTGTGTCCTCCACACTATACGTTCCCTACTTTATGGTCCAACAAACATAACTAAAACATAAAACCCTTACAACATAGAAAAACACAAAAATATAGCAGAACAAAATAACAAAAGTTGCCCAGAAACACAGATTCAACATGGTACAAAGGAGCTCACCTGCCTATCTTACACACATAGACTTGCATGGGAGACCCAAAATGCACGCTGCCAATGTTTCCTTTTAATTTGCAAAGTTTCTATTTTATTAAAAAATCAATTTCCTAAGAGATATTTTGGATCTTTTAGATCATGGGCCTGGTTCACCAACTCTATAAATAGAGCACTTCATTCACTCAAAATTCATCATTAGAAACTATTATTCTTTCATTCTTTGTGCTCTTAGTTTCTTTCTTTCTTTTTTCTTCTTTTCCTAAAAATATTCTGGGTTTATTTTATTCTCTTTTTAGATATCCTTGCTAGTTCTAAGATCCTCAGAAATTTCTAAGAAATTTTTGTTGTATCCTAGAGGCTTGCAATACACCACGGATAAATCTTTAAGAACAGTGATCTATAAGTCTCGGGAAATCCTTTGTTCGTGATCTTTATTTTTTATTGTCAGTTTCTACACACCACATAGATTCATTTTCCACCAACATTCCACATCTCCATCATCTTCCATTACTTCATTTCGTTCATTCATCACCATTGTTATCATCCAATCACAACACAAAATAAAGGGCTCATTTCTAGACGCTAGGTGATTGTGGGTGATGGATGGTAACATCTCTGACAACGACCTCTTCATAGGTGGCTCGTGCTAGCAGTGGGAGCGATGTCAAAGACAGGGCTGGGGTCGCAATGCGCGCGAAGATGGAGCTGAAGAAGGAATTGTAGTGCCAACTACGCCTCTGGTGGTCATTGACGTTGCCACCAATGGTAGGCCAAATGTGGGACGTGCAACAATGATGAGACCCTGTGGTTTAACAATAGTGGTGTGAGACCCTTGATGAAGATGATGTTGGGAGGCAACTTTAAAGGCTAGAAGGAAGTGTTTAAGATTGGGAGAGGTTGGAATATTTTGAGAGAAGGAAAGACTTGTTGTATTGAATGCTTCTAATCTTTTTTTGGCTTGCTTACAAATGATACAATCATCCCCTATTTATACTAGTGGCACCTCAACCAATGGTTAAGATCTTGCCACCACAACATTCATCTAAGGGCTATAATTTATTCTTTACAACTTTCTAAAACATTCCTATAATTCTAAACTTATCTAGAGACATCTTATGGATAAATATCTCTAGATAATTTTGTAGATCATTCTAGAATCCTTCTAGATAGGATTTTCTAGAATGTTATTTGGGCCTTTGCTAATATTGGGCTTTTATCTTTTAGGCCCAACATAAAAAATCAATTTATATTCCAACACCCCCTTAAACTTGATTTTGTACTCCAAGCAAACTTCTCAACTTCATAAGGACTTCTTTCTTCAGGGATTTGGTGAAGATATCTGCTACCTGACATGCGTCTTCACGTATTCCATTTGCCCACCTTTGTTGCTGATGCAATCTCTAATATAATGGTAACGGGTGTGGATGTGCTTACTTTGATCATGAAGACTGGGTTTTCTGCTAATGCTATTGCCGACTTGTTGTCCACAAAAATCTTTGTTGGCTCCACTTGTGGCAAGCTTAACTCCTTCAATAGGCTGCGTAGCCAAACAACATGGCAAACGCATGAAGTTGTAGTGCTTCACATGTAGAAAGAGTGACAATAGGCTGCTTCTTGGACATCCAAGTAAAGGCTGTGTCTCCCATGTAGAACACAAATCCACTTATGCTCTTTCGGTCATCCATATCTTCACTCCAATCGCTATCACTATATCCAACAAGCTTGTAAACATTAGAAATGGAGTAGTATAGGCCAAAGCTTGTCGTACCTTGGATATATCGAAGAATCCTCTTCGCAGACTTGAAGTGAGTAGTTGTTGGAGCTTCCATGTACTGACTCACGACTCCAACGACATAGAGAATGTCTGGTCTTGTACGAGTTAAATAGCACAAACTTCCAACAAGACTTTTATAACGGGTTGGATCTACTTTTTCTCCCTCTTCATCCTTACTCAACTTGATGTTGCATTCCATAGGAGTACCAACTGGATTAACATCATCCATCTTGAACTTCTTGAGGAGGTCTTTGGCATAGCTTTCTTGAGTAATAAAAATTCCTTCATTTCCTTGTTTTACTTCAATTCCGAGATAATATGCCATAAGCCCCATGTCGGTCATTTCAAATTCCATGGTCATATCCTTCTTAAATTCTTCAAACATGCTTGGATTGTTGCCTGTAAAAATTAAGTCATCGACATATAAGCATACAATTAAAATATTTTTACCTTGAGCTTTGATATAGAGTGCATGCTAATATGGACACTTGATGAAATTCGCTTCTTTGAAGTACTTGTCAATCTGAACATTCCAAGCTCTTGGGGCTTGTTTCAATCCATAAAGAGCCTTCTTTAATTTCAAGACTTTATCTTCTTCACCTTTGACTTCATATCCTTGTGGCTGATCAATGTAGACTTCTTCTTCAAGAACTCCATATCTTCCAATTATTTTGAGCTGCTAATGATATAATAAGTCTTACAGTTTCTAATCGAGCAACTAGAGCAAATACCTCGTCATAGTCGATGTCAGCCCTTTGACTGTAGCCTTTCACCACCAATCTTGCCTTGTATCTCTGAACTTCTCCTTTGGAGTCCTTCTTTGCTTTGTAGACCCATTTGACATCAATTTCTTTGTGCCCTTTTGGACGCGAGACTAGCTCCCAAGTATCAATCTTCTATATTGCCTCGATCTCTTCGTCCATTGCATTTCTCCAACTCTTCTTTTCAATTGCTTCTTCGAAGTTCATGGGCTCATAGTCTGCAAATAGACAAAATAAGTTAACATTGTCTAAATTTTCAGTTACCTCATAAATTTCTTGGAGACTTTGAAAACGCTGTGTTCTTTCACTTGAGCTTTCATCATCTTGAAGGGTGGTATTTGGTGAAGTAGGTGGAGTAGCAGGTGCCTCTTCTGGTTGTTGTTGTTCCACGTCATTTTCTTCAACGCACGGGAAGAAGGTATGGTCCTCACAAATTGTCGACCAATCTCATTCTCCTTCTTCATCAAACACTACATTTCGACTGATGATTGTTTTCCTTGTATCAGGATTGTAGAGTTTGTACCCTTTGGAGTTGGCGTCGTAACCAATGAAGATGTATTTTTCACTTTTGTCGTCAAGCTTACTTCGTTTCTCATCTGGTACATGCATATGTGCTATACTTCCAAAGACTCTAAGATGAGAAATACCTGGCTTTGTTCTGCTCCATGCTTCTTGTGGTGTTTTTCCACTGTTGGAAAAAGAATGACTTAGTTTCAACACCAAGAGGGGGTGAATTGGTGAAAATAAAAAATCAGAGTCTTTTCAAAATCTTTTTCGCAAAGTATAAAACTTTGAAAATTTTCTTGAATCTCAAGGAAAAAAATAAATCAGTGCAGCGGAAAAATAGTTGACTATGCAGAAAGTAAAGTCGACTTAAAAGTAAAGAGTTCAAGGATAGAAAATTCAAACACAGTTTTTATACTGGTTCGGCCTGTACCCGAAAGAAAATGCACTATAATGGTCAAGGTTTTTACAACAAGGTTTCTATAGAGACCTCCACGTCAAAATATAAAACACCTCTCTAACCCTCTAACCAAAATATAGGCATACAACACCCAAAGAACAACAGCGAGATATCCCCTCTCCTGTAGTCTTTGTCAACTTTGAACAATCCTCAAAGTTTTTCCAGAACGCAGCACGTCCTCTTCCTGTAATCACAACAGGGAAGCCACAATCTTCACAAGATTGAGAGAAGTAGACGATCACATTTCCAGTACACCTCAATGTGCAGTATGATCAAGTCTTTCTTTCAGTACGACAACCTTGCTCTTCAAGCAATTATCAAAGAACGATCTCCACGGTCTTCTTGATAAGTTCTTGGAGCTTTTCACAAAGATCAAAATCTGAAACAATAGAATGAAAATGTTAGAATAACCAAATTCTCTGTGTAAAACAGAATCACGTCTATTTATAGCTTTCTGTTAAACATACGCTCTTGTAGTCGACTTCACTACTAATACAGTTGACTTCAATCAGATAGTTAAAGTAGTTAAAACAATTAGTAGCAGTCAGACCAACCAAATTATTAAGCATTTAATTCAGTTGACTTGTAATTAATGCTTGGCCAAAGAGACAAAATATAGCCGTTATAGTTCACAAGCATTAACAGAAATTCAAAACATAACTAACTAAGTCGAGTTGCTTGTACATACAGTCGACTTTGACATTTCAATGCAGTTTTGAAAATCTTTCATTGCAAAAATACTCACAACACTGTTTTTTGAAAATCTGTGCGAAGTCACGAGTTTTAATCCACTTGCTTCATAATGAAGTCAACTTAAAACTTGCAGTTTTGCCACACAATATAAGTTCAACCAAGTGCATGTGGTTTGCTTTTCTAAAAACATATGTTATGCAATCATAGAAGATATCCATGTAGAAAACAGTGAATATGCACACATATACAGAATCAACACAAACATGTTCTTCAAGAATTCATATACAAGAAAGTTTTGAACATGTAACACAAATCAGTACATGTGTTATTAATAATGTGTTGTTATCATCAAAAACCAGAAACACTGTGAGATTAAGGTTTAGCTAAACTAATGCTTCCCTTATCAACAATCTCAACATCCATTAATGCTTCTTGTTGGAGAGCAGTTGGTTAGATAGACTGCACATGCAACAGCTTGGGCCCAAAACTCCTTTGGAAGTCTTTTGCTTTTAAGCATGCTCCTTGTAATCTCCAAGATTGTTCTATTCTTCCTTTCAGTCACTCCATTTTGTTGAGGGGATCTTGGTATTGTCAACTTACGTCTAATCCCATTGTCTTCACAATACTTCACAAACTCTTTTGATGTGAACTCTCCTCCATGATTGGATCTCAAAGCTTTGATCAGAAGGCCACTTTCCGTCTCAAAATGGGCTTTAAACTTCTTGAAGTTCTCGAATACTTCTGATTTTTCTTTTAAGAAATATACCCATGTTTTTCTTGAAAAATCACCAATGAAGAGAACGAAATAATTGCTCTTACCAAGTGATCTTGGCTTGATTGGTCCGCACACATCCGTGTGAATGAGTTCTAATGGCTTTTGAGCTCTTGAGTCTGACTCATTTGGAAAACTCAATCGAAATTGTTTTCCAAGTAGACATCCTTCACAAACTTGGTTGGGGTGAGTAATATAAGGCGGTCCTCTCACCATTTCCCTCTTAGAGAGCATCTCTAATCCTTTAAGATTAAGATGGCCGAATCGAAAATGCCAAAGCCATGATTGGTCTTTGTAGCACATTTTGAGACATTGTGGGCCATCACTTTGAATGTTGAGCACGAACATTGTATTTCTTGTCATTGGCACCTTTGCAATGAATCTACTTGTATTATCTCTTATAGAAAGGTTATTATTCTTAAGTTGAATATCATAACCTTTCTCTAAGAGTTGTCCTAATCTCAAGATGATACTCTTCATGCTTGGCACATAATATACGTTGGAAATAAATTGATGTTCTCCATTCTTTAGTCAGATGAGGATACTACCGTTTCCTTTCACCGTCATCTTTGATTTATCTCCAAAAGTCACGTTTCCCTTTACTGATTCATCAAACTCTACGAACATGCTTCTTTTCTCACACATATGGTTACTTGCTCCACTGTCAAGGTACCACCGATTATCCTTGCCTATATATTGGCCCTTGTATGCTAGTACCAAAGTACCATCTACTTGACACCTTTCTTCAGCATAATTGGCTTTCTCTTCGACTTTATTTTTGTTAGGGGTTCTACATTCAAAAGCATAATGTCCAAACTTATCACAATTGTAACACTTGATTCGTGACTTGTCATACCTTGAATTCAGATTTCCTCTCCCACAACCACTGTTAGAGCTTTCTCCTCTTTGGTTATTATTGTTAGGCCTTCGTCCTTGTCCACGTCCATATGCAAGCTCTCGTCCTTGTTCTTGACTATAACTTCGCCTTGATTGGTTGTGTGCATTTTCTTATTTTCTTGAATCAATGTGTGTCTTGAAGACTTGCTGCACAATCTCTTCCTTCTTCTTTTTCTTTTCTTCATAAGATTGCAACGATCCAAGAAGTTGCTCTATTGACATGACCTCCAAGTCTTTTGTTTCTTCGGTAATGGTGACAATATGTTCGAACTTTGGATCTAGTGATCTAAGAATTTTCTCCATAATTCTTACCTCATCTAGCTTCTCACCATTTCTCTTAAGGTTATTAGCAACCGCTAAAACTCTTGAAAAGTAATCGAAGACTAGTTCTCCTTCCTTCATATGCAATGCTTCAAACTCTCCTCTCAAAGTTGGAAGACGTACCTGTTTTACTTGACCTGCTCCCTTGTAAGAGATCTTAAGCTTCTCCCATGCTTTCTTGGCTGACTTGACTCCAGAAATCTTCTCAAAAATATCCTCATCTAATCCTTGATAGATTAGATAAAAAGCTTTCTTGTCTTTCTTCCTTGAGTCTCTCAAGCTATCCTTTTGAGCTTGAGAAAGACTCTCCACATTGTAATTTACCGACGAATTTTATGGACGAAATTCATTTTTTTTGTCGACGGATTTTATCTGCGGAATCATTACCGAAGAAAAAATTTGTCGATAAATCCGTCGATAATGCAGTTCACATTTACCGAAGGAAAAATCCGTCGATAATGGACTCTTCATTTATCGAAGGATAAATCCGTCGGTAAAATGGGCGGGAATTTTCCTGCCCATTTTTGCTCTCTGTCCGCGAGCAGAGTATTATATATCTCGTTTTTCTCATTTCTTCCTCATTTGTGCGAGGAACTTGATTTTTTTCCCACTTCTCCATCTTCCACTCCATCTTTTTCTTTTCTTCCACTCCATTGCAACTACAAATCAAGATTGCCTCCATCTTCGTTCAGCAAGATCGTTGTTCTGTTCAATCAGGCCGCCTCCATCTTTCTTCTCTGCAACTCCGTTCAATGTCTCTTTTCTTCCCCTTTCACACTTCAGCTGTTGTCACCACTGTGCAACCCTCTTTTGTTCTTTCGTTTTCACGCGCAGGCACTTCCACCACTGTGCAACAATAATTTTTTCCACTATAACGATTCTGAAGAAGAACGATTGATAAAAATGATTTTGTCCACTTTAATGACCAAAGCCAAGGTTTTAATTCACCATGCAAAGATTCTGGATCGGTAAAAATGAATTAAAGAAACACAAGGAGAGGGAGAACGGGGAAGAAGATGATCCAGATCGGGATTTTTACCGACGGATTTACCGACGGCTTTTTCCTTCGGTAATTACCGACGGATATTTTCCTTCGGTAATTACAGACAGTTTTTTTTCTTTGGTAATTACCGACGAATTTATTGACAGATTCTGTCTCCGATAGTTACCGACGAATTTATTGACGAATTTATCGACGAATTTATCCTTCGATAATTAAAAGAAAAAGTCTGCCGTAAAATTTTCCGACTACACTATTACCGACGAATGATTGGCCGTCGATAATTTAACTTTACCTACGAATTTTGACTATCGATAATATCAATATTTATTTTGACTCAATATATAAAATCAATTTATATTCCAACAAATAAATGAAACCCTTGGTGACTCTAGTTTTGAAGAATGTGAAGGAAGCCTCCAAGAAAAAAAGAAGGAAGCTTTAGGTTTCTTATTTGAAGTTTCTTATTTGAAGAAGATGAAATTGATTGGGCCAACCTCTTTGATGCACTTCCATGATTGACCAACCTGCTTGGACCAAGCTGTTTTTCTCTTAAAAAACCAATCATTTAAAAAATAAAGAAAATAACACGTTTCACCACACACATGTTAACATAAATAAATTTTAAGACTATTAAAAAATAAAGACTAAAATCAACATTTTTAAAAGTATAAGAATCCAACAATATCAAAGTTTGGGAGCATTTTCAATTTTAGTTAATAATTCATGTACCAAAAACATATTTACAAAAAAAAAAATAGGCTTAAATATCAGGTCAGAAAATATCAATCCAGTAATTCATGGCAAATGCGTAAATACTCACAAGTTCGGTGAAGCCCAACGAACTCTATTGATCCTTCTTCTTCGGTTGGTTGTTTTATTTGGGCAAGCTCCGCTGCTTTCTCCGTCTCCTCTCCTCTCCTCCGATCAGTCTCCGGCTATCTTCCGGTCAATATCCGGCAACTCTCCAGTCAACATCTTGAAAACCTCTGGTCGTTCTCGGTACGCTTTTTTGTCAACCTGCGTCGACACTTCACGTCCATCTCCTTTGTATCGTCACATTGCTCGTTATTATCTGAGATTCTATTTGCAAAATTTAAAAGTTATAAACATATTTATGGGAATTGGGGGGAAAATATACAAAAGTTTCTTCATAGATATATGTGTGCGAGTGTTTGAAATTAACGTTTAAGTTATTGTTGCTGTTGTTTCTAATTCTTGTATTGGATCTGATTGATTCGAATTGGGAAGGTGGGGTAGAGAAATTGGGAACAATGAGTCAGGTATTTGATGGGTACGAGCGACAATACTGTGAACTATCAGCGAATCTTTCGCGGCAATGCACTGGGGCTTCCTCTCTTGATGGAGGTAATGCAATCAATCTCTTTCTTCACACAAACTCTTCAGTTCCACCCTTATAATATTGTTGAGGCTAATGATTTTTAGGCCGTATATAGGAACGGGAAGAACATCGTAACATCTAATGATCAAGTTGGGCTGACAGGATACCATTCAATGGTTAATTACTTATTTTGTCCCTTACGTATTTAGGCAATTTTTACATTTTAGTATCTATACCTAAAGACTACTTGTTTTAGTTTTACACATACACTTTTTAATCCGTTTTAGTTCCTAACATATAAAATTGTAAGGATTAAAACAGATTACAGATTAAAAGGTTTAAATGAACTAAATGAGTAAAAAAAAATGTATGCTCGGGGAGTAAAAGTAGTAGCTTGTGTGTAGGGACTAAATTGTAATGATAGTACAAGTATTGAGATTAAATGAGCATCAGAAAAAAAAAATTATATATATATATATATATATATATATATATAAAGAGAGAGAGAGAGAGAGAGAGAGAGAGAGAGAGAGAGCACTCGGGTGTTCCAACCATTATACAAAATATATTTATATTGTTCTGAGCTTTAGGTCTCCATGAACATGATTAAAACCTCTACATTTGAGTAACTAAACCTTCTGTTATTACTTATCTAATAGGATGATGGAGTTTTAATTTTCATGATCACTGCATTACTATAAAATTACTATAAGATTATTAAATGCTTCTCTTTGAAAGTTGATTTCATGAATACTGGAACTGTTGGATATAATGTTTTTATATGATTTTAAAATTGGAAAAAACTTAAATGAAGTTCTTTAGATGCTTTTTATTTCTGTTTTCTAATTAAAATTGGAGTTTCACACTGGTAACTCGCACAATAAAAGTGGACATTTAAAGTTGGCATTGAATAACGAGTTGGGCTCCTATTTTTTTTAGAGAACAACGCCAAAAAACATCTGAAAAACGCTTCCTGTGTTTTGTCCTTTAAAATTTCCGTTTTGCTAATTTTAGCAGACGCAACTATAAGCGTGCTGTATGAAACTTAAACTTGCATCAAAGGCTTGCTATGGGGGAATGCATGATGAAGAGACCTTCCTTCTGATAAATTATTTTATTCGTATAATTTCTGCTGAAGAGGCTTAAGCTTTTTGTTAAGGATGTAATCTTTTATCAACTCCCATCCCACAACATACACGCACGCAAAAAAAAAATGGATAAGGACTGTAGCTTTCTCTGTCTAACGTTTGCTGGTTACCTTGTGTGCCGCAGAACAAAAGAAGCAGAAAATTTCTGATATAAAAGCTGGATTAGATGATGCTGAAACATTGGTATAAACTTATCTTCTCTTCCTCCTCCTGATGTATTGCTCAATTGTAATTCTTCCTTGAATATTTTCAGATTCGGAAAATGGACCTTGAGGCTAGGAGTTTGCAGCCTAGTATGAAGGCAACTCTTCTTGCCAAGTTAAGGGAATACAAAACTGATTTAACCAATTTGAAGACCGAAGTTAAGAGAGTTACAACATCTAATGTCAGTTTCGCTGCTAGAGATGACTTGTTGGAATCAGGAAGTGCTGATACACTGGCGGTATCTCTCTTATACATCCCTTCCTCAGATATTGATACGTGTCAATGTAATTAATTTTGAACTGGGAGATTTGAGACTGGATTTGACTGGTAATTTTCGTTGTTAGAAAAGGCTTTTTGGAAGTTAACGTTGTGAATTGCCTTCAAGCCAAAGTTGGCCAAGTATTTGGGCCTCCAAGCCGTAATACCCACATTTATATAGCACTAAATTACTGAAGTCTTGTGGGTATTCTAGGGTTGGAAAGAGCCAGAAACATTGCATGATGTTTAGCTATTTTGAATCTCAACTTTGGATTCTTCGACATCTGCAATTTCTTTCACCTCCATCTCAGTACAACGTTTCTTATGTTCTATAGTGCATCGATATATGATACATTACCTTCTTTTCATTTATTTTGCATTCTAATAGCTACTTATGGATGCTAGGACAGGTATCAAATGATCAAAAGGGAAGACTTCTGATGTCTACTGAAAGACTTAATCAGTCTACTGATAGAATAAAGGATAGCAGAAAAACAATGCTGGAGACTGAGGAGCTTGGTGTCTCTATCCTCCAAGATTTGCATCTACAGCGACAATCCCTACTCCATGCCCATAAGACAGTAAGTTCCACCACTTAGCATTTGATGGTCAAGGTCAACTAGCAGATGCACTTATAAGCACTTCACTTTTTAAAAATGTTTTCCCTATATAGAATCCATCTGACCTCAGGCCAGTCAGATCTTGTTTCCGAAATCCTTACTTCTGATAAGTTCTGAAGAGTAGAATATTAATCGTTTCTCGTTTCAGCTCAATGGGGTGGATGATAACATCAGCAAAAGCAAGAAGATTTTGTCAGCCATGTCAAGAAGGATGAGCAGGAACAGATGGATTGTAGGCTCCTTATTGACAGCTATGGTCGTTGCAGTTATAATCATTTTATATTTCAAGCTGACTCATTAGCCTGCTATCTTGGCTTCTTATCAAGAGCTGTTTGAGCAACGGTTCGCATTAAAATTTCTTATTACATGAAAAATTCTTTCATTTGAGATAATGACAATAGTACCATTACACATTCCTGTGATGCATCATTATTCTTTTCGTTCTATGATACTTCAGATTGGCGTATACAAAGAAAATAGAAGTATCTTCACTATGCCAAAGATAAAGAGAACAGAAATGGCTTAGCAAATTACTGTCGCTAACGTTAGAGAAAGATTTTACATGACTTTTTAAAGTTGCAAAACAGCTTCTTCTTTTTTTTTTTTGGATTTGACTCCTGTAGAAGGCACGTCCTTATTGCCAAATCCTTTTTTTATTATTATATCTCAATTCCATCCTACCAAAAGGATGAATGACTCAAATTTTTTTGGAGGAATCAATATTCCATAAGGTTAAATATTTAGTTATATAAAATATTTGACATTTTTTGATTTAGTTTTTGAACTATTTTTAATTGCTTTTTAATATTTGTATTTTTTGAATTGAGACTGATACAACTTGGAATATATTAAAAAAATGGATTACGGATTCCAAAAATATTTTGGAGAAGTATTTATCTGGATAGTATATGAAACTAACTTTAACTAGTTCAATTTAATCATTCTATATTAAAAAATTTAATTACGAAATAAAATTCTGAAATCATTTAAAATATGTCTAAAAATTAGAAGTTTTTAAAATATTTTATTCAGAATGTTTTATAAAACCTTTCATAAAGCTTGTGTCAATAATTCATCCATATTATCCAAGAGAAAGTGATGGGTCTGCTTCCAGATGAGCTTGTCTGCTCAATTTTTCCTTTTCCTGGTTCTGTGGTCTTATTGTCTTCTTGCTGGAGCCCTGCGATTGCTTAGAGTTGTCATGTTCAAACTCATTAATGAATATTTCTGATTGGTTACCTAATTAATTACTAATTGGCATAGAAGAAAAGAGTAGTTGGATTTGCAGCCATTTGCTACAATCAATCACAAACACAGATTCCTTCACTCATTCTCCCATTTGTCAAAATATTTATATACAATTTCTTATTTATATTTTATTAAACATATTATTAAATAAATAATGGTAATTTCAAATTTGGATCGATAATCCTTCACTACAAAATGCTTTTAACAATCACCATACAATATAAAATACTGTCCATGTTATTTTATGTCGACAAAATTACTCAAATTTTAAAAGTTAAAGTTGAATTACTCAAATAGCTGCTTTAAAAGATACAAAATCAAGATAAATTTAAAAAATAGGACAAAAGACCAAAAGTAACTGATATTTTGCCAGGGCGGAAAATTGATTTATTATCCCCAGAGAAAAAAAAAATGTACAACGAAATTTGGGGGGTGAAGTGTTTTGTATGCTTGTAAAATTATAAAAGTAAAATGTTAAACAAATAACTCATTTCTCAGGTCAACTGTTTAAAATGTCATGACATTTCTCCATAAAATAAGCAGGAACAAGCTGCTTGTAACTGTTTCAATAAAAAAGTAAGCATGATACTCTCAGCCGCAGTGGACATAACCAGCAGGAGGTAATACCTTCAGAAATAGGTCAGAAGGATGGATCATTCAGTGAGCTGCTAATGCAAAGGCAAGGAGCTTGTTTCAACTGTAAAAGATGAGGGTACATATTGGATGAACACCCCAGATACATGAGAGCACGTGCACATGCTCATGCTAATAATTTGATGCTTTGGTCAGAACTTTCCAAAAAAGTAAGGAATCCTTTTTGACAATGCAATATCAGTGAAGGAAGAAATGGATTTAACCCTTCATTTTGTCAAGTAAAAGTAGCAATTTAGACATGCTCAAGCATCCTCAGGAGAAGAATCTCTTGCTACCTGGTCATCTTCATCCTCTTCATCATCTTCATCATAGTCAATTGATGCAGGCTGTCCATTGAGATCAACATTGGCACTGTTTAATTTTCTGACAAACTGTCCCCTCACTCGAGGCCGTCTTTCAGCAAGTCGTTTCCGGTTAACATACCTAATTTTCTTATCAAAGCAGCGCTCTTTCCTTTTCTGTCTGAACTTCATCAGTGCTGCTTCTCTCCTGTCAACTTTACTTAATTTTGCTTCTGATGAACTTGAGCTGCCAAATGATGGCCATGAATGGGGTTGAGGAACCTGACCAGGTTGTAAGCATATACTCATTGGGTGGTAGTATGGGAAAGATGTCATCCCTGGTCCGTGAGGACCACCTTGGGGAAGATGACTGTATTGAGCAATCATAGCTGCACTAGGATGATTCTGTAGGTCCTGCATATTCTTCTGGTGATACATTTGTGCAGATGAAGGCATCATGACATGATTAACAACTCCTGAAATATAATATGGATAAGTATGTTGGGAAGACATGCCAGATACTTCATGCTCAGAACAATGAGTCCCATTTCTTGGATGCATCACACCCTGATGGAAATTTTCTTCCTTGTGCTTTTGCGGGGAAACTTCCATTGATGCAGGTGGAGTACAAGACCTTTCCATAGAGAGAGAATCAGGTATACTACTGCTGCTGGGTAAGTCATCTTGCGATTGACTTTCACAGGTCTCTCCATTTTCACGTGTTTGAAGGTCATTAACCCCTTGTTGAGCACATGCTTGATGCATAACTTCCATCCTCACATGTGCAGCACCATGGTTGTCTACGTTAACAACCCCTTCAAAGTTGCTCTTCAGTATAGATGCTTTGACATACGTGAAAAAGGCTGATGACTCCCCTATCCTTAATTCACTCTTCTTCGGACCAGATGAAAAATGTGCTACAAAATTACAACAAATCACAGAGAAAACGATAAACTTTAATGGGTATGTGCTACAAAAATTTCAACCACAGGAACTCAAATTCCAATTCAGATTAAACCATTAAGATATTAAAAACTATGGAGCTATAAAAGGAAAGTAAAGAACAAGTGATTTCAAAACAAGTTCCTACTACAATCATACTTAAAAGTAGTTGGTGCTACACTATATAACTTTACTTCTATGGCAAAAAATCAATAAATAACTTACGGCTATTGAAAAAGGTCAAACAAAGAAAAGAAGCACACCTGTTCGATGATCATGAAATCCATCGACTTCAGGCCCGTGTTCTGATGCATGAGCATCTAGAGGTTTCTCAACAGCAGCAATAGTAGACTGAAAAAGTAAATTATATGCATAAATGACCACATACTACAACACTTTCGATTTGAAGTTATTAGTAGCTACATAATAATGTCTACTCATGGCTTAAACACTCTTTGATGATGCCAGCT
The DNA here is from genome assembly GCA_027742785.1 of Vigna reflexopilosa. Taxonomy (NCBI): domain Eukaryota; kingdom Viridiplantae; phylum Streptophyta; class Magnoliopsida; order Fabales; family Fabaceae; genus Vigna; species Vigna reflexopilosa. Next base: position 34,071,446 of record CM050918.1, read on the forward strand.
TATATCTGACTGATAAAAGGTAATAGAGAAATGCTACATCTAAACCCATTTACACTTGAAGATAACTAGTATCCCTTTTCTGCACTACAGGAGTAACTTTCGATCTGTGTGGAGGAGACACACAAATACTAAATGTCAAGGAATAACCACTGAAAAAAATTAGATAGTTTGGTAAAGACTGGATTTTATATCTTCAATTTATATGAAAATAATACTTTTCAAAGTATCACTTCATAAACTTCCAGGTTTTGTTTATAATTTCCATGACAATGCTACTTAAAATTGGTTTTAGGGAATTAATTTATTTATAACTTGAATCTGATTCATTGTTTGAGTTCCTGTGAACATAGTCATTGCCTTTGCTCCACAATCAACAATTTATTTTACCTATGCTTTCCCGTTTATAATTCATTCTCTGCAGTGGCATCAGACTTCATGTTACCTTAACATTGAATAGTGATATGAAGACTTAGAAGCATGTCATTGTCAAAGTCGAATAAAAATTACCCCTTCATGGATAAACTTAATTTCAAAGTTTACCATGATGTACAAATTTATTGATTGATGACCATGTTGGTTGAATTATTGCATTATTTAAATACTTTACCACTCACCTCTTGCTCTTGTTGGACTGACAATCCCACCTCTGGATTGTTGCTTCTCTTGGACTTGTCATCTGTGTCATCAGAGAACAAGGTGGTACTGTTTGTATTGGCATCACTGGGATCTGATGCTACAAGATCAAACTCATAATTCAAGATGTTCTTCTCTACAAGTCCAAGCTGCAAGCAAAGATATAAAATTTCAATTTCAAATTGGGTAGGTCTAAACATGAATTTGAAAATCAAGAGAAAAGTTCATGCATGCAAAGAGCAGAATCACGCTAGGTAAAGTGGAGGGGCAGCCCTAACATTCTATATCCCATGCATATTTTATGGTTAATTCGTCATCTATGCTAATTGTTTCTACATCAAGCCTCCTGTTAACTCAAGGTCCCTTACTTCTTTCCAAAATCCAAATTACCTGACAAATTTATGTATCTATAACTTAATGCAATGCAAAAACGAAATTATCAACTAAAATTGATATCTGTGTGATGGTAGCAGACATAAAGTTGTTTGGCTTTGCACATAAACTGCTGCACAGATGAGGTAGCCCGATAATTGGCATGCAATGTGGCTTCTACAAAGCTTAAGCATATCCTCCAATAGTTCCATACAAAATTAGGCAAATGGTTTTATTTTCAAAATAATGCAAACTGACCAGCTAAAACTTAGAAAACTTTTGGTAGAACTTAGATTGGCAACATCAACCTCAAAACCTAACAAGAAAAAAAGTCAAAACTACTGATATATCTAACTCATCTAATATATCAAAAAAATTACGTATTATATCGTATAATTCAAACCGTGGTTAATGTGAGGCTTAAATCTTGACAACCTAATTTTCCAAAACTAGTGACTATGATATGATGGTAAAAGTTGACAGCACAAAACAGTGGTGAGTCTAATCTTCATCCATTTTATACTGCCCAGATTTTACAGACAACAGGTTGAAAACTAATAAAACGAAAAAATACAAAAAATGGGGAACATCCAAAATATGAAGTTGACCAATACGAACCATGCGCCTCCGTCTCCACATGTGCGTCCACAAATTTAATAGTTCATTAGTACGTAAGGGCTTTACTAGATAGTCAGCTGCTCCAAGTCTCAAGCACTTAACAACAACGGATACCTCATCTTGTGCGGACATCACTTATAAAAACAAAATATTCAAAACATTGATGAGCACAACATAATTTGCTTAAATTCAAGAGCTTCACTGGTTTCTTAGCAATATAAAGAACCAGAGCTTACTTATAACAGGGATTCTGCGAAACTCTTTATCCCGTGCTATGTACTTCAACATCTTCATGCCCTTCTTTGTTGGAAGGTCAAGTTCAGCCAGTATGATATCTATATGTTGCCCCTCTGCATTCAGCGCGTCAATTACCTGTCTCGGCGACTTTACTAAAGTCACTGTGTAGCACAGAGAATCAAGAGGTTTATATATATAAAATCTCAGGCTGAAATTGCCCTTATCTTTGACATATATACATCTTCAATATATGAGTATCAAAAGAGAAATAGCAAAAATGATTATTTCAAATATTCATTGAAATCCAACACTAGCACAAAGAACACCAACCGAGTTTCAAGAGGAACTATTGTCAAACTTGGGTTAGTGAAATTCAAGTTTGACTAACTCATCCTTTCAAAGTGCTGCCGACACGCCAACAAAATCCGATTCCAAAGTACTATTTTTTCTAGCAACATATTCAAATTAATACTTTTCACAAGAAACTCCAAAAACAACACTTTTTTTCTTCGGAATTTGAAAGATGACATAAACATAATCACAGCAAGCAAAGATAGCACACAAATAACAGCTAAGTAGAAAAAAGGGAGCAAAAGAAAAAAAAAACAAAGAAATTATAAAAGGGATTGAGTTGAGGTGAGTTTCCGTACATACCCTGATAAGAACACCTCAAAAGAAGCGTGAAAACCTGTTGAGAACTCTTGGAATCGTTATCGCACAACAAAATCCGCACCTTACTTCTATCAATGAACCCATCACCACTCTTCCCATTATTTCCACCACCACTTTCTATATTCAAATTAATCTCCTCACCAGACTCCATATCCAACTCAAAAAAATCAATTTTAAAAAAAAAAAATCACACACTCACTCACCCACTACCCTGACATAAAATCGACGACGCTAGAGAACTCTTACAACCAGACCCCTCCATTTCCGCAACGCAACTTGCCAACCAAAACCATCATCAAATCAAAAGCTCACTCACTCACCCAGCGAATCAGTAACTCCCTCAATCCAATAAAGCCGAGGAAGATCAAGGGGCACCGTTCAGACGGCGCACGTTAGCAAAAGGCGGAAAAGAGTGGAAGGAAACGATGATTGGTTATAATTGGGTGAGAGGAGTCGGCGAAACGAAGCATGGTAACCTCAGCTTTGTTTATTTGGAGACAAGCGATTAAAAAAAGGGTGATTAATGTGCGCCGGATTGGGCAGTGCGCACGGGGCGTGGCATAGCGGAGAAAGGGACGTGGAAAGGGAAGAAGAAAAGCGCAAGAGCATGGAAGAGAGAGAGAGAGTGGATAGTTGGGTAGAGATAGAGAGAAGGCCACGTCACCCTCAGATCTTTCTCATTCAACCAAATTCACCAATGACCAATGCCTGTCCCCAAAATATCCCATCACACCTATCAACCAAATCTATTCACACTCATATTTCATATTTTCATATCTTTATAAATTTCTAAATATTTTATTCTAATAATTATATCTTAACACTCTTAATATAAAAATAATAAAATTATTCATATATCTAAATTAACATTTATTAAATATTGTGTACAAAAATGGAAAAAATAGTTATAGATACTCAAGGAGTATGTCATTAATAAACCTAATTAGTTAATTAGCAAGATGTATAATCTTTTTTATTATGTAGAAAATTGTGATTAATTCATGGTTAATCATGTTTCAATAACCAAAATACTTGTTCAAATATAAAAACATTCTTTCAAACATTAATAACACTGCTGAAATAATGAATCAACTAAAAAGTATTCTTTTGACACAATTAAAATAAAAATAAAGTTTATATATTCTGAGACATTTCTTAAAGTAAATAATAAATCTTTCTTATCAACTACATTGGTCGTTGTATAAATAATGTTTAGGTCTCTATATCCTTGCAATAATATTTGCATACAAGTAAAATTTGTGTCTTATTATATTTTCATACTATTGTTTTGTTTTTTAAGATGAATTTGAAATAGTGGATTTAAAGGAAAAAATAAATAAATATAAGTTTGTTTGGATTAAGGAAAAAATGATAACAAATGAAAAGAAATGAGAAAAAAATTTATAAAAATTGGGGAATGATGTGATGGAATTGATAAATTATATATATATATATATATATATATATATATATATATATTAGTTGATAAAGTTAAATAATTATCATTTTAATTTATCATAAAAGTTGTAAGAGTCTGAATAAATAAAAGGACTATTGGGTTCTAGTTGGAGTCAGTTACGCCCATGAAGCTAAGGACAACCTGACCTTGAAGAGGACTTTTCAGAAATCTGAATTCATTTGCCAACTTCCCATTCTCTCTCTAGAAATCCTTATTTTTTCCTTAAAATTTCCTCTGTCTTTTCTCTAAAATATCCCTCACTGAACCGTTTAATCTTTATTCTGAAGGTGCTCAAGCGTTCACCACGTAGAGAGCTCCATTTCTACTGAACGTTTCCTTTATTCCGACTGGGCGCTGGGTACGTTCTCCTCCGGGAAGGACATTTTAGAAACTGTATTCTAAGCATTGAAAAACTTGCACGGTAAGGGGAGCTTAATTTAATTTGTTGTTTCTGTGATGTAATGTTGTCATGAAATTCTAGATGTTCATAGGGATCTAGTTGTTATCCTGTTTCTGGTTTTGGTTTCTTGGGTATAAATTGTTCTGCATTTTTGTTACTAATGATGAGTTATAGGAGAGAGTTTTAATATTGAAATAGAGAAGTAGAAAGAGAGAAAAAAAAAAGGCGTTTTGCATGGCTGCACACGTCCCAGACCGTGGAAGATAGGAAGAGTGGGTATTTAGTTGGTTTATGCATGGTGAGAGCCCATGAGGAGAAGTCTAAGAAGTCTTCTTTTTTGAGTGGTGCGTGAACGTGGAAAACGCAGAGGAGAAGAATTTCCTCTTTTGGAATATTGGCTACCATCCTTTATTTAAATATGGTGATAGATTTCGGTGGTAGAAAAAAAAACGAGGTTAAAGACTTTATGAGTAGTGAAGATGAGAGGAGTAAATCCTTGTGTGGGAAGGGTTACACGAGAGAGAGAAAATGATAAATTTAATTAGTATGGGTCCTCCGAGAGCTTTTGGTAAATATGAGTTTAATGATTCTTTTGGTGGTGTTTGGATTTCTTTATGAAGATGGGTGATTTGTATAGATAAAGAGTAATAAGTTGGAGAGAACTTGAAGAGTTGCGTTTGGAGAGTGGTGAGAGTTATTGTTGGGTTTAAAAGTGTTGAATCGGGTGAAGTATTGTCACTGCATGCATGGAAAGTGTCTCTTTGATTACTTACCAAGTAGATAAAGTTTGGTGTTAAAGAAAAAAATATATATAATAAAGTAAGGAAGGGTGGAATGTGATACAGGGGTGGTTTAGTATATGGAAGCAGTTGGTGTTAGGAAATTGATGTTAAAGGGTTTATATATTATATTAATATAGTAGGTATTTTTATAAAAGATAATATAGATATAGGTATATATTTATATATTGAAGAAGGAGGGAGTTACGTATTATCTATATATATATAAAAAGAGGTTGGGAGTTTGATAGGTTAATATTATATATATATATATATATATATATATATATATTATCTTGGTCATGTTTAGTGATACAGGTGGTAAGCTACAGGAGGTTAGTATATTTTAAATGTTTTGGGAATTTAAATTATTAAACTGAATAATTATATTGCTATTTGAAGGTTTTGAGATGGATGATTTTATGTATATATTTCGGTAATAATAATTATAAAAAGCAATAAGACTTGTGTTATATATTTTGTGATCGATAGAAATGTATATTGTTGAGATTATGTATGTGTTGATTGTGGCAAAAAGTATATGATTACAAAGTGATGAAAGTATGATCCAAGTGGTAAACCAAGTTCCATCTGTGTAGAATCTCTTTGTGAGATTCTTAGTGTTTTAAAATGAAAGTAGGAGCTCAGTCTTGGGGGTCTTCCTGACGCTCCAATGACCTTTCTTCTTACATAGAGAGGATTAGTCTCGGAGGCTTCTATTATGCTCCAAGGCGCGGAACGGACTAACCTCGTGAGCGTGGCAGGGTGGGGAACCCAAGTTTCATAAGCCACCATGGGTGCATGACCCGCCATAGCTCGACTCTCATTCTAAAGTCCGGACAAGTCAAGTCTAGTGTTCAACATGTTAGGATATCTGCCTTAATCTGTTTTGATTTGAGAATAACTCTTGTAGATTCTATGCTTGACATGATGCATGCTTTTTATATAATTAGCTTACCCTTGTTTGCTTGTGTTTATGCCATGTTGTATGTGTTTCCTTTTGCGATGATCATCCACTTGGGTGGGAGCAGATGGCGAGGAGGATTCTTTGGAAACAACTCTTGATGGGGACGACAGTGCTACAACTTAGATTTGCTAGCTTTTATTTCCATAAACTCATATTATTTTGAAGAACTTTAGTGCATTTAAAGTTTTAAATTCTCTGTAATTTCCAGGGAGAAACTCTAATACACTAGTTTTCAAATTTTCAGTTGTTTTCAAGGATGACTGTAATCCTAATATTTCAAATACTTCTCTAACTGATTTCCTTTATTATAATGGGTGACGTCTAGATTATATATGCATGTCGTGGATGTCACAAAAGTAATTTAAAATAAAATATAATTAATGTAAATTAAGTTAAAATAAAACGTGAGTTATTATTTAATATAGAAAAAGTTAAAAATATAAAATTATATATTGAAATAAAATGTAATTGATAAAAAATAAGTTGCTATAAATTGTAGGTGATTAATTGTTTATTATAATTATTATTACTAATAAACATAAAACATGCTTCCGACACCAAGAAGTTATAATCTATTTCCTCTACCATCCAGAAATTGTGTAATTTTTAAGTAAATTAAAAGAAGGACAAATATATAAAATCTCTTTGGTATAATCGGTTTTCTTCACTTTTATTCTTCAAATTTGTAGGTGCTTCTCTATCCATCATCCCTCTATTCCATCTTTGCAAATGACATCTTTGCAAATCACTTCTCACGAATAGAAACAAACATTAAATATAGGTATTTTCTCTCCCTTAAATAGTACTTCAATTGAAATAAACACAACATAAAAGTATGGTAGAATTGGATTTTCCAAAGAGGAACTTTCAATTATTAAATATGGAACACGTGGAGAAGTATAAAATGTTTATATATCCCATATTTTTTTCAATCATAGCATTATCATAGTAAATTTGGATTTTCAAAAGAGGAACTTTCATTTGTTGAGATGAAACATGTAGAAAAATATAAAATGTTTTTTATGTATCTATCCCATATTTTTTTCAATTACAAGATTTTCATATGATTTCTACATCAAATCAATATCTTAACAATATTATAAATAAATAGTTTAATATTTATAAACTATATACACTTATAAATGAAATTTTTGGCTTTGTTAGACTTATATTCACCCTTTTTATTATGAAATTCATTATATAGTTCTTCATAAGAAATGAGACTTTTTCTTCTAATGAATTAATATATAATAATTCAAGATTCATACAATAATATGTAACTCAAGAAGTATAACCTAACTTATATACACCATTTGATTACTTAAAAGTGGTATATGTGTGGAGGCAATTGAAAGATTATCTCATACCAACACTAAACTTAATATTTGGTGTACAATTAATAATTAATATTGATTAATAATTATTTAATATTCATATTAATTCATTTAGTTTACATACATTATAATAACATTAAATAAGTTGCAAATATTATTATCAAATGTGCAAAGTATTTATATCATTTTTTAAGTGTTGTCTTATAGTTTTGTCCTTCCTTTGCAACCCCATTAGTTTTATTAAAATAAATTTTCTTTTATCTTCTTTATGTAATGTCTCAAGTTTGGGAGTCACTTAAGCATATCAAAAACTAAATAAATTCGTTTGAAATCACAACATAAATAAATACTTCAAGGAGTAAAGTTATTACAACTTGAAAGTTTAATTATTCAAATCCAACAAGAAAATAAAGAGTTTAATACAATCTTTCATCGTTTACAATAAATAAAACTTTAATAGAACTCCATTGCATATCCTCTCTCTCTCGTTAATTACATAGCTTCAGCATCATATGCAATTCTATCTGAGCTCTCATATAACACACACATTATACAATCATCGCCACAGGCACAAACCAAACAAACAAAACAGACAAATGTATGGGTGAGCTATGCATCCACTAAAACAAACATTACATGAAAATAATAAGTAAACACTAATACATATAATCAAGACCCATTAAGATTCCTTTAGTAGTTTAACCATTTCAAAACTATTCCTTATCGGTTGGTTGAGTAGTCTTACCATATCAGTAAGGACCTATTTCCCTTATTCCTCAAGGTATTACAAGTAATAACTTTGATGCCTCTACACCAAGTACTATACTCCACTTCAAGCCGGATATAGGGCAAAACAACTTTCCTCTTCACATAAGCAAGAGAGTACGATACTTGAATCCATTCTTACTGCCTCTCACAGTTTGAAAAGTGCTCATTTCCACTGCCTCTCACAGGTGAAAGGAGACCCTAACCTTAGAGGTATTACCATCAACGATCCTAGACCATTTTCTACTCTTGAATAACTCAAGAGTGACACTCAGGGTTTCACATCACTCTTAGTTGGATTTTAATAACTTGGATTATTTCCTATCTATTCTTAACTCATTGTAAAGGAGTACACCCATTGATACTTAAAGAAGATATGCCCAACCAAACTAAAATAGTATATCATAATCAAAGCAACTAAAATAGTATACCATTATCCAACACATACACTACAATGACCATACAAAATAGTACCACAATTTCTGAATATAAGTTCATCCCAACAAGTTATACAATACAATCCATCAGTCATCAAACTGCATGTTTGAAAGAGGTTTTCCAAAATGAAATAAGTTGAAAGTTTGTTGAGTAGACTTTCAGGAAAGAAAGGTGTGTCTCAATGGAAAACTTAAGTACTTTATTTGTCCTTAGCCAAAGTGCTCCTTAACTAGTTTCACAAATTTCACATTATCATCCTCTTAAAACATTGATCCGACAATCAAATTTTCATAACCATACAATTCCATCCATCATATATTTCAAACAAGGGATGTAGAATAATCAAAAGAAGGTTAACACATACTAACAATATTAGCATTTGCACATTCACAAATTCAATACAAGATTACAGAAAATTTTCATCAACAATGTTCACATAGAAAACCAAGAGCAATGATAGTTCTTCTTACACTACAACAATATTAGGCCATCAATGCTTATTACAAAATAACAATAGAGAAAGGTCAGCTCCCCATACCTCTTTGATGAACTACTTTGATTCTTTCTCTACTAAATATGAGCAGCACCTCCCTTATCTTCATTTCAAAACCCTCAAATCTCCTTATCTACTACTAAATTCTCGCTCTCTCTTCACAAATTTCCTTCTTATGATGAAAAACTTCATTTATTCAACCCTATTTATTGTTAAAGTTAATGTTATTGTAGTAGTATTTAGTTGTACTACATTATTACTGTAGCAGTATTGTAGTTGTACTACATTATTCCTATAGAAGTGATGTAGTTGTACTACATTTTACTGTAGCAACACGCATTTGACAAGGATATGTTATTGTAGCATCATATGTATTATCGAAGCATTGTTCTGTAGCATCATATGTATTATTGAAGCATTGTTCTGTAGCATCATACATATTTTACTATAGCATCATTTATACACATTTTTTAATACTTTAAAAAAATATTTATCAACTTAAATGTAACTATTTTCAAAGGTCTTACACTTTCGTTTTTTGTGTTTATTAATTCATCCAAGTTCTTCATTATTATGCCTCTTGATCGATGACCCTTTAGGTCTTGAATAATATCAAGATTTACCTATTTGCATTTTTTTTTCTCACCTTAAATACTTAAATAAAGGGTCTGAATTTTGATCCATTTCTAACCTTTATTATTGTAAAAAAAAAATACTTGTCCTACACTAACATAAAGTAATTAAATTCATTGATTACAAAAGTCCATGCAAAGATATTTCATTAATTAGTACAATATTATTAACTATGAAACCATTGAATAAAATTTATTTAATATTAGCAAATATTTTTTTTCAATTTGGTATTGGATTGTGCATTATTAGGAGTAACTCATGCATAATATCCTTAAGTTAGTGATTTCTTAGACTTTTGAATATTTAAAGCAAGACTCTTACCTTTCATCTTTTCCATATCTTAAAATAGCACCTGATTGTGTATAATTTGAACTCGTCGATGTTGTCCTATAAACTTCATATCATAGATTATATGGTCTTATTTTCCTCCATCATGAACATCTCGTATTGACGTTTCAGTAATGTCAACTTGTTTCATCTAACTTCTTTTGAACCCTTTTAAGACACGATCAAGTTCTTTTATATTTGATTAATGTATGTCAATGAGTATACTTTTGAAATTCTTCTTTATATAAGAAGCATAGAAGAATGTGTTTAGTCTTCATATTAAGTTGGTAATTATAGTTTTGATCTTCATTAAATAATTCAAGAGTACAAGCTAGTGATTCCTAAATCACTAATGAATGAACCCTTGCTTTAAGTGCAAGACTTGACTCAACTAAAGCATTCAAACACATTTGATGATTTGATTAAACCTTAAATTTAACATTAGTTTTCTAGCTCAATATATATCAATTAGTTCATATAACATTCAAGCACAAACCAAATTATTAACACTGAATATATATATATATATATATATATATATATATATATATATATATATATATATATATATATATAGAGAGAGAGAGAGAGAGAGAGAAAGAGAGAGAGTAATCAACAACAGTATAAAGAATTACAAAAGGTTACATCCAACCTCAATACAAGATAGTTCAGTCACTCGATGATTTATCTATTTACAAACATGTGGAATTGTTGTTCCTCCCTCGCAATTTTCTTAAAATATTACGATGAAAATAGAGAAAAAATGTCTACAACAAAGCATAAGAGTGAACTCCCTAATACAGAACAACATTAAGTTTATATAGGAATAAAATTGATGCTCAAGTCTAGTCTTTAGTGCTTAGTTGCAAAAGTTTCCTTCTATGCATGGTTTTCTTATAGCTCAAGCCTTTACTTTGGTGACTAGCTTTGAGGTTTCCTCTCTTAGAGGATTTTTTTTTTTCAGAGGGTTTTCTCTATGGCTCGGCTCCTCGTCCTAGTTTTCTAGAACTTTAGATTTAATCAATTTATACTTCCTTCTCTTGAAGGTTTGTTGTATGGCTCAACCTCCATCTCATTCCTTCAACTATGAAGACAAAAGTTTGAATTTAACTTAACCATTTTCCAACGCTCAACAAACTCCTAGTGTTTAGTTCAACAATTCTTCTATTTTTGTGAAAGTGCTGCATTTTTATTAAATTTTTATTAAAATCATAATTTTTCTATTTTTGTAAAAGTGTTATATTTTTATAAAAAAATCATTAAAATCACACTTAATTAATTTTCAGTATCCAAATATGTATTTCTAAATTATAAGAATCCGATTTACTCAAAAATATATTAAATTAATGTATTTTAACTGTCAAAAAGAAAAAAAATCACGTGTTAATTCAAGTAAAACACTTATCAATGTTATATTTGAAAAGTTTGATTTCTACTAATATTATCCTTTTAAAAAGTAAACTAAAAGCAAAATACATATTTTAAAAAGTAAACTAAAAGTAAAATACATATTTTAAAATTTAAAATTTTGAAAAAGTTATTAAATTTTTCTTGTACAAAAGTAGAAAACATACTTTTATATAAAATTTGAGAAAGTTAATTTTTCCTTCTATGAAACATGTTCTAATATGTTTGCTTTTTCATTCAGTTCAACTTTAATTTCAACCCAATTTCTTTTTATTTTTTCTTAGTTTATGTATTGTAAAGTGAAAAAAAAATGAAGTTATATCCTAGTTTTGTTTCCTTCTTTTATGTTTACGCATTGGAAATTAAAAAAAAAATCATTTCATGGAATTTAAATGGTTTTTTTAATTAGGAGGGATTAATTCTTTTCAAAATTATCAATTTGGTTTCCTTAAAAAAAATATATCAATTAGACCAAGTCCACGATTTTGTTTTGAAGAAGTCATAATGTATATGGACAATTTTATTTCATAAGTAAATTGGTTAAAAAAGAATTTTATAGAAGTAAATTGGTTAAAGAAGAAAACAACTTCTGTATAAATTAAAGTTTTGAATTGAAGTTAGTGACGACTTTAGCATAATTGAATTTAAAGTGAAATCACCATTTTTATTAACAACTTCAATGTAATTGATTTTGTCATCATTTCCGTCGACTTCACTGTCATTGATTTTGTTATCATTCTTATTGTCGACTTAAGTGTAATTGAAGTCGTCAATGAAAATAACGACTTCAGTTCAAAATTAATTACAGTAAAACTGTTAATGATAATGGCCACTTAATTCAAATTTAATTATACTAAAATTATTACAGAAAATGTTGGTTCAATTAAAAATCAATTATACTTAAGTCACATGACTACTTCACTTCAAATTCCAATTGCCACAAAAAAATTACGACATCAGTTTAAAATTTTAATTATACCAAAATTGTCATGTACTTTGACCTTGGTAAATTTATTTAAAGAGAACCAGATTGGTAATTTTGAAAAAATATTAACTCAATTTGGTTAAAAAAACAATTTAAACAAGTTCATTGAGATCAAATGAGTGTTGTAAAGGCAGTGAGTTGTATACATAAGTGCATAACATCGCAGAACTGAACGTGTGATATTCATGACACACTTGAAATGGTTCAATTCTTTGCTAGGAAGCAGTGCGAACCGGTTGGTTCGTGTTTGCATGTCCACGTGCAATCACAAAGCTGAGTTCCCCGTTAGCCTCAAACCACCAAAACCGAACCAAACCCTTAGGAAGCACCTTGAATGCAATAGGCACACCAAAGTGCTTCTCCTCTTCAGATCCTTGTTAAGAAAAGGACCAACTTTCAACGCCATTGACAGCTTTTCTCTGCTTTATGCCCTCAGAGCCTGCAACAACAAACACTCCTCCGCCCAAGGAAAACAACTGCACACCCTCATCGTAAAACTTGGGTACCAAGTCATAGTTCAACTCCAGACATCCCTTTTAAAAGTGTACGCCCAGAGTGGCAACCTGCGTGATGCACACCAAGTGTTCGTTCAAATACCCTCTAAGAATATCATATGCTGGACCTCTTTGATTTCTGCCTATGTTGACAACCACAAGCCTGGGACAGCTTTGCAACTGTTCAGAGAGATGCAAAGGAACAATGTGGAACCTGATCAAGTCACTGTGACCGTTGCCCTCTCTGCCTGTGCTGAGACCGGGGCACTGGAAATGGGTGAATGGATTCATGCCTTGGTCAGGTGTAAAGCAGGGCTGAACAGAGATTTGTGTTTGGATAATGCTTTTATAAACATGTATGCGAAATGTGGGGATGTTGTGACGGCTAGGAAGGTGTTTGATGGCATGAGAAAGAAAGATGTCACAACTTGGACTTCCATGATCGTGGGGCATGCAGTCCATGGGCAAGCAAATGACGCTCTTCAACTTTTTTCAGAAATGAGCACAGGTAGAGACAAGGGAGATGGTGTCATGACCCCAAATGACGTAACGTTCATTGGAGTTTTAATGGCTTGCAGCCATGCAGGGTTGGTTGAGGAAGGGAAGTGGCATTTCAGAAGCATGAGTGAAGTTTATGGTATAGAGCCTAGAGAGGCTCACTTTGGCTGTATGGTGGATCTCTTATGCAGAGGTGGGCATCTGAGAGATGCCCATGACTTCATTATGGAGATGAAAATCCCACCAAATGTGATTGTCTGGCGAACCTTGTTGGGAGCTTGCTGTGTTCACGGTGAATTAGAGTTAGCTGCCGAAGTTAGGCACAAACTACTCAAGTTGGATCCTGGCTATGTAGGTGACAGCGTTGCTATGTCTAATATTTATGCAAATAAAGGCTTGTGGAACAACAAGATACTTGTGAGGAATCAGATAAAACACTCAAGAGCTCCTGGTAGTAGCTCAATTGAGGTGGAAAGTGGGGTTGGTGAATTTCTGATCGTTGATGGCGATCATCCTTTATGACAGATAAGCGATGATGTTCCATTGAAGCTTATAGTTGATTGCCAGTTCATTCTATCCTATTAAGCACCAATGAGAGGTAGCTCACTTATGTACAAGCTAATCCCGCAAAGTTGTTTAGTTTCTTTTCTTTTCTGCTCCGAGTTCAACCATTGTTATTGTAGGTAAAAACAGGCTAGAAACAAACTAGACATTCGAACAGTAGAAGTGGTAATAACTTATATATGACAAGTATAGCCAATTCAAGATTCAACAGTGAAGTTTAGTTTAGGGATAAAAATGAGAGTCAAGAATTCACGAATGAGTTTTGCCAATGATATTGCCTGGCGATCCCTGAGTGTTTTTTTTTTCTTTAACTGACTCACCCCCACCTTACCTATGGGTTGTTTTGTTTTGTAATAATGGATCTTTTGGAATTGGGGTATACAAGGGGTTTGGGATCTTTTGGAATTGGGTTCCTACCAATCTCACCCCATATCAATTGTGCCTTGTCATAAAGAGAAAGGTAAGAAACTTCTCCTTGATTCTCTTTGCTTCTTTCCAAGTAGCCTCTTCGACTGTTTGAATAGTCCAAAGGATAAGCCATTCATGACTACCTTGGTATCATGCTTACTCTCTCTGGATGCTAGAATTGCCTTTGGAACAACTGGATTTGTATCTTAAACCTCTATCTCAGGGAGCATTGTGATTTCTACTAATGTACCTTGATGAGATTTCTTGGACTATAATACTTTGGAATTCAGGATGAACGTTGGATACTTCTGGAAATTGTAGCTTATTATAGGTTACCTCCCTTATGTGGGCTACAATTTAGAAAGAACAAAATAGTGTGGAGACAATTTTGGATTGATCTATGTTTAAAGGCAATAAAATGGACATATTTAGATGACCAATCCACTACTACTTTTATAACTTCATATCAATGTGACTTTTTAAAGGCAATAAAATGGGCATATTTAGATGACCAATCAACTACTACTTTTATAACTTCATATCAATGTGACTTTTTAAAGGCAATAAAATGGACATATATAGATGACCAATCATAAACTACTTTTATAACTTCATATCAATGTGACTTTGGCAGCCTCATTATTTACTCTACTGAAATCTCTTCCCAAACTTTCTCTATGATTGGAATTGGTTGTAGGAGTCCAGCTGAAACAATGTTTGTGTTTTGGGTATAGGTTGAGATCGCTTATTCAAAGCACTCCAAATTTTCCTGAAGATCGGATGAGCTTCCTGATGATCCTCCATCATCCAAGTTACGTTGTTTGCTCACTCTCCTTCTTGTCCAAGTCGTGTGGGAGGGTACCTATCAAAGGTACTCCGACACTTAAGTTAGTGACTTTGCGTAATAATGTTGTAATAAAGATGAGTAATCATAATTAATTACCTAACCTCCCCTATCAAACATATATTTAAAAATCTTATAAATAAATTTCACTATTTCTAATAATTTCCAAACTACCCATTATGGCTCAGATTATCAATTAATGATTGTCATACATATATTTATAAATTTTATAAATAAATGACTTTTATTATTCTTATTAATTTTCAATTAATAACTATTATTCTTATTAATTGCCCATTAATAGTTGTTATTGCTCAGATTATCGATCAATGATTGTTCTGGATCGGTCGGTCATTTCCTTATTGAATGGTCGATCGCCCAGTTGTTTAGAAGGGTAGACTCAATTGTCGGAGCAGGAGGAGATAAAGTAGTTGACACTTGAATTGAGTCACTTGGTGATTGTTGAGAAATACATGGTGAACTAGGCACAATTGGAGGATCACAATTAATAGGAATATTAATGGTATTAAAAAAAGACATATTAGAAAAAGAATGATCATTAAAATAAAAGGAAAACTCATTGAAGGTGACATCTGTAGATATAAAATAACGATTAAGAAAAGGATAAAAACACATGTATCCTTTCTTTGATTTAGTAAAGCCTAAAAAAACACATTTGTGGTATGTAGAGCATAAGGTTCTTTGTTCGTTGGCCCTACCCACTACAACTGTTGTCGTTTTTAGAGTCGTCGTTGTTGCCGTCACAATTTGCTTCTGCTATACTTTCTAGTCGCTCGTTGTTGTCTCTGTCATTAACCACCTTCGTTGGACTCATCACAACCTCCCCTATTTGGATTTGACCTTGTTGTGTTGATTGGGCCTATTTTGAGTTCTACGTTTTTACTGTTTAACTTATTCATGGCTTATGACCCGTCATGTTAAGAAGTGAATTTTAAGCCTAACTCAACCCCACAAAATCAACTTTTAAGTTAAGGTTTACACCAATTTATATACTCTAAATTGGCCTTATCTCTAGTCGATGTAGGACTTTCAACACACTCCTCACGCCGAGGTATATACATATTGAGCGCGAGACTAGACATTAATGAATAGTCCGACAGTGACCCAATAACGGGTGGAACAACATGTCTAACAAACAACAAATGTCACTAGGATAGGTTTTAACCAGACGTTAATACCATGTTAAATATAATAAAAACTATGTATAAAATTAATCATAAAATCCTTTATTTATAACAGAAGAATATAAAAAATATAAGTTAAACCCAAAATACAAATAAAAAATAATAACAAACTAAAAAATAAATATAAAATAAAAAAAAATATCTAATAATAATGATATAGATTTTGTCCTTATATATTTGCAATCTTGCACATATGTATATATCTTTTTACAATGTTGTACATTTTATTTTGGGTTAAATATGTTTTTAGTCTCTCTTTCAAAGTAAGGTACATTTTAGTCATCCTCCTAAAGAAAACCTTAATTTTTGGTCCTCCAAAACTAACAACGTTAAAAACTAGCTGATGTGGCTAACGTCTGGCCACGTGTGTTCACATCTTTCTCCTTAACTCTTGTGACGTGTTCACAGCCCCACCGCCTGTCTTCCTGATGTCAAGAAGGCTCTCATTCGCCCCGACATTGTTAATTTCGTGAACTCCAATATTTCTTGCAATAGCCGACAGCCTTACGCCGTCAGCAAGCGCGCCAACCACTCCGATATTTCTCGCAATAGTCGTCAGCCTTACGCCACCACTTCCACCCAAACCCCGTCACTCGTTAATTCCCACACCTTCATACTTCTGAAGATCCCATCGGCTCCAATTCCACCGACCAAATATAAGTTTCCCTTTCCCTCGTCATCACTGACAAGCCTCACGAAGGTGAGTTGTGGGGGCAACTCAGCCACGTGTCTCTCCCACTTGCCACTCTCCAAATCCAAATGTACCACGGAGAAAGGTTCTGGGTGGTGAAGTACAAGCCTTCGTGGAAGAAAGTACCTTGCTGGAGGCAACGGTCACTGAGGACAACATGGAACCCCTAGAAGCGCCTCCAAGAGTGGTGGTTGAAGTTGTAGACAAAGACAGTGTTGGATAAATGAGTGGCTTTACTTTGGTTATTCTATACGTATTATACATGTTTTATGTATATAATATGACTTTCTGTATATATTTAATACATTTGGCAGTTAATTTACATTTTTTTTTCCTTTTTGTTCTAGATTCCAGAACAGTGATGGCAATTCTTGGTAATACTCTCCTTTACTAAATGAGCTCTCTTGGTTATGCAAATTCTTGTTCTTTTAATTACAAAATAGTATTTATTTATTTTTTTGTCTGCTTTCAAATATTTGTATATGAAATAGTAAAAGGAAACTATTAACGTATTTATAAGATTTAAAAACTAATAACATATTTATCCATTAACACAACAGCCATATATTAGCAAGTTGTGTGCAACCAAATCTGGTTTCAAACCTTTCTTTAACATGGTATCCCATAATTTAACAACTGCCCCTACATTGCCATTTTTGCAATACTCATAAATTAATGTTGAATAGGTAACACAGTCAGGGAAAATACCATTTCTAGTCATTTCAGAAAGAACTTAAGTGGCTTCATGAAATCCTCCAGAACCATCCAATCCTCAATTCACTCTCTTCACTTCACCCACCTTTCTTTTCTCGCCATCCCTCTTACCTACTACTTATTGCTCCTTTCTTCAAACTCAACCTTCAACACCACCTTTGTTTACAACTTCAACCACTACTCCTAGAGGCGCTTCCAGGGGTTCCATGTTGTCCTAAGTGACCGTTGCCTCCAGTAGGGTACTTTCTTCCACAACGGCTTGTACTTCACCACCTCGGAATCGTTCTTTGTGGTGCGTTTTGGATTTGGAGAGTGGCAAGTGGGAGAGACATGTGCCTGAGTTGCCCCTACAACTCACCTTCGTGAGGCTTGTCAGTGATGACGAGGGAGAGGAAAAATTGTATTTAGTCAGTGGAATTGGAGCCGATGGGATCTATAAAAGTATGAAGGTGTGGGAATTAACGAGTGACGAGGTTTGGGTGGAAGTGGTGACGTAGGGCTGACGACTGTTGCGAGAAATATTGGAGTGGACGAAATTGACAATGTCAAGGCGAATGGGAGCCTTCATGACATCAAGAAGACGGACGGTGGGGGCTGTGAACACGTCGCAAGAATTAGGAAGAAAGTTGTGAACACACGTGGCCAAACGTTAGCCACGTCAGCTGGTTTTTAACGTTGTTAGTTTTGGAGGACCAAAAATTAAGGTTTCCTTAAGGAAAAGAATTAAAATCTTTGAAGGAGAGACTAAAAACAAATTCGCTTAATAGTTTAGAAACTAAAAACATATTTAACCATTTATTTTTTAATAACATGTTATTAACATATCAATGAGTGTTAGTAACTCATGAGTGTCAAACATGTTTTTGTTAATTATGGACAAAATACTAAAATTCATCTGTTATTCTTTTTAAAAATAAAAAAATGGTCAAAATCTATACTTATATAAAGAAAACTTTTTTTTTTCATATTTAATTTTCAATTTTACTCTTTAAACTAATATTTATTTTAAAATTTAAATAAATATTTTATCAATCTTATTTTTTAAATTAATTTTTTTTTATTTGACCATTTCTTTAACTTAATATTTTTTAATTATAAAACTACTTACAAAATAAATAAAAAATAATTACAATAAAATTATAAGAATTATTTTAATTTTATGATTATAATAATAATAATATAATAATAATAATTTTATTTTTTATTATTATAAAAAAAATGTAAACATTATGCATATGTGTTTCACTAATTAAGTATAAGAAAAAATTTATTATAAAAAAGTAATAAATTAGAAAAAATATATATATAACAACATTTATTATAATTATGATTATATAAGTTTTTTATTTAACTATAGCTATCAAGTGATTCAATATTTTACTATATATCTTATAATAGTAAGCATGTTTCATTTTAAAAATATATAAAATTAAATTAACATAATGTTTGAGTAGTGTCTCCTCCATAAATTTACAATGTAGAAAAATAATTAAGTTTTGTAAAATAAGAGTAAAACTGGTTTAGTCAAAACTTGAGTTATGGCATGATGAGTGGTGTTATGGTTATGGAAGAGATCTCCAACTCCAAAGTGATAGTAACTAACACAAGACAGTGTTTCAGAAGAAGCAGCGCATAACTGAGGTCGAATTCAACCCACAGTGCACATGAAGAGGCACTGGCGCAACATCAGTCAGGACGAAGAAAGCCTCCCAGATTCCGATTCCGACACGCGCTCCACCAGGAAATTCCCTCTCACGCGCTTCATGGCGTTCTCTCTCTTTTTTTCCCTCTTCCTCTTCTCCCTCACGTTCCTTTTCCCACACCCTCCCATCGAATCATCTCCAACTATAAAAGCTCTGCTCCAACTCAAACAAACTCAACAAGGTTTCTTCCTCTTCTTCTCTTCTTCTTTAGTTTGTGATTTGGTCTTCATTTCTATTTCAACTTGATAGACTTTAGATCTTGTTCAATTATGTGCGTTGTTTTCGTTTTGTGTAATGTGTCTGCTGTGTTGGATTTGTTTCTGATGAATCACAACCTATAAGTCTTTTCTGGTTTTCTCTACATGTTTGCGTAGTTAAATGTATGCGTGCAAAAGCTAATGATAGTTGGAGATCCAACCTTCACTATTGATAAGACTAGAATACTGTACGTGAATGACTCAAAATTTTGAGATGACATATAAGCCTGTTGGATCATCTTTAAATATTTAGTCTTGCGAATTTCGTTCTATTGATGTTCTGTTCTTGACATTGACATGAAGTAGTACTGCTGATCTTATATTGATTAATGATATAATCAAAATCAAAGTAATATACATAAGTGGGGTTACACGAGAAAACTTATTCGATTGAGTCAGAATCAAACTCAAAATTTTAAGGAAGCAGACATGAATTCGATGAGAGAGAGAACTTGATGTTTCCTTGTGTTTTTGTAGTTTTGTAAGTGAATAAACTGATTTTCCCTGAGAACTTAGGTTTTAGGTGAGTTCAAAAGCACTTTGTGATTCGTGTACCTGATTTAACCTAGAGGAATATGACTTCTGATGTTGCTATTATTGTAGTGACCTGATTTTCCCATTTCCAGATGTTTTAAATATTTGATTTTCTTCTTATGTGCATGGATGAATATTGTGGTTTAACAATGGAATTCTTCTTCTTTGGCTTGTAGGTGACGTATCTGATTCTGTTGAGTTGCAAAAAGATAAACTACTTGGTGGCCTTTTAGCAGGTGGTTTCGATGAAAGATCTTGCTTCAGCAGGTACCATTCTCCCTCATATGGAAAAGGACTATCAGGAAATCCTTCACTTTACCTTATTTCTAGATTGAGAAAATATGAAGCTCTTCACAAGGAATGTGGACCTTACACTGAATCCTATAATAAAACGGTGAAAGATCTCAGGTCTGGTCATGTAAGTGATTCCCCTGCGTGTAAATATGTGGTATGGATTTCATATAGTGGGCTAGGGAATAGGATATTGACATTAGCTTCTGCATTTCTATACGCCCTCCTCACAAATCGTGTTTTATTAGTTGATCCTGGAGCTGATATGGTAGATCTTTTTTGTGAACCGTTTCCACATGTTTCCTGGTTTCTCCCTCCTGATTTCCCTCTCAACAGTCATTTTTCCAAATTTGATCAGAAATCTGATCAATGTTACGGGAAAATGCTGAAAAATGAAGCAACTACAAAATCCACTGTGCCCTCTTTTGTCTATCTTCATTTAGCACATGACTATGATGATCAAGACAAACTTTTCTTCTGTGATGAAGACCAAACTTTTCTTCAGAAAGTACCATGGTTAGCGGTGAGAACAGATAATTACTTTGTCCCATCTCTATTCTTGATGCCATCGTTTGAGCAGCAACTGAGTGATCTCTTTCCGAACAAGGAAACAATTTTTCATTTCTTGGGTAGATATCTTTTCCACCCCACCAACAAAGTATGGGGACTTGTTAGTAGATACTATCAAGCTTATTTAGCTAATGCTGATGAAAAATTAGGCATCCAGATAAGAGTGTTTGAAACTGGAACTGGTCCATTTCAACATGTGTTGGATCAGATCTTAGCTTGCACCTTGAAGGAGAATCTTTTACCTGATGTTAGTCGAAAGGGTGATTTTGTTAACTCGTCAGGAAAGCCGAAGTCAAAAGCTGTACTGATGACATCGTTGAGCTCTGGTTATGTTGAGAAAGTGAGAGACATGTATTGGGAACATCCTACAGCGACAGGAGAAATTATTGGCATTTACCAGCCAAGCCATGAAGGTTATCAACAAACAGAGAAGAAGATGCACAACCAAAAAGCTTGGGCAGAAATGTACTTATTGAGCTTGACCGACGCGTTGGTCACGAGCTCGTGGTCTACTTTCGGCTATGTGGCACAGGGGCTTGGAGGTTTGAAACCATGGATACTGTACAAGCCAGAAAATGGAACAGCCCCTGATCCTGCTTGTCAACGTGCCATGTCAATGGAGCCATGCTTCCATGCTCCTCCCTTCTATGATTGTAAGGCCAAGAGAGGAACTGATACTGGTGCACTTGTTCCACATGTGCGGCATTGTGAGGATATGAGCTGGGGTCTTAAGCTTGTAGACAGCTTTAGTTCGCAATAAGTTGCTACGGTCATGAATGCCTTCATGACTGTCATAACTCATAAGTTTTGCAAATTTTGTTGTACTATAGAATTGGTTATTGGTTTAAATTTTTTATTGTTTCCTATAGAACATGAAATAGAAAATTTTCTCCGTCATTACTATGTTTCGGTTCAGTGTATAATGTATTAGCATCTATTGGAATGACTATGATAACAGGTAGGTAGCATATGACTTGTGTATATTTGGTGGAATAGTAAGACTATATAAAGTGAAGGTCGGTGACTACCCTGAACGAGATCCTTTGAAGAAGATGAAACGTGAGTTTCAACGTGGAGGGTTTTCGTTGTGTGAATCCAGTATTATAAATTTATTTTCTAACTTTCACTTTTTTCATTTGTCTTTAATGAAACATATCTATTTTTCTCTTATTTTTCACCTTTTCTTTTTCTTTTCTCACTTACCACTTTCCCCTCTTCTTTCTCGTTCTACTAAACCGTGGGGTGAGTACTTATCGAGGATTTTGATTTGATACTTATTTAACCTTTTTTAAGTGAACCAAATTAATTCAATGTAAATTCTCTCAATAAGACTTGCAAGTAATTAATTTTTAATATAAATTAAAGTGTTTTAATTCAGAATTCTATAATTAACACAAAATTAATATAAACATTTATATTGTAGATCAATTTCATAAATAAATTTAATTCATTAAACTTTTTTTATGTGAATATCAATTACAAATTCATACATTTCTTTCTAGTAATCTGTTTTAAATAAAAATGGAATGGCTAGAGTATAAATGAAATGTAATAAAAGGAACTAAAGAAGATGAAGATGGTTTGTTGTGAAAGTACTTGAGAAACTGGAAATGTCAAGTGCTAAAAATGTAAATATAAGAAAATAAATTAACAAGGATAGAACAATAACTTGTAAAATAAATCTATGAAAACTTCCAAATTGCAACAAACATCATTATTAAATTAAATAATATTCTTTTTGTGGCAATCTCATAATATATGTCTTGTAAATACAATTTGTCACCTTTTTTTATATGAACAACCTATTTATATCTTTCTCGTTTTATTTAAAATAAATGAAACATTACATAATTTGCAATAACTATTTAAAAACATCACATTGTGTCAGTTATGTCTCCTATGTCTGTGTTTAATCATTTTCAAGGTTTTTATTTATATAAAAACATCTCAAATAGATCATTTTATTATTTGTTATCTGAATTAGATTCTTATGGGTGTAAAATCGATTCATTGTCTTGCAGTTAATTTGAATGAACCGCATTAAGATTGCAGTCACGTACGTGACATGCTGACTTTTCGATTCTCTATGTAACTATTCATTTTTTAATTTTATTCTCTATATCTTCATATTTTGATGTGATTATTTTTTTTTTCAATGTATTTATTTTTATTTTCGATCTCTTGATATCTTCAAGGGTAAGATTACCGTGTTTTTGTTCCATTTAACTAATTATCACCTTTTATAAGACTCGTGAGTTGTAATCCGCCCTTTTCCTTTTCTTCTTTATTATTTCTTTCTTTTCATCATTTCTCTAACTCTATTATCTCTCTCATCTTCATAAATTTCTCACTCAATTTCTTAATTTCTTCAAAATCATATCTATCAATTCTTATTTATATAACTGTCAGTTCATTATTTGTTCGATTGAAAGAAAAGAATACTTTCTCAACTAGTTTAACTCTTGATTAATATATTATATTGTTTGATTATTTTGCTCAAGTGTTTTTTGAATTTTAAAGAATTTTCAATTCTTTTAAAATATTACTTGGTGTACCCTTTGATCGCATGACCAATTATCTATCAACCAAGTAGTCTAAGACCAACGCATTAAAAAATCGTTCAACTAGACTTCAAGGATGATCGACCAATCATAAATCTTTAAAAACTTTAAGTACTACCCATAATGAAGTTTACATGTAAAACATATTTACCATAAATTAGGTCATGATTACAAATATATTAATCACTACAAAACTATTCATATACTAACTTGAAAGTCGGAGTACCTTTGACAGGTACACCCACAGAGGACTTCAAGACACAATATCGAGAAACTTGGAAGAATAGTATAACCAACAAATGAAATTTAGTTGTATTGAATTGAGTTAGGTTTGGAATGACGATGCAATCTCATTGAATATAATATTGAGTTTTAAATGATCATTTTGGATTGAAATGCTTGTTGGAACGTGAAATGTGTATTTAAATATTATGCATTGGTTGGAATGGAGAGAATGATTCTCACGAGTCTCAAAATTGATTCTGTAGATGTAAAACTACTGGTTTTACATAATTCAGCGAGAAAATTGGGACTTAGCTAATGAATTTCAACTCCAAAGTTAAGGCCAATTCTAGGCCTAAATTTGCTAAGCAAATTCAAATTCACCCAATGAATCAGATGAATGTTACAGTCAATTAGATGAAGTTCCACAATAGAATTACATTTACCTAGCAAACCTCAACCAGAAAGCAATTAGAATAATTTTTTACTTGAATTTGCTCAGCAATTGGTGTCTCTTGCATAAAATATATTTTTTATCAGACTATACTTTATCCCTGAATATTAATGTATATCACAGGCTATGCATTTAGTGATGTATATCATACATTTGATTGAATTCATGGATGATAAGTTGGATTTGATTGTACAAGTCACATACCTATTGCAGTATGCTGACTATGTTTGTCAATCTTATGTTTTAAATGCAGACATATATGGTTAACGGTGATACCTAAGAGCGGTCATATAAATCTTTCTCGAAGATGAAATTGGGGGTCTACATGATTGGTATTAAAGCAGTAATACGTCACAAAAGAGGTAAAACCATCCACATTCACATATATTCTCTGAATTATCAAAGTACTAGAAAGCAAAATCAATACATATACTAGAAACTGTCGGTTTCTATCCTCAACCACAATCACAAAAGGAGAGAAAGCGGATAATTATATCAGAAAATTAAGTACTCTGATGTCCTTGAAGTTCAGCTTCGTTCTTAATCAGGGATCAGTTCTTTCTTCCTTCACTTAAGATAATATGGTAGCCATGCCTGCAACATCATCCAAGTAAACATTAGCAAGTCTTCCTAAATAATGAAGTGAAGGAGCACAGTTGCTAATCAGAATAATTAAAGTTAAGGGCAAGAGAATACGTTGATTTGAAAGGAGCACTAGTTGCGCCAACAGGTGTGCTGAAGGCAACGTCCTGAAATGGCCCGGCCATCTTTCCTCGGGGAAACCATCCAAGGTCTCCACCCTTCTTTCCCGAAGGACATTCAGAATACTCTTGAGCTATCTGTGGTAAGCGAAATTTTTTTTATAATAATTGACCACAATATTTTCTCTAAATTAAATTGCAAATGAACAGATTTCTATTTATACTTTTCAATGTACAGACATTCATCAAACTTCACATTACTTACAACAGATTGTGGGGAAGAAAAAAATTCTGTATTTAACTAAGCTCCCTTATGAACAGAAAACCAAAATAAGGATTTGAAAAATGAAACAAGAATAAAATTCATTGTATGACCTCCACAAGAGAAATACCTTTGCAAACTCAGCTGGCGGGACCTTATCTCCGTTGCTGAGCCAACCATCTTGCAGCTTCTTGTAGGCTTCATTGATCTTACCTTGTTTCTCACATAAAATATGCCTAGCTGAACGAAATAAAAAGCCAAAAAATAAATCATTGTAAAACAAACTATGAAAAGAACTAATGATGGATATAATTGTATCTTGGATTTTTGTTTACCTTTTACGTAAGTGCAAGTACCGAGCCCATCTCCACCTTTCGCACCTTTTCCTTTTCCCTTAGAAGCATTCTCATCACTTCCACTTGCAGGCTGCTTCCCCTTCCCCTTCCCTCCTGACTCCTTTGGCTTAGAGTCTTTTCCCATGTTTATCACAACTTAAATAATTTCCACTGTATAAGTAGACCAAACATTTGAAGATTGCAAATGTAAACCAGTAAGAGTCAAATAACAAAGGGACACTGACAATTAACAAATTCACACAACGATAATACAAGCAAATAAAAAGTAGTAATGAATATAACTCTAGCAACTTCAACAGAAATACAGAATGTACCATATGCTTAATGGATTTCCCTGTTGGAGATAAAAGTACAGAAAATATCAAGAGGAAGGCCTAGAAAATTTAAACCATCCAAAGAAGAGAAAAATGGGTGGCCAAAAAAACAAGCAACCGCCCTCAATCTCCCAATTAAAAAGAAAAAGAAAAAAAGAAAAAAGAGAATTTATCTACCCCACCCAACATTGAACTCCCATGAAAAAACTCCAATCTGTCTGACAGAAATGCACGGGTGGGGTATTCTGAATAAAATCACTGGAATTGACCTTCGTCAGTCCATGAAGACCATAGCTAAACCCAATAAAATGAGCTCATATCCACAAATTTTCAGCCTTTTTTCTAACATACAGAAATCAATTCAAAAGCCCAAGACAAACCCATTGCTCCTAACAACAGGTTTTACAAAAATGAATCTATGCTTCTATATCTATCAAAATAACGAACACAGGCAATCAATCTATCTAACTTTAAACTTCAGACCTTCTTAATTCCAGTTAAAATCGTTCAACAGAGGTTCGCTAAAGGCTCTAAAGACTTCTGGTACAAGGAAAAACAAAGACACAGACACAATTAAAGTTAAAAAGAAAACATAAGGGTTAAGGTGTATGAAACAATTAATACATACAAAAACACAATCCGAACCAAACCATGAGCATAAGCCATGTGATTAAATCAAGGGCAATATGGAAATGGAAATTGATGTCGGGTTTCCTGAAAGTGTTACAGCACAGATGTGTCGAAGCGCACAGCATAGCAATAGAAAACATATGCACAAACAAAGAGGAAGTAGAGAATTGGAACAGACAAGTATATAAATATCTGGACCTTTTCAGCTAAAAGAACAAATGAAATAGAAAAATACCCGAGTCGGAGACTGAGAAGTTATGAAGCGCGATGAAGGATGGTAACTAGTCACCACACTGGTACTGGAGAAATAAGAATCTCTTTCCGTTTCGCTTTTTTCGTTTTTACGCATTCAATTGCACGAATTGGGCCAGACCCAAGTTAAAAACCCGGCCGCTTCTTCCTTCACCCCATTTTTTCTTCCTCCACCACTAAAATCACATAAGCCAATTTCACCCTTACAAATTTATGATAAAATTTTCATTGAATCTCTCACCTCAAACTTCTCTTTCTTCACATTCCTTTATAAGTTTTTCTTTTTTAATTGTGTTCGCTTTTTTGAAAAAGAAAACACAACTAAAGAAAAGAGAGTTTGAAGTCAACTATTCAAGGTAACGAAGTTAATATCTCATATTTGATTATAAATTTATAAGAGTAAAATTGGAATATATTATTTTAGAAGGGTCAAAGAAGAAAAAAAAAAGGAGTGTTGGAAGAAGTTACCTAAAACCAACATGGGTTACTTCCTACAACCAAGGTCATTTCTACCTTTATTCTTCTTCTTTTTCTTCTTACACTTCCATAAAATTTGATATACCTAATATATTTAAATAAAATATGAAAAAGGTTAACTCTTCCTTCACCTTCAATCACATTCACTTTCACTGTTGAGTTCACTATTGCTTCACAATTCTTCTTATTGAAGTTTTTGAAGGTTTGCTCCATCCTACATCAACTTAATAGATGTAGATGTAGTTATTTTTTTCATTTTGTTGTTGGGATTGTGTGTGGTGTCTTAGGATGGAATACATTTGGATGTGTTTTTTTAGTATGTTATTGATTGTAATTCGTGATATGTTACCATATTTGGAAAAATATTTTGGATTACACATTCCAAAATATGTTTAGTAGAGTGTATTATGAATTGTATAATTTATAATGTGTCTGAAACACAAGCATATATTTTAGAATATGTAATCTGAAATGTGATTTCGAATCTGGAAATACATTTTGGATTGCACAAACATATATTTTTACATTGTTTAATTTCAAATTTTTCAAAAAGATTATTTAATCTCTCCTTTTTTTAATTAAACAATTTAGAATAGACAAATAATTGTGTACTAAGACATTTTTGAACTTATAAGATAGTCACGACATTAGATAGTGTAAGAACCTTAACTAAAATTTTACTAAATTAATAATTTTCACATAATTGTATGTTAGTTTAATATTATGTTCTTATCGTCTGATGAAAACTTCACTTATCATAAGATACTATTATGTTTCTCACATGAAGCAAAGATCATAAGATAAGATATTACTGTGTCTTACGAAATTTGTAGTTTTAGAAAGCTTTCATTTTTCAAATGAAACACATTTATGATCTATACTTTGGTGTAAAACATTTAATGAAAATTAATAAAAGTGTATATTTTATTCAAACAAACATTCCTTACAAAATCCAACATCAATAAGTGAAAATATTGGAATGTGTTTCTCACAAAGTCCATAAGGTCATGTAGGCAATCAAGCTACAAAAATTTTCTTCTTCGTATAGCTTAACACCTTTTATAAGAATGTATTATAGGTAACATGAACTCCTTCATTAGTTTTAAACTTCTTTGTGATACGATACAAATGTTTTTATTCTAATAAATAATAATAAAGTTAATTGAAGATGTTTATAAATATCTAATAAAATATTCATATATAATATATAAATGCATCTTATTTCTTTCTTGCTTGTCTATTATTATAGTATATTAACACAATATTATATAAATGATAAACAAAACAATACATGAGGTCAGGTTATGATTTGCTTAGTTGATTTGATGAATTCTTTGTATTTTACTATTGGATTTAATTTATTTTCCATTCGTGCATTTATGTTCATATATTTATATTCTGTTTTTATATTGCTTTAAAGAGCTATATATATAAATTGTACTATCTCCTTAATATTGAATAAAATACACAGTTTTCATCCTTTTTTCTTATAACATTTACTTAAAAATTATATATTTTAATAAATCATTAATACTTCAAAACTCAATCTTATTTATTATTATAAAAATATAATTTCAATCAAGAATGTATGATATGTTTAGGTTTGTTTAGGATCAAATCATACATTCTTGATAAATTTTGATGAATAGACCATGATAATTTTTTTATGAATGGACATACAAATATTATTTTTAAAAAAATCAAATTAATTAAAATTTATTACTATGTATCTCTTCTATGGATAAATATTACCTTTTTCATAGGAAAAAATATATATATATATATATATATATATATATATATATAAACATCACAACTCATACAAGAGTGTTCCTTCCTGCACCTCACCTCCTTCTTACTGCACCTCCAATTTTACCATTCTATCCTTCAACTTAATGTTTCACTTAATGCTGACAGTAGTATTTATTTATTTTGAGCTTTCCATTTTTCTTTCTTTTTCAACTCTCAATTCAACCAGCTCTGGAAAAACCAACCAGCCAACGAGTATTTGTCACCTTCTGAAAATTTGTAAGTGGCTTCAATTTTTCAGAGGAAACAGTGTATTTTTTTCTTCTTTTTTGTGTTTTTTTTTTCTTTTTTGTGTTTTCACTCTCTGGGGTGAGTCCAGTTGAGTTGATGAGTTTCTTGTTGAGGTGAAAAATAAATCTGGATACAAGTTTTCAGCTTCTGAAGAAGCTTGGTCAAGTGTGGAATCGCTGTAAGATGAAAACTGCCAGAAGCTTGCTCAAGTGTGGAATCGCTGTGAGATGAAAACTCGCCCTACGAACGGCGGATTTGGTGGCTCCGCAGGTGGATCTGCGGCTGATGGCAACCGCAGTGGATCTGCGGTTGGGTTTTGGGGGTGCATCTTCATTGTCCGCATATCGCAATGCGGGTAAAGGGAAATGCAGTTCGTCCTGCGGCTAATGGCAACCGCAGGTGGATCTGCGATTGGGGTTTTGGGGGGGGTGCATCTTCGTGTTGTCCGCATATCGCAATGCGGCTAATGGAAACGCAGTTCGTCCTGCAGTTGTGCGGATCTGCGGAGCAAGAAGAAAGTGGGTTCGAGAGAGACGAGCTTTAACAGTCTTGATCTGAACATGAAAGCTGATGAAGAGGGTGATGGGGAAAACTGAGTGTAGCTACCAGCATTGCAGCAACATGGTTCATGTATGTTTTCCCTAACGTGAAGGAAACAGAAAGAGAGAAAGAGCTACCATTCTGATACTAACCAATGTTCTTGGCATTTGACTACTGAGACCCCACGATAGTCCATTGTCTAATTTTGCAGGAAACACAAATTTATTTCCTTTGATTCTCAGACCCCAAAATTAGATCAGCACCTCCTGCACCTGTCTTTATTATATATTATATGTAATAAGTTTTGACTTTATTAAAAGAAGGATAAAATGGTAAAATTGGAGGTGCAGGAAGAAGGAGGTGAGGTGTAGGGAGTAACACTCCTCATACAAAAGTGTTCTGTCTTGTGTTCCGTACAATCTTTTAAAATATTGGGTTCATAAAGTTCAGAGATCATTCAGTGTACTCGATCAATCTTATAGGTTTTTGTACCTTGGGAGAAGAGCACATAATATTTTGTCTTATCCAGTGCAATGGAAGCGCTTTCTCTCTAAACATAATGTTATGCATGCCTATACCTATGTTACATGAAAGAGATTCCCGGAAATCCACAGAAAAATGATTGGTAATTGCTCTTTCTAATTCATTCCTTATTTATAATTTTATCCGATTTTGTTATTGTTTATTATAAGAATTTTTTGTCTTGATCAATCTCTTTTTATCTATATCTCTTTCTTGTTTATTTTATTTTATTTTTTCCTAACATTCTTTGAGAGAAAAATTCTATTAAATTTATTTTCATTATTCCTTTTATTGAAAACGTCAGAAATAATATTATGTCTACTATGATATGATAAAGTTTCGATTATTTTGCCCTGTATCTCTAATGATTTCATTATGCATCTCCAATTTTCGAAAATAACTTTACATTTTTCTTTATTGGATTCCAAAATTCGATGAATGATTTTTTTTTCATCGAATTTCGAAATCTAATGAAAAAAAAATTTCATCAGATTTTGAAATCTGATGAAAATTTTTTTTCTTCATCAAATTTCAAAATCTGATGAAGCCTTGGAAAATCCTTTATTAGATTTCGAAATTTGATGAAGAAAAAATCTTTTATCAAATTTCGAAATCTGATGTAACACAACATATAGGGTGTAGAGTTTTTTGAATGACTAAGGACAGTTTTGATTAGAAATACAAATTGAAACAACCCAAAGTTACTCTTAAGCCTAAAAAGTTTATAGGTGGAATTTTTTTCTATTAGCAATAACAAATGAAGTTTTGTCTCACTAAAATATGATTATTTTATGTGATTTCTAAAGTTGTTGATTCTTCTATTATATTAAGTGATGCTTCAACAACTTCTGCTACTAAATGGTTGATAATAAACCTATTTCTAATCATATTCATGAGTTTGAAAATATTGTTTATGACACGAAATTAAAAATATTATTTTATCTGACATCTTGCTTGTAGATTTTTGATCTCAAATTTGTCTCCTTCATAGTTTTATTGTGCCCAAAGTTTAAAATCATAGAAAGAAAAAATAAGATTTTTCATTCCGATAGAGGGGGTGAATATATGTGTTTAGGAATGAGTGATTTTTGTGAAACTCGTGGTATTATTCATGAAGTGACACATTCATATAGTTCTCAATTTAGTGGTGTAATTGAAAAAAAAAATAGAACTTTGTTAGATATGGTGAGGGTTATGCTTAGAAGTTCTGGTTTGTGTAAAAATATGTGGGGGTGAAGCTTTATATCATGTTTTTCATATTCTCAATAGAATTCCTTGTAAAAACTATGATAAAACTCCTTATGAGTTATGGAAGAAAATAAACCTTTTTTATAAATATTTTAAAGTGTGGGAATGTCTTGCAAATGTTAATATACCACTTAAAAAAATAGAAAAATAGGAATTAAAAACAGTTGATTGTGTTTTTATTGTTACTCTTTGGATAAAACTACTTATAAATTCTTAGTTATTCAAGTCAGTGAAATTTCAAACAATAATCTTTGTAATATAGATACGTTGTTTTCATTAGAAATATTTTTTCTTTAAAATATAAATTGATTAAATTGTTTGATACCTCTAATATTGGTTTGTTTCTGGTGATAATGTTATTTGTGTTGCTTCTAGTTATGTTTTTCCTTAGTGAAAATGTTAATAAAAATGTTCAAAATGAACTTAGGAGGAGTAAAAGAAAAAGAAAGGCTAAAGATTTCGTCCTGACTTTTATTCTTTTCGGCTTAAGGATGATCTGAAAACTTATGGTGAAGCAAGGAGATCTATTAATGATCCTTTTTGGAAAGAAGATTTCATAATGAAATGAATTCTCTTAAAGAAAATAAAACTTTCTTTTAAACTGATATTTCTCTTGGTTGTAAAAGTATTGAATTTAAATGGATTTTTAGGGAAAAATTAAGGACTCATGGGTCTATAGATGAATTTAAGGTTGTTATTGGTTGTCAACAAGTAAAAAGTGTAGATTTCTTTGATACATATTCCTCTGTTTCAACAAGTAAAAAGCAGATATTATTGCTTTAGATATTGCTGCTATTTAGGCAAAATTTGTTAAAAACTTTCTATATCATTTTCCATTATTAAATAAGCTTATACTTCTTATTTCAATACATTGTGATAGTAAGTTTCCATATCTAAAGTATCTAGCAAAAAACTTAATCAAAAAAAGACATATGAGAGTGACACCTAAATCTATTAGAACCTTAATTATTCATGGTATTATTTCTCTTTATTTTGTTATGTCAGAAAGAAATATTACATATTTGCTTAACAAAGGATTGACATATCAACAAGAGACACCTATCTCCACATGTATAACTCTCATGGAATGGAGTTCAATTGGTTATATAAAGTTGTTGTTGACTAACGTATATAATTTGGTTATTATTCTTATTTTTTAAAATACCTCTTAATAAAACCAAATGACAATTTTGTAAGGATGTAAGTCACAAACCATGCTTTAATGGTTTACTTAGTAAGTTTGATGGTGGGGCCACCATTGTGAGACATGAGCAAGTCTCTAAGTGACACTCATGAAGATACATACACGAGGTCATACTTTGTAACATTGCTAAAAACCTAAAATAAACATCAATATTGAATGTGTTATTTACTAAAATATGATTTTAGGAGATGTAACTCAATACAATTAAGTCTCTATTTTTTCGGGTGAAAGTTTATAAACACTAGGTATAAGGCTCAAGTCTACAAAGTTCCTTATATGAAAATATGATATTTGTTTTAAAAGATAATATATATATATATATATATATATATATATATATATATATATATATATTAAAATTATGTGGGGATTGTTAAAAATATTAATATAATTTTTAAAAATAAAATAAAATCTTATTGTTAGTAATAATATCAATTTTAAAGATAAATGCTATTTATGAATAAATGATTTTTTACATTTATTTTATTTTCATCAGATTAATTACAAATTATTATTTGTTTAAATTAGACTAATTTTCATTCACTCATAAGTCTCTCTTTTCTACCTATAAATACCACCTGTTTGCATTTGGAAAATACACAAAAAAAAAAAAAAACACCACAACTCATACAAATTTGTTCTATCTTTTTCTCTATATTATCATAAGGTTCATATAACTCGATCAATCTTATGAGTTGTTGTATTTAGAGAAAGAAGTGCATAATATTTTGTCTTGCCTTCTGCAATGAGAGCATTTTCTCTCTAAGGGCAATATTATATGTTCCTCAACCATTCTTTCTAATATTTCTTCATTTATAATTTTATCTGATATTGTTATTCTTTGTTATAATAATTGTTTGTCTGAATCAACCTCAATCTATCTATATCTTTGTCTTGTTATTTATTTTTTTATATTTTCCTAACAATTTCTAGTCTCTAGATTTTTCTTTGTTGAATATTTATGTTACACCAACTTTAAATGCAAAAGAAAAATTATTTGTGGCCCAACGATGATAGATATATTTATAACTTTTGCTTAAGGATGAACAAAAGATCCAAATTTTAAGATCTAATTCATAATAATTCAAATTCATATGGTTTTAAGTCCATTTAAATGAACTTATCCTAAATCTAAATTCAAATTTTTGGATTTGAAATCCAATCCATTTAATTGAATTTGGATTGGATAATATTTTGAATTTTGAAAATCCAAAATCTCAATCCATTAAATTGGATTTGGATTTTGAAAATACAAATCTCAATCCATTTAATTTGATATGGATTGGATTTATATTGGATTAGTTTTTGGATTTTGAAAATCCAAAATCAAGGTTTATTTAATAAGGTCCTCAGCTGAAGGTTAGCCTGAGTCATCCTCGACCGATGGTTGGCTTCTGTCGTCCTTAGATGGGGTCAATTTGAGTAGTCTCGAACGAGGGTCGGCCCGTGTTGACCCCGACCAAAGTTTGGTTGAGTCATCATCGATTGAAGTTCTTACAAGTTGTCACCGATCAACCTTAGTCATCCTTATCCAAGGATCAACCTTATCATCCTTGTTTGATGATCAAATCGAGTTGTCCAATTTTGAGGATCAATCGGGTCATCCTCATTTGAGGGTTGGCCTGAGTCGTCCTTAGTTGAGGGTCACCTGAATTGTCCTCAGCCAAGGATCAGCCTAAGTTGTCCTTCGCCGAAGTTCGAATTTGATGATCCCCAACTGAAATTCGAACCAGGTCGTCACTTGCCAAAATTCAGTCGAATCGACCTTGGATGAAAATCCATTGAGTTAGCTTAGGTGGAATTTATGCTAAGCCAGCCCCGACCAAAATTTGACCATGTCAGTCCTGGTCGAATTTTGGCCGACCTGGCTTTGGTAAAAATTATTATGAGCCAGCACTAGTCAAATGGTGGTTGAGTTGGTCTTGGACAAAGGTCGACCAAGTTGTCTCCACTAAAGGTGTGTCGAGTTGGTCCCAGTCGTAGGTTGGTTGAGTCTGTCCTGGGTGAAGGTCGGTCGAGTTGTTACTAATATAATCCATAAAGACTTAGTAAAAACATCTCTTTCTACACTTGAATGACACCAAATTGTTAATTATTTACAAAGACGACATAAAAGACAAAATACCAACTCAAAATACTCTCTCTAAGCAACATGACTATAAATAAACTAACAAAAGTCATCTTTTCCATGGAAGAAAAAACATATATGGACGGATAAAACGCAATGGCGACAAAAGGGAAGTCAGAAGAGACAACCACAGAAGAAGTTATAGATGAACAGAAGAAAGAAATCTTAAAAAATCCAATTCTCCAATCAAGGCATCTGAAAAAGATAAAAAAACCAACCTCAATGCTTTGAATAGCTACTTGAGAGGAGACAAAACGTGAGACCACACACGATGAACCTGAAAGAGGAAAAAGAGCGATCTCGATGCTCTGAATCATTGCCTAAGAGGAGACGAGATGTGTCACACACATGACGAAAAATGGAGTAGATCCATAACTTTAAAAGGTGTTGAAAGTGCGTAGGAGCTCCGATGAATGCGTCATTGATGGCACGGTGGTTACTTGGCTGAGACGATCAAAACCGTGTGATCGTTGATAGAAATTGGAACTCCGGTAATGACAACGGTAGATGACGACAGTAGACGATGGCATCACCAACAATAGTAAATGGCGTTGCTACTGACAACAATGGGTGTAGTGGGAGATGCAACATAAATTTTTCCTGAAAAGAACCTTAGACTTTAGATACCATGTTGAATATAATGAAAATTATGTGTGAGATTAATCTCTTTTTATGTTAAATATTTACGTAGAGTTCTCTTTTATAATAGAAGAAATATAGATTAAATCCAAAATAAATAAAAAATAATAATAGAGTAACTAAAAATAAAAAATAAAAATAAAATAAAAATAATATAGAAATTCAGTTCATGATAATAAGTATTAATTTAAGTAATCTGAAATATCATTTGATTAGGTAATAAAAGACAATCATATTTGCCAACCCCATGATAAACCATTTTTATACAAAGTATTCTTAGTATTCAAGAACTTCAAAAGCTTAAAAAAAAGTTTAAAGACGTTAATTTTTTCATCTAAGAACAAAAATATTATTACAAAAAACATTTTTAGCAAGAATGATTCATCAATCTAAATATTTATAGTTTCAGAAACACAAATTAAGCTTAACATAATTTAAGATATCAAACACTCTTTATTTACTCACTGTAATATATGATATTGTTTGACACACTATATTTTTAGCAAATTACATTCAAATTCAACAAATGTATTATTTATGATATATTTTTCCAACTTTATGTGAACAAAGATGACTTTTAAATTTTCTTAGCAAATGACAGTAGAATTAACTATAAACGAGTTTAAATTTTGAGAGAGTACCAAAAGTTTTAAATTATTCTAATTTTAATTATTTTGATTAGTTATCTAGTTTGAAAATAAAGTGAAATGATTGTTTTTTTCTTTTAAATTTCTAATTATACCTTTTAGTTCTTTAAGCAAAACACAATAAAGCAAACTTTTTGAAAAAAAAAAACATCCCTATCCAAGGATGGACTTGAGTTGCCTCCTCCAGTAGTTTGAGTTGTCCTTGTTTTAGTCGTTTTCATTTAAGAGTTGGCTCAAGTTATCCCAGTCAAAGGGTTAGCTTGAATTGTTGTTGGAAGTCTCAAATCAATTAGAGATAAATGTCAGTTTATAATATATAAGTGGGTGCAAACCTCACCTTACAATATGATTTTGTGAGGTTGAATTAGGTTTAAAGTTTACTTCTTAACATGATATCAGAGCTATGGTTAGAGCCTATCCTAACGATATTTGTTATTTTTTGGGCATGTTGTTCCATCCGCTATCGGACCACCCATTAATGTCTAGTCTCATGCTCGAGATGATGTCTATACCTTTGTTGTAAAAAGTTGACAGAATCACGAACAAGAACTAACAAGAATCTCTTAAAAGAGTATAAAAACAAACCCATAATATTTTTAGAAGAGAAAAAGAAGATAAGAGAATGAAAGAAAACTGCTTTTTGCCGTGTCTTGGAATGAAGGAAGAGCTCTCTATTTGTAAAGCTAGGAAAAAAATCAATTAAATAAAAGAAATTAAAAATCATAAAAACTTTAACTTTGCATCAATAAATTATTTGAACGTTGTTATTAAAAAGTTAACGTTGACAATTAAGAGATTTAAGGTTGCCAAATATTAACATTGCACAAAGTTTTCATATTTTGCAATATATTATAACAACCTCGACGTGAGGGGTGTTAAAAGACCCACATCGATTAGAGATAAATGTCAATTTATAACTGAAATTCGTTTAAATCGTCTCGAACAAAAATCGGCTAAACGAGTCTTAACTTGTTTTATTCCATATCCATTTTAATTAAATCAACTAAATTTTGGATTATAGATTTATATTAAATTTAGAGTAGACATTGACAAATTCACTTAATGCCCAACTTTGCTTTTAGTATATACATTTTTGGTGTTTCTTTATTTTACTTTTGAAAAAAAGTTAATTAGGCATGAATATATGAGAACACACTAGCTATTATTAATTTGCATTTCTTCTCTTCAAAATAGGATGGAAAATTTTCATCTTTATAATTAATATTAAACTGTCATTGTAGCTATTAATTATCTTAAATTAATTATCACTTTTATCTTGAGGGCTTTTCAGGTTGGAAATTCTCAATTCAGCGACAATGTATGCATTAGGAGGACCTCTACCTGTGCTAAAAAAATTCTAGAGAAAAAACTAGGTAGAAGATTATATAATTTAGAAGGAGAAGAATCTCAATGACTTTATTGCTGTTGATCTGTGCTTATAGAAAGGTACATGGGTAGAGCTCTGGTCTAACATACTCACACCTATTGCAAGTTACTAAGCAAAACTACCAAGAAATTGCATGTTTCCTGCCAATTCTTCTTAGAAATTTTTTACGAAGAAAATACCTATAGATTTTGCTATGAATATTAATTTGCAAAACATTATTACCAATTTTTAATAAATATATTTTACATAATTTTTTTCCCAAATTTACTGTAGTTTTGCTCATTATTTATTTATTTATTTCCTTTGATTTTGCAGATTAAAAAAATAAAAAGAAATTGTAGATTGTTTTAAGTTTTTCATGTATTTCGTTGGGAAAAGAAATTGGCAAATAAACATTACAATATTTTTAAATTGACAGGAAATCTACAGTATACTTATATGCAGTTTTCTTATAGAAAATAACACCAACTAATATATCTATGACTATAGAAAACACAAATCAAATACAATAAGTTTGGATTAGTCAATAATTCTTTTATGGGAGATTGATTAATTTTAAAGTTAAAAGATTTAATAAAATTGTAACTATATATATATATATATATATATATATATCATATTCAATTTTAATATATTTATAGATAATTTTCTCGTAAACTCTTTCTTTATATTGAAAAGGATATGTAGAAGATTTAAAAGAATATCATAAAATTAAAATTTTAACCAACGCTTTCAAGGATAAAAAAATATATAAAGCCAAACTAATTTATTATTAAGATTCTGTTTTGATGTACACAAAAATTTGTATCAAAATTTCCTTTTGGTAATTGTTTATTAATTATTTAATTTTTTAAATCGTATAATTATATTTTAAAATTTAAGTAATTATATAAAATAAAATGATAAAAGCATTTATTTTATATATTATTTCTTTTAATAATTATGAT
The DNA here is from genome assembly GCA_027742785.1 of Vigna reflexopilosa. NCBI lineage: Eukaryota > Viridiplantae > Streptophyta > Magnoliopsida > Fabales > Fabaceae > Vigna > Vigna reflexopilosa. Next base: position 34,110,269 of record CM050918.1, read on the forward strand.
AAAAATTAGATTTTATTATTATAACAAAGAAACGGATACTCATATTTCTACTAGTTATTATAAAGTGAATGGTTGGGATTGAGATTTGTTCTCTTCAAATTTTGAGTGTTTAAACTGTTACTAAATCTCATAGAACAAAAGAGAAATAGATGAAAAGGGAAGGAGAAGACTTGACCAGGGAGCAAGAGTACTGCTACTAGAACCTTACAGGTTCAGAAAAAGTTTGTTCATTTAGTACTACACAAAGGAACCCAGCCACCACCAAAGTAGCTTACAAATCCCACTCACTCACTGCAATCACAATCAAAACCAGAATCACCGGTTCCTGGTTAACCATGCCGAGGGTTTCGGCCACCGTCAGAGCCTACACGCTCCCTATTATTCTCTTCGCCGGAGCCATGTACTACCAGCTCTTCGTTATTCCCAATGCCTTCCCTCGTTCTCATTACGATGGTAATTCCTTCTTTATCAATCTGTCTATTTATTTATTTTTTCAGAAACTGATTTTTTTACTTCTGTTTGTTTCGGTATTGCAGTTTTGCAAATTGAGAGCTATAGTTCTGTTGACAAAGTGCAGGAGGCTTACGAGAAGCTTGAATCTAAAATGTAATTCATTCATGTCTCTTTAAATTAGTTTATGGAATTATTTTATTGTATTTTAGCATTTGGCAGTGGTAACTGTGAATATACTCTAAATTTTGCGCATACCTATCTTTTTTTTTGCTAAAGGAATTCAAGAAGTTAAAATAAAAGTGGTTATTTTCTCAATATGAAGTAACCTAAACGCACAGTTGAACGTTTGCTATGTGCTTGGATTGAATTTGTGATGTGATTAAGAAGTATGCTTTTCCCATCCACAATTTGAAACTCTGATTTATGTTTAAGGACTGTGGATGACCAGACATGGATAAAGGGAGTTCTTATTCACTGCCTGATTTATTTTGAACATTTAGTCTTAAAAAGCGTGTATGGTGCAAGATGAAGGGACAGTTAAATGATTGGTTTCTGCATTTGCTGTTTGAGATGAGTAGTGGCTAGGTTAGTGATCAGTGCTCACTCTACTTAGCTTATTTACGTAGCTTGGTTATTTTATTTTCTTACATTTTTCTATTAAGTTTATTTTTAGTCAGGGCACCTTAGATGTGTGTGTGTACTTTTTTTTTTTTTTTTAAATTGGAGTTTTTATTTTATGTAAAAATTGTTTAATTGCCATAATAGGGTAGTTAGGATTCTTTTAGCAAAAATTCAGATAAAGAATAGTGATTTTGTTTTTTCATGTAGTTTGTTGAATAGGTTTTCTGGTCTTAGTTTGTTGAGTGTGCTTAAACTTTTGTGGAGCTGTGTGCCATGTTACCTGAGATGCTATTAATAATCTTATGACATTAGTTAAATTGTCTTTCAGGAATTCTGCGGAGGAAGCTTTTGATATTCACGAGTTTTTAAAGGTAATTGAGAGGTCATTTATTAGCTATCTTGTCTATCAGTCAAATTACTGCATGATGCACTTAATCCTCCTAAGAGCAAAATTCTCCTAAGGTGATAGTGACTTTGGTATTATGGGGTGCTCAAATTCCACATCAAGTAATATGGAAGGTTCGGTGGAGTATCAAGTGCTTGGTTCTTCCCCCTTAATAACTAGCTTTTGAGGGTGGATTCTCCAAGTACTTTGTGGTACTCATCATATGGCTTTAAGACCACCTTGATATGATAAGGATCATTGCACTTGGTTTACACTTCTGCCAAATCTAGTTTTAACTTTTATGTTTATTGTGTTGGTTTCATGATTCAATTTGTTTTCTTAGGACTATTTTGATTCACATTATATAAATTATACTTAATACTTCCAAACATAGACTGTTGAATTTATTTGAATGAATCCCATCAACATAGTTTTAAGGATACAAATTTGCTTAATCAGAGATCAACATCTACTGCCTTGACGTTGAACTGCACCTGCCTTAATATGGTTTTGCAAACAGTGTTGGAATGATGTGATGAGAGGAAACTTTGTATATATATGTGAGTTTCAAATGTATAGTTGAAGTATGGTCTTTCTATTGAAGTTAGCCTAGTGTGAATTGGTGCATAGGAAGAACCATGGCTTTTCAGTTAGATTGAATTTTGCATACAAAATTTGATTGTCGTTGTTGGTATTGGTATGTGGAGGTAATGATATTCAGGCCAATGAAATGTTGAAGTTAGATACCTTATTGTAACTTGTAGTTCAAGTTCAAACACCATTCAATTTTTCCCCTTTCATGGAGGTTGAACCTTACCATGCTATGTTGGCAGTCCTACATCGACTAGAGATAAGACTAATTTAAAATATATAAATAGGTGCAAATTTCACCTTACAAGTTGGTTTTACGTGCCTCTTGAAGTTACGATTCTACTCCCTTTTCTTGTTGCATGTGGCAATGCGCCCCGACTCCTCTCCGAAAGCTATTCAAAGCACCGAGGTCGCCTCTTTCTCCGCTTTCAGGATCTTTGCTTGGTTCCTTGATTGGAGAACCTTGGATTTTTAGGGGTTCTCTTTCTTCTATTCATCTATAGCTTCTTCTTCTACTGTCTTTTTTGACATCTCTTTTGTCACTAATGTGTCTGACAGGTCAATATATACTAATTATGTCAACATGCACTTGTCTATTGATAAGTTAGATGTCACTAATTATACAACTTGGTTGTCAAACATTAAACTCTAGCTTGAGAGTCAAGGGTATGTCAATTATCTTACTCAAAAAGTGATTGTTATTGCTTTGCTGAGGTTCCCCGTTGCAAGAAAATTGATGCTCATTTATGCATCATTATCAAGGGTACCCTTCGCTCTTCTTTAAAACAATTATTTCATGCTCACGACACATGTTCTGAAATTTGGGAACAGGCCAAATTTGGTATGACTCAGTGTGAGGGAAATCATTCAGTCTTTTAGCGTCACCCGAGTGCTGGATGTGTCTACTTGATAGTATATTTTGATGAAACAATATTTTTGTCATCATTTTCAGACTAAAGTTCTTGCAAACTCAAATATTTCTTGGGTATTGAGGTGACATAATCCAATGATGGTATTGTTATATCTGAGGCATTAATTGACAAAAAATGGAAACAAGCCATGGATTTGGAGATGGAGGCGTTGGAGAAAAACAATACTTGGCAGCTAGTCTCCCTACCACCTGGAAAAAGGGCTGTTGGGTGCAAATGGGTTTATACAGTGAAGTACAAGGCTGATGGGACTATTGAGAGGTATAAGGCAAGGTTAGTGGCCAAGGGATTCACCCAAACATATGGAGTGGATTACTTAGAGACTTTTGCACCACTTGCCAAAATGAACACGGTTAGAGTAATTTTGTCATTGGCAGCAAACTACAATTGGGAGCTGCAACAACTTAATGTAAAAAATGCATTCCTACATGGGGATCTTGAAGAAGAAATATACATGGAGATACCACCCGGGTATACGGGACAGATTGAGGCCAACACAGTTTGCAAATTAAAAAAGGCACTATATGGGTTGAAACAATCACCTAGAGCATGGTTTGGGAGATTCACCAAAGTTATGACAAGTCTTAAATATAAACAGAGCCAAGGGGACCACACTTTATTCATCAAACATTTTGATTCAAGGGGAGTAACAATACTATTGGTCTATGTGGATGATATAATTATTACTGGGAATGATAAAGAGGAACAACAAAGGTTGAGCCAATGCCTTGCCAAGGAATTCGAAATCAAGACTTTAGGGAAGCTAAAATATTTTTTGGGGATTGAAGTAGCCCATTCTAGGAAAGGAATCTTCATATCCCAACAAAAATATATCATTGATTTGCTACAGGAAACAGGTAAAACAGCTTGCAAACCATCAAGTACACCTGTAGATCCAAATATAAAGTTGGGAAGTACAAAGGAGGATGTATCTGTGGATAAAGAAATGTACCAAAGACTTGTGGGAAGACTCATTTACCTATCTCATATCTCACACTAGGCCAGATATTGCATTTGTTGTGAGCTTAGTTAGCCAATTTATGCACCAACCAAAGGAAGCACATTTACAAGCTGCACTTAGAATTGTCCAATATTTAAAAGGGACTCCAGGAAGAGGAATTTTGTTCAAAAGAAATAAGAATGTCAGTCTTGAGGCATATACAGATGCTGATTATGCAGGTTCAGCTGTGGATAGGAGGTCAACTACTGGATATTGTACCTTTCTTGGTGGAAACCTAGTAACTTGGAAGAGCAAAAAACAAAGTGTGGTAGCTAGATCTAGTACTGAAGCAGAATTTCGAGCAATGGCCCAAGGAATATGTGAACTTCTATGGCTGAAGATTATATTGGAAGACTTAAGGATAAAGTGGGATGAACCAATGAGGTTATATTGTGATAATAAATCTGCAATTAGTATAGCACACAATCCAGTACAGCATGATAGAACCAAACATATTGAAGTGGACAGACATTTTATCAAAGAAAAGCTTGACAGTGGCTTGATTTGCACCCCATATGTGTCCACTCAAGGTCAACTTGCAGACATACTCACCAAAGGACTGAGCAGCAGTAATTTTGAAAGAATTATATCCAAGCTGGGAATGGAAAACACTTATTCACCAGTTTGAGGGGGAGTGTCAAAATATATTTTGGGAAACTTCAGATATTATTCCCACGTATTTAATTTGTTATATTTTCTGTATCTGGTTATTATTATCTTGCTATTATTACTAGAATAACAATCCCACAATTTTAGGGATTTGTTCTGTAGAATAGGCTGCTCATTAAATGAGATCTTGTATATATATCCTATGAATGTAAGGAGACATATAATAAAAAATACATTCTCTCTCCTAAATTTAAGAAACTGTGTTTCAAATAAGTATCTCTGATTAGAAAGAATAATGATTTGAGTTAGGTCCCAAGTCCTAATTCAGAGAAAGACTAAATTCATTTAACTTGTGATATGTAAATTGCATGTGATTATTGGCGTGCAGTGTAATTATTATGAAATTAATATGCAGAAACTGTTTTGGATATCATAACTCACAAACATGTTATAAAGAAGTGGGTTTGCATTCATGACTTGGGACTGTAGTACTCTTATTTATAAATTGTTATTTCTTTTTCCTACCATATGCCTTGGTACTATAACACGGTTTTAAGTATTATTCATGATTTTTGTTTGATTGCTGTTCACTACCACACTAGCATTGTGGATATACTATGGTTTTATTTATGTGATTTGCAATGAGAGCATGCTTTACAGATTCGATATGCTTATGAGTTGCTGACAAATCCTTTATGGAAAAGAGACTATGACATATTTGGTATTGATGAACAACTTGTGAGTACTCTCTTTTGCATCTTTTTAAACTTGTGTCTGTTTTTAAGATCTCTCTTATAAATGTTTGTATCGTCCCTGATTACTATCATCTCCAAATGGTTTCATTAAATGATATAATTATACAATGTTAGCATATTGTTGAGAGTGCCAGCAAGCATTATGCAGGGAAACATATTTCAGAATTGGGCTTCCCTTTACTACAGGCCCAATCTGGTTAGTCAAAACATTCATTAGATGTGATACCTTTTTTTTTTTGAAGTTTTCAATGGATACGTGACATGGAAATTCTTTTATTGATGGATGCAAAATTTTTTACCTCTTAGGATCTGTGGATCATTCTTCTAAAGTCATTACAGCTATTGAATTCCAGTATATATTTCCAGATGTTAAGCCATGGCTAATGCAGGTACATATGCTGATATATTGTAACAAATGTGATCTCCGTTTAACTTTCATGCTAAATTATTCTTGTTATTTTAACTCATTTTTATTTTGTGTAACTGAATTAACTGTGCTTTACCACTATTGACCTCCATAACTACTGAATGAAATTAAAACTATTTTCAATTAAATTATATTATATTTAATTGAATGAAAATCTGAGTTTCTGAAACTGTATTATTGACTATTAAATTTTGTATTTTTTTTTTATGATGCCTTAAATATTGGTTTCTACACTTGCATCGGAGTATTTCATTAATTGATCCTAAAGCTTTGGATCAAATCAATTACCCCTAAAGTTTTGAAAGTGAGTTTAGGTCTAACTTACAAAACTATGTTTTTAGGAAGAGTAATTCACGAGTTAAACAAAAGTAACATAAATCATGTCTCCTTAAAAAAGTATTCTTTGCAGCCTCAACAGTCATTTTCCCTATTTCAATCTCAGACACAATGGCATCAATTTTAGCTTCATCGAGTATAGCCACAACCTAGCAAGAACACTGCTTGCATCACACACTAAACAGAAAGTCATGTGTCCTTAAGACGATCTTTTCTAGCAGCCTTTGCTGCTACTTTCTCTGCTTCAATCTCTGCAGCAACAAAAATGGCATCAGTTTCAGCTTCCTCCAGTTGATGCAGGTCATGCCCTTCATCACTACAACTTCTATGTTCTTCCCTCCACTCTCTACAGCTTCAAGCAATGCATGAATAGCTAATTTCACAATGTCCTTCCCAAAGTTCAATGTTCCTGAGGAGTTTGTTTGGTATAGTGAGGGTGTGCTAGTGTAGGGATCAAACCCAACCATGAGGATGGAAAGCCCCAAGGGGTGAACACCACCATTCTGCTTGTGCTTCTAATTAAGGCCCACAATGTAACAAGTGATTTATGCAATGGTAATGGGATCCTCAACCTTACGAGTAACGATAATGAGCGATATATAAGTAAGTGCATATCTCATCTTACAAGTCGATTTTATAGAATTGGTTTAATCTTGAACAACCTTAAAAGAATAATAAACATTTCCTCTCAAGCTGAAATATAAATATGTCAAGTAGCAGTGAGCATATTACACATGTAGGCTGTCCAAGGATCCTGTAGGGATTTAGTTTGCCTGTCTAGAAGTTGTTCCTTAGAGCTTACAAAAGTAGTCTTGATGATGCCAAGGGAGATCTTCACTTCACTGTAATGAAGTGACAATTAACCTTTATATCTTGTGTATAATAGGATTTGGAGAAATGTTGATTGAAGCAAGTTCTATGATACCTATCTTCAAAAATTTCAACTGCCGAAGCAAATGCTTTAACCACAAGAGTGCACAAATCATATTAGCCATAGCCATATACTCTCACTTCTGTACTTAATCGTGCAACCACAATTTGCTTCATATTTTTCTTTATCCAAGAGATCAAGTTCCCACCAGTTAGAACACAGTAGCCTATCATGAATCATCTATCACTAGCATTTCCTGCCCATTCCACCTTTGATGTTAGCGTGATCCCTATTCATTGATTTATCTTAGGACTTGATCAACTGCATTCCTATGACTATCACTTGGTGAATTGAGAAATTGATTGACAACCCTAATAGGAAAGATAATTTCCTGACTAGTCATTATGAGATAATTTAACTTCATATTAGTAATATACTAGCAACATATACACTGCATGTATCTGAGCCTTAGTCCTTCTTAAGCCCAGCTTAGTGGCACACTTGTGAGGATAGTAGATTGCATACCTTTTAGTCCTATGAAAAGTAGACCAAAAGGGACCCTTAGGAGGCATGAGTTAAGGGGATCTCTAGGTAAATAATATCTTTGAAAATTCGATCTTTAATTGAGACAAATAGTATTGGTGTTATCCATGTAGTCGACTTCACCTAGTGGGATAAGTCTCTTGTTGTATTAAATAATAATACATTAAAGTCATGCCTTGCTTAAATGAATGAACCAAGTCTCAATGAAGTGGCTGCACCTTAATCAAGAGGTGCTGACACCTGTCCCCTGATTTTTTAACCATCCCTTCTTGCACCTTTTGTTGTACTGCTTCAAACATAAGAATTGGGAATGTCATGTGAACTTTCAAGATAACATTTTATTTTTTGATTATATTGGAACATTATTTTGCAAAAAGAAATGTGGTGGTATTTGTGAGACTATAACTATATGTTGTTAAATTATTTGCTTTTCATCATGTTATTCGAGGAAATTGAAAACTAGTCATATTTAATCTCATTTTGTAAATTGGAAAGATATTCATCAGCTTTCTTCACTTTTTAGTAACATGATGCCTCTTGAATGATATATTTGATCAATCTTTCTTGTAAAGATTGTATATCACCATTCTTGCCTGCTTCCATAATTTTAACCTACTTGATTCTTTTAAAAAGTTAACTTGAATTTGATGTTGGATGTATTTGTATCAGTTGTATTCATCAGGGAGCGAAAATTGTGCTCAATTTTCCAAGTCCTGGAATAAAATTGGTAAGTTATTTAAACTTGATTCTGGGCATAAAATTTTTTCTGTGCTCGTGATATATTTCTGTGAAAATGTTACCCTTTTCTGATGAATAGCATTTAATTTTCTTGAGTTAGTCACTTAGTCTTTAGGTTTTTGAATGATATTGCTAGAAAAGGAAGAGAAATTTCCTTGTCACAGTAAATTGAAGTTATATGAGAAATATGCGAGCTTGTTTCATAATAAGGAGAGAAAACTTGCAGTTTTAGGTGTATCTTTCCCCTTATCCCTGTTTCTGTTTCTCTCTCTCTTGGAAGTTTCCACTTAGTCTTTTTTTTTTTTGGACAGTGTTTCCTTCCCTAAACAGTGATAAATTTATGGCACCATTCTTTATATTTTGCATGGATTTAATCTAATTGATATCCAAGCACTTCGTTATTTTAGTCTCCAGTTCAAGGACCAGTTTATTCTGATGAATTCCTCTGCTTTTAGCTTCTTTATTGGATGATGTTGCAAACATTGGTGTGGTGGAACTTGGTGAGAAGGAGCTTGCCACATACCTTGCTGATAGAAGCTCAACTGGAAAACCTTTTTTTAGAAATGGTATGTGCTGAATACAGTCAAAATTTTGTTTCTGCCCTTTTGTTTTTGTGGGATCCCTATAAAAAATGAATGTTCCCTTGTTTAAGTAGTTGTTTTATATGACCCTTTCTATTATATATTTATAAAACAGTTCAATATAAGGAGCATTCTATGCAAAACGTGCAATTATTATTTGTAAAGATTGTTCCATTTTATCCAAATCATACTAGTTCAATGCGTGTTGTTTCCGAGTATGTTTCTTTTTGTGTATACTAAATACACACTTGTGTGTGAGACTTGTGAGTATTTCTTTATAACAATCGAGTTGCATCTATCCATGATACCTGTGATAAAACAAATTTATTATTGGTGGTTTCCTTCTATGTTGATTAAATATAAATACAAGATGACGACCTTGTAATAAAATTAAAATAATAGTATACTTTTTAGACAGAAAACTGTGACTGGCCTAGATTTTTTGTGTAATGGGAGAAAAACACAGTTAGATAGATGATATTCCATAAGGTACCACACATCTGTATTTGGCTTCTCAATAACAGCAAATTTAATCGAGAACTAACTCTTCAGAATGTACATCTTCCATTCAGTTTCAATATAATCTTCTTTCAATATGGTATTAGAGCATAGTGATCCATGGCCTAAAAGAATATTCCATCACATTACCCTCTGCTACCTGCAGTGACTTAGACAATGTGGTTGCAAACTCACAGAACTGCAACTAGCAGTGGTTCTGTCATATCTTTTCTGCTAGCTCCAATCACGTTTTCTCATAATACTTCAGAGAAACGTGATGACAAAAATTCTTTGCTATGGTGTCAACAATTCAAGCACATAGGTTGCATAATTTAGTTTGACTCTGAAAGTTCCTCTTTATTTTCTTTCTGAACAAGATCTTTATCTTAATTATGTGACTCCAAATTATCTTGTTTGGAAACAATAAGATCAAATGTTTAGTCTGGTTACAATCGTCTCTTTCTAGTCCCATTCTTGCTCTCTTTATTCCCGCTCATGATTATAGGAAGATAACTATTTCAGACTAAACATTTTCTCCATCAATAAATGTTGGCAAAACACCTATTCATTCTCAGTCAAACTTCAATGATGTTTACACCAGATACATTCTCACTGTCCCTATTTGTAATATCAAAACCTTTGAGAAAAGAAAATAAAATTATGCTGAAATGAATAAGATTCTGAAGATATTTTTTCCTAATTACTTTGAAGATATTGAGAATATATTTTATTATAATAATATGCTATTTACAACACTTCCCCTCAAGTTAGGAAATAAATATCAATCATTCTCAATTTGTTAATAAAATCCTCAAATCTACCTTGAGGAAGTCCTTTATTGGATATGCCTACTGTTTAAAATTCTTTAAGATACAAGAGAGTAGTCAGTCATGAGGCATGTAGCAGTTAACATAGCTTCTCCCCAATAGGATTTGGGAACACACATTTGGAACAGACAAGCTCTAGCTACAGAAGATGATGCTTTTTTCTTTCTGCAACTCTGTTTGGTTATGGAGTGTTACACTTATAAGTTCATAAACAATACCATTATGAGATAATTTTGGAGAATTCTTGGTTTACATATTCTGTATGCCTAATTATTTTTATGTTTTTCCCAAATTTATTTTGGACAAGATGGAAAAAAGTAACAAAATTGAAAAACCTCATATTTACTTTTCATAATGTGTCTGTGTGACATGAGTACAATAATCAATAAAAGTAACAAACTGTTGCTCTAAAATAAAAAAAATTCTATAATGGGCCCCAAACATCAAAGTGAATCAAGTCAAATGGGAAATTACTCTTTTTACTTCAGATGGAATAATATGCATGATGATACTTTGACAGTTGACAAATATTACTTGGTAATGCATTCATGGTATGGCTGAGGTTTTTGTGGTTGGTATAGCTCTATGCCTTCCTTAATCCTAAATAAACATGAAAGTGTTTCTCCTTCTTTCATCTGACCTTTCTTAAACTTCATTACCAAATTATCAGCATTAAACAATCAAATATGCCCATGCCATAAAATTTTAGCATTGTTTTATGTTAGAAGTTGACTGCCTAACACAACCTCCACTTCTATCTAGGCTTAGAATATGCTTTGCATATATTTGAAAAAATACATAGAAAGGGTGGAGTTTATGAAATGATACCTGATTAACCAAAAACAAAGTGAATAAGTGATAACCAAATACATGATAATATTTTTTTATTTGGTCTATAGCTTATAGAAATAGGTATATCGTCGAATATTGACCAATTCAGTTATTATTCTTAGAAAAGGTCCCTTTAAAATAATGGAAATAATTGTTTTTTGGTATAAGAACAACTGAATGAAGATTTTAAACAAGTTCATGGCATATCTAATGAATTTGAAAACTAACTCCTATTGGGTTTGTTAAAGATATTATCTTCAGTTTATATTTATCTTTTATCTTTAGTTAGTTTATTTATATTTCTTATTTGTATTTTAGGCTTAGCTCATATTTCTTCTATTATAAATAGAGGACCCTATGTGTATATTCAACCCAAGGGGAGATTAATCACATACATTGTTTTTCATTATATTTAACATGGTATCAGAGCAGGTTTTTTGATCCTTTTCTACTCTGTCTTTGTTACTACCGGTGGCCGGTGGCCGCTGCCACCGACGGCCCCCTAAAAGTCCCTTTTTCAACCTGTGTCTTTATACTTCAATGGACAGTCCAGTTAATTTCCCTAGCCAAGTTCATCTTTTAGAATTCAGCTTTTAGAATTCTGTTTTGTTTCTCAACCTCGCTTGCCGTCCTTGCAGTTTTGTCGCTTTCAGCCACTGCATGCCCCATACTTACTTGATGGCAATCCAGTCCCTGCAGTTTGTCATTGTCCTTCTTTGTCAAAGTCATCGTACTTGAAGTTTCATGATGCTAGTTGAAGTTTCACAGTTGTCCACCACTGTCCAATCCATAAGCTATTGTTAGTTGTTCGTCGACATGTGATTGCACATCTGTTTGCCACACACTCTTGAAGACATATCATATATTTCAAATTGAGTTTATTTATTCCAAGCTTGGTTCATACAATCTGTATGCTCCAGCTTGAGGGGGAGTGTTAAAGATATTATCTTTAATTTATATTTATCTTTTATCTTTAGTTAGTTTGTTTATATTTCTTATTTGTATTTTGGGCTTAGTCCATATTTCTTCTATTATAAATAGAGGACCCTGTATGTATATTCAACACAAGGGGAGATTAATCACATACATAGTTTTTCATTATATTTAACATGCTTGCTTTCGTTGTTATTGTCCAAATAACTTGATTTGCTTTTGGAATATAAGTTATCTATTGAGAGTTTTAATGGTTACTAAGGGTATTTGGAATGCCACTTCCAAAATTTCAGGTACCAAATTTTCTTGGTAAAACTAGCCATCATAAGGTACAAATACATTGCTCTTCTTTTATCTACATATTTTTCTCTCTGATTTCTTAGCTTAAATATCGTTCTTTTATTTTCCACCTACTAGTGAACTTCTGTACTTTCATCATACATTTTTATTGAATAAAGTTTAATGTTTATTTAAGTTGCTAATTGTTTGAGGAAATTATATTTTAGGAATGCTTGCTGAAAATATTTCAAATTACGGAAGATGAGGGCAGTTAATAAATTAAAAAACATTGTTCATTAATTCAAAATATATGCCAAACACTTCATAACACAGTTTTCATATTATTGTGTGGATCTTTTACTGGATTTCTGGTGTAACTGATTGAGGTTAATGAGAAGTCAATTTTATCCAATGTAATTAGGTTACAAATGGCTGTAATATATCTGTAAACTGTACAGTAATTTGTAACCTGTACAGTTTGCAATAGCTTAAAATATGGCCTGAAAAATAGTGGCTAGTCAATCTTTTTTTTAAAGAAAATGCTAAACTATTATTGTCCAGTGGTGTAATATTCTTTTTGAGCATGTCATTGGAAACACATTAACCAATTTTCTTCTGTATCTTAAGTTTTCTGCCCTAATTCTAGCCAATGAGCAACAACTACTGTTACACACTACCATGTTTTGCTATGAAAGGTTTGAAATAACTATTACTTATGTTTGGTTTTGATTAATCTTGGAGAAGAAAAATCCTTTTGGTTTCAAAAGCTCCATCTTTTACTCGTTATACAACTTTTGTCCTCCTTTGCAATTAGCTTGTAGATCCTCAAAAAATATTTTTCCACCTCTGGGCCAAGTTTCAAGGTTAAGGAAAATTGGAAAGTTAATATGTCTTATCCACTCCATCTTTCATCCAATTATGAGCTACGCTTTAAACCTTGATAAGAGAATAAGAAATGAAAATATCATTGGAGGGAGGGGACGGTGTTACATTGTTGGATTCATGGATAAAGAAAAGGAAAGATAAAAAACAAAAAAAACTTTCTTCTGTCTTTTATTTAATAGTTTTTCCCTTTTATAAGGCCTTGCATACACTAAAGGTAAAGGTGTCTTGTAGTGACACTTAACTCTAATCTAACAGAAATATTCTTTTAGGACAGGGGATGATGTGTGTGGGCCTAGATGTGGGGTGTTTGTATCAGACGGTGTGAAGCTTTGAGGAAAAGGAAGGTCCAAGAAAAAAATGTAAGAAGACGTCAAAATAAATGAAATCAGTTGGGATGGGGTTTGTCATGCAGAAATTCTTCCAAAAGGAAGCTGAATAGCTCATACTTTTGGGAGATCTGTGCATTGGGTCCCTTATCTTCTGGTGACCAAATTCTATTTCATTCTGTTTTTTCCTGGTGTCCAATGTGGATTTGGTGTGGGATACAATTTCCGTTCTGAAGTATGAATATTGTTGCAAAATTTGAGTTGAAGAGGTAAACAACATGATTAAGAAGATGGACAACAGTAAAATTGTTGGTCTTGATGGTACCCCTATTAAAGTTTTGAAATTTGTAAGAGAATAATGTATCTTTTGACTCAATAAGCATTTAACGGATCTTGAGATCTAAGACAATGCTAGGTGAGTGGAGGAGGAATCTTTTAGTACTTATATACAAGAACAAAAGAGACACTTACAATTATTTAAACTCAAAGGTTCAATTTATTTTGGAGAAATAGTAATTCACTTTTGTCATCTTTATGGTAGTCTTGCTAGAAAAAGAACAATTATTTCCTAGAAATAATATATTCCCTAACACCACCCACTTAATCCTGTTTGGATGCCCTCTGATTGAGTAGATCTATACTTGAATTTATCTGTTTTAAGGTTTACTTGCTGTGGATCATCACATACAGGTAAAAGTCCTCTTTTTCTCAACACTTGGTGAGCGTGCTGCCCCATTTATACGACAAGCAGCTAAAGACTATTGGGCTTTTGCTTCATTTGCATTCATTCTCTGGCGGGAAGAGGAATCTTCCTATTGGTTGGGAGCGTAAGTGACAATTTTCAGAAAATATGAATCAGGAAAACAATATTCTGCATTACATTTTCTGTACTGAAGAGGATGGTGCTATGAATGTTATATTCACCAGCGTATTGGTTCATTGCTTGATCTGGCATTGAAGTGTTGAATTTATTTTGGTTTATCTGTTTTCAAATTTCAGATTTGGGGTGGAATCTGCACCAGCTATTGTATTTCTTAAAGACCCTGGTGTCAAACCTGTGGTTCACCATGGTCCGTTTCATCTTTCATCATATTACCCCATTACTATACGAATATACTTCTGCTCTTCAAATCCACTGACTATCTATGCATTGTGTATTGCAGGTTCTGTCAACAATTCAATTTTTTTGAACTTGATTGAAAATAATAAACAGCAAGGTACATGTTTGATAGCTATAATTTTTTGGAAACGAAAAATTACATACCTATAATTTTAGTAGGTAGGTTGGGAAAAATTGGGTGGAGAATCTGCATGTGGGATTAGTGAACTAACTTCAATTGACAGTTGAAAGATCTAGTCCTGAAATAGATGGAATTAACTTCTACTTAGATTGGAATAAACCTTACGTTTTCAGAAAACAAATATGATAGTTGACTCCTGTATGACAATACATTCTAAAACTTTAGTATCAAGTTCATTCATTTGAAGAGAAATGAAAACAAAAATGGGATGTCCAATATCATGTAGGCTATGACTTTTGACTAAGTTTTGTCCTCAACACATGTTGCAAGGACTACAATATTAACCCAAAACTGTTTGTCTGTTTGCATACTATGTGCCTTTGGCCTTTTTCTTGTCAATTTCTTGTGACTATGTACTAGCTAGTGTTGACTACTTTTATCTGCGTATAACGACAAATACTCCTTGAATGTATATATAAATTACTTTGACCATCTGATGCATGTCTTATTCTATTCAAGGCATTATTAATATTAACTTTTGTTTATATAATGGTAAATTTTTGTTCACCCTGTTTGCTTCCAGAGCTTCGGCAACTAAGGAGTGTGACATCAATGGAGCTAGGTTGTGATCCTCATGGCTATTCTCGTGCTGGTTATGATTCAATGATATGGTATTGTGCTATTGTGGTTGGAAGGCCAAGTCTGGAGCTGAACAGAATGCGTGAAGTATGTCTTCTTAGTCTCGGTTTTGGGCATAATTTGTTTATATTGAGAATGATGCTAATTTTAGTTCCTTATAAAAGTCAAATCACTGTTATCATAATTGATACTTTGGGTTTTGATAGGTTCTTAGTAAAGTAAACTTGAGGCTCTATTCTAGTATTGGAAATATATGCATAATCTTTAGAAAATGGGGTTTTTAGTCTGTTTTTGCATTTTTATTTTGGGTAAATAGCCGGTTCGAAACAAGTATTGGTATATTTTGTTTTTAGTACAAAAACTTTAATTCCATTAATATTGATTGAACTCTGTAAATAGTTAAGGTAAGTCAACACTTATGGTCTTTAGTAAATGTCACTTGTGTTTATTAAAAGTAAAATTAATGTTGACATGCAATTAACTTTGAAGAAACCACTAAGGATTAAATTTGCAAGGCAAAGAGTCCTTCAAGTTTAATTACATATTAACAGTCATTTTTTTTAATAAACACACAAACCAATTACTAAAGACCAAACACGTATTCAATTACTTCAACCATAAACAGAGTTTGAATAAAAATTAATGAATTAAAGTTTTTGTATTAAGATTGTAATTATTTTTTCTTGCTATATTAAAAGCAAAATATGTCAATACTTATTATGCTGAACCGACTATTTACCCTTTATTTTTTACAGCTTTAAATTTGGTAGAGTTGTAATTCTGTTCCATAGACTATGTACAGGGTCCAGGAAACATTTTCTAAGTACAGCCAAGTGGATGCATCATCTGAAAATCAATCCTTAGCTCCAGCTATGGACGCATTTAAGAGAAGGCGATTGACATTTGCTTGGCTTGATGGTGAAAAGCAAAAGGTATTTTTTTTCTTCTTTCATTTGAATGATTTACGTTTTAGCTTGTTTTCTAAATAAATTACCCTTCTTTTTTATCAGAATAAATTTCATAATGCTGATGCTTGTCATCAGTGATTGAATTAACAAAACGTATTAGAGAACTTTTTTAAGAATGCCAATTTCATTTGACAATGACCCATGGGCATCAAAGCAAAAGTTATTCTAAATTGCTTCCTTGACAGCATCTAATCTGCAAGATGATGGCTGTATAATACGTCACTTTGATGAACTAGTCACATGACCTAATTTCACTACTAAATCATTAGAATGCTTTATTATGCATATCCATCCAGATTTTACCACGACATAATGTTCAATTTTACATATTCATCCAGTGTTACTTATCTTTTTAGGATGATGCACTTGTTTTGTTAAATATAAAACGTATTATTTTGTGCTATTATGTATGCACAGAGATGGTTTTGTTCACTAGCCTACAGTGGCTTGGAGCCTTGATTATGCCATTTTTACTGGAAATTGTGGAAATAGGGGCATTTGAAAAAGCATAGGTTTTCATATTCATTGTAGATAATGTCAAAGGTTCACGTTACAGTTATGTTTCACTTGCCTATCACTTCTACTCATTTATTGTGTGACATTTATATTACTATTGCTTTGGCCCACATCCCAGTGCTTTCATGCCAACACAACATTTGGAACTTGATCTTTTCTTTGTGTTGAGAATCAATTTTGATTATTGTTTACTTATTGTATTGTATAACAGATATGGAACAAATATAATCAATTGTATTTATCATTTTCAGACAATATAATAAAGTCACCACCAAGTATCTGAGACACAGTACTCTCTAAATGTCCGCTATTCTTCTCTTTCAACGTGGTGTATGCCAGATTTTTCTTTTGTTTTCACAGTTTCATATACAAATATTTGAAATGAGAAACATATTGAAAACTAGATTTTTCATGTCTTTTTAATTGTCTCTTGAACAGCAAATGAAAGCAAAATCATTTTTCGAACTAAACACGCCCCTAATTCTAATCTTCTTATTTATGTTATTGACAATATTTGCTTAATATCTTTTATAAATTGGTTTTTAAAAAATCTTTAGTTTTTAAAAATATCTTTTACATAAAGATTAAAATATATTTATTTATTATTTAGATTTAGGAAGATAAGATTGAGGATTTTTTTAATATTTGAGTCATTTCTTTAAAAATATCTTTTATGTTTTCAAAATCCGAAATCCTAAAATAAGTGACTCATTTCTTTAAATTTTTCTGATGTATTTTGAATTGAAAATACTTTTACATCATCTTTGCTACTATTTCTAACCTGAATTATTTACCTGAATTGATTGTGTAGGATTACTGCCAATTTTACCTTGGTCAAGCGGGTACCGATCACACTTGTGGGCAACGACGGAGTGCGACTGATATTCCTAGGTTGTTTGTCATTCGTTACCTGAGGAATAATAGTGCTGTTGATTTGAGAACAGAACAAAAATCCAAGTGGAAATCATCACTGGTCCAAGATCTAATTAGTGATTCTGATCTTGCAGGCCAGTTTGTCGCTGGGTACAAGGGCGAAGATGATGTTTCACAGGTTTGCCATTTAATAATAAAAGATTCACAATGACAAATTGCTTTTACATTTCTTTTATAACTTAATGTATTTTCATCATAAGAACTAATGATGTAAAATGACGTAGATGCACAGTTCTTTTAAAATATTTTCTATTTTCATTTGCAGATAACCCACTGGCTTGCAAACATTATTTCTGATGGTGACTCTAGAGACTTACCATTCTTTGTAAGTTTTATCAACTTCTGAATAGGTTTTGTAGGGAAGCCTTATTGTATGGGGCACATTCAATGTTGAATTAATAACCTTGGCCCTCACTTGGGTATTTAATTTCTGTTTACCGTTTTTCTCTAAATGTTACATTCATTTATGTGGTCATGATTTCACAATTGCCCAGGTTAACATTTTAAAATGTGAGGTTGTTGATGGGATTAATTTTGTAGTTTACTGATTAAGAAAATACCATCTCCTCGTTGCAGACGCTACGAACTCCCGAGCTTGTCCCGGATGACACAGAACCAATTTGGTCCGTAGCAGCACAAAATATTCCTCTGGAAAATCTGAAGCAGAGTATTCTTGGTAGTCTTAGTGGACTCTCTCTATACCGTGAGGATCCTAGAGTTGGTCCGTTTTTGCTTTTGGGTGCATTAATTTCTTTGGGTACTATATGGCTGCGTAGGAGCCAACAAGTTCATCCTTCTGTACCAAATCAATCTAGTTCCAATCAGCCATCTGAATCAAATCAACCAAGTCAACCCAGTTCCAAGGTAAATTTTGCCCTGATATGTTGCATTTTTTTCAAACTGTAGGAATTACTTGTATATTTTCATTCTGACAGATGTCTTCACAGGATGAAAAGGAACAAATACCAAGAAACCGGGTCAGGAGTCGGTCAAATAAAAAACCACCCCCTTCTATGACTGATTTTGAACCATCGAATTCTTACCAGGTTCCACTATCAGATTCTGACTCTGAGTAATTTCAGTTTGGTTGCTCCATGAAGGAAAGGAAAATACAAAATGTTACATGGTCTGAAGGTGGAATTCTTGGTTCGGAGCAAGACAATTGCTTATTTTCAAAATATAGTTGATTAGTTAAAGATTTTTAATTGTTTGTGTGGATAATTAGTTACTACTTAAAATAATTTATTAACTATTTTAAACTTGTCTCTTCATTAATGTTTGTTGCGTTGGTTAAGTAGGCTTCTATACTTGGTAGTATTTTAAGGACGGATTTTCAAGAAAATTCATATTTTGAGTGCATTGCATAATGTTTATGATAGAGTATATTTAACCAAATTGAATTTTCAAAAGTGGTGAAGCAATTCATCACATGTTGATTGAATTTTCAAAAGGAAGGCCTCAATCATTTTGGAAATTGCATAAAATAAGTTTCAATCCGAATAGTCAAGTTAAGTTCTAGCATTTCAAATTCAATGATGTAACATAAGAAAGAAATGGTTTAAAACTCACTTGGCTTAATTTATATTCAAATTATCGTAATTTTTAGTTAATTAAAATCTATTTACAAGAATAAAATTGTCCTAAATTTACTTTAAGCATTTTAAAGTGAAGCAAATTAAATTGATAAATGCAACAAAGTATCATGAAAATGTATCACCAAGTATATTTTACTATTAATTAGAAATAGTAAATGGTTTCGAAACTAGAAAAAGCCCTTTTAAAACAACAAAAACACATAAAACAATAAAACGAGCATGAAAAGGTGCAAAATGACAAGTAAACATTGAATCTTACTATGTCCTTGGTGTAAAAAGATAAATAACAAAAATGGTAGTTGCATATTAAATTAAACAGTTGAAGGTTGTAGCAAAATGATGTCTAAAGCTTCGTGGACAACTCGGGATTGTAATGGTAAGGCTATGAAAAGGGTTTTATGACTATGTTAAATAACTAGAATTGGGTAATCGTGGCTTTTTTTGTTAACTAATTCAAACAAAGAGCATAATTATGTGTATTCAAATGTTCTACATTTATGTATAATAAAATATATTATATTCTACATTTATCTATAATAAAATAAATATATACAAATTTTTTCCAAGTTCTATAATTCGTAATTACCTTTATACATTAATTATTTTCATAATATATTATCTAATCATGTAATAAAATATTATATTCTACATTTATGTATAATAAAATAAATATATACAATTTTTTTTCAAGTTCTATAATTCGTAATTACCTTTATACATTAATTATTTTCATAATATTTTTAATAAAACTACAAATCAACTAAAAATAACTATGAAAAATCCATATTATTATTGAAATTGAACAAAAACAAAACAACCACTAAAATAATTTCACAACAACATACAAATGCATATATGTTATTTATCTTTAACAAATAAGTACACATGAAAATAGAATAAATAACACCCACATTTGCTAAAATCATTTTAGTTTTGTCCCACTTCAACACACGCATAAAAGAGTATCACCCAATAAATGATAAGCTTTATCCAACCAAAACACAAATATATAATTTAATCCAAATAAAACTGCAAAAAAAAATGTATTATAAGAGAAAAAAACCATTTTTATCACAACACTCATGTTTCACCCATTTTAAATTTATTGTGCTGCCTTAGAGTATGACACATCAACCTAGAGTCCACTCTCCGTGTTGCTCATCAAATTAGGGTTCCAAAATGCTTTAAAAAATCCCATAAAAGGTTTGACACCGTAAAAGGTCACTAGAAAAGGTACAACGGTGTAGTGTGTTCATGAGGAGTTATAAGCAATGTATGTGGTGCGAAGGAGCTTCAGATGATGCAGAAGTTGCTCAACGCAGTGTGGCAAGCCTCACGAGTTACAAAGTGTGCGATATGGTGTGGTAGAGCTTTGCAGGGTGCGGAAATTCGAGTTTGCATGGTGCGGAAATTTGAGTGTGCATGGTGAAGGACATGAACGAATGATTACATGAGTACAACGCCTAGTAGTCCCAACATGATTAGAACATGTAGCAACACAATCAAAGCCATAAGCGATGGTGACACGAGTGACGACATTAGACTAAGCAACATGATAGTGTGAACACCGAGGAGAGTGAATAATGCTACAAACGAGAGAGAAGAAGTTTAAAACGAGAGAGAAAAATAAAACATGTAGTTGTGGGAAGAGAAAATAAACTATGAAAAGTTGTGCAGGATTTTTAACGACGATTGAAGTAGGGAATCATCGTTGGTTTCTCCACTGTGTCACTTTTAACGACGGTTGTGTAAAACAGTTTTCGTCGTTTCTCTGCTACGCCACTTTTAACGATAATTGTAAATGAACCAATGTTAAAAAGTTTGTCAGAATTACAAGAATGCCACTGCATTTCATTTGACAACATTTGTTTTTTAGTCGTTGTTATTTGACGTCGTGAAAGTTCATTTTTACACTAGTGATACCTACTATAGAATTTAATATTACTTTTTACATTTCTACAGATAACTAAGAAAATAAACATAAATCAAAACATTATAAATAAGACTTGAACATAAGACTTCACTGTCCGGCTTTTAACCAAATAAATAATCACAACATTTTAATATAATAATAATAATTTAAATATATATTATTATCTATTATTTATTTTATCTTAAGTAAATATTTTTCCTATTACAAAATTAATGTGCTTTAATATCCTAACTCATGTCCGATTATATATATATATATATATATATATATATATATATATATATATATATATAATATTAATAGTATGTAGAATTTTAGTGTGTTTGTTTAAATAGGATTGATATGTAAATTGAAAAGAACTGAAAGAAGTATATATGATAATTGTTGGGAATCTGCAAAAATCTAGGATTTTAGGCTTGTTTCTTCATTTTTTTTTTCTATGTGCATTGTTGGGCGCTAGGATATGACTGTAAGGCACTACTTTGAAAATTTTAGAAAAGATCAGCCTTTGCCTTATTATTGTTGGGTGTGAATTATGTGTTGATAGGCACCATAGTTGCAGTGGCGCAGGCGCTAGGCAGTAGCAAGAAGGCGTTGTGTAATGGATTTATTTTATTAAGTGATTTATGTTAATGATTATGTTTTGTAAATATAGAAGTTTTATGAACTTTGTTTGGTTTGATAACGTGAAGTTTGAGTTCCAATAGCTATTTTCGAGGAAAAATACCACTTTTTAGTGTATCAGAGTGTATAGAAATTGATTCCGTGAGTGAGACTATATTGACTCTACTGGTATTTGACTCACGTAAAGAAAAATATATAGGTGGTGATCGTCGAAGGAGTCTCCACAAAGGAGACAATATAATATGAAAGAGGATAATACTTAAAGAGCTAATGAAGCTAGTCTTGTCGTGACTTGATGAGAAACATGGATTCATGAACGCGATTATGATATAAAGAATTTGGTGGTAAGTATGACAAGTGGAGAGTTTCACGAGTCTATTCAAAATATTAGTATTTCGAAAGCAATGTTCATATGTATGATTTTGATTTTGCTAATTGGGTTGAGATTTGAATGATTGGTTTTACAAAATAGTGAGAATTAATGTTGATGACTGATTTTGACGAATGTAAATTATTTTGTGCTCTTGAACTGATTCTTATGAGGGTTAAATTGGAATAAGATGATAATGAGAA
This sequence comes from Vigna reflexopilosa, assembly GCA_027742785.1. Taxonomy (NCBI): domain Eukaryota; kingdom Viridiplantae; phylum Streptophyta; class Magnoliopsida; order Fabales; family Fabaceae; genus Vigna; species Vigna reflexopilosa. Next base: position 34,132,709 of record CM050918.1, read on the forward strand.
TGATTTTGATAGAGATTGTGTGCTTTACACGTATTATATTATAGTGGAAGTAAAGGAAAACTGGAAAAGACTAAGCTAAAAAAATATTTTATTGCAAGATGTTTTTGATAATTTTTATAATAAGTTATTATTGCTTTTATATTGAGTTCTATCCTTACTTTTACTTTCTTATGTTTGTTTGATTTTTTGTATTAATCCATGAGAAGAGATAAAAGTGGTAATGAAAAAAGTCACTAAATACATAAAATATTTATGAGTTAGTTTATATGATGATATAAATCATCTTTTGAGATGACTATATTAATTATAACCTACTTGTTTTGAAATACCATGATATTTTCATTTAAATGTCTTTTGAATTGTTTTAATGGACTTTAATTATAATTATATATTGTTATATATATTTAATTGAGAAAATTTGGATTGTTACAATTAAATTAATGTCTAAATACAATATTTCTTATCGTTTCACTAGATTTTGGAAATTTTAAATTATCAACAAATTTATCTTAAAACATTATTCCATAATTTAAATATTTGAAGTTTAAAATTGTAATAAGTCTCATATTTAATTTTTTTTTTAAACGTATGGTTTCTTATTTAGGGTATGTTTACTTGAGGGAGAGTGGGTGGATAAATTTAAAAGTAAATTGCGTGTTGTTTTTATGAAGGGATTTAAAGGTGATTGAGAAAGCTTATGAAAGTTTGTGTAGGATTTGACTCATGATAGATAAAAAAATGTTTTAATGGATAGAAAATGAAGATTACCAAATTGTCCTTAATAATAATAGTAATATAAAATGATATTTAAGAATAATATATTATTATTATTATTTAATAATATTATTATTATATATATATATATATATATATATATATATATATATATATATATATATATATATATATATATATATATATATATATATGGGGTTTGTTAACGCGCGTACGTCATACATTTTAGCAATGTGTACCGGGTTTTAGTAAACAAAAATACCCTCATATTATGGATTCTAAGTTTTAAAGTCAACGGTATTTGAATAATTTTCATTCTCAAAACTAAAAAAAAACTCCAAAACCCGTACTCACCTCCCTCATTCCTCTCAACCCTTTTTCTTTCATCTCTCTCACTACAACATTTTATCTATCATCCTATGATAGATCCAACTGAAAAAAAAATTAGAAATACTCGTCGTTAAACAATTTACCTTTGTAAATATCGCCTTCAGGCAAAGGTTCATTCAAGTTCTCTTCAATTTCATTATCTTCACTAACCTCTCTAATTTCATCATCTGCAGATGTTGAATCATCATTTCTTAAAAAAGCTCTAGGCTAATTACCAATACCTTCTGATGTCACTATGCTTCTGAAAATTAGATAAGACAAAAATTATAAAATGAAAACTCATTATAAAATCATTTTTTGTAAGAAATTGTTTAAGAACGAGTGTTTCTGATTTTTTCCAAGCCAATTACCAATTCCTTTGATGTTATTATGCTTAATAGATAAAATTAGATAAGACAAAAATTATAAAATGAAAACTCATTATAAAATCATTTTTTGTAAGAAATTGTTTAACAGCGAGTGTTTCTGATTTTTTTCAGGCAAATTACCAATTCCTTCGTATGTCATTATGCTTGTGAAAATTAGATAAAATTAAATAAGACAAAAATTATAAAATGAAAATTCATTATAAAATCATTTTTTTGTAAAAAATTGCTTAACCTAATTTTTTCAATGGAGGCTACAATAGAGATGACAAAAAAAACGGTTGGAGTGAGAGAGATGAAAGAGAAAGAGTTGAGAGGAATGAGAGAGGTGAGTACGTGTTTGGGTTTTTTTTTTAATTTTGAGAATTAAAATTATTAAAATACCATTGACCTTAAAACTTAGAATCCATGATATATAAGAATATTATTGTCTACTAAAACTCGGTACACATTGTTAAAATGTACCAACTGAAAAACAGACGTAAGTGTGTGTCTATATATATATGTATGTATATAATTAGTTTAAATTAAATTTAAAGAAAAAAGAAAAAAAATGTTAATGAACCACAAAACAACTTAAAAAAAAAATTATATAGATTGGTAAAATATGCACCATGAAATTTGTTCATCAAACCATGGAATATATTGTCTCAACCGATAGAATCAGTATTGCAGCTTCATGCACATGCAATGTGAGATAATATATAGGCATTTTTGTAAAAGCGTCTGTCATCCATCAACTTCACTCGCAAATCCTTTTCCTAACCTATCCCACAAATCATCACCCATAAATCATCAAAGACGAATATATAAATCATCCATAATTCATTTTCTTACAATAGTAAATATGCATAAACGAACACATCCTTAAACTTATTCATATCATCCACACAAAAAAATGAGGTAGGTACTATTTATAAATTTTCATCTGTGATTTTTTTTTTTAGAAAGGAGTGGAATGAAACAAAATAGCTTAGCATTCATTTTTTAATTAGAAAGTTTGATTCATTTTTTCCAATTGAGGGAACGAAAGGTCCAAAATTGAGGGACCGGAAGGTCCCAATTTGCAATTTGAGAAACTAATTGCAAATGCAATCACTACGGAGGATATCACAGTCACACCAATATAGCACTGTCAGTATTATGGACCAGCAGCAACATTTTCTGAAATTAAAATTTCCAAAAACAATTTAAAAAATAATATAAAAATTAGAAACCTATTTATTATCACCCTATCTTCCTCCCATTTATTTCCATGAACCCCAGAAGATGAGACAATAAATGACCCTATATTTATCTCTGGTTTTCCTATCATCATTCTATTATATTATTTCTTATATCTAGATTTTTTCATGTGATTGTTATTTAATAGGTGTTGACCCCGTTATTACTTGGGGCCACCCAACCTTCCCGTAGATTATTGGAGAGATGCTTGATCACTTTATTTACCGATGTGGGTCCTAATTACACACACCTAAATTATATTTCCACACATCACATTATTTAACCTCTTTTTGTCGTATCACGTGTTTTGTGCTAAATGTCTCATTTCTCCATTTTTTTTTGTCTCTCGTCAGAGTATAGAAAATTTTAGAAAGGAAAAATAAAATTTCTTATTACAAAACAGAGAGAGATGATACATAGATACCTCTGATAAACACCTCTGAAGAAAAATCTCCATATATCATCAATACATTATTTCTTTCTGTTCCCTTTCTCGATTTGCATTGGGTGTTCAGTAATTTATTTTTTTCTTACAAATACTGAATGTACTTGCTTATTTCATCATCACAGATTCCGAGATCAGTATTTTCAAATAGGAAACATGACGTTGAACTAGAAGACTCACCCAAGTTGAGTTCAGAAACACTGCATTCAGCAGCAGTTGGAGCACATTGTCTGAATGAAACGTAGTTAGATGAAACGTTTTGCCAATTATCTTCATTGTCTGAAAAGCATGAGGGTGTGGTCACTTGATTGAATATGAGGGAAGGACTAGAAGGGGACCCAACCACGTTCCTTATGTGCGGTCCATCCTCAAAAGGGCTTAGAGCATTCAAACACTCTCCAATTTGATCACTGCTAATAAAGCTACCATCACTACCACTGTCACCTTTTTCACTGCTTTCTAGTAATTTTGAAAAAACAGCTTTTGCAGATTCAAGACCGTGAACTTTATGAGGGAGTGAAGTAGCCATCTTGTTCAGTAGCTGAGCAGAACAAGTTACTGAATGATTTGATGAGGTCAAATTAGGCACAAGGGGCTCTCTGTTACCCTCCTTTTCTACTCCAATTCCATTTTTAACCACACTATCACCGTTGCTTTTCCCAGCAACAACATGTTGATATGATTTTATTGCTTCTAGGTACCCAGATGAAAGAATTTTACTAGCAACTCTGTTGAGAAGCTGAGTTGAGGATGACATTGTCTTTGGTAAGTTGGACTGGTTAGATTGGTGTGGAGTGGTATTTGGTCCATGGCAATTAGTTTCCTTTGATGGAACCTTGCACAAGTCACTGGATTTTGATTCTGTTGAACTAGCAGTGCTAATTGGTTTTGAGCTCGATGGATACACATCATTCTTTTCATAGTGCCTTTTCAGATACGAGTTCCAATAGTTTTTTATTTCGTTATCAGTTCGCATTGGTAAATGCTTTGCAATACTTGACCACCTAGCAGGAACCAAAAACACGAAAGCGATACAATGTATTAAAAAGTGTTCCACCATTTCCACTCAGTAAGGTCCTACATATAAAATAAGTTGTCTTACCAATTACAATTCAGTTTCATTAAAAGTGCTTTCTAACTTAATATATTTTATCCAAAAAGTCTTTGTTTTCTTTATATCCTACTTACGGAAACATTTATTCAAATGGTATGTATCTAAACTAAACCAGTATCTTAGTTAATCTGCATAGCTGCATAAATGAAAATATTCTGCAGCAGGGCACCTAACCAAAAACATTCAGAACTAATAGCAGTTAGATCTTTCACCTGTTGCCAAGAACAGCCTGAAGTTTTATAATCTTCTGCTCTTCTTCTGGGCTCAACTTTCCTCTCTTAATGTCTGGTCTGAGGTAGTTAAACCATCTTAGCCTGCAACTCTTTCCACATCTCTGAAGACCTGTAGTACACAAGAAATACTCAAAAAAGTTCTCATCACTCTACTGAACGATCATCTCCAAGACCAAAACTACTGAACGATGCTAGCCAAACTAATTCTAAACAACTCTGTCATTAACCTGTTCCAACCATCTTAAAAAGATGAATTGCAACTTCAACTCAATCTCAGAAACCAACTTGAAATGTGAGATTTGAACACACTTCAACTATATTTAATCATATACATGTATATCTCATTGATGGTAGATTTCCAACAAATCAGAGGCAATGATAACCCTCACTATGATGCAAGCTATTTACCCAAATACATGTCTAAATCAACATCAACAACATAACACTATGGATGAAATTGGAGTAGTGATGGTGAAGCAGTGAAGAGTAAGATGGTTTAATTTCAAAAAAGAAAAAAAAGGAAAAACTGACCAGCTTTCTGAGGAAGGGTACGCCAGCTTCCAGTGCCATATTTCTGAATGTAAGCAATGAGTTTCTGGTCTTCTTGAACAGTCCAGGCACCTTTTCTGAGTTGGTCGTGACTGCAGCAAGGAGTTCTTCCCATTTTACAGCATCAGGAGGTGGTGTAGGAAGCCATGTATGAGTGATTAAGGAGTTAGAAAAAGAATGGTGAAAAAGTGCAGTATAACTGTGTCTAGGTGAGAAAGGGGTGTGACTATGTATGTATGTTATGTATGTGTACTGAGCGATGGACAAATTAATGAGGGCATTGAAAGTGTGGCTGTAGCTCCTGCATGTGTTCAATTTAAGCCTCTCAGTTGTACGACAACTTTGAACATTGATGGCATGTGGGGACAAAACACTGCTGGGCTTATGGAGATAGGATTATTGACTATGTGACAAATGGTTCATGAATTGTTGCTTGCAATGGATGGCCCTCAGAGTTTCACCTCGCTAACCTCGCGCTGCATGGAGGAGACCGTTTAGTTCGTCGCTCACACATTTAGAGAATAACCATAACCATAACCAACACAACACCAATTATATGTTATTGTCTCATCCGCACACATGCATATACATCCATGCTCAATGGCTAGGGACCAGAGTAGTTGTACACAATAAATTGTCATAGAATCGCAATACATTGAGAAGATAAATTTGAGAACGACACGTGTCAGTGTGTAATGGCCCATTTTGAAATTTTTTTAAAAATAAAAAATCTCATTTGGAATAGGGTTAGAGTTACATATTTGATTATTCTGAAACCACCCTCCTTCCTCTCAACACTCACTCTTTTTACCACAATACTCTCTTGTCTCTCCATTTTAGGGTTTTCATTTTCATTTCAACTTCTCTCTCCGTTTTATGCACTTCTCTCTCGACGTTCAACAATCTCGCAATCTCCGACATCGTTGGCCCGTTCGAAGTCTCTCTTTCTCTTTGGAGTTTGTGATTTTCATTTTGTGTGTGTGCTTTCTCTCCTTTCTCTCTTTCTCTCTCACGAAGCAATCTTCATCTTCTCCGGCGAGACTTCGGTGAAGCAATGGAAAACTTCGGTAACAAGGTACTTTCTTTTCCCTTTCCATTTTTCGTTTCCCATTTTTCATTTTCCATTTCTCATTTCCCCTTTCCCCCTTTTCCCTTTTCCCTTACTCCATTTTCGTCCTCTCTCTAACCTTTTTCATCGTTCTCTCTCCTTTCTCTCTCCAAGCTATCTCCTTTCTCTCTTCAAGTTCACTCCTTTCTCTCTTCAAGCCTTCTCCTTTCTCTCTTCAAGCTCTCTCCTTTCTCTCTTCAAGCTTTCTTTTTTCTCTCTCTTTTCTCTTTATTTTAGCTTCATCTTCCTTCGACGAAGCAACCCGACGAGAAACATGTTCGCCTTTCCATTGATTTTGTTGTGGGAAATGGAAAACTCCGGTGACTTCGGTGATGAGAGCAATGTATTTCCACTATTTCCTTTCCCCTTTCGTGTTTTCCCTTTCCCCTTTTCCACTTCCTCTTTCCCATTTTCCATTTAGTCTTTCCCCTTTCCTCTTTGCCAATTTGTGTTTCTTGTTTTGGTAATTATTTTTTGGATTGTTCTAACGTCAAAAGTTTTTTTTATGCAGTTGTGTGTGCAACATTCTTTCAAAACCAAGTTTGTTGATGTTTTGAATGGAAGATTGACTCATGAGGAGAGGAATGTCTACTTGATAAAATTATGGAATGTCCACTTTCCAATCATGCTGACGTTAATATTTTAAAAAATTATTGTAATGGATTGTATCGAACATTTCCAATTCACAACATCTTCTTTCAATGTTAATATTCATGGATTGAACCGAAATATGTTCTCATCATGGAATGTTAATGTTAATGGATTTGATACACATGACCATTAAACTCACTCACCCATCTCAAAAATTGGAAAAAGTCACCAAAAATACAAGCAAAACCATCTTGGGGAGTCTAGTTGAACTACCTTGGTTCAAACACCTATTAAAGTTTTTTCTTCCACAGTTGAGTGGGACAAACTGTGTTTTGATGCACTTGACACCATCAATGATGATCAATGTGAGTCATCCACGCAAAAAAATAAGAAAAAAATCACCCATAGGGACACAAAAATGACCCTGGGAGTCAAGTTCTCCCAACTGAGGAGTAACATGTAACTTTTCGTACAAATCTGCAATCAGCCCCTAGTAATCGATTACAGGGTCTCTGTAATCGATTACCAAGGGCTGATTGTGGATTTGTACGAAAAGTTACATGTTACTCCTCACTTGGGAGAACTTGACTCTCCGCGGTCATTTTTGTGTCCCTATGGGTGATTTTTTCCAATTTTTCATGGATGCCTCATGTTGCATATCTTTGATGGTGTCAATTATATCAAAACACAGCTTGCCCCACTCAATTGTGGACAAAATATTTCATATAGGTATTTGAACCAAGGTAGGTGAAGTTTATGACCATTTAGGAAGCTTAGAAAAACGTTGTTTTTGGGAAATTAACTGCATCTAGTACAATGGTCTAAAAATTATGATTTAGTAGTCATTTGAAAGATATTTGAGTCAAGATTCCAACAAAACAAGAATCAACTCATTTGGAGTTCGGTGGAGAAATTTAAAAGCAAAACAACCACCAAAGGTTAGAGTTGACAAGAATATATAAAACGTTAACTTTAAGGAATTAACTGTACCTACTCATATGTCCAAAAATTACAAATTAGTATTAATTGGAAAGATTTTTCAGTCTATTTTCTAAAAAACAAGAATAAACTCATTTGGAGTTTGGTGGAGAAAGTTAAAAGCAAAACAACCAACAAAGGTCAGAGGGGGTAAGAATATATAAAATATTAACTTTAAGGAATTGAATGTACCTACTCAGTTGTCCAAAAATTACAAATTAGTAGTCATTGGAAAGACCTTTGAGTCTAGATTCCAACAAAACAAGAATAAACTCATTTGGAGTTAGGTGAAAAATGTTAAGAGCAGAACAACCAGCAAAGGTCAGAGTTAACAAGACTATATATAACGTTAACTTTAAAGGTTTTTCTAGGTTGAGAGGTGAGGTCTTGCACCCTTGAAACAAGAATGATGCATTTGTAATCGATTACAGGGACCCTGTAATCGTTTACCAGTGGAAAAATCCCTTTTTGTACCAAAAGTTGAGGAGTGCTACGCAGACATGGTTGAAGCACTCCCCAACAGTCCTGACGATTGTGTTTTCAAGGTTTTGTGGATTGATCCCCCCTGTTGGCCATGGTTTAAGGTGTCCACAACAAGCAATTTCAAGTTTGGTGAGTCCTATGTGGATGGAAGACCCACTAAGGGTGTTTATAGGTTGAGAGGCGAGGTCTTGCACCATTGACATAAGAATGATGCACTTGTAATTGATTACAGCGACCCTATAATCGCTTACAAGTGGAAATATCCTCTTTTGTACCAAAAGTTGAGGAGTGCTACCCAGACATGGCTGAAGCATTCTCCAACAGTCCTTACGATTGTGTTTTCAAGGTTTTGTGGATTGATCCCGCCTATTGGCCATGGTTTAAGGTGTCCACAACAAGCAATTTCAGGTTTGGTGAGTCCTATGTGGATAGAAGACCCACTAAGGGTGTTTATAGGTTGAGAGGTGAGGTCCTACATCATTGAAACATGAATGATGCACTTGTAATCTATTACAAGGACCCTATAATCGCTTACCAGTGGAAAAATCCCCTTTTGTACCTATAGTTGAGGAGTGCTACCCAAACATGGTTAAAACACTCCCCACCAGTCCTGGAAACTGTGTTTTCAAGGTTTTGTGGATTGATCACCCCTGTTGGTGATGGTTAAAGGTGTCCACAACAAGAAATTTCAAGTTTGGTCAGTCCTATGTGGATGGAAGACCAAGTAAAAGTGTTTCTAGGTCGAGAGGTGAGGTCCTGCACCCTTCAAACAAGAATGATGCACTTGTAATTGATTACAGGGACCCTGTAATCGATTATGTAATCGATTACTAGTGGAAAAATATCCTTTTGTACCAAAAGTTGCGGAGTGCTACCCAGACATGGCTTCAGCACTCCCCAGGGATATTTTGGATTCGTTATGACTGTCTTTTGAAGGTTTTCTGGATGGATCATTATTGGAATAGTTCAAGTTGGAATACTTAAATATTAAACAAATAAAAAAGGAATAATGAAGAGTATTGAGTTATGAAAAATTATAACAATATTAAAAAGCACATACATTAATAGAAAAACGTAACAAGAGTTCACCAAACAAAAAATTTTGAAATTAAAAGGTACATAACAGTATACAATGAAATGTAATCTAAGATGGTGGTTGTTGATCAAATTGATTGCGAAGGTTAATAAGTTCTTATCATTATTTTATCATGGTTTTGAGGATTGATCAACCCTGTTGGCCATGGTTCAAGGTGTCCACAACAAAAAATTTCAAGTTTGGTCAGTCCTATGTGGATGGAAGACCCACTAAGGGTGTTTCTAGGTTGACAGGAGAGGTCCTGCACCATTGACACAGGACTGATGTACTTGTAATCGATTATAGGGACCATGTAATCACATACCAAGAGAAAAATCCCCTTTTGTACTGAAAGTTGAGGTGTGCTATCCACGCCTGACTTAAGCACTCCTTAGGGGTCCTTATCATTGTTTTATCATGGTTTTGAGGATTGATCAACCCTGTTTTCCATGGTTCAAGGTGTCCACAATAAGAAATTTCAAGTTTTGTCAGTCCTATATGGGTGAAGGACCCACTAAAGGCGTTTCTAGGTTGACAGGTGAGGTCCTGCACCATTGACACATGATTGATGTACTTGTAATCAATTACAGGGACATTGTAATCGATTACCAGGGGAAATATCCCGTTTTGTACTGAAAGTTGAGGGGTGCTACCCAAGCCTGGCTTAAAAACTCCCCAAGGGTAATTTGGAGTCCTTATGACTGTCTTTTGAAGGTTTTGTGGATGGATCATTCTTGGAATAATTAAAATTGGAATACTTCAATATTAAACAAATAAAAAGGGAATAATGAAGGGTATTAAGTAATGAAAAATTATAACAATATTAAAAACCACATACATTTATAGAAAAACGTAACAACAGTTCATCAAACAAAATGTTTTGAAATTAAAAAGTACATAATAGTATACAATGAGATATAATCTAAGAAGGTGGTTGTCGATCAAATTGGTTGCGGAAATTAATAAAATCTTGCCCTACGACTCCAACACGATTTTCATTTCTGTTAAATCTATTGCCCACGAATGTGTAGAGATCTTGTATTTGTTTGATGACTTCACTCAATGTTGCAGAAAATGTCTGTTCTGATTTTGATAGGGTTGTCAGACTCGTAGTAAGGAATTCATATTGGTAATGTAGGATGTATCCATCCAAGTTCGAAGGTGCCACTATAAAAGAGTCCAAATTTATAACATTCAAATTAGTGCTTCCAAATAACAAACACAACAGAAATGTTTAATCTCTACTTACATTGTTATTAGAGGCTTCCATTTCGGTTTGAACTGAACTAATGACTTCAATCAAATAATAACCTACAACAACAAATAAACAAGGGCAAAAGAAACATTTCAATACATTTCATAAACTTTGACAAAATGTCCAATATACAAAATCAAGTATTCAAGTAATGGTGATACCAACCTCGACGGCGTGTGCGGAAACCCCAAACCTTGCGAGAAAAACCACTTTCTAAACCACGGTAATAGGGGGAAATGGGTAAACACATCCAATGCGTGATTAAGAGTACAAAGAAATGAACAAACCATGGTCAAACCAAGAAACCACAAGAGTGTGTGAATAAATTAACGAAACCACTCGCTAATGAAAAAACAATACCTTTGGAGAAATGACGCCAACAAAACCACTCGCTAACCACAAACGAAATGCGCGAGACAGACAAAGAGGAGTTGCTCCAGAAAAAGTGACCAATGCACCCAAGCGACGAAGGAACAATGACACGAGAGTGAAAAAATGAAAGCTTTGAAAAAATGACGCCAATAGTGGACCCAAGCGAGACAGAGACAACACTTCAAGGGTGACCGATGCACCAAGCGACAAAGGAACAACAGTGCGAGAGCGAAAAAATGAAAGTTTTGGAGAAATAACGCCAACGGTGGACCTAAGCGAAACAAAGATAACACTTCAACGGTGGACCCAAGCGGTGAGAGAGTTTCGAAGGAAGGAATGTCGAAGGCAATGAGAGAGACAGTGGACTCAAGCGGTAAGAGCGTTTCAGAGGAAGGAATGTTGAAGGAGGTGAGAGAGTTTGGAAGGGAGGAATATGTTTTCTTCTGAATATTGTTTCAGAAAGTGAAAGCCCCAGAAGGTTTATGAACATTCTTTCCAAAAACGTCCTCGAATACCAAATGAAACTTTTAAAAGAATTTAATAAAAGCAACCAATGACAGTGCGGCACATGTCGTTGTCAAATTGTTGTCAAAAATATGTTTTTAAAGAAACCTTTTCCATTGTGATATATGCTGCTTGACTGAGACATTTTAAAAGGATAATAATACTTAGACAACATTTTTTTAACAACATTTTTTTGACAACATTTGAACATCATCTACATGTCATTCTCTGATTGTCCATAGTAGTGTTTATGATTATTATTATTGATTGTGGAGTAATTTTGGACCAATAGAATGAATGACACATAATGATGTTCAAATGTTATAAAAAAATGTTGTCTAAGTATCATTATCTATTTTAAAACCATCCCATTTTGTTTCCAAACTCTTTATATATATGAAGTTCCAATTTTTACTATTTTTTTTCTGGGAAATGTGAGCTTTGAAGCTATATATTCAAATTTAACGTGCTATTAAAATTTATTGAAGTATTTTGATTTCTAAATTTTAAAATTAAATAGATATTATCATTTTTTAACCAATTATATTAGTTTTTTTATATGTTAAACGTATTTAATGTTGAAAGCTCATTCACAAATCCAAAATATTTAACGTAATTTGATTAAGAAAATTATTTATAGAGAACAAAATATATTAAAATTTTGAATAAAACAAATTCTAATCTCTAATTTTATGTTAGAATTAAGAGATTAAAAAATATTTAATTTTGTTTTTATTATGCATGAAAATTAAAGTCGCAGAAAGTGAATGAGAGTTAGACCAAATGTACTGTGGTATTAAATCTTGGTATAGATTACGTAATAACCTTAAAGATGAAGAAAATAGGAAGGGAGAGAGAGAGTGGTTTGGCTCTTTTTACCATAATGGTAAAATTTTAGGTGAGTTTTACTGAATGGAGAAAATTTTGAAAAATTTACAAGAACTGTTAAATCGAGCTTGGGAACATAATTTCAAAGCGAAGGAATCATGCTGCCAAAGTTAAAAGCACGATTTTACTTTTTTTTTTTTTTTTTTTTATGAAGTTGGGGTTAAAGGTTTGGATAATAATATTTAGATAATATTTGAACATCATCGTGTCATTTTGTGATGTTTCACAATTAATAATAATAATTCTAAATATTATCATGAAGTAATCATAAAATAAGACGTAAATAATATTTAAATATTATAAAAAAAAAGTTAGTCTGGTATATTATCTTAAAAGTTTTATTTATGAAACCGTTTCACAGGCACAATTTCTTTTAAAGTATGCAGCTAGACACACGTCTTCACTCTTCTTTTTTATTTTTTTATTCGTTCTTTTTTTTATTGCATATTTAAAAATAAATAAATCGTGCGCGTGAGTTTGATATTTAAATTTTCTGCGTAAGATAGGTTTTTTGTTTTATTATAAAGAATTTTTATTTTTTTATTTATTTCAAAATGTATTTTATTGTTTTCTGAGAAATTATAAATTAACATATATGGTGTTTACTTTTTAATTAATATTTATAGTTTAAAATATGACTTTATTATTTTTTAATTTGAGTTTATGTTGTTAATTCAATGCAATTTAAAGAATAAAAAATGGTTAAAAAAGTTAACGAAATGAGAATTAATTTTAAGCAATAAAAATTAAGCTATACAAATATTTATTTATGAGATAAATTTCACAAATTACTCTTGTAGTTTCTTTTCTTATTTGGCAATGCGATGATTAAATTAGTGTGTATAAGTTTGCACTCAAAATATTTTTATTAACTTTATTTTCGTTGTTTTTTTCACTTCCATGATCATACATATGTGAAGGTATTGCGAGTTTCATAATGAGGTCATACTAATTATTTCATAACATTGTTTGTTTTGACTATATATTGCAACTAATATTTATTTGTCAATCTTTTCATGTCTTCTTTTGGAGTTGATCTAAGTTAAATTAATTAATAGAAATAAATTGATGAAGATCGAAATGTTACAACTGAATCAACTTGATCAAACTCTACTATAGTGAAGAGAACCATTAATATTATCAAACGTCTCACTTCATTTTTGCGATAAAGAGCCATAAAAACTAAAAAGAAAAATATAGTTAGCATAATAAAAAATGTGTGTTAGTTTTAAATGTAGTTATAGAATATGGAGAATCACTTTTGATTGTGAGTGATGAAAGTGTTTTGTAATCATAAATAAGTTAGATAAATAGATAATGATATCATTTGTGTTCAACAATATCACCTAAGATAAATAATTAACCTTTTGACTAGTGTAAAACCAAAACTTGAGAAATTTTTATCCTATAATTACAAAAATAACATTCAATTTCGAATATTTTTCAAATTGAAATGTCGTTTTGAAAGACTGTGCGGAGGAAATTTGCAACCACATGGGTCAATTATCATTCTCGCTAAAGGAGTTGAAGCTCTTCAAGGTAAACGAACATGACTTCATGGACTTATGAGAGATTTGGGTACGACTTCACTAGGAAGGCGTTGAACATGGAGATCAAAGATGTAGAATGTTGCTTAGGTCACCAACAATGCCTCCTCTACCAATATGCTGTCAAACACCATTAAGATCAAAGATCGAGTTTTTGTCTTTTTTCTTTTCTTCTATTGTTCTAAAATAAAAACAAAAAACAAAAATTGTTTTGTGTGATTTGGTCGGTTGTTTCTTTTTGTGTTGTCCATATGTATGTAATTAAAGCTAACTAAGTCTATTTAAAATACTAAATAGAAATATAAATCTTGTTATAACGGTGATGCTACTTCTTTTTCCTCTTCTTAATTATCAAATAGATTGTTTTTCATATATTATTTGGGATTTGTCAAATATATTACTTTTTGTAAATTACTTTGGAGATGAGGTGAGAAATGAGTTAATGAATTATATTAGGATAGAAAATATGAAAATACAAGATGACTTTTTTTTATACAAAATGTGGTTACAACATATGTCGAAAGTGAAATATTTTATACCAGTTCTAAAACCGATATAAAAAAAATGAAACTTTTTATATCCCTACTTTTATATTAATTCTGAAATCGATATAAATAACATTTTTTAACCAATAAAATATATAGATAAACTCTACTAGCCAAAATATCTAATATGAAAAACTTTCAATCAACGTTAACAAACATTTATTTTATATGTTCAATCTTCTTAATATTTTCAAATCATTCATCTACTTATTCATTTTATTTCTCAAATTACACTGAACTATATTATTTTACCTAAGAAATCATATTGTGTAAAAATATACTAATAAATATAAATATTATTTTAAAATTAAAAATCATCCACGTTTATTTTAAGTTTCTTAAAAAAAATAATAAATTACAACTTTAAAGAAGTAAAAGTATATGATATATATATTATATAACAAAACTCGTGTTTGGAAGCACACTTTCTTTATTTTGAAATTCTGTTCCGAAACACAATTGACCCATTCTTTGAACTTTTTAAAACATTTTGTTCATTTTCATATAATTCATCTAATAAAATTATATCTTTTTAAGTAAAAAAAAAACCGAATATTTTTCTACTCCCTTCGTTACTAAATTTATGAAGTTTAGGTAATTACAAAAGTGCTTACAAAAATCTGATATATTTTATTTAAAACTGTACCATTTAATATCTACATATTCTACCACGAAAAAAATATAATAATTACCGCTAAAAAAATACAAAAAAATAAGTAGTGTTAAGAGGTTAAGAATAAAATGGAGAGATGAAAAAAAAAGGATGGGACGCTGCTAAAATATCCACGTCACTCAATCATTTAATAGTTTATCCTTCTTCTATATATTAAATTACTGTTACCAATGAATAATACGGTATATATGTAGTGCAGCCTCGTGGAGTGTCGGTATAGTACTACTTAAATACGCAACAAATACCAACACATATACGATCATTATATGTATTCATTGAATTGTTACAACTTTTAACTTTTGTACACCTGGATTATTATTCTTTCCATCAATTTGCTCTCGAGGGAGACAGATTTGTTTCTATCAAGTGATTTGAAAGCAATTTGTGAGATTTTTGCACATGAGAGAAGATTTGAAGGTGAAATCTTTACTTTTACAATCATATCTCATGTCAATGAAGTCTACATTGTTATACATGTAGAGAGAACCGATTCTAGAATAGATGAAACCGATTCCATGTTAATATATATTGCGAGAGAATTGATTCCATGTTAATATATGTTGCGAGACAACTGATTCTAGAATCGGTTCCTTAATTATATATGTATTTTGTTTCTTCACATCCTATTCCTTGTAACCCATATTTTGTCAATTAAAAATTAAAAAATGCACTTTAGTTTAATCACTTCATACCATGTAATTTTTTTCTCTCTTTAAGACTTCATGTAATATCCAGTCCTTGCTTGAAAAATTGCCTCCACGGTGTATTTATATACTGTATGTAATTTTGTACAACCAATTAAAAACCTGAAAAACTTTCAATCAATCCTTAATAATAATATATTAACTTTAACTATAAGAACAAAATAATAATATTATATTTTAATCTATTAAAATATTTTTTTAATTCTATCATATTCATCAATTTTTTTTATAAATTTTACTGTCACATCTAAATCTCTTTTAAAAGAAACCACATAAATTTTTATATTCAAATTTATCTAAATTCATCTATTCACTCTCCACAAATTTATCTTTTTTTGAATAAAAACACACCTTTAAATAAAATAATTTAATATTTAAATAATTAGATACACATAATTAATAATACAACAAATGTTTATTTAATAATGAATTAAAAACTTGCCAAGATGCTTCTTTTTCAAATATTCAAAATATTCATAATTTTTAAGTTTAAGATGTGATTGTTCAAGTAAGATGGTATGTTGGTAAAAAACATTCTAATATTGAAGTTAATATTTTTTTGTTCTAAGTAATAAATGCTATTTAATATATTTATATATGCCAAAATGTCAACTTATCTATAGAGTTTTGTTACTTTTTTTAATGAGTTTGGATTAATGAGATCTTTCATTTTTAATTACATATAATTTCGTGATTAATCAAATTATTTATATAGTTCTACGTAGTCAATTAATCTTATAATATTTATAATTTTTAAGTAATGAAAATATGTTTCGATCTTCTATCCTAGAATCTCTTGTTTAACATTGAATATATAGAAGATTTCTTTTAATCATGGTTTATTTTTAATTCATTATCACACGGAGATGATAAACTTTCTTCTTGAAGTTGGAATTAATGTATTACTTTTAAATTTCGTTGTAAATAAAATTAACCAACTTTACTTTAGGAATAATAGTAGTTCATTCAAATTATTGTTTTCACACAATAAAATATACGTTTTTAAGTAACTCTCTGTTATGATTATTGAGAATGGAGTTGAAGTTTATATGTAAGGACATTTTTAAATAATAGAATTACATGGAGTTATTCTTTGTATTTAAGTTAGTACATGATAAAAACCTCTATTTCATCACGAATATTGTCATGTACTACATAAATGCATGCATTGATCAATATGAGTATATAGAAGAAGACATAAATCATTAATTATATAAAAAATTAGATTGTCAGATCCATCAATAAAGGAAGATGAGATCTGCAAGTAGCTAGTGCATGTGTGTAACCATTACCTTTCCATTTATCTAACTTAATTGTTACATTCAATACAGCTGTAGATTTAGCATTATCATAGACAAAACTATTTACACACAACTCAAGATTTATGATATTAAAAGTGGATATGTAATCTCAGCATTTACTCTCATGAATGTGAACATTTGACCATGGTGACCTTACTAAAATAAAATAATCATTTTTCAACATTTATGATAAATATAAATCATGACAACAAGCAATTTATGATAAATACGTCGGTTTCATATACATCTCTGCTAATTAATAACCATAATTGATTGCCAAGTTGCATACCTACACTGATGTATACATACTTTCCCTTTTGAGTCTGTAATTTAGAATCTCCTCTAATATCTTATGAGAGTGTTTTATACTGATTGTTTAATATTTAACGTAGAATAAAATATCACGATGAATAAGTAATTTATTTTTCGAGTTTTCTAAAATTTCTTTTATTAACTAATTATTAAAGAAACTTTGTAATAAAGTTATGGTGAAAATAAGAAAAAGTAAAATATTTTGATCTCTAAAACTGAAGAGGAAAGATGAAAAATGATAATTTGTTAAAATAAGTATAAAGTTACACTTTTAATGATATTTACTGGTTCTTTACTCTTTTTTCTTGTTTTCATTATTTTTTTTTTACTCTTACCAGTTTTATATTATACTACTTTTTTTTTCATGTTTTTTTTCATTTATATATTTTTTTGTTAATCTAAGTTAGTGTCAATCAATTCAAGAAGCATTAATATACATTAAAATATTTTCAAGTTTAAAGCAGTACTCTGACACTCCTTTGGAACTTGTTCTCAATATACCATTCTAAAGCTGTTTCAATCTTTAAGTTATGATGTAACATAGTTTTGCAATCATTAAGAAATATGTTAGATAAGCTAAAAATGGGTACAAAATGGAATCACTTTGCATATCTTAAGAATCTACTTAATAATTTTAGGTGGTGGTATAATTATTTCTACTATTTTAGCATTAAATCTTTTGAAAACTTAACATGAAATGTGATTAATGACTTCAAGTAGTGGTACTCATGAGAACTTAAGGGGAACTTGTTTGGGTTGAAGAATATTTTCACTCTACTTTCAAAGAATAACTCTTTTGGTGAATTCTTTGAAAGATTATTGGATGAAATGTAGTTTTAAGGATTAAAATAAAAATACAAAAATTAGATAATGTTAAGAATTGGAAAAACACTTTCTGCCACTCAAACTCCATGATATTAGTAAAATGGATATTTGTTTCTTTTCCCACAAGAAAATAATTTACAATGTTATGAATTGGAAAAACCTTGTGTCACCTTAATTCCATAAGATAAACAAGTTTAAAGAATTTTCACTTGTGACCTAATTCATAAGATAAGAAACTCTAAGAGAGAAAATTCTATTTTTTTTGTCAATGTGAAAGACAAAAATAAGCTAAGAAACAACACTCTAGGTTGCATCACTCAAATTTATGGGATAAACAAGTATGGAGAATCATCACTTGTGACATTGACCTTGATTACACTATAAGAATCTCTAAAAGAGAAAGTTCTATACTTTCCACTCAAATGGATTACTCAAAAAAATTGAAATCAAGTATGAATAGAACTTTGAACCTATTAATCAATTATTATGTACTTTATAAATATGGAAATACATGAATAACAAATTAAAAAAATCATCAAAATGCTTAATTGATTAACTCGTAATTAAAAACGTTTTAAAAAAACATTTAACTTTTTCATAAAATAGGCTATATGCATTAAGCTATGTGCACTTATGAATTACCTTGCATATATAAGAATCACACACACATGTGATATGAAAACTTTAACAATCAATAAATATCCAACACCATCTTCATTAACATCACCATCAAAATTAGTTTCACTTGCTTTTCTAGAAAGCTTGAGTTGATTCCATTCTTCAAGTCCTACTTTTTAGTCCTTGGTTAGACCTAACTTGTTACCTTTTGTGTTTACATCTAATACTAAAGTGTTCAAATTTCTCATAATAGTTTAATATATTTATTCATCTTATTCTTACTCTTCAAGTCATATCCTATACCTTGGAGTGTGTTCAAAGTTAGAAAAGATAAGATTTAGAGTTTAAAAGCTCTAAAATTAAAAATCTGAAAGTCATTCTTGGATCATGAAACTTTTAAATATTGTTTACATATTGAACTCTAATTGGTGATAAGATTGTCATACAACAAATAAATTTCATCTTATTCATCAAATGACTTCAAAGGAAGATTGAAGGTTAGAAGTCAAAATGTTCTTTATCTAATATGTTGAATCTGAGACTTCTTGTATAGTCATAGGACTTTTCTAAACTTGGTATTTCCTTTAAGTATAGGACATTTGGTCCACATATGCAAAGGCTTTTTTCACAATAACATATTACCACTAGTGCAAAAAAGGCTTTTAACGTATGTTATTTTAGGCTTTTTACGTCTGATTCCGATCCAACGTCTTTCTGGGAGACGTTAATGGGACGTTGACCCTACAGTCAAAAGTCTATATAGACGTCGGACTACACAGGTCAGACATCTGCTGTGGGAGCTTCAGTGGGCAACCTATGGTGCCTTGCATCATGGAATGCAGCTTCTCTTCAAGTGCTCTTTGTATTTCCTTTTGTTCTTGTAGTTGCTCCATGAATCGTTGCGCCATTGATCTCATGCTTTGTTTGAGTCTTTCCTCCCACTAAATATCCATCATCCTCAATGCCTCCTGACTCATGGATTGAGTTTTTTTTTTTCGTGTAGGGCCAAAGTAGTCACGAAGACCAAGCACACGAGCAAAATTGCACCAAAACGAAACGAAAAATGTAATCGAAGTAAAATTAATTTTAAATAGTGCCTAGCGATAAAACGCGAGGAAGATGATGAATAGTGAGTGCGCGTAACTGTTGCCTCACACACGGGTTTGGTAATAGTAGACCATTAGACGTCGGCTCCCCCCTAACCGACGTCTAAATGGATTTAAAAACATCAATCCCCTGCCTAGCCGACGTTTAAAGCATTTAAAAATTTATTTGGTGCACACTTTAGACATCCGAGATGGGGGTGGCCGACATCTAATGGCTATAAACGTTAGAGTGACGGGATCGAACGTCTAAATGGAGTCAAAAAGTGACCTTTTAGATTTCAGGGCTGACCCTTTAGACGTCTAGCCCCCCATAGCCAACGTCTAAATACAATAAAAAATTATTTTTTTTTTACTTTTTCGTTTAGTTTTGGTGTCCATTCGGGGGAGCCGACATATATGAGTATTTATACGTCAGGCCCCCCACAACCGACGTCTAAATAGAATACAAATTAAGTTTTTTTACTTTTTCGTATAGTTTTGGCGTCCATTCGGGGGAGTCGACATATATGAGTATTTAGACGTCGGGCCCCCACAGCCGACGTCTAAATAGAATAAAAAAATAATTTTTCACTTTTTCGTTTAGTTTTGGCGTCCATTTAGGGGAGCCGACGTATATGAGTATTTAGACGCCAGGCCCCCCACAGCTGACGTCTAAATAGAATAAAATATTAATTTTTTTACTTTTTCGTTTAGTTTTGACGTCCATTCGGGGAAGCCGACGTATATGAGTATTTAAACTTTTTCTTATTTAAGCCATAAGTGACTTGTGAAAGAATACTTATTTATGTTAGAAGTAACTTGCGAAAAAATACTTGTTTAAGCCAAAAGAGACTAGTGAAAAGAATACTTGAATGATGTTAGTCCTAGGTGGCTTGGAGTCGAATAAAAAATTAGGTTGAGCTAGGAATTTCTTATCTAAAATACCCGAGTTGAATCATGAATGACTTGTTAAAAGAATACTTTAAGTAAAAACTAACTTGTCAAAAAAAATACTTGGATGGAGTTAGTTAGAAGTGGTTTGGAGCTAAAGGAATAGTTAGTTGTATTTCACAACATTAGTATGCTTATTATAACTAAATCAATTAATTATGAACTAGATATAGTTTGCATGGTTAGGCGAATTAGTATAAAAATATAGTGTTTGTTTTCTCCTTTTCTTTATCTTTGTAGATTGCATGTTGTTATTTATTTGATCAAACTTAGAAAGATAGTTGGTGTTAGCATACATACAAAGCATTTTAAATAAATAAACCAATTAAGCTATAAATTTGTATGTTGTTTTACATTAGACATAACTACCATCGACTAATTACTTAATATATAAAACTATTGAAACCATAGGAAAACACTAGAAGTAGGTTAAATAGTGTTTTAAAAAATCCTTTCGCAATATAGCGTTCGAAAAATATTGTAAGATATATTTGATCAGAGGGTTTTCTTAGACGTTGTTGTTTTATAAAACTTGTATAAAGGTATGTTCAATAAAATAGTGTAGTAAGCACAAGGAATATGTTTAGTGATTCAGCGTCTAGAAGAAGGTTTATGAAGATTGTTACAAGAGTTGTGCAGACACTAGGTTTTATGAAAAAAATTTCAAGAGAAAATTATAAAGATAAAATAGTGAACATGGAATATTGTTATAATGGTACTCCAACTGAGTTACGTCCAGTTCTTCCTCAAGAACTATTAAGAGGTTCCATTAAGTATTATCACCACTTTTGGTTATAACGAGTATTAACACCACTCCTGGTTACACAAGTATTATCATCACTTCTGGTTACAGTGAGTATTAGCACCACTCCTGGTTACACAAGTATTTTAACCACTTATGGTTACAATGAGTATTAACATCACTCTTGGTTACAACAAATCCATCTCTAAGACATGATATGTTTTGATACAATATAATATGTAAATCTTGATGGTGTTTCGCTCTTTCTTTTCTCAAAAGCTTCAGACGATTGATAAATTACGACCATAGAGAGTTGAACAAGAAAATGTATTCACTTTTTTTTATCCTTCTTGTCTTTTCTTCATACGTCTAGCTATTTATAACTTTCTTGAGAATATGTTTGTTGAGTGTTTAGTTAACTTCTTGAAGATTAGGATGATAGCCTTTTTAGCTTCTAAGTCAGACTCAAGTCTATTCTACTATTGTACAATGCTTTATTAGAGTTTTAATTGATGAGCAGCTTGTACGTCTTGTCAAAGTAGAAGTATTCAATAGAAACATTCCCAAAATGATCTCTTCTTCTCTCAACATCTTTATCCAACATGTGCATTTGTTCTGATTAATCCATTGTAATTCTGATATGCACATTAAACGAGGACAAAACATACAAGCAAAATAACACTTCGCTGTATATACATTAATGGAAATTTAATGTTTTGAATGTTTATATACGTTAAATATCATTTCATTTTTAAATTTTTTTATCATGTCATGTCAATAATAAATGTATCTGATTTAGTTCAACATTCAAATATTGACAAATGATACCAAGCATTTAAATGCTTGTGAAATGAAAAGCATTCTTAAGATTTGTTTTTTTGACGCGTTTTTCATTAGATTATTTCTTCTATAAGACATTTCTATTGATAACATGTTTAAAATCACATCTCATTATTCAGAGCTTATATTCATTGGACGATATCTTTGCTTTAACTATTTTTCTCTTCATTAACACTGGTTGAATATACAATGTTTAGGCTTTCAATTTTTTTTCTTATCAAGGATAGTTTAGTTTCAACACATGAGAACTTATCCTGATATTTTTCCATGTCTTCCTTAGACAATACTTGCTAAAATTTATATTTGTAAAACATATTTGTGCTTGATAGCATCTCACACTTATTGTTTTACAAGATTCACTTAGACATTTTTTCACGCATCACTTTGTGAATATGTTTATATTTTAATCATAATGTCTCACAATTTTATGTAGGCTTTCCTTAATGACCAGATGTTTCTATTTAAGAGTGTGTCATATCGTTTTAACTCATTTTTTTCTCTAAGCTAATAACTTTGTAAAACGTTTTTCTCGTTTAAGCCTATTGTTTTACAAGGTGTTCTTAGGAACTTTTCAAATTGATTACGTTTTCACTTGATAATCCTTATAGTTTGGGAAGATGTTGTTTACTTAGATCCCTTATGATAAGACTTTCTAGATAAGCGCTTAGACGCTTTTGAGCTTAAGTCTTTTTAGGCTTTCAGTGTTTTTGCTAGACGTTTTTAGATGATTTAAGCCTAATCCTCCTTTTAGTGTCTATCTCTTGGTCGAACAATCATTTGGATGATTCTATTTGATAGACGTTGTCGATGATTCTAAGATATTGTTTGTCGCCTTGTGATCACTCAGGAATATATCTATGTTTTCTTTTTTATGTATATGTGTTATCTTTTGTTAGACACTTGTTTCCTACTAGGTTTTCTAGCAGTTTATTGTCCAAATCTGTTTTCTCAGAGTTTTGTCTATGTTCATTATCTTTAGGCGCTCTTTTCTCTAAAGAATATTTCATTAAATATATTTGTTAAACTTCAAAACTAGGGATACTAGACGATCTAGTCTCTCAAGAAGATCTTGTCTCAACAACTATCATCTGAACATTACTCAATATGTGCAAAAAGTTTTTAAAGAATAATTAACAACACAATTCAACTCTTCCTTCTTATGTTTCTTTTTTCACACATACAAATCATGTCTGACTACTCTGTATAGATGATACTTAATGAAACAATTTTAAAAGGATTTTGAAACACAATTTGTTGAATATAGTGAAAACTATGTATGAGATTAATCTCCTATGTATTGAATATACGCATAGGGTCCTCTATTTATAATAGAAGAAATATGGACTAAGCCCAAAATACAAATAAAAAATAATAACAAACTAACTAAAGATAAAGAAAATGATAAAGATAACATATCTAACACAATTCAATCCTTTATTTATTTGTCTCTTCTATTTTTTGCATCAATTTTTGAAAATCTTTGTTAGTTCTTCTAACTAGCATAAACATATAATATGATTAAACATATTAAGACGACTTGTCAATGATGTTTTTTATTAAAGGGGTTTATTAAAAAGATTATATATGTGTAACTTCAGTTTAACCCACATAAAGAATTCACACCAATTTTAATCTAAAACCTTGAGACTTTGGATCTATGAATCTTTTTTCTTGTAAGGTATTTTACTTTATCGTTTCTACCAAATATGGATTCGATCTTACTGCCAGCCCGTCAACCAGTCCCAAAAAAAGTGGACTAGTTCAAAATATTGAACTTGTTAGTCTATATCAACTCCACTTATATTGTCCATTAGGTTGCATGACTGATTGGCCACGAGTTGGCCCGTAACCCATAATTGATAGAGAGAGTGAGTTGACCTGTAACATTAGTTTGATAAATTGACACTAAGTTATGAAAATTTGGTGTAGCCTAGCCATTGGTCGAAGACATGACTTATAATCCTTCTTTTTTCATTCATCTCATCTGTCCTCAACTTTGAGAAGGAGGTACAACTATGGTGGAAAAACGAATCGGTGTGACCCATGTAGGAAGAAGGCCACTGGCGATGAAGATGAAACCCACAGCGACAATGGCGGCGAACAACCTTTCTCATAGTGGTGCAACAGGTTTGTTGACTCGCTTGTAATTGTTTCCTTTTTTTTTGTCCTAATTGAGTTTACCTTCACATGTGCATTTTCTCTATTGTGTTAATATGTTAATTTGGGTATCTTTGCTTTTGTTCTTGATGATTTTGGTATTAACGTGTTTTGTTCTACTGATTTGGTTGGTGGTGTATATTATAGGTTGTGAAAAAAAAACACCATTTTTTTTTAAAAAAAGAAAAAGAACGAACCAATCAGACTGGTCCATTTGCTCATCGCTAAACGGGACGAGTTGTGTTCTCTAGCTTATGTTGCGTAAAGAGGTTGCCTCGTCCCGGTCCATTTTCAATGGACAAAAAGGAATCAGACCGAAATATTTTACCACTGGTAGAAGGACATTCCAAGGTTACTGATTTGTATGTTTGGTGAGTTGGATTTTAGTTAGTATTTCGTCACAGTATGTCACTGCACAGTTACAACGTACTATGTTTCCTTGAATTTCTAGGTAAGAATTCATAAAAGGAAATATTAACAAGTTCTATAGAATGAAATTAATTTATATAAATTATTTTTAAAAAGCTATTAAAGAATTTTTACATTAATATATAAGAATTAATTTTAATTGTTATAAGATTAATTTCAAATTTTTATACGAACTAATTTTAATTTTTATAAAAGTTGATTGGAATTTTCCTTTACATTTTGATTTTCTAAAAATGTTGATTCCAAAATGTCCTTACATATGTCACGTCTTCCTTAATTGTTGATGGGATGTGTGTGATCAGAAATTTCCGTAGCCTGTATGTAATGGTACTGCAACCGGTAAAAAACACACAATGCCCAGTAATTTTACTAATTTTTTTTAAAAAATAATAATGACCATGTTTTGAGTAAAAATGATTCTAAATAATCTAAACAAAATAATTACTGCTGAATAAATAGAAGAATTATGAAAAATATAAAAATAGGAAAACAGCGATTTATAAATTACTCAGTAGATTTTGTTCTCAAGTTAAACTCTTTCAGAAATTTGAATTGTAAGCGCTAGCTTCCATGAACATAAATTGGTTTAATATTATTTTTAGCCACAGTGTTTATTGGAATTATTTAATGTATTCTTTATTTATTGACATTCTTATACTTATTAAAAAAAGTTACCTTGTTTCATTTCATTAAGTTAAATTGATACTTGATATCAGTGACATTGTTCATAGAATAGCAACGTAATATAGTATAAGTAATACGAGGTATTACAAATTGTGATTGATAAATCTTTTATTATTATAATGATATTTTGACAATATTTTTTTAATAAATATTTTAATACAATTTATGTACCATTACGTGATTTATCTAAAATTATTTTACAATTAATAATAATAATAATAAACAAAAATATAAACCAATTATATAATATCATCATGTAAATAATATTAAAAAAAATGTTATAAAGTATCGTTATTTCATTTATAATATCATATATATATAAAATGACAACTAAATGATACATAGATATCATCGTCTCTTATAACTAAATTATATAATATAACCAACAAAATTTAAAAAACCCATGATTTCAACAAAATACTAAAACTAAAAGTACTATCAAACCAAATAAATTGATTGCTATATTTAATTTATTTTATTTTTAAAATATATTTTGCTTAGCATTTGTTATAGTACACAAAGAGTACATGGGCCTCCTACAAACTGAACGAATGTATCAAAACTTTCTTCCGTTGAACAAAAAAATCCCACATGAATCAGAACTGTTGAAACAATCTGTATCAATATTTCTATAATAGCAACACAGTTTTAATTGAAGGAGAAGGTGACATTTATAATATATAAGAAATTGATTTAATTAAAAAGGAAAAGATAAAAAAAAGAAAAAAGAAAAAAGAAGAAGCTAGAAATACGGGTCCGTGTTGTGGAAGCGAATGTCATGAGCCTATGAAACAGGTCTGAAAATTAAGTGCATGACCCATAGCCGACAGGTGGCTCCCCTTGACCCATGTAAAAACAGAACCTCAAATTTCAACCATGTTACCGGTTCTGTACTGTGACGTGGCAGAGGAAATAAAAGGGCTGTGTCTGCAATTTTGCTACCAGCTGTGAAGAGAGACACACTATCAAATGCAATCAAGATGACGTGGATTGAGAGCAGAGACACGTCTTAACCGAATCATGACTTTAATAAGAGAATAATGATACTTACATAATATTATTTTTATAACATTTAAATATTGTTTATGTGTCATTTTATAATTAATCTATGATAGTATTTATAATTATTATTATTAATTATGAAATAATTTTAGACCAATAGTAGAATTGTAAAAAAAAAATATTGTCTAAAAATTATTATTCTTAATTAAAGTTATTCATTATTTTACAAAGTAAATATGTATGTCAAATTAAAAATTAAAAATTAAAATTACGTATTAATATTCCGTATATATTAACCTTATTTTAAACTAATATTTAAATTAAAAGATGTTAAATAATATAAATAATTATAATGTCATTGAAAATTAATTTAACACAAAGTTAACATAGTCAAATAATTATATTTATTTGTTTTTAAAGTTTAAGAATTAAATTTTATCAAATTTTAAAATATTTATAAATTTTATTTTTTTAATAATTAGGAACTAAAAATATATTTAATTTATTATTTTTATAAAATAA
Source organism: Vigna reflexopilosa (assembly GCA_027742785.1). Taxonomy (NCBI): domain Eukaryota; kingdom Viridiplantae; phylum Streptophyta; class Magnoliopsida; order Fabales; family Fabaceae; genus Vigna; species Vigna reflexopilosa. The sequence continues at coordinate 34,159,955 of CM050918.1, forward strand.
ATATTCCCATATATTAGTTAATTTAAAATATTAAAAAATTATAACCTTAGAAAAAATTATTAAGTTTGTTTGAATGTTATTAATAATTAAATAATTTGACAAATATTTATTTTTTAATAATGATCATATGTTTTTATTAAATTAAAATTAACAATAATAAAGAATTATTTTTAAATTTAAATTTAAATAAATTAATAAAATTAATTTCTATTTTAAAATTAAGTAAAATATATTAATATTATTACACCAATTCCGTACTTATTCTATAATAAATTATTTAGTACTTGTTTGAAAGCTATGATACAATGAAAATGGTAAGCATGATGTTTTAGGGTCATGTATGACTTCTTAAGACTCAATTTAGAAGAATTTATATTCAGGATTTAAAAGAATATATTTCTCACTTTTATTACATGGTGTAATTTGTGTAATGAAGTCAGCAAACATACCATGAAGTACTTTAAAAAATTGAATTGGTGTTTTTGAACCCTTTTTCTTTCTTTTACTTCATTTTCTTTACAATGAAGTAGAAACCCCTTAATATTTTTTTCTATATTCTATATAGTTTTATAGATTAAATAAGATTTATAACATAATAAATTTAAACTTAACTGTAACATCCCAAATATAATATAAATACTATAACAAAGTCATTACAAAATCAATAAAATTAGAATAAAAATATAAAGTTAATACAATCATCATAATAACTATAATATAAACTTTATATACAACTCAAAATCTACACCAAAAACTATATACATCCACACAAACTAGGAGAACTAAGCATCTATTGGTCCTTCCTCTAGGGCCTGCTCCACGAAAATCTCCTCGTCCTCTGCATCCATCCACTAGATGATCATAGTCAAAAAGTAGTATAAGAAAATATAGCAAAACATAAACAAGAAGGGTAAGCTAGATAAACAAAACAATTCATATATATATTATATTAAAAAATTCAAACGTTGATTAAAAAATAATCCATAACAATCCAATCATCCTATACATGCCATAACCTAGACAAGACTTATCTGGATTAGGTATGAATGTCGAGCTATTGGTAGTTTGTGGACTTGTAATGGTTTACTACTGACTGAAACCAAGCTACCATACAAGATTAGTCTATTTCAATTACCTAAGGCCATGATCAAAGCTTATAGAAAAAAACCTCCCGCTACTCTCACCACATGACCCATCCTTCTCTACTTGAATGAATGATCATTAGAGTGTGAGAATAGACCACTAGTCCGAAGCTCCATACACTCATACAACAACAACACATGCACGACCATGTAACCTCTCCACGAGTCATGGAATTATGTCCAACAACCATTCACCTCATTCAAGAGCTTTTCATCACAATAATTCATGTGCATCATTTTCATTCACATGTAAATCATATACAAATCCAATCATTTTGCATTGACTAACATCATATAAGATCACAAATTACAATTCAAAGAACCATAATCAACCAAACAAGTCACTGGAAAAACCATAAAAAAATTATCTGAACCTATAAGGTGGCGCTAGGCGCCCCAAAGCTGGTGCTCAGCGTCGTGACCACTAGAATGTGGCGCTTAGTGCCTCACATGGGCACCTAGGCACTATCAGTAAAAACCAAACCTATTTTTCTCACTTAGCTCACCTTACTCCCAACTTCTAAAGACCCCTAAAACTCTTCAAACATTAGAAAACCCTGTTGTAACTCCAATTCAACACTTCTAACCCAAAAACACTCCTATAAGTTACCCAAACTATATTCTACACTTTCTAGCCTTCAATTCAGTATACCAACTGCACAACCAAGTCCAATTATACTTGTTAGCACCCTCCAACACTTCAAATTACTCACCTCTCTACTGTTACAAAATCTCACCATACAAAACCTCAAATTTAGCCAAAAACACCTAAGAACTCATCCTAAAAGCAACACTAACAGTTCTACACTAGACTTTTCTCATTTGACAGCTTAGACAAGTCCTAAGAGGTCTTCTAACACATTCTCAACTGTCAAATATAGTCCTCACTACTTACCTCAAACTTCAACAATGATCCTCGAACATGTTTCATACCAGATTTCCTTCAATCTAACAATGCTAATAAGTCTAAAATGACCTCATAACAGTACTCAACCAGTTACTTCATTACTCTGACACCTACCTTTAAAATTCACTCATCAAAACCCCAATTTTGACCTTAAAACCTAAGCAAAAGAACATTTCTTTAAACCAACCACTTTGTATTCAGTTCCAAACATTAGAACAACTTCATTACACATAATCAATACAGTTTTAAACATCACAAACATACAATTCCAACATACCAATAACACATGATCAAATCATCAATTACGTATAATCTTCATACACCCAAACATAGCAATTTCTCAAAATTTAACTATTATAGAGATACAAATTCTTATAATACAATCACAAACTAAAACAAATGTTCTAGCTTTCCTTACCTCAGAAAACTCCTATAACTCTAAGAATCCCCAACTGTTGCTTCCACTACAAGAAACCTCTAAAAAAGCCTATTGTTTATATTTAATTATATTTTAAATTTTAGCAATCTTAAAATAAAATACAAATGATTGAAAAAAAAATACAACAATGTTAAAATTATTTTATTATTTAATTATTTTGAATTTTTGGATATGCATCAAATAAGTTATCAATTACAATAATATAACACTTATGGACATTTTTGTCTTCTAAATAACTTTTATGTTGTTTTGTGTTTAGAAAATCATTATAGACATAAAAGACAAAAAATTGTATTTTTATATTTAGAAAATGTTATATAAATTTATATTATTTTAATTAGTGAAATTAATTATTTTAGAATTTAACATAAATATAATGGAATCGATTTTAATTAATAGAGTATATTATTCCACATTTTAACGTAAAAATAATAAAATACATGATTATTAATTACACCTTAAACAATATTCTTAAAAACTGGTTAGCACAACCCTAATGATAATACCTACCATCACAAAAACAATTATATAACTTTTACAAAATATGAATTCTGAATAACATTAATTAACCATCAATAGACTTATAATACTTCTAACTAGGCAGTGAGTTTATAAAATTATCCTGATTTGAAAGTAAGTCTTTAGACTCTAAAGAACTTCTGGATAAAAAATAATTAATGTTGTGCTTTATTAAGAACTAAGCTTTGGGATTAACAAATTTGAACGTAAAAGAATTAAATTTTGAATTTGTCAATTCAAGACTGAAATGAAAATCAAATTGTATAATCCAAATACTGATTAATATTAGTTTTTTTTAATTATGTAATATGAAGAAATATTTTTTATATTTCTCACATAAAGATGCATAAAAAAATAATTATAGTGCATGTAGAAATTGTCCATTGTGGACCCTTTTTGGTAAAGGTACATAAGAGAAAAACAAAGAAGTAAGCTCAAAAATCTCGTTTTCTCTTATTATACTCCCATTATTATCAACTGCACGCCTATGTTAAGTGGGAAAAACCTAAAATACCCTTCTCTAACTATAACACTCTATCGTTGTTGTCGCTGCTACCGTCGTCCCATTGAAGCTTCGTTACCGCTATTACATATCTGTTCTCCACTGCAGAGGAAGAAGAAAGACGGAGAGAGGGCTTGTTCTGGAAAAAAACTCATTTTGGAAACTTTGTTTCGAAAAACTCATTCCCAAAAATATAATATGTCCCAGAAAGCATGTTTTAGAATGCATTTCATTGGTTCTGAAAGATTTACAGAATATATAATCTGAAAGTCACTTTTACTTTACAAATAGTAAATTGATTATTTTTTAAATCATGGTTTTGCACTTGCAAATTTTAGAGATTCATAATTATTTTATAATTATTTTTATAAGGTGTAAATGATTAGAGACCTAGTAGTTCTCTCAATCAATGTCTATAACTTAAATGTAATTGAGTTCAGACACTAGAGATTAGATGTCAGAAACTGAACATCGTGTGTTGATATATTGAGATATAGTATGAAAAAATTTAGTTAAATGTGAATCTCGCTTAATAGGTAATTTGATCATTAGATTTTATGACTAATGGTTTCATAAGTTATGGTCTATTTAAATGGATTCATGATTAATAAAATAAATACTATAAATAACATATTAATGATGATATGTAATTTACTTTTTGTATTAATTAAAATTTAACTCGAAAACTCTAATTAAATAATGACTTTGAAGGTTAGAAAATCTTTTACGTATATTTCTCTTTTTTTATTATGGAACAGAATACTTAAAAGACAAATATTTGATAATATAAAGAGATTACGAAGAAATAATATCTTTATAAAATATTTTCGATCCACTCAAGATATAAAAATGTCATGAGTAAAGAAAAATAGAAAAGAAGAAGCAATGTTGACTATAAGAAATTTTCTAGTCATTTGGTTGGTTAAAGTAATTTATTTACTAACTCACGTGTCACTTAGAATATAATGAATAAACACTATTCATATTTATTGTCGTAGCGTTTTATGTCCTTAGTGAAGTGGTTTAGAATTCAAATTTTAATAATGTTGCGTTGGATATAAAATAAACTATATTGAAAAAATACTATGTTGTGCATATTTAAGATTCATATTATATTGGTTATATGCTTAATTTATATGTAAGAAAAATAAATAAATGCAAAATTGAGAAAATGACAGTGATAAAAAAAAAAACCGTCAAGATCAATGAAGAGTATATCTTCCTTGTTTGATAAAAGTTGAAAAAAAGACAAAAGTAGGGAGGCAAATCTCAATCATAGCTCATCCGAATAATTTCCGTTTCAAGAAAGTACGCACTTGAGAACATTGTTAAAGTTATTTGCATTTTACATTTTACTTTGAAATGTGAAGGAAAAAAGGGTTAGGATTAAAACTCGCATAAAAGTAAATTATGTAATAAATTAAACTCAGCATAAATTGATTTAAAACTTGGAAAGATTAAACTCTCATAATTTACGAAGAAAAAGTTATTTAAAATTGATTAATATAGTAGATGGTGATGGCATATTAGGGTTGGCTTACCGTGGCAAATCAGAACTTTTGAGAGCAAAATCTTATTGATGGCGATGGATCCGATTATAGTGGTAGTGTAGTGATTTAGTGTGGTAGTAATGGAAGAAGAAAATAAGAATGGTTGGCATTAATTTTGGAGGATTACGGACAATTCATAAATGTGGCCATCTAAAGTTGTAGCATCAAGGATTTGTCATATTTGTTTTGGAAGTTTTTGAACAATCATTACAATGAAAGAGATTTTATTCATCACGTATGTATTCTATTCCTATTTATTTCTAACATAATTTTTATATACTATATACATCCTATATAACCTAAATTTTTGTTATTTAACTATGTGACACAAAGTCCTCCAAAATTTTAAATTTAGGATGATTCAAACAAATTTAAGACTACACTCATTTGATATTTTATTACTTATTCACTTTAGTGTTTGAAACATCGTTAACAAATCATAACAAAATTGATGAGTACATATTTATGTCCTCGTTTAGTTTTGATATTGGATTCTTAATTGGTTTTCGTAGTTGCATAAATGTTTTTTTGTATATTTTGAGGTGTGTTAGTGCAACTATAACTAAGTTGAACTCATTGATTTGCGAAAATAAATTGGATAAAGCGTCATGATACCTTAAAGATAAATCCAATAATAGCAATAATCAAGACCACAAGAAGTCAATCTAAGCATAACATGAAAAAAGTGTAAAAATTTTGCTAAGCCAAGAAGAAGGAAGATGCAACAAAAATTGGATTTTACAGTTTTCTCTATTTTTGTTTTTACTAAAATAGTTTTGATAATTGATAAATGCTTATAATTAAAATAATTTGGGAAAAATATATCTTAAGATATTTTATTTGATATTGCTAAATAATTACCTTATTTAACTATATCAATAAATATCAAAGGATAATATTTGTCAAATCTTTTTTAATCTAGCAAATATCTTCTCAAATATTTTTAGATCTCCACAACAATTAAATATATGTTTGAAGATATTATATTATTTACAAGATAATGAGAGGATATTACATTATCATAAAGAAGATTACAACGACAGAAAAACCTAAAACAAAGTCCAATCCATTTTCTACGTAAAGAGACTCAGGCAAACACATTAGGAAAACTTAGGAACCGTTTGGGGGATTCAAATTCCTTCCTCTCTCTTCTCTCATGTTCTCCACCCTATATTCTTCCATTTTCATGTTATTTCAACATTTCATGGAGTGCTAAGCCTTTAGGATTGATTGTGCTGTAATTTCTTAACTGGATTATGAGGTTAGATGAATAAATTTGTTTGTTCTTTTGATTTTTGTTGTGATTTATTTTTATCCATGTCTTTTGATTCTTAATTAATTAAAAGTAATGATTTTTACATTATAGAAATTTAGCATGGTGTCAAATCTACATAACATATCAATCATATGATTCCAAGAGTTTTTAATTTTAATTGAGAATTTACTTTGATTAAAGTTAGAAACTTTCATATGATTAAAAGAGTTTTTGCCAATAATTGAGAATGAACTTTGATTAGTGTTAAAAACATTAGCAAGAATTAATCAAGAATGTACTTTGGTTAAATTTACTATGATTAATATACAAAGTTCTTGCGCTTAAAAGTGAGAATGTACTTTGGTTAAAAGTGAGAACGTTAACAAATTAATTGAGAATTTACATTGATTAATTTAAAAATTTAAGATAATAATTAATTGAACAATAATTTTTAGATAACCAATGATGAATCCTATTTTGAAAAAATAGTGAAATCAACCTATTTTCATTATCATTATTTTTTTTTATCTTTTTAGATCTCTTTATAAATTTCTTTCTTTCTATCTTTTGTTTTCTTTAATCTTTTCTTTATCTTTATCTCCTTTATTTTACTAACCTTTTTATATAGTTTTTATAAGAACTAATTTGTTAAGAATCAATTTCGTGTTTGTTAGGAGACCACTTAGGGATGAATTTACCCTTTTTATTTTGTTGGATTCTATCTTAGCAATACTGAAGTTGCTAACAATATTATCAATTATCAATAAATAAATAGATAGAATTTTATAGTAGTATCAAGTGCGTTTGTCGATAATTTATATTTACACAATAAATAATACATTAATAGATAGATGTGACATTAGATAGAGAAAACAAAATTTTTTAATGTTTAATTTCATTATTAAATAGTGAATAGAATTACATGTGCATTATGAGCCAAATTTACCAACTAACAAAATATTGTAGATAAAATTTCATATTATAATGAACACATTAATTAATAATTCATGTTTGAACATTGATAAATGTGCATGGAATAAGGGGAACACATTTTTTTTAATGTTTAATTCTTTTATTGTATAAGTGTTGGAGTCCATGAGAAAAGTTAACACCAAAGAGGGTATTTATGACAACCTTTTATTGATGGATGGTTGGGTAAGTAAGTTCTTTTTATCAACTTATTTTTATTGGTAAGTTTAATAACAAAATTGAAAATATCAGACTTAAATAGATATTTATGTCATTTTTAGGTTGTTTTAGGCTATATATGATCATAAAAGGTATACATTCTATTGTCCAACTCAAAACACTAGGATGTGGAATCAAGAAATGCAAAGTTTCTTGAAAATGACTTGATTAGTGGGAGTGATTTAATCCAAGATGTTGATCTTGAAAAGGATCACTGTGAAGTTCAAAATTCTAATCAAATGATATATTGGTAGTTATTCACGCCCCTCCAATTCAAAAGTGTATTAGACAACCAATAATTGAAGTTCCATAAATTGTTGAGAATTATAATATAGATTAGGTTGTTGATGAGGAGCAATAAGTAAATGTTTAACAACCAGTTGAACAATAAGTTTCTAATCAAGATGTTGAGACAACATTAAGAAGATATACTAGAATTAAAAGACCAGCTATTTCTAGTGATTATAAAGTGTATTTGCAAGAATCCAATCATAATATTGGAGCCAAAAATGATCTCGAAACATTTTCACAAGCTATGAGTTCTAAAGAATTGAATTTGTTGTATAATTCTATGAAAGAAGAGATGAATTCTATGACATATAATCAAGTCTGGGATCTTGTTGAGTTTCCTAATGGTGTAAAACCCTTTGGATGTAGATGGGTATTCAAAACTAAGAAGGACTCTCAAGGTAACATTGAAAGACATAAAGCAAGACTTGTTACCAAAAGATTCACTTAAAGAGAAGGAATTGATTATAAGGAGACATTTTTTCCTATATCTAAGAAGGATTCTTTACAAATAATCATGAAATTGGTAGCTCATTTTGACTTTGAGTTCCATCAAATGGATGTGAAAACGGTGATATAGAGGAAGATGTTTACATGAAACAACTTGAAGGATTTTTCTCTAGAAATAGTAAGCACTTGATATGTAAGCTTAATAAGTCCATCTATGGATTAAAACAAGCTTCATACCAATGGTATTTAAAATTTCATGAAGTTATCTCTTCTTTTGGTTTTGAAGAAAACATCATGGATTAATGTATATACCAAAAGGTTAGTGAGAACAAAATTTGTTTTCTTGTTATATATGTGGATGACATTTTGCTTGGAACCAACGACAAATGTATGTTATATGAGGTGAAACAATTTATCTTAAAGAACTTTGATATGAAGGATATGGGTATGACATCTTATGTCAAAGGCATTAAGATCCATAGAGAAAGATCTTAAGGTATTTAAGGTTTGTCTCAATAGATCTATGTCAACAAAGTTTTAGAGAGGTTTAACATGAAAAATTGTTTACCAAGTGTAGCTCCCATTGTAAAGGGTGACAAACTTGAATTAAGTCAATGCTTGATAAATGATCTTGAACGGGAACAAATGAAAAATATTCCATATGTTGCAGCTGTCGAAAGTCTTATGTATGCTCAAGTTTGTACTAGACCTGACATTGCATTTGCATTTGGTATTTTATGAAGATGTTAGAATAATCCATGTGTTGACCATTGAAAATCTGCAAAGAAATTAATGAGATATATTCAAGGAGAAAAAGATTTCATGCTCATGTATAGACGAACTTATAATTTGGAAGTGATAGGCTACTCTGATTCAGACTTTACTGGTTGTGTTGATACTAGAAAATTTACATCTGGCTATGTTTTCATGCTAGCTTATGGAGCTTTATCTTGGAGTATCAAAAAACAAACCTTGACTACTACTTTTACTATGGAGGTTGAGTTTATTTCTTATTTTGAGGCTACTTCACATGGTGTATGGTTGAATAATTTTATATCTGGGCTTAAAGTTATGGAATCAATTACTAGGTCGTTGAAGTTGTATTGTGATAACTCTACTACTATTTTTATGGTTAAGAATAATAAAAGTGGAAGTCGAAGTAAACTCATCGATATTAAATATCTAACCATAAGAGAATGTGTTAAAGAAAAGAAAATGGTCATTGAGCGTGTTAGCACTGAATTGATGATTGTTGATCCTTTAATTAAAGGCATGTCACCAAAGAATTTTAAGGATCATGTAACGCGAATGGGACTTGGTTTCATGATATCACAATAATTGTAAGTACTTTTATTTTGATAAGAATTTTATCTAGTTTAATGTTTTCTCCATTATTTTATGCACATAGTTACTTTGAGAAAACTCATTTGATTGTGATATAGAATAAACATATGGTTTATTCGTTAGAGCTTATGATGTGAGGCCTATACATTGTGATACATGAGAGATAATACCCATTATTACATGAACTATCACCATGATTCATATATTTGGTCTTTTATTACTTTTGATGGTTATATAAAACGGACCAAGTGGAAGAATGTTAAAATTTATGCAATAGAGAGGTTATAACAAAGTAATGACCTCCAATTTTTATAGACATATTCTCTCTCTTAAAACGTTCAAAACTTTGTGATGATTTTAGAATTCTTTAAGATATTCTTCTTTATTTTGGTGACTGAACCTACTCTTTATTTCATATACACACCATCATGTTTTGAGAGAAAATATTCAAATATCATAAGCTAAACAAGCAGCAACAATTTGGAGATTAATCTTTCTATTTTCACATTTCATATAATTTGAATGCTATTTTCACATTTCATATAATTTGAATGTGTATATATGTGTTTGTTTGATATATTTAAATAAATTGAATCTATAATTTAAATATTACATGCCATTCATTGTAAAACTGTATCCTACTCTAAATATTTGAATATAGGCTACAGTTTATCTAAATCATAACCTATATATTATCAGTAATTAAAAAAAATGTCATGGATAACCTGGAGGATTTGAAATCTTAAGTTGGATGGGTCTGCAAATGTATATATAAATTCTGTAATTAAAGTCGACAAAAAATAAAATTTTACAAGGAATTCTATAAATCTGAATTAAGAATCAAAATGAGAAACAGTATACATGAGTTTCTCACCAATTTATTTGATGCTTTATTCAAAATAATGATTTATTCTTGATAATTTCTCTTTCTTTTCATCTATATATTTTCAGAATGCATTTATCTTTCTTACACTTCCTCGTTTCTTTTAATATTTTTTAAGTTGAAGTCTTTATTTATTTATGATTTATCGTTTTAATTTTCAGTTTTATAATAATTTGTCTTCCAACAGTCCTTTAGCAAATCTTATTTAGTGCTTTAAAATTTGAGTTATGTGTTTTGTTATTTTCAAATTGTAGATTATTATTTTAATTTATCTTAACGGTTTTTCAATTACAATTTTTTTAATATACTGGATATATTTGACGCTAGTATGCATTTAAAGAATCACACGTATTTTGCAGAAATAATCATATCAATGTCTTCTAAAAGATCAATTTGTACTAATTTAACGTATGTAAATTATAAATCATAAAATGAATCTTCAAAGTAACTTCATTTCTTAGAATAAAATAAAATATTTTAACAATTAAATTAATTTTTAAAATTATAAAAATTAAGTGAAAATTAAAAATTACAGAATATGAATTCTTATAAAATTTCCATCTTGAGAATATTTTTAACAAAACATATCTTATTTTCTTAAAATTGATAACGAATATTAGAATTTAGTTAAAGAAAAATAATACCTTTTACAAGACTCATAAATTGTAGATTGTTTAACTAGATAAAGAAAAGAAAAATCTCCCATAAGAAAACTTGTGAATAAATGATGGTGAATTTTACCACAAAATTTTAAAATAGAAAAAAAAAATGAGAAATAGTGTGGGGGCATAAAGTTGAAGGAGCCAAGCAAGCCCCACAGGAGAAGGACATCAAAGATGAGAAGACAAAAATGAGAGAGCTGGCGACATGTGGCATCGGCGGCGCGACAAAGAGTGACGTGGGTTTTGTTGGAGAGTGAATGACGCTAAAAGAGGAAGCGCGTGGGTCCTTTCATTCGTAGGTGTCAACTCTTAAATCTCGCCTAACTTTCCCCACTCTCATCTTTTTCTGTCACTGTGGGACACTCATCCCTCTCTACCGTTAAAACCTGACGTTTGTGGGACCCGGAGACAACTCACCATTTTTTACAATTAGCCCAGTAACCTTTTCATATATATATATATATATATATATATATATTTGGGAGTTTGTTATACGTACGTCTCTTTTTACTTGGTACATTTTAATAACTTACATCAAATTTGAGTAGACAAAAATATTCTTATATATAATGAATTTTAAGTTTTAAGATCAAAAGTATTTTAATAATTTTTATTCTTAAAATTAAAAAAAAAAAAATCCCTAAATCGTATTCTCTTCTCTTATAGTTAAAGTTTTTATGTGACTATCTACATTGATTTAATATTTATTACTTTTTTTTCCTTAATCATATTCAAATATTAAAAAAGTATAATTTTTTTAAACTAAGCATTAACATTTTTAAATAATATTAATCTTTTTGAGAATTACTTTATTTTTATTTTTTACCGTGAATGAAGATAAGACTAACATTTTTTTGGATTCATTTTAAAAAAAATCAAATTATTTTTCAAGATCATTTTCAAACCGTTTATAAAAAACAATGTAACCTTGTTTTTTCATTTTAATTGAAAAATTTTCAAGATCATTTTCAAACCGTTTATAAAAAACAATGTAATCTTGTTTTTTCATTTTAATTGAAAATACATAAAAAAATTAAAAAATATTTTTGTTTTTTTAAAGTGTTTTTTTTTTTGGAAAATTAAACATTTTGAAAACTACATCAATTTTGTACATTTGATTAAAGATGTTGTTTTCGGACAAACATTATAAGGTGCTAATGACCGATTCCCAAATCCAAAATTCGGTTTTCGTATACTATGTCTTATTTTATTGTTTTTCATAGTTTTTCCAAACTAAACTATGATAGCGAGTTCAAAACCTCTTTCTTAAATCTGTGTTTTCAGTTCATTGTCACGATTTTGCTTACGACATCCTTCTTCTTAGATTTCTTCTTATCCTTTCATGAAGGATATATACAATTTCTTGTAGGAGCTCTTTTTCTTGAGTTGTTGTTCCAGCTTGGTTGTTTGGTGAATGAGATCCTTCAAAGTATTGTAATGGTGCATCATTACTACATCTTGAATATCTTTATTCAACCCATTAAAATATCTAGCCATTGTAGTTAAAGGTGTCTCCTCCACTTCTCATACAAAAACAACATATAACATTGAATATTTTGGACCTTTTACGTCGAATTCGAGAATGACGTTATATCGGGAGACGTTAAAAAGACGTCGAATTTAAAAAAATTGACATTAAATTTAAAGTCGAATTATATCAATATACGACGCTAATCAATTTTTTTTATTTTTTTAATTAATTGTGATCCTTTTTCACAACCCTAGGAGACTTGAAAAACATAAAAACAACCAATTTCAGTTTTTGGCATTTTTTAAAGCATGAACTATGAACGTGTAGTATAGTATCAACAAAAAACAACAAACAAGTTCAATCAAACAACAATAACAAACAAATTCAATCAAACAACAACAAACAAATTCAACAAAATAACAACAAACAAGTTCAACAAATAAGTTCTTTAAAACAAAAACCAAAACTAACCTTTAGTGGGTTCGTCAGAATAAAGTGTTTCCACTAGTGAGAGAGAAAGCAAAATGTGCCTATAAAGGGCAAGAACATGAAAATAATCAGTCAAAACAAATGAAAATCATACATAAAGTAGTTAATTAACATGCATTTGTATCAAATGAAAGAAATATTACATGTGATGGTTGTCAAACTTCGTTCGAGAAAAGTTTGAGAAGAGAAGATGTTCTCGCACATTAAGATAAAGTGAATGAATTTTCAATCTCCCGCTCAAATTAAAAAGGGGAAACTTTTGGTTGACAAATAATACGTCGAAACCCCTACAGATTCGACATATATTTGGTGGTTTAAAAGAAAAAAGAATTAAAAAAGGGTAACTCTTTAGCTTCTGGCTGAAAAATAATACATCGAAGTCCCTACAAAATTCGATGTACTATATGTGGTTTAAAAGAAAAATAAATAAGAATTAAAAGAGGTTACTTTTTGGCTTTTGGCGGACAAATAATACGTCGAAGCTCCTACAGAACTCGACGTACTATTGGTTGTTTAGAAAAAAGAAAGAGAATGATGCGCTGATTTAAATAATTACCATAATATAAAATCTAATTCCATACAATTTGACGTTCTACAAATACATTTATTTACAAAAATGTCACCGGTCATTTTTAACGTTGGCTATTCAATGGTTGGACGTTGAACGCGTGACGTTATACGTTGTTTTTGCACTAGTGTCCGCTTTCATCAATGTAACTTTCATCTCTTGAACATACTCTTCAAAACTTTTATTGCCCTATGTAAGTCTTTATAGCTTGTTAAATATCTCCTTTTTTGTAATAAGGAGGCACAAATCTCTCCCTCAAAGTTAATTTCAAGTGCTTCCATATCAACCTTATCATTCTTTTAACAATCATAAGAGTCGAAGATTCGATCAAGTTTCATTTCCCATGTAAGGTAGGCTTTCGGGTCATTGGCTCTATTAAACTTAGGAATTTTATTTTTCCTCAACATCTTATCTCTTTTAGGTGAGTGGTTTCCCATCTCGTGATTTTTTCCTCTCCTTGATTTATAACCATGCTTCTCTTTATCATGATAATAAGAATAGGCTAGATTACCACGTCTTCCTCTCTATATCTTCACTCCCTCCAACCTCCCACTCACATCTTCATTAGTCTTTTGAAGCCTCTTAAAATGTAGTTGAGTGTTTACTGCAATTGAGCGTTTTGTAAGTTGAGCTTCTTTAGTGCATCCATAAATGTTGTAGTCTTAGGTGATGTATGATCACTATTTGGTGAAGAAGTCATGTCCTGCAAGGAAGGTTAGTAAAAAAAAAACTAGAACGGATTTAGGATCTCACCACTCTTCTAGGTGTTTCACTTAAAAAGTCCACTTGTGTATCACATTGGAGGATTTTGTTTTTCGAAAGGGCTCTATCATTATCCCACTCAAATTTCCTTTAACATTGGGCAAAGAAATCTAGTAACATTGTCAGATCTAAATCTTGACTTAAAAGGTCAAATGTAAAAACAAAACTCTAGACAAAACGTCAAGAAATTTAAAAGACACAAAGAAATAAAGCTAGAAAGAAATAGAACTACCAAATAAAGTTAATTGAAATAATGTAGAGACTCTAAGAAAAAGACTGAATGCAAATAAAAAGATCAAACAAACCGCAAAAAAATAGTGTAGCAAAATAATTATGTTAAACTCTTCAATTTTCTTTTTTCTTTTTGGATCCTTAGTTTTTCATTTCTTTTATATTATTTACTTTTGTATTTGGATCAATTAATTCTTTTCTTTTTAATTATGAAGTTCAAACACAAACATAGAAAGCAAAAAGGGTCTTGTTGAGCGAGCTTAGTCTTGCTGGGCAAGCTTAGTCTCCTTGGGCGAGATTAACAAAATGACTTCTCTTGTTGGGAGAGCTCTAACTCGTTTGGCGAGAGTCACAATCTGAGTTCTCTCACTAGGTGACTTGTTGTTAGCTAGGTGGAAGCATTGTTCGACAAAACCTAAAACTTGCACACAAATGTTATTCAAACCCAAAAACTCCTGTAATTCAATTCAATGTAATTACACTTCTAAGTAGTTAATTGGAAATTAACAACAAAACACAAGACAAATAATTTCCATGGATAAATGCATAAATGTTCAAATTAAAATGAAGAACATGAAAAAAACATTCAGAAATGCACAAATACTCAATAAAAAGGGATGAAACCTTAGAGTTTGTACTCTTTATAAGAATCTAAGAACAAAGAATTGAGCAAAATTTTAAACCAAGCACATAACACAAACATTCAAGAAATTTAGGTTTTCTTCATATAACAGAAAAACAAGATATAAGAGAGAATTCAAACTAGAATCATGCTTTAGATACCATATGATATGATCCTATTTAGGAAAGAGTATAGGTGTTTCTAATTTTGGTTCCTCCCATAACATAAACAAAGAAATTAAGAGAAGAACGTGAAAAGAAGACAAAAATGGAGACTTTACAATTTAGTAAATTGATAAGTCAATAAAAATTCACTACAAATATTTCAATATTTGATAAGAACCAATGTTTTAAGATGAGAATGAAGGGAATCCTCTCTTCAATGAATTCAAATTCATATATTTACTATCAAAAGTGTTTACATTTGTTTTTGGATATTTGGATTTTGAACTAGATTAGACTAAAAAAGATACAACTTTTGGTAGGATAAAAATTCATCTCGATTCACTTGTGTTATTTCGTGGTGAGTTGCGAGCTAGTTAAACAACTTTTTTTTTTTACAAAAACAAAAAATTATACTCAACACAACAAAAAAATGGACTGGAGAATATTTCAACGGGTCAGAGTTCCTATTCTTCCCTTCAACTCTCTTTCTCTCTCAATCAAAATATCTAAATTCACAAGGTTTTTTCTCCCTCTAGCGTCAGCAACACATCACATTTAGAATTATGCATACATCACATTTAGAATTATGCATATTAGTATAATATTTATAATTATTATTTATAGTAAGTATTATATTGTATATATTAGCTTATGTGATGATTATTATATGCATATATTATGATATTTTTTTAGTTTGATCAATAATCTAAATTGGTTCTAGTTTTCATACTAGAAAAAAAGTAGATTGAAGAAGTCTAATTTGAGTACCTGCATGTAAAGTTAGTAAGCTTTATGATAACCCATATATTTATGTAAACTATATATATATACTATATATATATATATATATATATATATATATATATATATATATTGTGCACTTGCAGTTTACCTGTGTGAAATGTTTCACATTTATTCCCTGGCATATTGATATCAAATGTTTGAGATATGTTTTTATTCAATGTATATTAAATTGAGTTTTATGATTTTTTTTCCTATTTGAATCAGTCATATGGTCATTCATAAAAAAATGGTCATTTATCACAAGATTGTATGCGTATAAAACTTTCAATATATCTATTAAAAAGACTACCTTTATGAAATAATAACTATTTTTCTTTGTACAAAACTAAAATATAAATATTGGACAATTTAAAATTATTTTTAATATTGAAAATTTGATTTTCTTTTTAAATATAAAAAGCTTAAACATAAAGAAAATAAAATATTTTAAAAAAAGTGAATATAAGTTTTATATTGGTTGAGATGTCCATGCTACCCAGTATTATCTCTTGTTGGCACAACAACTATAGCAGAAACTTAACCTTCTCTATGATGACTTTTCTATGTAAAGGAAGACATGTTATGTAATACATAGAATTTGACTTCGTGTTGACTTCGTGTATAAGCCATCTGTCCAAATGGCAAAAAATCGTATTTGTCTTAAGATTCAACATATTGCTCACTTTTTTTTCTATTAGAACATGAAGAATATAAATATTATTTTATTTACAATATAAGAAAAATGAGTATTTCTCAAAGATTATAAAATATAATTATTATTCTTAACAGCATCATTAGGAGTATGAACTTTTGGACCGATGACAAGATTCTAATAATGACTTTAATGTTTCTGATTGTTAGAATCACATATCTTATTATTCAAAGGAGAAAAATTCACTTGTAAAAGACTTTCCAACACTTAAGACAACAAGAGAGTTTTTGATATTTATAAATAAAAGAGAGAGTATGAGAGAATTGAGTGTGTATTTCCTCATGAAATATTATGTGTAGTTATAGGATTTTTGGATCCTATAAAGTTTGTTGTTAAAATTGATAATATCAATATCAAATAATATAAAAATATATAATAACTTACTTTTATATGTTAAATTAGAAAAATAATAACAATACTGTAATATTTTACCTGATAAACCATATATTTTATTGATATATGGTATTAAAAGATATATAATATAATCAAACTACCGAGATTTAGTTACAAATTATGTTAATATATGATAATTTCTCTAGCAAATATCTTTTAGAATATTATTCAACCACTTTAGGTTAATAATGTTGAATGAGCCTTATTGGGTCATGCTAGTTAGTATATTTGTTGGACTAGATATGTACACAAGCCCACAAGCTTTAAAGTTTGATTATCGTAAAGAGAATGCTTGTTGCAATTGTAAGTGGCCCTTTGGCTGAGTTATAACTAGCTTCATGTTTGTAGGTGGGTGGGTCTTTCTATTGAATTGTTTGTAGTCATTTTTTACTTTGCAGGTGGATTGACCATTTGGTGGATTATATGTGGTTGTCTTTGACTTTACAGGTGGATTAGCTGTTTGATTGAGACGTGGGTGGTTATTTTTGACCTTGGATGTGGATTGGCTATTTGACCTGATTGTTTGTGGTCGTTTTTTACTGTGCTAAACTTAGTTTTGTCTCGTGTGTTGTTGGGGTAGACTTTAACTTGTGCTACCGACTTAGGTAGACATGGGTTCCACATGAGTGGGATTAACTTATGCTACCATCTAGGTAGGCTCAAGTGCCCCGTTTATTTGCTTAAATTGTGTTTCTATTTCGGTAACTCAGGTGTCTCGTATGCGGGCTTAACTTATGTTATTATATGAGTAACTCGGGTGCCAAATTTTTAGGCTTTCGTTACCGTCGATGTAACTCGGTGCCTTGTTTCAGGGTTTGCATATGTTACTATCTGAGTAACTCGGGTGCCACGTTTTGGGTTTTTGTTATCGTCTAGGTAACTTAGTGTCTCATTTGAGGGCTTTGCTTATGTTATTGTTTAAGTAAGTCGAGTGTCACGTTTGTGAGCTTTTGTTACCATTTAGGTAACTTGATCCTTTGTTTGACAACAGGTACTCTAAGGAACATCTGCGCAAAAGGTTAGTTAAAAACAAACCTGTTATACAACAGGTATCATCTAAGGGACATATGCGCAAAACAAAAGGATATACCTTTGACGCCTAAGGATGACACTCCACCCTTGAGAAAAGATGTAATACTAAAGCTTGACCAAGTGGTACAAGAAAATATAGGGTTAAAGCAAAAACATCATCTAATGAATATTAGCTCTAAACAATAAGATGTGGTCCCAAACTTGTTATAAATGAAAAACATCTTATAAAAGGTAGTCTAAGAAAGAATTGCAAAACATTATAACAGGTTCTCAAAGATCTGAAATAGACATATTTATTCTTGAAAAAAGATAAAACATTAAAGCGTAATATTTTATATTCAATCAGTGTTGTGTATGATAATGTTTTATGAAAGGATATCATCTAATGAAAAGTGCACCAAACAAACAAATCTTAAAAATTCTTTTTCATTCACAAGTGTCTAAACACTTTGTATCGTCTATCAATATTTGAATGTCACATTTGCAAACTTAACTTAGTACCTCTTAGAATTTGCTTTTGAGGGTTTTTTGCGAACCCAAAAAGATATGTAAAAGTAAAAAGGATTTTTATTAAAAAAGTAAAGTTTGCCTCATTGAAACTTTGTCCAACAAAATCCAACTTATGGACAAAATCCAAGCGAAGGAAAAAGAGTACACCCATCCTCATATCCTAAACTGTAATATTTCTTGAGGTGTGTGACATTCCACTTCCTTGGGATGAGCTTTCTTCCAAGCTCATCTAGCTTATATGAATCGTTCTAGAGGAAATCCACTATGTGGTATGGTCCATCCAAATTTGGTGTGAGTTTTTCTTCAGCTTTGTCATTGTAGGGCTTCAACTTTCTTTGGTTTGACTTTCTTTCTTTACAATTATTTTTTGCAAAGTTATACGATTTGTGATCGTAGTTACTTGGATGTTTGTCTTTGTGTTGTCTTAGGCATTTTATTAGTGGACGTTGGTCCTCGTACTTATTTCTTCTTATGACGACCTTAATGATTGGATTGCCATTAAGTTCTTCTAGCTTGTAGGATATATTATGGAGGGTGTCCAAAATGCAATATGGTTCATCCCAATTGGGTGCAAGCATTCTTTCTGCTTTAAGTTTTTTAGTGTAGCTGGATTGTCTCCAAACTAGGTCTACCATCTCCATCGTTCTTTTTTGAATCCGAGTATTGTAACTCTGAGTTGTTATCTTCTCATGTACTCGAGTATTGGAATGCCAAGTTACTCATGTACTCAAACATTGGAACACTTAGTTGTTCTTGTACTCAAACATTGGAACACTGAGTTGCTCTTGTACTTGGTCATTGTAACACTGAGTTGCTATTTTACTTGGGCACTATAATGCCAAGTTTTTCTTGTACTAACTCAATTCTTCCAGTACTCGAGTATTGGAATGTCGAGTTGCTCTTTCTCTTGTATAGTTGGCGATGAAAGGAGTGTGGTGGTGAGTGAGGAGAAGATGTCAATGACGTATCATCCTTTGATTGGCCAGTCTTTTGACTGAAGGATAATGGACACATGACATTTTGTTACTGAACAAATTGATAGAGCTATGATGATGCCATGTGGTAACTTCTCATTGGGGCTGATTTGTGTATGGCCCATCATTAAAAATGGAGTGTATAAGTAAATTAAGGGGTTTAGGACAAATTTTTCTAGAATTAGCTAATTTTGGCTTAATTTTGGGATGTTTTGTAACTTTTATTTTCACCTCGAATGAGCTTAACTTTGACTTTAATTGCATCAATAAACATTACAATATTGAAAACATATTTTATGCATCTCAAAAGTTATTTTTGAAACATTTTTATTTAACAAACTCAATAAACCTTCAAACATTCCTCGCTAATGGCGACGAAGGTGGGAACAATGTTCAATAAGATTAAAATGTTTCCATCTTCTTATGACTCTTCAACACTTATACCAAAATTCTCTTGGACACTTTTCTTCTTAATGTGACCACAATTGAAACTTGCATCATTTATTAAGGCAGACATTATCAAAGCAAAGGAAAAGAGTTGTTTTGACATTATTATCCACAAACTTTGAATAAAATGTTATATTAACATATGAAAGAGATGAAGTGTCACGTTAGCACTTTAAAAGCATTGTGAAATTTTAATCAATGTTAATGATAACAACAGTAAAATGACTATTAAAAATGATGAACTATCTTTACACAAAGGTGGTGATAGTATAAATATGGAGACAAGATAAAGTTTTACCTACGCCCCATGGTAGGTGCCAAATATTCTTACCAGGATCTAGAGCATGGACCTTTGGACAGGTGGCAAGATCTAATGGCTAGAATCAAATCCATCGTTGTTCGTAATCGTGAGATTCACCTGTAAAAAACTCTCTAACATCCAAGTCAGAAAGAGAGTTTTGAATCTTTATGCATCAAAGAGAGAGTATGAGAGAGTTGTGTGTATTTTTCGATGAAATACAATGTATATTTATAAAATTTTAAACCTTATAAGATTTGTTGTAAAAACTTATAATATCAAAAAAATATAAAATAATATCAACAAATATAATAACTTGCTATTTATATAAATAATAATAATTCAATATTTTACCTTATTAACCACGTATTATTATGTTGATATATGATATTAAAGGACATTATGTTGATATATAATATTAAAGGATATTATAACATAATTAAATTATAAAGATTTAGTCACATGAACAAATATATATTAAAATATTATTTAACCACTTTAGGTTAATAACATTTAACGAGCTTTGTTAGAGCATGTTACTTTATGTATTTGTTGGATCGGATACATGCATTTATAATTTTTATTAAACATTTTAAAATTTAATTATTTATTTAAAATTTAAGAAAATGTAAATGTAAGTTCTCCGTTACATGCTTCATCATGTTCGTACGTTTTTTAAGAGTATAATTTTTTCACGGTTTGTATAATAGGTCACCAAGTCTTATATTGAAGAAAAGGCCTCATATTTCAGAGAATTTGTCACTAAGTAAGTTGGAATAGTTCTTTACAGAAAGTTGTCAAAGATTCTTAAGTTCTTAATTAATACCCTCGTTGGTTTTGCACAGCTTTTGGAATTATTGGTTGAAAGTTGTGATCTTTTGTACTATAATTGGTTAGAGCACAATACTTTCTAAACTGTGTCTTTCAATTTCTTTATTAAGAAAAGAAAAGGACATATGATGGCTACTAGCACTCACTCATCTATATCATAATTTATAATTTATGGTCATAATCTTTTACATATAATCATTATTTTCATATTTATTTTTATATTTTATTATGCAACTTTAGAGTTGCAAAGTAAAGAGTTTTTCGAGATTGTTAAAAAATAATAAGTGAAAGACTTTTATAACTTTTATTAACAATTGTGTAGAGCAATTTTTGAATTGAATATGAACTTTTTATGTTATTATAAGGATTACATTTGGATCCTTTCGTGACTTAGAATAATCTCTTCTTTAAAGTTAATAAGTTCTCTCTCATCTATAATTGAGATTATCAAAGAATGATGTGTAGAGGAGTTTTATAATTAGTTGAAGTTCTTAATATTGTATTATAATTTTCTTCTTTTGAATGATGTGAAATACAAATGGTTGTGAATAGTTTATATATTTGATGTGTGTGTTATTAATATCTTGACAAAATTTACTATATATACTTTGAGGAGACAGAAATAAAAGAATAGTTAAATATGTATACACTTGTACATAAATTCATTCAAATATTTTATCTTAGATTATATGATTGATGGATTAAATTGAAAATTATTGTTATTAATAGTCAACCACTCACTTGATAAGATGAGATGCTCATTTATCAATTGCTCAAATTTTGAATAAAAAAGTGAAATAATTTACAAATGTAACATTAGACCAAAGTGATTAAATCAAGAAGAGCAACAAAATGTCTATTATCCTTGAAATATGTGGATCGAACTATTTATAATGTGATTTTCTCTATAATACTTTGAAGAGAAAAAAAATAATAATAAAGTTTGAAATTAATTTAAGTATAAACTAATTTATATAAGTTCTCCCACATAGTTTTTCTAAAAATTTGTCTGTATATAAACTATTATATTTTATGGAGAAACTCATTTCATTTAATTCCTTATGACAAGATGACAACAATTCTTATGAATGTCAAAATTCCACTCGAAAAGATGAGTGACAATATCAATTGGTCAAAATTTAAATCAAATGTTTAATTATTTCGGTATTAATTCTATGGAGAAACTCATTCCATTTAATTATTTTTTGATTTCATATTTAGATGATATGAGTGATGGTAAGATGACAATAATTATTATGAATAATAAAAAATCCACTCGAAAATATGAGTGACAATATTAATTGATAAAAAAATGATTAAAATTAGTAATCATTTCGGTAAAAGAAAAATAAACATATATAATAATAATATATTTGATATCATGTAGAGAAAATAACAAAAAGCTTATTGCAGAAATAATACTTCTTTCAAAATCATCATCAAGAAAATATATTAACGTATATGTAAATAAGTTTCATTTGGAGTTAGTTTCAAATATATATTATATTATGGATGTAAACGTTGATTCATGTAAAGGATTAATACTTTATTAAATCAATATAAACTTGCACCGAAATAAGTAAAAGTTGAGTACAGTGTTTGAAATATTCCAAAAGCAAACATGCCAAATATGAAAACTGTAACCCAACACGAACACCATTTGAATGGGAAGAGAAACATCAAGAATGCGAAATAACCTTAATGAAATTCATGAAATGAGACTTATCAACAACTTCTTACCGAAACACGAACTGTTGATGATGTAATGAAATAGACCACAGCACTAAGTTAATAACCAAAAAATAATTTACCATAACTTTGTTGTTATTATTCCCCTTCAACCCCATACGTAATGATCTTTACAATTTATGTTTGAATTGTAAAGAATTTCATTGGGTTTTGGATTTAGATTATTTGAAGTTAAACTGATTGTGATGATAGTTATTAAGAAGATAAGTATGCGAATGAATGAAAGAAAGAACAAAAAGAACATAGTAGTTATTTGCCATGAAAATGGTGAAAATGAGTTTGTGAAAGGCATGTTGGCAGTGATTTCACAGAGTTAACGATGAAGCCGTGTAGGACTCAATTTGATTTACTTTTGTAGATGGAGGATTTATCATGTGCCATAAATAAAAGCACCAGATGGTACAAAAAGGAGACACGTATATTATATTTTTGGACAAAATAAGAAAAAAAGAGGACATTGATGTTCTCATGTCATGGCATTGCAGCTTCAAAACGCAATTCAAGCATCATGGAACGGGAAATGAATGATTGAACTTTTTCGAATGAATGAATTAACTAAACGTTGAATCGATAATCGCACATACAGACAAATCCTCTCAGTATATATGTCTTTATTTAGTAAGACCAACCAAAACAAAATTATTTATTTTTGGAATATTGTTTAATTCTCTCTCTCATACACACCCATGTATAATCATAAAAAAATTAGAATTTAGTTCAAGCGGATGAGATTGTATAAAAAGAAAAAACAGCCTTCAACCCAAAAATATCAATAGTAACAGAACATATTCTGTTTCTTTGTTCATCTATCTTTGATTTTCTGTCGAACATGACTTCAACTGGTCCTACACTGTTTCCTACTTGTCATTTATATTTGTTTATGTTTACGTTAACCCTTCTAATTTAAAATCTTAATATAATAAATTTATGAATTTTTAGAAAAAAAAAATGTTTATGGATTTATAATAGCTGCTTTATTAGTTTCAAATATATAATTGACTCTATCAGAGAATGTCCTGAAATTGATTGGGTAAAAATGAATGGTTGACTGAGTTAAACATTCTGGCTTATCATCCACATGAACAGAAAGAGGAAGAGGAGAGAGAAAAAGAAAAAAAAAAAAAAAAACTTTCAGGGTCCTGATTTCCACAAGGAGCTTCACTTGCAGAAGGTAAATGCAGATAAGTTTGTTAATGTTAATTTGTCCATGTCAAAGGAAGCGCGTGCACGTGTTTCCAAGAAAGGGAATCGAGAGATTTTAATTTTTTTAATGGTTACTGTTCTTGATTCAGTCCCCACAACGAAGAATTAAATATAGAATTCAAATATTACAAGAATAAAGGTCATTCTCTAAAGATTTGGCCGTAGAATCCAGATATATAAAAAATGAGACCAAACCATGTCTCATTCTAGTATTAATTTTAATAAAAGCTGATAAACAGTAATCATGTTCATACCATACAAACCGTAACAACAACAACAACAAGCCCAGAGTATCAAAGCACCAAAACAGAGATCAGAAGATTTTTTTACAGTACAAAATATATGTTTCGTCGCTATTGTACAGTGCATCTTTTAGTTAAAATCTATTGCAGCAGCAAGGACAACATCCCAATCAAACCCAAAGAATAAATAGTATAAGCTGATATTCTTTTTCTGCTGAAAAAGTTGGATTTCTTTTCTTCATCTGAGATCAGTAGTTCCACAAGCTAGCAAGGTCCACCGCTGCAGCCGAACCAATTGGGTTGTTTTGATTCTCAAAGAGCCTATTCCCCATCTCAAGATTTGACACAACTGAAGAGGTTTCTGCGTTCATTTCAGTAGAAACACCTGTTTCCTGTGAGACACTGACCATTTCACTCTCTGGTTCAAAGCCATTCCTCAAGAATGATCCTTTTCCATGGTTGTTAAAGAAGCATCTGAGGTAATGGTTTGAAGAACCGGGTGAAGGAAGCATTGGTGGAGCCTGAAGTTGAAACCCTTGAGTGGAGTAGAATGAATGGTTTGAAGAAACCCCGTAAAGGGCGTTGTTGTTGTTGTTGATGTTGTTGATGTTGTTGATGATGTTGATGTTGCTCAAGGAATCGAAGATCCCTCTTGGAACGTCAATTGGATTGGAGAAGCAGGGCACGTAAACCTGTTCAGACACACTCAATGCTTTGGTGTTGCCAATGGAAGGTGAGGAATCAGTAAGAGGTGGCAAAGCAGATGAACCCAATTCGTTTCCGTAAGAGTCCATCATCATTATCCCATCAATATGAGTCTTCTTCCCACCCGAACTCTTCTGAAACACCCTGCAAATCACCCACTCGTTCTGCAACACACCAATAAATAGCACTGAATTAAACTCAGCAATAGAAAATTCTCATGGTGAAGACAAAATTATTGTAAATTAGTTACCTTTGCAGTTTTGGGGAGGTTGGGGACAGAGAATTTACCCTCAAGTCTATATTCATGCATGACCCAATCAGTTTTCTCTCCCTTGGGTGCCCTTCCTTTGTAGAAAACCAAAGTTTTCTTCATTCCCACAGGAGATTTCCCTCTGAAGATCTCTTTGTCTTTCCCTGTGGCCTTCCAGTATCCTGCTTCAGTGGCCCTGTTGGTCCTCAAACCCGTTGGATACTTTCTGTCTCTCACACAGAAAAAGTACCATTCTTTCTCTCCCATTTTGGCCTTCCCTACAACAAAAAACCGTGCACATAAAATTTATAATATTTTGCACTACCTAGAAGCCAAAACCAAAGTGAGACTGAACTTTTTTTTTTTTTTCTGTTTTGAACTTACATGGCAAATCCCAAGGTTCAGACCTGTTCAAGTCCACCTCTCCAATGGCCCTAGCTGAGAAGTTTGTCTCAGTTACCTTCCTGTAAAGGTAATGAGTAATAAGCTCTTCATCAGTTGGGTGAAACCTAAACCCTGGAGGCAAATCCATCGGAACCTCTTCCTTACACAGAACTGAAACGTTTTCCATCCCAATCAAGCTAACGAGGATTCAATAACAAATAGACAGCAAAGTTTTAATTTTCATTGGAAAAACAACTAGGCCAGGGAGAGAAAGGAATGCCCTTTTGTTCTTCTTTATTTGGTTTTGTTTTGAAATAAGTGAATTCAGAAGAGTATTTGTAGACAGAAGAATGAGGTAGAGTGGTTTTTGATCAGACAGCAAAGTCCCCAGAAAATAAGAGAGAAAAGGGAACTGAAATGTGGTGGTAAGGTAAGTGAGGGTGGAAGAGGTGGTAATAGGTGGAAAGAACAAGAGAGAAAAAGAAACCCCTAAATACTGGTGTGCTGAAGAGAAAGAAACGTGGAATGTAAGGCAACCTTTCTTTAGTTATTTATAGCTCACACCTCTTATATTTATGCATAATCATAATTTCATCACCCTAATTTTGTTTTCAGTTTTGACTCAACACACAGTGCCCAAATACCATGCATGTAATTATGATATTCTGAAGTGCTTAGTTTGCAAATTCACTGTTTGTGGAAAACATTAATTCATGTACAACTAACCTAACTTGGGAACTTCCAAATTTTTAACACCAACCACCACCAGACAAGACATTGTTGTTCATTGGTTCTTCTCAACTCAGCTCACAACTTCATAATATTTTTATTATTATTATTTTATTATTAATAGTGTCAGGTGATGCAAAAGATACAAAAGGCTTTGGAGATCAGTTATTTTCACTTTATTTGAATTTAAATTACTAATTTGGCCTTGGGGGGGCAAAACGCCAAAAAAAAGATACGAGAATAATAAGTGTGGCTTTTATGTTAAAGTTTCCGAAACTGACATGGCAAGTATATTTTCAAGCCATTAAAAGTTGAAAACTGAAAATAGATACTTGCAATGGCAGGCAAATTAACATTTCCTTTTTTCTTTTTTCTATACCATAGTGCTGAAATTGTGAATTTGTTGTGACACACTCACTTGAAGTAAAAGAAGCGCAGATAAATGAAGCACGTAGCTCTCGAAAGACACACTTGGAGAATATCTTTAATGACTTTAGGCTAAGTCTTGGAGGGTGGCTAATGCCAAATCCAACTTCGACACATTATTTCATTGTTAACACGTAATTCAGCACTTCAAAATTAATTTATCAATATTAATATTTTATTTTTGGTTTTCAGAGGCGAGCAACTTTAATTTTAATTTATTTTTTACCTTCCTACCTCTACCTTGTGTTTGGAAACGGCATTTTAAGAAGTTCATAATTTTCTAAAAAAAGAAATTTAAATGTTTTATGAAAAAATATATTATCTCCATAATTTTTTTTGAAAGAAATTAAAATTTTGTATTACTTAAAATTAAATAATTTAAAATAACACTTAAAGAGAAAGAAATTAAAATTATTCTCATTCCAAAATTCATATTATTGTCCATAGTTTACATTAACACAATTTCAAGTTGTTCAGTCATAGTTTGGGTTAACACAGTTTCAAGTTGTTTAGTTTGACATAAGTCCAAATAGACTGAACCTGACTTAACATGAGATTGACTCAACATAGTTTGACATAACACTAATAGATGTCTAGGCTCAACTCGACTTGACCATACCTAATTCAAATTTTATTGGTCTCACCTGGGCCTCCGACCTGGACCCTACCCAAGCTAGACTCGACCGAGCTTGACTTCACATTGGCCTAACCCAACTCAACTGAACATGATCTCATCTTAACTCAACTTGACTTGGACTCTAATTTATTCAGCTTAAGCGATTAGGGATGACTTAGTTTGACTGACCCTGACCAACTCGGCTCGACCTGAGTTAGAACATACTTAGGTAAACTTAGGTTGAGACCAACTCAACTTGACCTAGACTCAACTTGACTTGGTCTTGCTTGGGCTAGGCCCGACCTGCTCTTGATTAGACTAGGACCCATATAAACTTAGCCCAAATAAATTAAATGTGGTTCAGTGTTCACTTGGATGAATGTTGACCCACCCAAACTCAACTTGACCTAAGCCTAGAGTGACTTAGCTCGACATGGACTTAGGACAGCTTGGCATAACTTGGCTTACTAGGGTTGACTCAACTCAAATGAGCTTAGGCTGACTCAACTCAAATTATACCCAGGCAGACTTGTCTTGACCCAACCTAGCATGGTCTTGATTGGGCTAGGACTAACCTGATCTTGATTGTCTATGATTGAATTATACCTAGCCTAACTTAGATGAACATGGACCCACCCCGAATCAACTAAATATGGGCCCCCAACTTATCTTGACTTCCTTAGTTAAATCATCTTTACCTTGGCCTAAACCAACTTGACTCAACTCGACACAACTCAACAAGCCCAGGCCAACTCTATATTTGAGTGTAACTCTTCACAATTACTCTTGCTTTATATTGTTCTACTATCCCATCTTGTTTGTGCTTGACTTTATAGATCCTTTTGCAACCAATGAGCTTTCTTCCTTGTGGTTTATCAACTAGGACCAAGTATTATTTCTTGCCAGCACTTCTAATTCTCGATCCATGACTATCCTCCAATGTTCATGTTTGATGGTCTTGAAATATCTAGTGGTTTAGGTATAGTCGTGACATTCATAACAAAAGATTGATATATAACATAACTTTTTGTTCCACTTTTTTATCCCAAAAAATATATTTTATGGCTCTAAGATCAAATTTAGTCATACGATTAACAAGTGTGAAGGAGAAACAAAGTGAACCAAAGACCTTAAATTGAATCAAGGCACGAAGATGTTTATATAGAAGTTAATAAGGGCACTTGTTATCCAAAATCGATGTAGGAGTCTTGATGGTGAGATAAATTGACCGTATGACTACATAAGACCAAAATAGTTTGGGAAGGTCAACTTGAAACAATAAGGCTCTAAAAACATTGAGAAAATGTTGGTTTTTACTCTATACTATGGAGTTTTGACGAGAAGTTTCTACCTAACTTGTTCGGTGAACTATTCCTTTTGTAGTATAAAACTAGTCAAATTTGAACTCCTTACCATTATTTCTAACGATTTTAAATGTAGTTTGGAATTGGTTTTTCACTAATATACAAAAAGCTTGAATTAAAGGTCTAACTTCTGTCTTATTCTTTAGCAAATAAATCCAGGTGTGTCTAAAGTAGTCATCCACTATGGTAAAGAAATAAGAATGACCATGTAAGGACATTACAAAAATTGAACCCGAAATACAAAATGTAAATAAACTCAAATATTGTAGTGTTAAAGGATGAACTTAAGGGAAAACTTAGCTTTCTTTGTTTTGTAATATGACATACATTACAAACATAATTTTTACTACAATGAATGAATGAAAGGAAACATGTTACAAATTAATTGACATATATAAAAAGATGGATGACCTAACCTATGGTGCCATAGATTGGACAAACTATAAGGAAAACTATAGAAAAAATTTTCTAAAATGGTGTTGTAAGCTAAGTTAGAGAGGTTGTTATATGTAACCAAGAATTGAGAAAACCTAAATGTTTTTGTGAAAATCTAAATACATTTTTATGTTTTAGTTGTCTCAATCATATTGAAAGCATTGGAATTCCATATTAGAAAAATGTCATTAAGGAAAATGATAAATGTCTAGGTTATATATTTCGACATAAGATTTTTGGCACTTAAAATACATAAAATTGATATATTTTTTTATATATTTTTTAGTAAATCAAACTTCTTTTGCTTAGAAATAGAGAATGTGGCAATGAATGGTTATTTGTAAATTTAATGAAATTATGATAAAATGTATCACTTTTACAAGAAAAGAGGAACTAGTGCAACTGAGCACTAAAAGACTAGTGCTAAGATCTAGAATGTGACTTTTTACAGTTGAACCACAAGAAAGTGGCATTAAGCACTAAAGGCAGTTAAAGAAAAGTCCAAGGCGATCTACACAAATTAAGCAACCAGAAAATAGTGTTGAGCACTTAAGGTGACAAATAAAATAGAAAACCTTGCATAAAAGGAAACCTTTGCAACTAAGTGCCTAAGGCTGAAGCTCTACACTGGTGAAATTTTCTATAAATAGAGACCTTATTTCTGGGTTTTAGGCGTTAGTGGAGAACTAATTAAGTATTTGTAGAGTTGGAATACAATATTGTGAGTCTAGAGAGATGTTGCTCATATTGTAAACAATGTATATTTAGTTTTTATTGGAATTGTATTCCAACATATTATTCATCACGAGTAGTTAAGTTTCCTTGTCATTGATTGAATGGATCAATAACTTCTCTGTACTCTCTTTTCATTTTCACAATCATGTTTATATGTTTATGCTTTCCATTAATTTTTAATGCTTATCTCGGGATACACCTTAGAGCATGATCTAGTTGTTTGATGTTGCCAGGAATAGGGTTTCAACAACTAAACTAACTAAATCAAACCAAATAGTACAACTCCCTAGGGCCTAGTGATGGGATTGTGTGCTTAATATGGCTTGAATCTAGCCTCCACTCCATTTGATTTATATATCATCGTGTACTTTCTATCCAAATAAAAAAAAAGCAATTACCAATATACTTTCTAAATCCTTATGGATATGATAACTCGCATTCAGTTGTACTACAACTAATTTGGTGCTCTTTCCAATAGGTCACATAAATAGCATGTCTTGGTGATGCGTAAAAATGATTGCTTTCAAAACCTTTTTCACAAAATAGGATGTCTTGAAACTTTTCTTGAAACGTAAGTAAATTTGTATGCAATGAAACAATACCCTTAATCGAATGCAATGACAGGTTAATTGACTATATGCAGAGATAAGGGAAGAGAATT
This sequence comes from Vigna reflexopilosa, assembly GCA_027742785.1. Lineage (NCBI taxonomy): Eukaryota > Viridiplantae > Streptophyta > Magnoliopsida > Fabales > Fabaceae > Vigna > Vigna reflexopilosa. The sequence continues at coordinate 34,190,870 of CM050918.1, forward strand.
CAAACACTGTTTTTTTATACTGGTTCGGCCAACCTGCCTACATCCAATGTCCTTACACTCAATGGAAGTCAATGCACTATAGAGATATGAGTTTTTACTCTAAGGATTTTACAGCAACCTCACATAAAAAAATAAAACACCTCTCTAACCCACTAATCTAATATAGGCAGTACAAAACAGACACACAGCAAGAACAATCCTCTTCTGTTGTCAAACCCTTTGAGACACCCTCAAAGTCAAGAACCTAGTTCTTCTTCCTGTATACACCATAGGGTATTCCAACAACTCTAAGCATTTGTCAATGCTTTTCCTGATCACGTACAAAGCACCCTCGTATGCAAAAAGATCATACATTTCCAAAACAGATCAACCTTGCTACGCAAAAAACCTTCAAGAATTCGATCACCACGGTCATTTTTGGTTCTTGGAGCTTTTCTCTCTTTTATAAGATATCACGGAGTACACTAAAAAGATATGAAAGTGTAAAAGATCAATTCTTCTTACAGAAATCAAGTCATGCGTCAATATATAGTATAACACAAAACAGACACATTTTAATCGATTAGGCTATTAATCTAATCGAATATATTTCTCAGTTATAACAGAATAATAGCAATCAAATGCATTAATTGAAAGTGCATTTAATGTAATCGATTCATAATAAATGTTTGGTCAACATATTTGAAAATTTGACCGTTGTGACAGTTATGTCAAGAATTTAAACAGTTTTCAAATCAATAACTAACTTAGTCGAATACAGGTTGCATGCAATTTATTAAGGATCGCGATATTTCAACAACCCAAATTTGACAACATTTTGTACAACGCTACATGTCAAAAGGCTATTGGGTCATTTAATTTTTTTTTCGTTAAAGCTGGCAATGAATTTGGCTTCTGAAAATGTCTCTCTCATTTTTGTTTTCATTCTCCCTCCACTGTGCATTTTGGTTTTCATATTGTGTGTGTGTTTTCTCTCCTTTCTCTCCTTCTTTCTCACGAAGCAAGCTTCATCTTCTCCAACGAGACTCCGGTGAAGCAATGGAAAGCTCCGGTAACAAGGTATTTTCTTTTCCCTTTCCATTTTATGTTTCCCATTTTCCATTTCCCATTTCCTCTTCCCCCTTTTTCCCTTTTCCCTTACTCCATTTTCGTCCTCTCTCTAACCTCTTTCATCGTTCTTTCTCCTTTCTCTCTCCAAGCTCTCTCCTTTTTCTCTAAGCTCTCTCCTTTCTCTCTTCAAGCTTTCTCCTTTCTCTCTTAAAGATCACTCCTTTCTCTCTTCAAGCCTTTTCCTTTCTCTCTTCAAGTTCTCTCCTTTCTCTCTTCAAGCTTTCTCTTTTCTCTCTCGTTTCTCTTTATTTTAGCTTCATCTTCTTCGGCGAAGCAACCCGGCGAGAAACACATCCTTTCCATTGATTTTGTTGTGGGAAATGGAAAACTCCGACGACTTCGGTGATTAGAGCAAGATATTTCCACTATTCGCTTTCCCCTTTCACATTTCCCCTTTCCCCTTTTCCACTTCCTCTTTCCCATTTTCCATTTAGTCTTTCCCCTTTCCTTTTTTCCAATTTGTGTTTCTTGTTTTGTTAATTATTTTTTGGATTATTCTATCGTGATTTTTTTTATGCAGTCGTGTGTGCAACATTCTTTCAAAACCAAGTTTGTTGATCTTTTGAATGGAAGATTGACTCATGAGGACAAGAATGTCTACTTGATAAAATTATTGAATGTCCATTTTCCAATCATGCTGACGTTAATATTTTAAAAAATTATTGTAATGGATTGTATCGAACATTTAAAATTTACAACATCTTTTTTCAATGTTAATATTCATGGATTGAACCAAAATATGTTCTCATCATGGAATGTTAATGGATTTGATACAAATGACCATTAAACTCACTCACCTATCTCAAAAATTGGAAAAAGTCACCAAAAACACAAGCAAAACCATCCTGGGGAGTCCAGTTGAACTACCTTGGTTCAAACCCCTATAAAAGTTTTTTGCTCCATAGTTGAGTGAGGCAAACTATATTTTGATACACTTGACACCATCAATGATGAGCAACGTGAGACATCCATGCAAAAAAATAGAAAAAGATCATCGATAGGACACAAAAATGATCCTGAGGAGTCAAGTTCTTCCAGCTGGGGAGTAACGTGTAACTTTTCGTACAAATCAGCAATCAGTCCCTGGTAATCGATTACAAGGACCCTGTAATCGATTACATTGGAAAAATCCCCTTTTGTACCAAAAGTTGAGGAATGCTACCCAAACATGGCTGAAGCACTCCCCAACATTCCTAACCACTATGTTTTCAATGTTTTGTGGATTGATCCCCCCTGTTGGTCATGGTTTAAGGTGTCCATAACAAGCAACTTCAAGTTTAGTGAGTCCTATGTGGATGGAAGACCCATTAAGGGTGTTTATAGGTTGAGAGGTGAGGTCCTGCATCATTGACACAGGAATAATGCACTTGTAATCGATTACAGGGTCCCTGTAATCCATTACCAGTGGAAAAATCCCCTTTCGTATCAAAAGTTAAGAAGTGCTACCCAGACATGGCTGAAGCACACCCCAGCATTCCTGGCGACTGTGTTTTCATGGTTTTGTGGATTGATCCCCCTTGTTGGCCATGGTTTAAGGTGTCCACAATAAGAAATTTCAAGTTTGGAGAGTCCTATGTGAATGGAAGACCCACTAAGGGTGTTTATAGATTGAGAGGTGAGGTCCTGCACCATTGACACAAGAATGATGCACTTGTAATCGATTACAGGGACCCTGTAATCGATTACTAGTGAAAAAATCCCTTTTTGTACCAAAAGTTGAGGAGTGCTACCCAGACATGGTTGAAGCACTCTCCAACAGTCCTGACAACTGTGTTTTCAAGGTTTTATGTATTGATCCCCCTGTTGGCCATGGTTTAAGGTGTCCACAACAAGCAATTTCAAGTTTGGTGAGTCCTATGTGGATGGAAGACCCATTAAGGATGTTTATAGGTTGGGAGGTGACGTTCTGCACCATTGACACATGAATGATGCACTTGTAATCGATTACAGGGACCATGTGATCAATTACCAGCGGAAAAATCCCCTTTTGTACCAAAAGTTGAGGAGTGCTACCCAGACATGGCTGAAGCACTCCCCAACAGTCCTGACGACTGTGTTTTGAAGGTTTTGTGGATTGATCACCCCTGTTGGTGATGGTTGAAGGTGTCCACAACAAGAAATTTCAAGTTTGGTCAATACTATGTGGATGGAAGACCAAATAAAGGTGTTTCTAGGTCGAGAGGTGAGGTCTTGCACCCTTCAAACAGGAATAATGCACTTGTAATCGATTACAGGGACCCTATCGATTACCAGTAGAAAAATCCCCTTTTGTACCAAAAGTTGTGGAGTGCTACCAGACATGGCAGAAGCACTCCCCAGGGGTATTTTGTATTCGTTATGATTGTCTTTTGAAGTTTTTTTGGATGGATTATTATTGGAATACTTCAAGTTGGAATACTTAAATATTTAACAAATAAAAAAGGAATATTGAAGAGTATTGAGTAATGAAAAATTATAACAATATTAAAAAGCACATACATTAATAGAAAAACGTAGCAAGAGTTCACCAAACAACAAGTTGTGAAATTAAAAGGTACATAACAATATACAATGAAATGTAATCTAAGAAGGTGGTTGTCGATCAAATTGATTGCGGAAGTTAATAAGTTTTTGTTGTACGACTCCAACACGATTTTCAATTCTGTCAAATCTATCACCCACGCACGTGTGGAGATCTTGTATTTGTTTGATGACTTCAACAACATACCATCTCTTTCAACAATTTTAAATTGACCTCTAAAGGATCTACAATGTCTAAAAAACACCTAAATGGAGTTTGTCCAATGCGCGTCTTATGTTTGACTGGTAGTAAGAAATTCATATTAGCAATGTAGGTGGTGTCCATCCAAGCTCGAAGGTGCCACTATAAAACAGTCCAAATTCATAACATTCAAATTAGTGCTCCAAAATAACAAACACAATAGAAATGTTCAAACTCTACATACATTGCTATTAGATGATTCCATTTTGGTTTGAACTGAACTAATGACTTCAATCAAATAATAACCTACAATAACAAATGAACAAGGGCAAAAGAAACATTGCAATACATATCATTACATTCCAATATACAAATTCAACTATTCAAGTATTGGTGATACCAACCTCGACGGCGTGTGCAGAAACCCAAAACCTTGGGAGAAAAACCGATTTTTAAACCATTGTCAAACCACAAAAATATGGGGAAATGGGTAAACATATCCAATGCACGATACACAGTGCTTCCAAATGAAAAAACCACGGTCAAACCAAAAAACCACATGAGTGTGCGAATACATTAACGAACCACAATAGTCTACGAAAAAATAATACATTTGGAGAAATGATGCCAACAAAACCACTCGCTAACCAAAGAGGAAGGAACAATGCACCTAATCGACGAAGGAACAACGGTGCCAGTGGAAAAACGAGAGCTTTGGAGAAATGGCGCACAGAAAGCACTTCAATGGCGTAGAGAGAGATGACTTCCTCCAAAGACAACGGTGGACCCAAGCGACAGACGAACAACGGTGGACGGAGACACCACTTCAATGGCGGAGAGAGTTTCAAAGGAAGGAACTTCAATGGCGGAGAGAGAGTTTTGAAGGATCTTTCGGCGAAGGGGGAGAGAGAGTTTTGAAAAGGGGAGAGGGAGTTTCGAAAAGGGGGAAAGAGAGTTTCGCAGGGTCACATTTCAGAAATTGAAAAAGCGCCAAAAGATTTCTGAAGATTATTCCAAAAACGCCCTCCAAAAGAAAATGAATCTTTAAACAAAATTTAATAAAAACAACTAATGACAGTGCGACACGTGTTGTTGTCAAATTGTTGTAAAAAATTTGTTGTTAAAGAAACATTTTCCATTTATTAAGTAGAAACACTTAGCACATTTTTGAAAACTTTCCTTCACAAAATTCATCACAACACATTTGAAAAAGATTTGTGCAAACACACGAGTTTTAATCGATTTCACCAATAATGTAATCGACTTAAAACTATTGTTTTGCTACACTTTAAAGTTTAAACATAGTGCTTGTGGTTTTTCATTTTCAAAACCTTATGTTATGCATACACAGATAAAATCATATATCAATCACAGTGTTATGCATTGATCAACATAATATGTTCGCAGACATGCTTTTACAAATACAACACAATAAGCATTTAAGCATGTAACATGTAACATAGTACATACACATGTGTTTTTATTAAGTATGTGTTGTCATCATCAAAAACACAAATATCACTAATATTATGGGTTCAACTAAACATGTGCTCCCCCTGTCAACAATCTCAACAATACTTTATAGTGAAGGATTTGAGTTAATTTTTTAACTGATACCAAATTGAATTTGACGCTTAATAGAAATAAAATATCAATCAAAACAAAATTGGACGAAAGATAAATCGTGCCAAAAATGGTGGCAAAAACTAAGATTCCTTATGTGTCCTTTATTGATGAATCTTCTGAGCAATTGCTATCAATTTCTTCAATCATCCCCAAATTTGCAAATCTTGGAGCAATGTTTTTGGAATTTATGAACTTAAAACTAGTAAGGAAACCATGTTCCTATAACAAACATCAACCATGTGACCCATTTTTCCACACCACGAACATTTCTTGGAAGTGTATCTTATTATTCCAACCATTATCATTCCCTTGATTTCTTTTGGAGTCGGATACATTAACATTAGTCGTAGCAAGAGCTTTTGACATAGAAGCATTCTCAGTGGCAAATTATCATTCTCACCGAGCAATCAGTGCAAAAGCTTGATTCAAATTGAAAAGATTATCCAAGGGCATCAATTGTGATCTAACACTTGAATATTGGTTATAAAGAACTCATGAGAGTCTAATCACTTGATTTTTATTTTGGTCTTTTTCAATTTTCCTGGTTAAACCATATGAACATTTAGGGTTACATGTACAAATAGGAAGGGGATTCAAAACAACTAAGTCATTTCATTGACTTTTTACTAAAGTGTAATATTTTAAGACAAATTTATCTCTTTATCAACATGGGAGAAACACTTATGAAACTCCTTCCACACCATTACAAGAATTTTCACAGTTATTGACAATTTTTTATCGATGGAAACAAATTTATCAGTAAACCTAAATTTATTGATGAATTTTAGAATTTAAATTACCTACGAATATTTTTATCGGTAATTATCCACTAGTAATATCCACTGGTAAATAAGAATTTTTATTACTAACGAATATTTTCGTTGGTAACGTTTTCAACAGTCAATTCTGTCGGTAATTTATTGTTCATATAACTAGCAATTTCTTTTATTGGCAAATTTGTCAATAAAATAAGCAACAAATTTCTTGTCAAGTTTGACGAGATTTTTTTTATAACAAATAAATCATCTTGTGTGTGTGTGCGTAAGTGAATTAATTCATCATGATTTTGGATTAATTCATCATGCATCAATATTGAAAATGAGAGAAGGGTAGAAGACTTTATACAATTTACGCAGTGTAATGAGAATATAAGCGATGATGAAATCAAGTTTAAATATCCTTATGTTAACTGTTATGATGGGAGAAGATTGAGTCCTACCAAAATTAAGGTACATTTTCTCTATGATTGTTTCCTTCTAAGTTATACAACTTGGGCATGGCATGAAAAATTAATACACTTGCAAATTGTCTCCTGAATTGGAGATGTTGCTGATCCCACCCCAGAAGAGCGATCTTAGGATGATCAATTAAAGGATATTATTTGTGATGTTGGTAGAAAAACTTTTTCTCAAGCACATATGTACGACACAATATCTACTAATGCAAAGACAACATTAGATATCGGTTCAACTAAGTTCACACATTTGTCAGTGATCTTAAGGCTGGTGAGTTTGAAGGTGATGAATGCATGGGCAGATAAAAGTTTCACAAAATTGCTCATTTTGTTGAAGGACATGCTTCTAAATGGAAATACATTACCAAGCCTTAATTATGAAGCCAAGACATTTCTTTGTCCAATGGTGATGATATATAAAAGGATAAACACATGTTCTAATGACTGCATATTATATAGGAAAGAATTTGAAGGGTTGAAAAACTATCTGGAGTGTTGTTTATCATGATACAAGCAAAAAGAAAACATTGAAGATAATAGTCAAGAGATAACAAAGGATTGACCCCCTATGAAAGTTGTTTGATACTTTCCAATTGTACCTTGAAAAAAAGACACTAAAAACTTTAGATGGCATGTAGATGAGAGAATATGTGACAAATTGCTTAATTGATTATACGAAAAGGAAAAACATTGATGATCAATTCCCTTAATTCGATAAAAAATTGTAGAAATCTTTGGCTAGATTTAGCTACATATGGAACGAAATCCATTTGGGAATTAAAGTACCAAGCACACTTTCTTGTCTATTCTATTATTTATTTATAATTTATCTCTTGGATTGTGCATGAAGAGAAAGACATGATGTTTTCTATGATGATATCTAGTCCAAGACAACTTGGAAATGGCATAAATGCTTATCTAGGTCCACTAATTGAAGATTTACATTTTGTATAGGTTGATGCGGTTGAAATATTTGTTGTGTTTGCTAATGAAACTTTCGTAATGCATGCAATGTTATTTTGTACGATCAATGACTTTCCTGCCTATACCATTTCGCTGAGGTGCAACATCAAGGGTTATAAAACATGTCATATATGTGAAGAAAACATTGCATCTTATCAATTGAAACATGAAAGGAGAGAATATATCTTTAATATCAGAAGTTTTAATAATCAAATCATCCTCATTAAAGGTTTCAAAAAGCATTTTATGGACATCAAGAGAATGATGTTGCACCAATTTGATTGACTATACTACTAATTTATGGGGAAAAAAACTATTAAAGTATGTCATCCTTTTATGAAGACGAAAAAAGGTTATCTATGGAAAACACATGAAAACAAATATATTCTTTTTCAATCTTCCATTCTGATAGAAGTTAAAGGTTAGACGTTACATAGATGTAAATTCATGTAGAGAAGAATGCGTATGATAGATTAATTAGTATATTTCTGAACATTAAGGGAATGACAAATGATGAGGTAAATGCTCATTTGGATCTAGTTGAAATGAAAATACAAAAAGACTTGACACAAAGAAAGGTTGGTATGCATACTTATTTTTTCCTAACATGTTAAAGTATGTCCAAACAAGTAAAATAAAAAACACAAACTGATATGCGACATCTTTTTAATAATATTAATGCAATACTAACCAAAAAAAACTAATTACATAAAAAATTTTAAATACATGTATTAATTACAAAATGGACGAATGGATGATTTATCCTTAATTTAAATACATGTATTAATTCTATTCCTAATCATCATGAATATAAAGGGATTTGGGATATATTTTTTTTTAATGTATGATGAATAATATTTTTGCCATCAAATTTTTATTATCATTGTTTTTTTTTTTTCATTTACTAGTTAAGTTGTGTTGAGCCAGAAGTCTATATTTTAGTGAATAAATCTGACTCTTGAAATAAATAACATTTTTTTCTATGTTTATATTCAATCCACGAATAAACAATCTGGTTCGAGTGTTAAATAATAATATGCAAAAAAAAAAAATTCTTTCTAGAATAAAGTTTATCAAACTAAAAATGATTTTTTTTTCTAAAATCTTTCTAACTAAAGATATTATGTTTCTACGGTTTGTAATTAAAATATATCAAGACTTATAGTGTCAAAATTTAAATCTTCTGAATTGAAGTATTAAAGTCTTGTATACAAATATTCATTTAGTTAAACTTGTGGATAATTACGTACACTGTGGATTAAATCCGTTAATTGTACAAACTTTAATTTCTTCTACCCACCCATTAAAGGATCCATGGCTAGCTTTTGTTGCTTTCGTCCTTCATCGTTCGCAAGTTTTACATTTGGTAGTGGTAAAGTCAAATTGACAAAGAGTGCAACGATTGAATCATATTTAATTATAACGAACTTAAATTAAAGAAAAAAAAAAGATCTTAACAAGCATTTTCAGAAGATCAAAATTTCAAAGCTAACTACCAATACAAGAAAAGTGGTATTTAGCATCTGCCAAAATCAAGCATAAAAGAGGAAAAGTGTACGCCAACCCTTTCTTAATGTTATTGTCCCTTTATTAATAATGTGTTGTTGTATATTTACATAGGACGACATTTAAAATATGAATCTTATTAATACTATTATGTTGACTTAAATGAAGTTAAATCCGACACAATTAAACAAATTTATGAATACGAATTAATCTTAATGTTGACGAGAAAAAAATTTACCAAGATAAAGAAAATTTTACAGGATCTATGTCAATCAAAATTTTATTAAATCAATTTTTTAATATTAAATTAGATTTAGATAAAGTTAAAGGTGTCAAAAGTAAATTATGTTCTGCCAGTCCACTAATTCAGAGTTTTTAACTCATTTGACTTGTGTAACTTCACTTGCCAAATTAATGGGTTAAAGGCGGGTCAATCCATTCCTGATTTATTGATCCATTTTGTTTTTATTTTTTAATTTAAAAAATAAACTTAAGATAATTAAACAGGTTAAATTATTTATATTATATTTTTTTAAAATGTAAATATGTAATATAATTATAATTTAAATCATTAATATTTATGGATTAAGTTATAATTATTAGAGTAATTTAATATGTAAATGTAATAACCATTTTAATTTATCTAATTAAAACTTTTAATTAATTAATATAAAACATAGAAATATTTATATGATTAAATATACTTTAAATATATATATATATATATATATATATATATATATATATAAATTTTAAAAAAATAAAATAAAATAAATTAAAATAAAAAATTAGAAAAGAAGTGGCGAGCTTCCCACCGACTTATCTTGTAGTGAGACAAGTTAATTTTTTAGTGAAAGGATAGTTTAGTCCGACCAGTTTTTGGCGTATCAAAATTTGGATCAATTTGGTTTTGATTCTTATTTAAAAGTCTACTTTTTAACATAAAATTTAAATATTTATTAAGACATAACATTGATTTATCTGATCCTATATATAATATTATTTTGAACTACCAATTAGTAGGAAGGGTGATTGATCCTATGATGAGCAATTGTTGATAAGCTACTTGTGAGAGTTACAAATCAGTTCCTCATGATAAGATCACAGGTGGTTGTATTAATTATTGTGACAACATATTTTGAACTTGAGACGATATGTTTGAACTAATGTGTAAGACATTTGTGAATGGTTGAAAGTTGATGAAATTGAAGGGTGTTATGATACACTAGAGTTAGGAAAGGTTTGAGTAAGTTGTTATATTATTATTGATGTATAATATTGGTTACGATGCTTGATTTCATGTTAGCTCACCTTTACATGTGTGTGTTTGACTACGATGATCGTATATGTATGATGATATACGAGAGCATGTTGATATGGATGCATAACAATAAGGAGTTTTGGATTTGATTCGGGAAAAGTACTTGGTTGTAACTGAACTTGTTTTAAAAAAAATATTATGAAGTAATGTACACTTTGATTTAATTATGACTTCTTTTGAATTTTACTCTTAAGTTGTTTGACTAAATAAAATAAAGTTTCAATTTTCAATGATATTAAATGGTGGCATCAAAATTTCAAAATAAAAGATTTTGAAATTTATGAATTTTACTAAGTATCTTTGTAGCATTCCAGTCTGGATGTTAGATGATTTTGTCTAAATTTTCAGCTCGATCAACTAGTCTTGATTTTGAGTCTCGATTGGCTTGTCTTAATCTTCAGCCTATATAGACATATCTCAATCTTAGACCTGGATTGACTCGGCTCGGTTCTTCGATTAAGGCTGACTCAACTTAATTCTTTAACCTAAACTAACTCGACTTAAGCTTCGTCTTGGATAACCTTGACTATATAGGCCAATTTAGTTCAACCTTAGTCTTGTGTCGATTTGGTTCAAAATTCACACTAAATCGACTCACTCAACCTTGTATTTAAACTTGACGCACCTTAATTTTTAAATTTTAGAATCCAAAATCTAATTTAATCTAAATCTAATTAAGTAAAATAAGTAAAATCTAAAAATATAAATTAAAATTTGAGATAAATCCATTCAAATAGACTTAATGCAATATATATTAAGCTCACCCTTAAATTGAATAAAGTGTGATTGTTTTTACAAAGTTCATTGTAATTTGATTGAATCATTTACTCCTTGCAAGGGAAACTCAAAGGAGACTGAAAAATTATTAAAACTACCAAGCTTATAAAAAGAAACTCGAACTGTTTTCTTTTCTAAAAAAGATTTCGGGAAGAACTTAGGAGAATATTGCTTCCATATTATTAACCTTAATGAACAAGAAAAAGCGTAACAAAAATTTAAATCTCATTCAATCATACGTGAGCCTTACAAGAGACAAGAAGTATATATAAACTTTAACACAAAAAAGGTAAATAAAATTTTTAAAAACAAAAATTTTGCAAGAACTAAAATATAATTTTTCATATATAATTGTTCTATCATTTCTACATACGGTGAAAAAATATAATCAAAGAAACTATAGTTTCTATATTTATTATTTTAAAAAAAATTAAACACACACACACACACACACATATATATATATATATATATATATATATATATATATATATATATATATATATATATATATATATATATATAAGTAAACGCTTAAGGTATGTCCTTAGAGTGACAATTCCTTTTAATTTATGACAATTTTTGTACACTTGATTTTGTTTTCATAAAAATTTGTTACTCATTTTCTTTAGACAAATTTAACGATGACATGTGTGACAAACAATTTTAGAAAACAACATTTGGTGTCATAAAGCGTCCTCATTAATCAAATTTTGTGATAAACTTATGCGATGTAAGATTTAAAGATCCCATTTCAATATTATAAATTAAAGCTTGTCACAAAAATTCAATTTTTTCTACAAAAAGTTGTCACAATATCTTTATTATAACAAAATATCTTATAGAAGAAATCTTGTTTTAGTGAATTTTTAAACTTCTCCTCTCCTCCATCTTCAATATTTTTTATTTTTTATTTTAATATATAATTGTTTTTATTTTCAAAGTACTTTAAAAACGAAGACCTTGCAATTTGTCTTCGAAAAGGAATAACGTTTGAAGATGACTTAAACTAGTAAGGCAATGCTACAAAAATTACAATTTACTGCAGCTTTTTATAAAATGGTTTTAAGAAATAAAGGACAAAAAGTCGGTATATTTTAAATGTTGGACTAAAAGCGAAATTTGTGTTAGAAAAATTAAAAATATATTTAACTTTTTTTCCATATATAATTATTTTCTCATTTCCACATATAGTAAACACTATAATATTAGGCACCATAGTTTCTATATATAATTTAATAAATAAAAAATCATACACCAAACATTTCCTTAAAAACAATGCCGTACAAATTGAGAAATACTAAAAGCATTAACTCCAAAATAAAATTTCCCCAAGCTTGATTCAATAATGTGTTTTCTCCTTGTTTAACAAATATTTTAACAATAAAAGTATACAAATATATGTTGTTTGTCTCATAAATTATCACCTTTTACAAAAAAAAACATAAAATAATATTTTCTTTTGTATTTAATATGTTTATAATTTTTAAATTTAAACGTAAAATTAGAAATTATGCATGTTTTAGATTTTAAATACAAATTTAAAAAATGAATAGATATAATTTTATTAATTTAATAATTATTTTTTATATGTTAAAAGTTGTCACAAATTAATATTTGAGTGTGTCAATTGGTCTAAGCTAATTTTGAATGTCATGTTAAATATATTTAATATAATTGAATTATAATAATTATATATATTTATTTTTAAATTTTATTTTTAAAGTTTGAAAATGAAAATATATTAAAATTTAAGATAAAAAAAATTTAAAATTTAGAAATTAAAAATATATTTAACTTTTTTTATATATACTATGAGAGTTTTCTACAACTACATTATATTTGATACATATGTTATACTGATTATATTTAATCAATCTTTCACCCAAATGCTCTAATGACTAGTTAATTAAAGGTTTCCTCTTCATATTTGAATATATGTGGTTCTTATTACAAATTGAAAGATAAAGGTTTCTACCATTAATGTGAGAATATGAATGAATAGGATGAAAGCAAACATATGACACCACTCATGCCTACGAGTTTCATTCATCTAGCTAATTGCCTAACCTAACTTTTTATTTGATTCACCTTCTAATAATCAATTCTCACATAATTTTTTCTGATAAAAAAAATCATATATTTAACATGTTAAAGACAATCTTGGTACAGGTTAAAATATCAAATATGGTTTTCTTAAAAACAAAAAAGGTTTTCTTTTTCTTTTTCTACCATTTTTTTTAACCTTTAATAAAATATTATTATAGTACATTTTTTCTTCCTTGCATTTTAAGCATGTATTTCCTCTGTTTTCCTTTTTGGAGGTTATATTATGTTTAATTTGTGTTGGTGGACGTTTCTCTCTTATTACATTGAAGCATTTTGTAAGTCAAAATCAAAGTGTAATAATGTATGTCTCTATATATTCATTGTATTATTAAAACTAAAATCATTATTATTTTTAGAATCCCAATCACAATAATTACTAAAAAAAATTATATTTTAGTAACCACCGTTCTCAATCTTAAGCTATCAAAATCATCACCGAAATGATACACTAAAGAAAACTCTAGTTGCAAGACCTTTAACCACTGATTTTTAATTTGATTGTCATTAAAATTTAGGTTGCTAATTAATCATTAAAAAGTTGATCTCTTCTAAATATAAATAACCAATTTTGAGATAAAAAAATGTGTTAAGTAATTTTTATTGCTAATTTGGAGATAAAAATAAAAAGTTTAGAGTTTGTTTGTTTTTTTTGTCACTAATAAGTGGATCATATTTTTTTATAGAGTTGTCAAAATGGGTCACAATCCGCGAGTCAATCCGGTCTACCATGGATTCGGACCGGGTTGAATTTGAAAAAATTGTATTTTTTTATGCGGATCAGATTTCAACCCGCCTCATTTAAACTCGGTTCATGCAGGTTGAACCTGTGGTGGGCCGGGTTGGCCCACTAACCCACCTACCTAATTTTATTTTATTAAAATTTAATTTTAATTTTATAAAAAGATATTTATTATTTTTTTTACTTGAAAAAATTATTTAAGTTTCCTATTTTCAAAATTAATTAAGCACGCATGTTGGGAGTGAAATTTGTTTAAATTTGAAAAAAGTTTGTAATTTTTTTTATTTAAAAAAAATTGTAATTAAATGAGTTAGTGAGTGAACTCGTGGTGGATCTGACTGGGTTCAAATTTTTTTAGCTCGTTAATAAATGAGTCAGGTTAGGTTGACTCATCAAATAACCCGTGATGAGTTGGACCAGGTCGGACTGAGTTATCCGTTTTGATAGTTCTAATATTTATAAAAGAAACAATCACAAATTCAATTTTTAAATAGAGATGCAATTTTGTTGGTCACTAATGAAAATTTTAATTTAATTTAAATATTTTTTATGGCTAAAAAAATAAAAATAACATTAATTTTATTATATTATGACATTTATAATTATTATTATTATTATTCTATTAAATTATTAAATAAATATATTAATATTAACTCTTATAATTTGAATTTTTATTATTTATTATTATCTATTAATATTTAAAATTTGATAATTTAATAAAACCTATTTTTGATGATCACAATTTAAAATCTATAAAAATTATTAAGTGATAATTATAATTAGTCCTTATGTCCTTAAATCTGTCCGATGCTATACTACAAAAATAATATATTATTATAGGAAAAATATACTTTCGGCAGTTTTGAAAACATCTAATAAGTTTCAACGGCTTTATTAAAATCACAATTAAGTCACAAATATTTTTTCTAAAGAAATTTTTGACGGTTTAAGAAGGAAACCGTAAAAATATTATTTTGTTTTCTCTTAATATGATCTTTTTAACTTGGTTCATATTTTTGTTCACTAACATTCGTTCTTTGCCGTGATCTTTTTAACTTGGTTCATATTTTTGTTCACTAACATTCGTTCTTTGCCGTGGTTATTGTTAAGTTATTGTTCACTAATATTTCTTTTATAACATTTTAGCATTATTTATGTGTTATTCTATTATTGATCCAAAATTACTTCACAATTAATAATAATAATCATAAACACCAACATAGACTAATCACAAGATGACACATAGACGGTGTTAAAATGTTGTGAAAAAAATGTTGTCTTCCTTATCTATTTGTTTATTGTCCTGGCTTGAGTTTCGTCCATAATATTTATGTTATCTTCTTTTACAATTTCTTATTTTTCTCGTCATCTCAATCAGTCTGAATTCTTTTTCTCATTTTCTGTCTTATTTTTGAAAATTTTATAAATTAGGTAACTTCATCTCATTCAAATATAAGGCTTTTAATATCTAGTAAATTATTGTGGTTAAATTGTTGGATTTTCGTCTTATATGACGTCAATGCTTTGAGTATATTGTGATTGACGGTCTTTGTTGGAATGTATGAATGTTTTAGACTAATAATTATTTCTGAAATGATGC
This sequence comes from Vigna reflexopilosa, assembly GCA_027742785.1. Taxonomy (NCBI): domain Eukaryota; kingdom Viridiplantae; phylum Streptophyta; class Magnoliopsida; order Fabales; family Fabaceae; genus Vigna; species Vigna reflexopilosa. The sequence goes on from CM050918.1 coordinate 34,206,556, forward strand.
ATATTTTATTCACGGGCTTGTTAACTTTGAGGCATAGGGCAGCAGTTTTTGGGTTTGTAATAACTGGAGTATGGAATTAATTCTGTTAATGAGTATAATTTGTTCTTATATTCTTTTGTTCCTATATGCCTAAGTTTTTTAATGTTAAAATGCATGTAGTTGAGTGTTGGAATGAACTGTTTAAAGTGAGATTGTGTAGGGCAACAGCTTATTTTTATTTTTCATAAGTTGGCAGTGGCTGCGGCGGTTTTAGTGCAGTTTTTGTGTTGAGTTAGAGTTAGTGAATGGTGGTGAGTGGTTAGTCTGCTGTTGTTGTATTGCTGGAAAAAATAGTTTGATAAATTGACACAAAAATTTGGTTTGGTGCAGGAAATTCCATTACTTAAAAACAACTTGGTATGCTAATTGAAATCAGATTTGATGTAGTGATAATATGCACTATTGAAGTCATCAACTCAAGCTTCTCATGAACCTAAGAGTGAATGTGACATCCGGACACTGACGAGGATGGAGAGTGATCGCGTGCGAGAGGCACATAGTACAGTTCCTGGTAGGCTTCCAGTAGAAGGGACACATGGACAAATCGAACATACACAGGGATCTAGAGACTGTATAGGTATGAGACTATATAGTTGAAGGATAACTTAAAGGAATTAATTTAATTACTCATATCAACAAAATACATTTGTTTTTCGATAATCTAACCCATAAAAACTTCATGGTTAAACGTGCTTGTTATGCTCTTGTTATAGAGAGAGGCTCTTTTCCCTTGTTACAGACAGAGGCTCTTTTCCTTATGATACACTGCCTATATGTCTCTTGTATTCAATTTTAGAAATCATGTATCATTTGAATTCTTGTCCGTCTGCAATCAGTAGAACTGGCTAAATTATTGGTTGATATTTTTCATGCATGTTCTTCCATTTAGTAGATATTGTTTTATCTTTATAAAGACTACGTGATGAGAGTTGTGTTGATCTGATATAATTATGATGCATATTTTTGCAGCTGTCTCCTCTACAATAGATTTGTCATATTTTGACTTTCGGATGTTGTATTATGAAAAAATAACTAACAATAGTGGTCTATATCGCAGGCATTTTAATAGACAAGAAATAGACTATATTATAAAAATGAAACCTAAAGAAATGAATGAGGAGAATCTTAAATAGAATAGAAGAGAAAGTGGATTATATATTTTAGAAGCATAAAATCGAATGTGCAAAAGGGGAAGAAATAAATTAATAAAGAAATAGATAAATGAAAACAAATGGAACTCACGTCAATTAAAAAAGATAAAAAAATAATTAGAGACCATTTGAATCCACAACCAACATCATCGTCATCTTAATCAAAACAAATATCAAATTAATTAGATTTATTAGCTCATGCTTTAGAAACCTAAGAGTACTGTGAACGTGTTCCTGGACTAAGTTTAGGTTCTTGTTCATCTAAAATCTTTTGAAACAACCGTCATTGTCATAGCAGATCATCATCTTCAACTTCTCTTTTTTATTTAGAATTACAAACTCAATATTTTACCAATTTTTTCTTGTTTACCTGATTTTATGATTAATTTATTGCTAGCATTTTTCTTGATTTTGAAATGATTTTTTCTATTTCAAGTATCTTCACAAGTCAATAAGATGAAAATAATGATAACATTTATGTTGCAATATTATCAAGATCGGGTGGCCTCACATATTTGGGTGCATATAGAAATTAATAATAGGGTGAGGTAACTAATTATCTATTTAAAATTGATAATTGTTATTCTTGTCTGCCGAATAACTATAATAACAAAGAGCACAGTCTACTAAAACTCTAAACATTTTCATTATAGAATAATCTAAATTATATTTATTTAAGTTATATTTTTATATTATAATTTATGGATAATTTGATATGTTAATTATTATTTATTATTTTATTATTATTTATTATATGTTTATTATATTATTTTTATTAAGTATTATTCTTAGAAAGCCATAGGCCAACAATTCATAATAATTCTATAAATATAACAATTAGTATTCTCAGATACTCATTTTGGAAGACCTTTCTGAAACGAGCTTTTTTCGCATTTTCTCTCTTGTAGTGACAATGTGGTGAAAGGTGTTTCAGTCTTTTTCTTATTATTGTGGGGTTCAATTAGTAATTGCGGGGTCATCATACACACCAAGAAGAGTGACCCACCACAAAATTCGATCCACTAAAATTTTGGAGCTATATTCCGAATTGTCCGAGCAATCTGGAATTCATTAGAAAAACCCTTTTAGAAATTTCATTTTCTAATAATAAGTACATGGAGTGTTGTAAAATAAATAATTTAAAATAGTTAAAAACTAATCTCGAATTATGCATTTTAGAATATTTTTTATTTTTTATTTTTTGGAATGTGCAATTTTGAAAGGTTTTTATTACATTCAGGTATTATTTTCTGAAAATATAAGAATTTTAAATGATTATTTGTATTACTTCGCTATAATAAACAATTCCAAGGGTAAAAAGAAATTACCTCGAAATCACGTATGAATTGACTTCACATACGAAAAAATGTAACGTTCAAAGAAAATTAAACTAAGTTTGAAACTTCTTCTATGACATCATAATGATAATTGACACAATGTTTTGATTGTAATCTATATTGTTTCTATATTGGTTTGAGGGTGTATGTATAATACAACCCATTTCCTTAGTTTGTATGAGGTGGTCGATAACTCCACGTTTGTAAAGGAATTGTTCAATCTACGAATGTTTCTTTTGTTTCTTATCATGCCATTGTTTGATATCAGAATCTATCCTTGCCTTTACCCTGCTCTTGAATCCTGGATATGGTTCATATCCAAAACTAGATTGGAGGATCTGCGAAAGACAATAACATCAAATCCACCTTGTTTCACTTGTCAAAAAGACTCAAGTACAAACATAATTAGCAAACAATTACCTCAAGCACCACGAAGTAAGGAGCCATCAGAAAAGCTTGGGTAAGGTTGTCCAAGAGAGCTGGTGCACGTTTCTAAAGGAGACAAACAATGGTCAAAACATAATTGGAATGTAAAACCTCTGCATCGCGGATATAAGTAATGGAATAAATCCCTTACCTCAAACACACCGTGACCAATAAACTGTCCAGTCCAACATAACAACTGAGCAGCCAAAACAACCTGTGGATCGCCATCATAAACATGTTACAGATTTGAAAACGTACGAGTACGGCATTGTTTTCTTGTCTCTTACGAAATAGAAGATGCACTCACACGATGATCAAACAAAGGATGCTTTAAACATATCAAGTTAAGGACATGTATTTGACAGTCTTGAGGGCCATTGAATTGAATCTAGAGCATGGTTAGATTAAATTTCACAAACTCAAGTTTGAAAGAACTTCATTTTACAAACTGATATGGCAAAAACAACTCTTCTTTTGCTTTCATTTCAAAGCGAGTGTCAAGGTAAGATTAAGACAACACTCAATTTCCAAGGGGACCCAGTTGAAAACCAGACAAGCAATTCATTAGGCTCTCCCAACCAAAAACCAAAGATACCATCATCGTTGGTAGAAAACTAGCACTTCAAATATTATTCTATCTTTTCTATTATATAAAGACAACTTCTTTTCATAGCATTAGGATGAGCTGATGAGAAAATGAAAAAGAAATATTGAACTGAACAAAAAAGTCAACCAAAACCGAGCTTTTTTCACTCTTATACAGGAATAATGTTTGCTCCAGAACACAATTTCCTCACTGGCAAACTTCCAAGTTCTAAGAGTTGGGAAAATGCAGGAACAGGCATATCAGAAACATAACATTTAAGCATATCTATCAACAAAAACTACCATAAGAAGAACAGGCATTTGTCAATCAAAAAAACTCCAGGCGTGTGTATCTGTTTATCAGTCTAATTCTTCCTTCGCACAGTCAAACCACATCCAACATGCATTCATGATCAGTAAAGTACAGCGTGAATTCAAACACAACCTGAGACCCCAAACACCGAAACAAATGAAAGATAATTTGCCAACGGCCCACATACTTTTCTTTTTTCTTTTATTTTCCACAATCATCTTCTTTTCAAAACTCGGTCGGTCAAACATTAAATGGTTAAACATTAAAAGCTGACATATCTACCAGCAGAAGATCAAACAACAGTCATCCATGTGGTAAAATACCAGTCCCTTTCACTTCATCCATCTATGTGACGAATATAAATTGGAATTATGGAGGCTCCTTGGGGAGGAAACAGCATTTAATTCAGCAACCAAACTTCGTACAGAGAAGAGAATAAACTTAAAGAAACCAGTTGAAAAGAGTGACAGAAATACATAACACATAAACACATAAAGTGAGCCCCAAATCAAAAAGACTTTATTTTTAAGGGTATTGGTGATTTAGTATTTAGTACCTTCCAGGCGAGCGAATAGCCGAGGTGATTGGCGACAAAACTGGAAGCGACCCAGCAGAAGAAAGTGAGAAAAGCAGTGAAAGAACCAGCCTTTGTATCCAAGGCCATGTAGAAGAGAGCGTAGAAGACGGTGGCGAAGAAGCCCCAATTGAGAACCAGCACCGGGGGAAGGAACCCTAAGGAGAGAAGGGAAGGGGTGAAGTAGAGGATGATTTGGGCGGTGAAAAGGATGGGCCAAACAAAGAGGATGTGGATGCCCACGTTGATGGGGTTGCTGTGGTAAGCGCCATAGAAGGCGAAGTGCTTCTCTAGATCCAACAAACCCATTTTTGAGTCTGAATTTTTGATGAATGGTTGGTGAGAATTGGAGGATGAAAAGTTTGTTATAATAAGTTTTTTGGGTTCAATGGGTTGAGAGAAGAAAGTTGTTGTTGAAGTGTGAAACCATGTGTTGGGGTAGGCTGTATTTGAAGGTTGATTCAGAATTCTGGATGAAAACGCTGTTTTTCTTCTTTCCACGGCACGGGGCATGAACATGCCCCTGCTGACCTGGAGCCACACGCAATTGTTTGTGCCCAAGAACATCCTTTTTCCATCACAACCTCAATTCAATCCTTTCACTCAAATACTTTTCAAGGAAGGAAAAAAGACAAACCAACAAATCTACCAGGCCCCATCATTGTTTAATGTTGTCAAATATATTAATAACGTTAAATTTATGTCATATATTTTTTAATTTTTTTCAATTTTATTTAGTTTTTTATACTTTTTAAATTTAAATTTAATTTTTTTTTTCTAATATTCTTAAAACATTAATTACGCTATCAGGTAATAAATGGGTAAAATTTGTCATTAAAAAACAATTTTTTCTAAATAATTAAATGTGACTAAGGCAACTATAGAAAAATTATATTTTTAATAATTTATTATTTTCTTTAACTTTTTGTTTAATGATGCATATTGTTTTATTATTTTAAAGATAATACTATATTGTACTTATCAATATCCTTACATAGTTGGAAATAGCAGTAACTTGTGATTTTTTTTAATTGAAAGCGTTTAATTAGGAGATTATAATTGTATAAAAATAATTAGAGTCTAAATTATGAGTAATTAAAATTAAAAGACTAAAAGGGTTCAAAAAATAGAGACTAAAATTAACAATTTACAAATATACAATCATAATATAAATTAAGCCAAAATAAGTTTATAAAAAGAGAATTTGAATTTGAAAATTAGAAAAGTTGGAGATGGAACTGTGATAATGAAATGGGAGTAGTAAACCATATATAACGTTTTGCTTAACTCAAGTACCCAGGCAGTGTACCATAGAAAAGGCAAGTGAACACAAACATAAAACTTACTAAATAGTTTAAATAAATGAAAGGGAAAGAATTAATTATTTTCCTGAATTAACACCGCCACTTAATTATATTTCTTACACAAAATATCAAAAGATATATACATATAATTTTAATTTTGAAAATTACACAAAAGATATATTTCTTACACACTAAACGTATATTAATTATTCATGTTAAATAAAAATTTATTAAGAATCCTTGGATATGCTAATAATTCAATAAAATTCTTTAAATATAATATTATTTGGTGTTCATGGATGATTACATATATCATAAGTTTCCTTTATGTATAACATATATTTCACTTTTATCTAATCTTTATCTTTAAAAATGATGACATATTTTACTTTTATTTCATCTTTATAAAGATGAGAGAGAGTAGAGTATAATAAGTACATATTTAACCATGTAAAAACAATGCATACAGTCATGAGTTCAACGTTTAACAATTGAATATTTAATGTTAAAAATGACTAGTGATAATTTTGTAAATAAATGTAATTATTAATCGTTGTTTAGAATTATAAAACGTCGAAGCCCAATTCAACGTTCTATGATGGTAATTATTTAAAGTAGTGCGTCATTCTTTTTCTTCCTTATTTTAAACCACAGTACATGAGTTTAAACCACAGTACATGAGTACGTTGAATTCTGAAGGGGCTTCGACATATTATTTTTCAACCAAAAGCCAAAAAGTAACCCCTTTTTAATTCTTTTCTCTTCTTTCGTTCAAACCACATATAATACGTTGAAGTTTATAGGGATTCAATGTACTATTTTTCAGCCAGAAGCCAAAAAGTTGTCCCTTTTTAATTCTTTTTTCTTTTTTCTTTTAAACTACCAATAATACGTCGAATTATGTAGGGGTTTCGACATATTATTTGTTAACTAAAAGTTTCTCCTTTTTAATTTTTTTTCTTTTAAACCATCACTAGAGCGTCTAATCTGCATGGGGCTTCGACGTTATAGGCATTGGAGTGGTTGGATGCATTAATTGAGTGCTGTTATCAAAATCCTAAGAGATCTATTATAGAATGATGTTTGAACGTCGAATGTTTGAACGTCGAATGTTCCAGCGTTAGACGTCAAAAGGTTAGTGAATTCAATAAAAATTTTAGCGGGAGATTGAAAATTCATTCACTTTATCTTAGCGCACGAAATCATCTTCTCTTCTCAAACTTTTCTCAAACGAAGTTTGATGACCATCACATGTAATCTTTCTTCAATTTGATACAAATGCGTGTTAATTAACTATATTTATGTATGATATTCGTTTGTCTTGACCGATTATTTTCATGTTCTTGTCCTTCATAGGCGCATTCTGCTTTCTCTCTCACGGGTGACGACATTTTATTCCGACGAACCCACATTTTGAAGGATATTTTTCTTTTTCTTTTTGAAGAACTTATTTGTTGAACTTGTTTGTTGTTTTTTTTTTGAACTTGTTTGTTGTTGTTTGGTTGAACTTGTTTGTCGTTGTTGTTTAATTGAACTTGTTTGTTGTTGGTTATTGTTGATACTATATTACACGTTCATTGTTCATGCTTTATAAAATACCAAAAACTGAAATTTGTTGTTTTCCTGCTTTTTAGGTCTAGTAGAATTGTAAAAAACATCACAATTAATTAAAAAAAATGATTAACGTTGTATATTGACAAAATTCGATGCTACTTTAACGTCAAATTTTTTAAATTTAACATTAATTTAATGTCTCTGGATATGACGTAGACCTTAAATTCGACGTGAAAAATCTAAAATATTCGATGTTGTTCGTTCCTTGTTTTATCTATAATATAAAAAATAATATTTATTTTTGCATCGATATAAAATTTGTATGTTATTTCATTTCAATTAAATAACACTTTGTTAATACACACACCATATATATATATATAAACCAAATACATGGTCGAAATTGTTTCAAATAAATTGTTACACCTAACGCATTAAGTACTAATGTAGACATTCACATACAAAAGATTAAGTTTTAAATAAAATACTAATGTGATACTTAATGAAAATCATACGTGTATTAATATGACTTCTTAATAAAATAAAATAAAATAAACCATGAATACCCTAATCTAATGTTACGTCTTTTAATTATGCGTTGAATTTTTGGTTGTTATTTGGTTTACATCATATCATAGCTCTTACGGTATGTTGACATTTAGTATGTCATCAGCACTTATCCTAAGTTATGCATATTAATATAAGAATTAGATTGAAGAAGAACTTTAATTAAGTTTCAAATATTTTATAAATTTAAATACTTTTAATTAAACTTAAAATTGAGATACCGTCAAAAGTCGGCACTGAAATGTTAAATTAGTGCTTAGTTCAAAGTAGTTGAGACTTTTTTTTAAAAAAAAAAAAAACTAAGCAAGTAAAAGCAGACGTGAGATTTACGTTAACTGATTCTGGAAGTTAAATGTTTGCAAGTTGAACATAGATTACTCGAAGGTTAATGTTTGGAATGAAAAGGATATTCATGAATGAGGACAATAGGGTCATTTTGATGAATTGTTGAGTAATATTCCAACCAGACCAAACTGTTGGAATTATGTGCTTGAAACTGAAGGGTGGTTCTTCTTTGTGCTCTTATCCACTCTATCCCAATATGAAAGGACCATAGCAGCATCCACTTTTTGTGCACTTTTTGCTCAAAGCAATGGCTGAAGCTGTTATGGGTTTCACCCTTTTCAAATCACATAATCTTGGCTCATCTCTACAAACAAGGAGGTTTCAAATGAACCATTCTTCAAGACTGGTAAAATGCTCCTTCAATATCCATTTTCATCACATGTTACACGTTCAAAGATGAACCAAAAAATTAAGCTGTTTTTCTCTTTTGCAGCATTCAAACTCTACCCTTTTTTCCAACAGACCGTGGCAGGTACGTATAGTTCATGTTGAAAGTTCAAACCAAGTTTACTGTATTTAACCTTAGAGCATATGGATTACACTTGAATTCACAAAATTTATGTATTTGAAACCAAATTTTTTTTACCATGTTGCACGTTATGTATTTGTAAGAAGGTGTCAGAGGGACAGAGCAAAAGGGCATCTTTGTGTAAAGTGAATGGCTTACCAGATTGGCCACTTATGGCAGTTATAGTTGAACACATGGAAGGACAGAGAGATTTGATCACTACTAAAACAGTTTCCCATCTTAGTGATCAAGCAATAAAGAATGTTTGTAAGTCTCAACTACCAAACTCTGTTCATTAATTTCTCTTGTTCTTTTTCTCTCCTATAGGAATTTCAATTTTGATTTCTTATTGGTATATTTTTTCTGTTTTAGACACTTGGTACATAATGTTCACCGTTTGGGGAGGCTTATTCTTTGGTTCAATGAAGGTAATAAATCAAGAGACTTGTATGGATGTTTAATTTATTTATTGTAATATTTCTTTGTTTGATATGATTTTAGGATCCATATTACGACTCTGAAGCATATAGGGGAGATGGAGGAGATGGTACCGGCAACTGGATCTATGAGAAGGTAATCCTTTTAATGACTAATTACTATTAGGAAAACGTGTTTTTAATCATTTTATAATATAACTTTTTTACAATAATTTACTTAATAATTCGTGATTGTTTCCTTTTAAATATTCAAACTAATAAAATAGTAATACATGAAGATGACATTAATTGATTTTTGGTCATGAATATTTAATGAGTGTCGTTATATATATGCAGCAAGAAATGATGGAAGCAGAAGCCAGGGAAGCTCTGTGGAGGGAAGAGTTGATTGAGGAGATAGAAGAAAAGGTTGAAGGGTTGAGAGAACTTGAAGAAGGTGCCAAGAAAGAGGAACTAGTCAAGTGATATGCATGCATACTTTTGCTTCCACCCATTCTCCCTTATTGTATATATAAATTATGATTAACTTCTTATGCTTCAAATGCAATGCTAAATCACAGTATAAATCAATGTGTGGATTTTATTCCTATTATTATTATTATTATTATTATTATTATTATTATTATTTAACTATTTTATTCATATGTAGTTGATTGACTGAGACTACATAAAAAGAACACAATATTATATATGCATATGATTTTCTTCTGTAAAACATTGAGACAATTTGAAGGCTATTACATACCTAAAATTAGTTATTTTCTTTGAGACAATTTATCTTTCATCATATAATATTTTTCCATACTGATTTAATTTTATATTTAGACTTTCGATTCATTTTAGTTTTTATAATTTTTTATTTAATTAAATCCTTAATTTTATAAAAAAATTTAATTAAGTTTTTATTTTTGTAAAAAAAGACTCATAACTTCTTCTATGATTAAATTAATGTTAATGTTATTTGGAAATATATCACATATCAAAATTTTGACTCTATCAAGTATCAAAATATCTTTTATTTATAAGATGTCATGTGTCAAAATATTGTGCAAAATAATATAACTTTTGACATACATGTAACATTTCTAAATAGTATTAAGACTAGTTTAGCAAAAGATATCATAATGAGTTTTTTTACAAAAGTGTTTAATTTAATAAAAAAACAAAAACAAATATAAAAATCAAAACAAATCAAATATCTAAAAATTTTCATAAGAACTCATTTAAAACACCGGTATACAAAAACCACTTTCATCAAAATTAATTTCACCCAACTCTGAAATAATTATTTTATTGTAACTTACCTCTTTTCTTTTAAATCCATTAACTAAATTCTTTTAAACTTAAAAAGTGACCCTTTGATAAAATGTTGACTCTCTTTAACAAAATTATCTTCATCACATTGCGTTATTGGCTTATGTGAATAATTCTTTCAACATTAACATTTCAGTTGCTCCTTTCTTTACCTATATTTCCATCTTCATTTCTTTTGTTTCGAGCTATTCAATCTTCGTTCTATATTTTGCATTTATAAATCATCACTCAAATGATTTTTGTCAATTATCGTTTGCTGTAGCTTTGTCACATTATAGACATCCTTAGTAGAAGTCCTAATATTTCTTATTACATTAGTATATGGAATGAATTTGACATCAATTATTTTCGGGTTCTATTTTGGTTCTCCAACATAAACATGTCAAGACGAGGAAGAGAGATTTTAGGCCTCAGTTCTTAACAGAAGAATATTCTTCATAGATAAGCTTCAGTTCTAGAAGCAACCTAAGTCTATATATAACATAAAATGAAAATTTAAAATTATTTAAATGCATGAATAGAGTGTGGTTTGAACAATGGAATGCAAAAATGGGAGGTGATAAGTGTACATGATGGGCAACACAATGGAAGAAGGCGTGAGCGATGCCTGAACAATGGAAGGAGAAGGCATGAGCAATGGACCAAGGCATCATCAATGGATTAAGGTGTGACCTGGACAAACATATGACGAAGACCAAAGCACATCACTATGTATCTCATAATTTCGAACAAACATTAAACAAACAAACAAAATGTGAGAAAAAGGAAAACGAACCTCCAAACAACAAAAGATGGTTCGTGAGAGGAGAACAAGATGTTTCATGAGAAAAGGAGACGAGAACAAGATGTTTCTCGACGACCAACAATGCAATAGAGAAGGGCTTCGCGTAGAGAGAAGGCCGACAATGACCTATTCAATTGTAATGGTGAAGGGAAAGTGTGAGTTTTTGCAAGTGCAAAAGAGATATAAAGGTTCTATAGCGACGCAATGCTGTGATAGGAAAGTAAATTTTCTAAAAACTGAATCCTAGATAGAAGGATAGGCTTCGGTTCAACCAAAATCTTTCTCTCATAATTTAAAAAATACTACCGCATTTTTTAAGACTTCTTTTTGCTTAAAAATAAAACATATAAGACGAATTTAAAAACTATTTCTACACTAGTATTACTTGGGTACCATGTGTTCTCCAACTCAAAAATCTTGACCTACAATTAATTGCAATAAATATCATCAATTGTCAACTATTTTATTATGTATCGCAACTCCAAACTACCAACACCACCTAAACTTGTGTTCAAGTAGTTGGTGCATTTACAAAAAAAAACATGTATATAATATATAACCTACTTTGCCTTAAAGTGATTTATTCAAACAATGGCCGAAATTGATGGGAAAAGACCAAAACAAATATAACAACTTGGCAAAGAGTAATAACACAGCGAAAATTCAATCCCTCTTCTTGCGAGAATCTGCGAGGAGCACCAAACAAATAGAACAAAAAATAGAATCCAAAACACAAAGAGACACCAACAATTTTTAAGGTGGAAAACCCCTCAATGCAAGGGTAAAATCCACGAGTCGTCCAGACCAAAGAAAAATCCACTATGATCAATAATAGGGTACAAAAGAGTCTCCAATAATAATACCAAAAGGTATTTTCAATAAGTCAATTTAACTAAGCACAAATGCTTACAAATGAGAACAAAGAAGATGAAAATTCTCCAAAACAGAGCTGCTAGTGCGAGACCGATTTCTCCCAAACTAGACATCTGATTAACGATCCGAACGGTCACAATGAAGAACCATATGTCTGGAACATATTGTCCAAAACTCAGCTCGATCCAACGGTGAACGATTTCACAGCAATGAGAACACCAGTGCAGGTTTAGGGTTATGCAGGAATGACTTTCTCTCTTTCTTTTTCTCTCAATTGGCTTTTCCCTTTCTTCAAATGACTCTCATGTGCTCTACTAATCTGACCCATCTCAATTTAACCTAATGAGACATAATGGACCACACTATTTGGGCCTATTCTCCACATAGGAAGGGAGCCCAATAACCTAACAAATCTCCCCCTCACGACTATGTGGAGATATTCGCCAAACCGGCAATCTCACAACAAACTTCAAACTTTCCTCTCGGTAATGCCTTGGTCATTATATCAGCACCATTATCATTTGTATGAACTTTAGCCAATTCCAACAACTTAGCATCCAAAACATCACGTATCCAATGATACCTCACATCAATATGATTGGATTTAGAATGAAAAGTTGGATTCTTACCAAGATGAATAACACTTTGACTGTCACAATACAAGTATTTACCTTGCACAAAACCAAGCTCCTGCAAGAATTTCTTCACCCATAACAACTCCTTACATGCTTCAGTAAGTGCAATAAATTATGCCTCAGTAGTAGACAACGCCACACACTTTTGCAACTTTGATTGCCAAGCCAAGGCTCCCCCTGCAAACTGAATCAAATAGCCTGAAGTGGACTTTCTGGAATCAATGTCTCCAGCCATATTTGAATCTGAATAACCCGCCAAAGTAGGCTTATCACCTCCAAAACAAAGCCTCAAACCACTAGTACCACGAAGATACCTCAAAATCCATTTCACAGCATTCCAATGCTCTCTACCTGGATTTGACAGAAATATGCTAACTGTACCAACAACGTGTGCAATATCAGGCCTTGTACATACCATTGCATACATCAAACTACCCACCGTAGAAGCATAAGGAACTTTGCTCATATCTATCTTCTCAACTTCATTTGAAGGACTTTGTTTAACACTCAACTTAAAATGAGTAGCAAGAGGAGTACTTACAACTTTAGCATTCTCCATTTGGAATCTTTGCAACACCTTCTGAATGTAGTGCTCCTATGATAGCCAAAGTTTCTTCTCTTTTCTATCACGAGTGATACTTATACCAAGAATCTTCTTAGCAACTCCCATGTCTTTCATGGAAAATGACTCGCTTAGTTGCTTCTTCAACCTGTCAATTTTGGATACATCTTTTCTAACAATAAGCATGTCATCAACATATAGCAACAATATAATGAAATCATTCTTAGAATTTTTTTTGACAAAAACACAATGGTCAGAAGTAGTCTTCTTGTAGCCTTGCTCACACATAACAGACTCAAACTTCTTATACCACTGCCTGGGAGCTTGCTTCAAACCATATAGGCTTTTTCGTAGCCTACACACATAGTCTTCCTTGCCTTCAACAAGAAAATCATCTGGTTGCTTCATGTAAATCTCTTCCTCTAAATCACCATGAAGGAAAGTTGTCTTCACATCCATCTACTCAACCTCCAAATCAAGAGTAGCAGCTAAACTTAACACAGTTCTGATGGATGTCATCCTCACCACAGGTGAGAAAATCTCATTGAAGTCAACACCCTTTCTTTTTCTGAAGCCTTTCACCACTAATTTGGCTTTATATCTGGTAGATGTAGAATTGCTCTCTTGCTTCACCCTGAAGATCCACCTGTTCTCTAAGGCTCTCTTACCCTTAGGCAACTTCACCAAGTCATAAGTGTGATTATCATGCAGAGATTTCAACTCATCCTGCATTGCATCCAACCACTTTTGCTTTTCTTCACTTTCAATGGCCTCCTCACAACATTCAGGTTCTCCCTCATCAGTCAACATCACATACTCATTGGTAGAGTACTTCTTAGAAGGTTGTTTTGGCATGTCATATCTTCTGGGTTGAGCTTCAAGTAGCTCAGGTACATCGCCAAGACTCTCCTCATGTTCCTCTTCATCAACATTATCAATAGGAACATCCAAGCTATCTCAACCTGTTGATTATCAATATCACCATGTTGTTCATTATCATGAACATCAATATCCAAATCATTAACAGACAACCGAATTGGATCAACATCAGCCACATTACCATTTTCCTTAGGTGTAGACTTCTCCACCTTATCAATATCTTCAATGGTTTGATCTTCCATGAATTGCACATCACAACTTCTAACAACTTTCTTCTCAACGGGGTCATACAACTTGTAGCCAAATTCATCCTGACCAAAACCAATGAAGATGCATTTCCTTGTCTTCACATCCGACTTGGATCTTTCATCCTTTGGAACATGAACAAATGCTTTACAACTGAAGACACGCAAATGATCATAAGTAACATTCTTGTCAAACCAAATCTTGTCTGGCACCTCAGAGTTCAAAGCAACTACAGGACTTAGATTAATAATATGCACTGTTGTAAACAATGCCTCACCCCATAAATGCTTAGGCAATTTTGCTTCAGAAAGCATACACCTAACTCTTTCAATCAATGTCCTGTTCATCCTCTCCGCTAAACCATTCAGCTGAGGAGTTTTGGGAGGAGTCTTCTCATGTGCAATACCATATTGTCTATAATAAGCATCAAATGGTCCACAATACTCACCACCATTATCAGTACGAATGCGCTTCAGCTTCTTGCCTGACTGCCTCTCAACCAAAGCATGGAATTCTTTAAACTTGTCCAACACTTGGTCCTTTCTCTATAGTGCATAAACCCAAAGCTTCCTAGAACAATCATCAATAAAAGTAACAAAGTAAAGTACACCACTAAAAGACTTTACCTTCAACGGGCCACAAACATCAGAATGCACCAATTCAAGCAACTCTGACTTCCTGGAGGGAGGATGCTTCTTGAAAGATACTCTGGTTTGTTTACCAGACATGCAGTGAGAACATTTCTCCAACTCTACATTCTTCAATCCTGAGAGAACATCCTTTTTAGCTAAACAATTAAGTCCATTTTCACTGATATGCCCAAGCCTTCTGTGCCACAAAGATAACTCCATATACACGGCATTCACACTATCTTTAGCAACCAAAGCTTTTGTCCAGTAAAGCTTAGAGTTTTTCTCCCCTTTAGCCACAATCAAGTTACCTTTGGTGAGCTTCAACTTTCCAGAACCAAAGTGATTATCATATCCACCATCATCAAGTACCTGCACAGAAATCAAGTTAAAGCGAACATCTGGAGCATGTTTAACTCCTATAAACAGCAACTACATACCCATGTTGGTTTGCAAGTGAACGTCACCAACACCAATAACCTTAGACACCCCATCATTACCCATCTTCAATACTCCAAAATCACCAGGTGTATAAGATTTGAAGAACTCTTTCCTGGATGTAACATGCAGTGTAACACCACTATCAATTATCCACATGCTCTCATCAGATACAAGATTAATAATGTCATAATCACGAAGACAAACAAGGTCACCACATGTAGTAGTAGTAACACGATCACCATCATCATTATCTCTTTCTCTTTGCTTACCCTTTTTGTCTTTGTTTTCTTTCTTCCACAATAAACAATTCTTCTTTATATGCCATGTTTTGTGACAATAGTGACACTCCACATTCTTGTACCGAGACCTGGACTTGCTCCTGCTTTTATCTCTACCACTGTTTTGTTCTTTCTTCTGGTTTCTCCCCCTATTCTCTGTAATAAGAAATTCTTAATGAGATGAAGTACCTTGTGTCTTCCTTCTCATCTCCTCATTAAGAGCACCACTTTTTGCCATTTGCAAAGAAATATCACCATTAGGGGTAGCACTTATCATAGAAACCCAAAATGTCTCCCACGAATCCGGTAAAGAGTTTAATAGGAACAAACCCAATAGATCATCATCAAATTTTATACCCATTCCTGCTAGTTGATCATAGCGTCCTTGAAATTCACTCAAGTGATTTGAAACAAGAGTTCCTTCCTTGTACTTTAACTCCACAAAATTTTTCAGTAAGTACAATTTATTAGTCCCAGACTTAGAAACATACAAGGACTCAAGCTTATCCCATAGGCTTCTCGCATGTGTCTCATTAGCAACAAAATTATAAACATTATCATCATCAAACTGCCTGATAAATCCACATACCTGTTGATGTTCAAAATCTCATTCTTCATCTGACTTGGATTCTGGCTTATTGGAAGCAAAAACAGGAAGATGCAAATTTTTCACAAATAGAAAGTCCTTCATCTTTCCTTTCCATAGATGATAATTTTCTCCATTTAAAGGAATCAATTTTGTATGTGCCTCCATCATTCACGCAAACTAAACAGTCCCTTAACCAAAGAGCTCTGATGCCACTTTGATGGGAAAAGGGCCAAAACAAATATAACAACTTGGCAAAGAGTAATAACACAGCGGAAATTCAAACCCCCTTCTTGCGAGAATCTGCGAGGAGCACCAAACAAATAGAACAAAAATAGAATCCAAAACACAAAGAGACACCTACAATTTTTAACGTGGAAAACCCCTCAATGCAAGGGTAAAAACCATGAGTCGTCCAGACCAAAGAAAAATCCACTATGATCAATAATAGGGTACAAAAAAGTCTCCAATAATAATACCAAAAGGTATTTTCAATAAGCTAATTTAATTAAGCACAAATGCTTACAAATGAGAACAAAGAAGATGAAAATTCTCCAAAACAGGGCTTCTGGGGTGGGACCAACTTCTCCCAAACTAGACCTCCGATTGACGATATGAACAGTTAGAATGAAGAACCATATGTCTTGAAGCAAAAATCAGCTCGATCCAACGGTGAACGAATTCACAGCGATGAAAACACCAGTGCAGGTTTAGGGTTATGCGGGAATGACTTTCTCTCTTTCTTTTTCTCTCAATTGGCTTTTGCCTCTTTTCAAATGACTCTCATGTGCTCTACTAATCTGACCCAAAAGTTTTATAGAAATGTCGCTATTTGAAAAGGTTATAAAAAAACCGCTAACACTAATTAGAGTTTAAAAACCATCAATATTTACAGGAGTACTAATAGGGGTTTGGAAAACTGCCGCTACTTACCGGCGAGGTTTGGAAAATTTCCACTACTAACTAAGGTTCCAAAATTGTCAGGAATGCAAATTAGGCATTGAATGGAAGAATTGAACACTAACTAGTTTTCTTAGTTATAAAATTATTGACTGAAAAAATGCAACACTAAATAGTAAATCTACTTAGTGTTAAAAATAATTCGTGAATGAATAAAACACTAAGTAACATACGTACTTATTTATTGGATTAAACATGTTTCAATCCAATTTTGAGAAGCTGAACAAAATATTAATTTAAAAAACTAAATTGTAATAATAATAGTTTTTTACTTATGATGGACAAAACCAACTTAGACTTCTTCGTAACTTCTATATTTCAATACTTAAACTGCTCTTTTAAAGCAAAAGGTACGATTAATGAATGTAACAACCAGGTCAAAACTTATAAAAATCTATGACAACCAAATTCACGACAAAACACCACCTATAATTCATCCATATAGTAATAACTACCACATTTTATAAACCATATCTTATATTACTGTTGTCAAAATGGGTCATCTGGCCTGATCCGGCTCAACCCACCACTGGTTGGTCACTTAGTGAGCCAATCTGACTCATTTATTAGCGAGTAAAAAAATTTGAATTCGGCCCGACCCAGTGGGTTAAACGGATTGGCTCACTGACTCACTTAATTACAATTTTTTTTAAATAAAAAAGTACAAACTTTTTGTAATTCAAATCTAAATAAATTTCAATCCCAAAATGATGTTAAACTCAAGACAATTCAAAATAATAAAAATAGTACAAAATAATCTTTGTTGGTATACAGTCATGGTGAGTGAGGAGAATATCTTTTCAGGATTTCTTAAGATAATAAATTAATAAAATAAAATTAGGTGGGTTGGTGAGCTTTGACTCACCACGGATTCAACCCGGATGAGCTGGATTTAACCGAATTGAAAATTGATTGTATAAAAAAGTACATTTTTTTCAAACTCAACCCAGCTCAAATCTATGGTGAGCCGAATTAGCCCACGGGTTGTAACTCATTTTCATAACTCTATCTTATATCCATATTCCATACAATGTACACAAAGTAATAATAATTGTCACAGTTAAATCTATAAATAAAGTCACCATACAAAATCACTTTTGAATTAATAAACATGCTTATAAAAATTTAGAGAAAATAAATTAATATTGTACAAACAGAAAAGTTCACACAAAGTTGAGGTATAGGAATCATCATCAAACATTTAGGGTTGGGTACAGATTAAAGTCTGTGATAACTTACACACTCAGTTATTATCATTCTGCAACTTCAAAGTTCCTAGCATTTAAGTTATATTATTCTACCTCTTTAGTTATTAATTAATAACAAAATCAAATGGACCCAATTAACAAAATGGCTGGGGAATGTAGGTTACAGTCACATTAGTCCCCCCCACACAGTTAATTCAATATGATATAAATATTTTCACTGGATGACAACTAATCAGTACACAGTTAATGCACTTCAACTAGATTTTCTAACCACATTTTTAAATCTAATTTCATAAAATGGACTTTCTTTAGGCTCAGGTAATAAAAAGATTACATTTTCATCCTGTTTTTGTTGTAAACACAAACGTAGGAATGAAATACTGCACTGAACTCCAAGGCCTCATCATCATACACATATAACTCAACAATAGTGATAAAATCAAATGAAGAAATATAGACAAAAGAGCCATGCAGTTCTCAGCAACAGAACCAGAAGACAGAAGTCTAAAGGCGAAATGGAGAAGAAGAAACAGAGACACACTACGAATAAAATAATTAAGGATTGGAATGGAGAAAATATTTTCACGATTAGCGATGATTATCTTCAAAACTATCAAAAATTTATCTAAAGAAACTTAACGATTTCTTCTTAAAACTGCCAGAAACTTATTGAAAAAAATTTAAAATCAAAACTTAACAACAATTTCATACCAAAATCGTTGGATATTTATTTAATAAAATGAAAACTTAACTGCAGTCTAGTAAAAACCGCTGGAAGTTTTAAAATCACCGAAAATAAACATCTCGTGTAATATATTATATTATTTTTGTAATGTGATTTATAAAGATACTTATGTTCAGCTTAGACTGTATATATTCCTTAACCATGGTTCATCATCATTATCTCTGCTTTCATATATGTTTCATAATTATCTCTTAATGAATTTTAGACAGATTATTGAATTAAAACAGCAATCTACATGGGAAAAAGTTGTTTTTACTAATTATATGTTATCCAACTCCAAAGGATCTGAAAATATCTCCTCAACATCTATCTTTTCATGATGATATTATCATATTTCATCAGGATATATAATTATCCAATACTCTATGGTCATCAAACTCCTATTGAATAAGTGTAAAATTTTGCATTAAATTAGGATACAAGTTTTTTTTTTCTTTTTATTTTAATCAATCACCTGAAAAGGACATAATGTCTTTGCAGAGAATAATGCAGCCCAGAGACAGAAAATTTCTTTTAAAATAGTTAATATATTTATTTTAAAGTACTAGAAATGTATGGTGATAAAGTTAAAGTATGAAGGTTGGAGAGAATCCATGTCAATTTCCATTCATCGGCAACAGTTATCCTTTGTTTGATGAGGAACAGAAGGATTCTGGGATATTTTCAAACCGAACCAAAGGTGTTATCCAAGAAAGGATTACACAGAATATTGGTGAAAACATTGAAGAGGCAATTAAGCTCTCACAATCATTGTTTTCTCCAAAAATATTTTTTTACACAACTAATTTTTTTACATTCATTTAATATTATACTTTCTTATTTTTTACTTTTTTTTCTTTCTTAAAAAAATACATAATATTATATTTTTATAACTATTTTACAATGTAAAAATGTATCACGATGCGATACCATTTGCTATTCAAACCACTCACCTTCTACAAGTGATGTCACAACACCACTTACACCTTACTCTTTTCCTGCCAAGTACCTAAATCTGTGATAACATAGGTTCTTCATATTCAAGCGTTTTCTACTTTTAAACCAATAATCCTTTTAGTTAACTAAATTTTATGATTTATTTTACTATTCTTAAACAATTGTTTTTATTACCATCTTTAATACAATTTCTAATACCATTCTGCAAATAGATATACAACTTTATTTTGTGATAATTTTACTTTTTAATGAATGAAAAAACAATTTGAACCTTTAAGACTGACATCGAAGACCACATAACTTTATCAACATTGATTTGGTGGTAGCCCTTTTCTCCCTGAGATGGTTTCACTCATTTACCAGTCAACTTTATAGGCAGTCATTTCTGTCCAAATCTAATGAAAAACCAATTGTTAGGACTTGCGCATGTATCATCTTTAGACCTTGACAATTTCTTATCTTCTGTTTGTATCTTTCTTCTCTAATTAGCATTTGTATTTCAGTGTTACTCTTCCTTCCAAGGAGACGACAGTTAAGTGTTGTGATGAGCTTGATCAGGTGGCTAAGGAAAAATGATTTACTTTGCTTTACAATAGAAGTTTCACAATTTTGGATCGATAGTTGGTGCGTTTATCCAAATTTTAGGTTAATTTAATTATTGGTGGTGTTTCTTATCCAACAAATGGCAGCTGCCATGTTTAGGGTCATTTATGGAGCGTGCAGAACAATGATTATATAAGGCTTAATATTTTTTTTCCCTTGAAAGAGAGAAAATGTTCAAAGTAGTCTTATTTTTTTTTTAAAAGTTGGAAACGGTTTTAAGTTGTAAGAAAATGGGTCAAGTTAATTTTTTTGTTTCCAGTATAAAAAATATAACAATGTAGGTGTCCTTGGACAAGTTGTCCAATTGTTGTCATTGCATGACATTGTGAGGTTAAATGACGAGTAAAATTTAAATTAAAAAAATATATTTTGACAGAGGGTTAAAAGAAAAGGGACTCCTTGCTCTGCGTTAAAGAAGATGCAGATGTTGATGGCGCGATGAAGACTAACGATGAAGGGTTTGCTTGCAGGTTCGAAGAGTTTGATGCGCTGATGGCGAATCTTGGTTGGGTGATTTTTGTGAGAGGGTTGAGCGTTTTTTTATTTGCGATGAACTTGCGATTAGGGTTCCTGAACTAGGGTTTTCTGTCCTACGATTAGTGTTCATGTGGAATTTGGTTTTCGCAGGTTCTTGGTGGCTATGGATGAGGCTCGATTTGGGCTTCTTTAGGTCTCTGCGGTTTCTTGCAGATTTCGAAGGAGGAGATTGGTGAAGGAGCTCGCGTTTTGGTTACCATGGAGAATATTGCGATTGGGTTTTGTGGTGAAGGAGATGCACGATTTGCTCGTAGATTTGGGATTACAGGTTTCACTGTGGTTGAATCGCAAGGAAGGAGATGAAAATTGGCTATGGTGGCTGGCCGTGATTGCTCGCGGTTGTTGATGGAGTTCACATGGTTGTTTTTGAGTTTTGTCGAAAGTCTGGCAAAGAAGATGACGGTGGTTTTTTGGTTTCGTTGCGATGGCACAAGGAGGAGGAAATTGTGACCTGGTTGTTAGGAAGAAGCTGGTAGCCTTAGTGGTGGTCTGAGATGTTGACGGCGGCGGTTTGTGGCTCTAACATTTTTGGAGGTGGAAGATGAAGCTGACGTGGCAAGCAATTTTTTTTTAATTCAAAATTGACACGTCATATTACCTCAGTGTGCCAGAAATGATAAAAAGTTGACAACTCATTAAATTTTGGCCAAAGAGACAGCTGCACCGTTAGATTTTTGACGCCATAAGAAAAATGATTAATTTGACTCGTTTTTCCACAACTTGGGACCGTTTCTAACTTTTTTAGAAAAGTAGGACCACTTTGAACATTCCTCCTCTTTCGAGAGATCAAAAGAGGTATTAAACCATTATATAACTAACACTAATGGTTCCCTCATACTCTTTGTTTTCTTTTCTTGGAGGTTTTGCTTCAGGTAACTTAATCAATTAGACTTCTAGAATGAAACATTTTAAAAAGTTTGAAAATGATGATATGATTTGCCTCTTAAATATGTTTTTCAATATTATGTATTTTTTTTATATTTACATTAATAAATGTAATTTATCTTAAATTATTGATAAAACTAATTTTAATTAATTTTTGTGTATTTAATAAATTTTTATATATTTTTATTTCTTATTATAAAAAATAGATTTTATTAAATTAAAAAATCGTAAATGTAGATGGATAATTATAAATAATATAATACAAAAATAACCATTACAATTTACATGATTTTTTAGTGTTAAGATATTATAAATAACTTAAGCCAAATAAAATAACAAAAATAAATAATACAAATGAAGGTTTTAAATCCATGTAATAAAATAGTTGTAAATAAATGAGGTTTTAAACCTTCACAATATATCATTAGGAGAGGTTAAAAATTTCTACAATATAAATAAGATAGCAAAGGTTGTTATTAATCTCCATAAAAAGGTTGTGGTAAATATATTTGTAGAGGTTTAAAAAACACCCACAAATTAATTTGTAAAAGGTAAAAACCCCTGCAACTTGAAATGAAAACTTCCATTGAATAACTTCTTTTTTAAGTGGAAAATGATATTTTAGAATTGATAGTAGTTTAAAAATAGTGAGACTCAATTATATTTATATTAAAAAGATTTAATATACATAGTTTTTTTATAAATGAGCTTCCTTATTTTAAAACACACAATCTCTCTATAAAGCATTTTTGTAGAGTTCTCTGACTTCTTTCTTCTCTTTCTCGCTCCTTGTTGATCTAATTGAAGATTCGAGACCATAAGAGTGATTCTTGCAGCGAGTGTTGCAATTTGAACCAGTTAATTTCTACGTTTGTGTAAGTTACTTTTTTACTCCTTTTCTCTCGGTCTAATCTATTTTGTCCATACATGTAATATCTTTTGGTTGCATGTGTTATTTAAGTCATCAATATGAGTTTGTGTTGATCAATGATCATAATGGTATGGTTTGATCATTTTTGTGATTTTTCTATGTGTAGATAGAACATCATATGAAGCTAAAAGCGTTGTGATGTTTTTAAAGTTGTTAAAGTTGTTTAAAAGATGAAGGAAGCTAAATTTGTAGTCTTTATATGTTATTTTCTATTTTAACCATTAAATACAATTTGTGATCGGTTGAAGCTTGAGTTATGAATTATTGCTGATTTTGATTTGTACTATCTAACACCTTAAATATGTCATGTATTAGTGATGTTTGCCTTTAAATTATAAAAAAATTGTGTGTAAATTTGATTTTGATTTTAAGTACACTTATGAGATCTTTAATTGTATAATCTAACCTTACTTGAGTTACGAACCTGAAATTTTAAGAATGATGATGTTTAATAAGTGAGGATTAACTCAAGAGGTGTCACATTTCTAAATTGAATTTCAAAGAGGGAAATTTGAGGTTGTAATACAACATCAGACGTTTTTTATACAATGTTAGACGGTTCTGATAAAATGTCAGATGATTCTTATACAATTGGGCACCACTCATTGCAGAGGTTCTTTGTGTTGGTTGTTGTTAGGTGGCACCTCATGTTATTGGGCACCACTTCTTGGAATTTAATCCTATGAGCTCTAGTGAATTTGTTGTTGGACGCACACTGGTCTTGTTAGGCGAGAGTGGCATCGGGCGGGCGTTAGTAGCTTTGGGAAGTATCAGACAATATTTATTATTACTTTTTTTGAATTCTCCTAAGATGTTACTTGGTATGTATATTTCTGATGAGTTATAATGAGTATATTTATGGTATATGTGATGTGGGTGCATAAAAGGGTGAGGCTAAAATATCTTGATGTTTATATATGGGTTTCCATGGAGGAAATTCTAACGGTTGTAAGTTTCTTTTAGTGTATACATTGATGAATGAATTCAAGCAAAGAGATATCATGACACTCTAATGAGCATTCACATCCATATAGAGTGAAATGAGTTATATGGTGAGAGTAGTACGAGGTTCTAATTTAAAGGTTTTTCCATGGCCTAAGAAGCGAATGGGATTCACCTTGTAAATGGTAGGATGAGACCCACTAACAATGGCTCTATAGAGCAGTAAAGACTATTATTATGAAATGTCTTATTTTATTAGTTTTATGTTACTAACAGGGGATTTTACAATGAAATCCACACCTCCACACTCATATACTTCCTCATAAAGAGCAAGCGTAACAAACACATGACCCTTAGGCCAATCCAAATGTTTTATTACTCTAAACTCTTACCCAATTATCATTGAGACAAACATACGACAAACAAAGTTATAAATATTTTAGATCATTACATAACAGAAAACGAAGTTAAGTAACCCACCCACACACACACGCGCGCACACACGCACACACACACACAAACACACACACACACACACACACATAGACACACAAACACACAGACACAAACACACACACACTGACACAGACACACGCACACACACACAGACACACAAAAACACACAAACACACACATACACACACACACACAAACACATACATACAAAGACACACACACACACACAGACATACACACACACAAAGACACACACATACACAGACACACATAAACACACACACAAAGACACACATACACACACACGTGTTGCTCAATGCCACTAAACCTTTTTCCTTCATCGCTTCAATTTCACCTTTTTCCTCCATTATAGCATTTGTTGAGGTTTGATTTTGTCTTTATTATTACTTATCTTCCTTCTCGTTTCTCCTATATCTTTTTCTTTCATTTTTTGTTTTTCTTTTCCTTCTCTTAACTTTTTTTTCTTCTTATTTTGGTGTCGTCATTGCATTTTGGTGGTCATTGTCATCTTTTCGCACTGGGACGTTGCAACATTTAAGGTTCGTGTTGGTCTTAATCTGTTTTGTTTGGGATGACAAATCATTTTTGTCGTCTTAGTTGTTCATTCGTATTTGAGCGGTTGGTTTTGGTCTCTCTTATTCTTACTCTTGTTCTTGTTTCTATTCTCATTCTCATTCTCGTTCTTGCTTCTACTCTCACTCTCATTCATGCTTGTATTCAACAAAAACCTATTGCTTTTATTTTGTTTAATTATTTTATACTTCAACTGTGTTTTTAACCAAAACATATTTTTGAAGTATAGGCTACAATTGAAATTCAAAACCTAAATTCCTTTTTTTTACCTCACCTATACATGTTTCGATTATAAAATCAAAATATAATAATAAAAAAAGCCATTATTAAAACTCTTCCTTGCATGATTAAGCAATTTAGTTTTATCACTTACTAAGTTATTTTACATCCCACCCTTTTAAATTTTCATAATGTATTTCAACTTAATAACTTTTTCATGTTATAGACTTGATATAGTACAATTAAAATAAATTGCCTATAATGTGTTTCCTATTAGAATTGGATATCGTATCATTATTCAAACTTTGAAATAAAATAATAACTTTAGTAACGATAATGTGAAATAAACAAGAAGATACTGATGTGCATCCCGAAAATTGGAAAGTTATATGAAAAAAAAATGTATTCACACTAAAAAATGTAAAAAGTAATATAATATCCTTATTTTTAAATAAGTAAATTAATTATTTATTATATGTATACTTTAACTATAAAAGTTATAAAGAAATCACAAACTTTAATTTATATTAATATTATGAAATTCTACACACATTAAAACTTGTATTTAGTATTTTATCCCCTAGTGTCTCAGTGATTGTAAATTAACCAATGATCCATCTAAGGAAATATAATAGAATAAATAAAAATAATATTCATAAAATATTTTAAATAGTGAACCGTTAAGATAAAATTATTACCAATGTCTGTGTACTGAGCAAAAGAAATATCTTTAGAATGTCCTTATTCATATTAATATATTTTTATTATTTTTAAAGATTTGATTGTTACAAATAAAAGTTGTTATGAAAATGTAATTAATATGATTGGTATATAAACTTATGATATAAAAAAGTTTCAATATCAAAGTTTTAAACAAACATGCATAAGAATACAATTAATATATACTAATGGTTATTAAATTTTTTTTTAATTAACTATTAATTTATAATAATAATGAATTTATTAACTAATCCAATGTTATTTCAAATGTTATTTAATGTAAGTAATAAGTTCAAAATAACCTAATCACTATATATCATTCAATCAATTTAATTATTTTGTTTTCGATGATAATGGATTCAATAAATAACTTGGATTTATTATACTAAAGGAAAAGATCATAAATTAGAGTTTAATTCTTATACCAAGTGGCTTATATTTTATATTTTTGAGTGAGTGAAATAGTTTTAAATAGTAATGTGTGTTTTGAAGCAATTTGTATCAAATTTAACCTAAGTTTTGATCATAATCCACATCGAATGACACAGTAACTTGATAGCTGTAATTTTTTTATTTATCAAAGAGAGTCTCTGCATGCGACATGATTGAGACAGCTCAACTGGCAGCGATGCAGACAGGCTTATATTCGGTGATAATTATCCTTAATAAATGCAAAGGATAATGGTGATGTGGATAATGTTCACCACCCAGTAAAAAGAAAGATCATGAAATCAAAACGGATAAAGTTACTATAATCCATTACGAAAGTATCTTTCACTTCTTTACCTTTTACTCACAGTGCCATCTAGAAAAGACCCCACCAACTATGCTTTCATTTCAATGTCATTATAAAACAGAAAACACTACATCTAATCTCTCTCATGATCTCATCAAAACATTCACAAGAAAGTAACACTTTTTTTGTCTCTTTGAAGCTCGACCCTTTTAGCTTTTATCCATTGATTACCAGGAGACGCCTT
Source organism: Vigna reflexopilosa (assembly GCA_027742785.1). NCBI lineage: Eukaryota > Viridiplantae > Streptophyta > Magnoliopsida > Fabales > Fabaceae > Vigna > Vigna reflexopilosa. The sequence goes on from CM050918.1 coordinate 34,233,639, forward strand.
TGGTGGTTTTTAATTTTGAGGCTTGACATTCTTAACGTTTTATCAAAGTTTTTGCAAAGCTGGAAATTGTGTTTGTGCTCCACAATATAGTTGTTTTGATTGAATAAAAGAACATTTGGGTTTGTCTACTTTGGTTTTGGTTCTTAGGCTGAAACTAGTATAGCCAAAGACACTAATTTCATCTCATGATCTGTAAGTTGAGGAACAAGATCCCTTCTTTCTGAGTTCATACTAATCATGGCATGTTCCTTAAAGAGTGTTTTTATTGTTCCTGAATTGAATGAGAGCATGCTTGACTCGAAAACCAAAGGAGCTTTGGTACCTTGTTCTTCGAACAAAGCAAAATCAAAGGGTTGTTCTGTTTTGAATAATGCCTTCATGGGAGAATCTGTTGCCCTAGATGAAAAAGGTTTAGGATATTGCAGTTCAAAAGCCTCTAGCAGTGTTCCTGTTCATGTATGTTGCACCTTTGTTTTCTGGGTATCTAAGCCTTTTTTTCTTCCCAACGGTACTTTATTACTTTATATTTATTTCAGGCACAAGCAACAATTAGTGTTAGCAAGAGTTTGAAGTGGTGGGAAAAGAACCTAAAGCCTAACATGACTGAGATCCATTCAGCACAAGAACTGGTTCATTTTTTGCTCAAAGCTGGTGATTCATTGGTTGTGGTTGACTTCTATTCACCTGGTTGTGGAGGTTGCAAAGCCCTTGATTCAAAGGTATGTGTCTTTGTTGTGGTGAAAGAATTCTATATACCAACTAAAATTCATATGCAACTTTTTTCTTTTTTTTTCTTTTTCTTTTTTCTGGTCACAACATTTGACATGGTTTCATGTGACCAGATCTGTCAAATAGCTGGATTGCACCCAAATGCAATATTTCTGAGAGTAAATTACGATGAACTGAAAACCATGTGTCACGGTTTGGGCATTCACGTGTTACCTTTCTTCAGATTCTATAGAGGTGCGGAGGGTCGAGTTTGTAGCTTTAGCTGTACCAATGCAACTGTAAGAATTTTACTTATACTGTTCTCATCATGTGCTATGTTTTTTTTTTTCTTGTCTTTTCTTAAATTTTGACGTTATTATTACGTCACAGATCAAAAAGTTCAAGGATGCCATGGCAAAATATAGCAATGAAAGTTGTAGATTTGGTCCGGCAAAAGGTTTGGAAGAATCTGAGCTGAAAATTTTGGCTTCAATGGGTGAAATATCAAATGACTCTTCGCTGTTGCTATATCCCAAACAAGAGAAAATGAAGAATCTGGTTAATGATTTTTCTGGAGTTTGGAACATGGCTAGTAACAGCAGGGGAGTTATGAAGGACACTATGTTCTGAAATTGACTTTGAAACTACTAAACAGAGCATTTATTTATTTTGCATTGTTTTAGGATGAAAATTTTAGTTAAGTAAAACAGCTTCATACCATTTATTTGTTTTTTCTAGGATATTTACTAATTTTTTTTTATTCTGTAAATTATTTTATTTAGTGTTGGGGGAGGGCTCTTAAGTCCTTGCAATTTTAAGTCTACTGGATCATTTCAGAATCCTCTGTTTTTTTTAATCTCAAAATCATCATGATTTATAGAACCTTCATGGTTGTTTAATATAATTCTTTGTTAAAATATAACTTCATTATATGTTCAGTTTTATGAAAAGATGATAAAGTTTTGGAAATGATAAATGTATTTTTTTCACTGATGTTGTAAGTACATTAGGTGCAGCAGTATGATCCAAGAGAATGATTAACTCAGACTTTGTTTGTATTAAAAAATATGCTGTTGATGAAGATGATTCCATGGTTATAGTCTCTTTGATATGAAATTTAGAGTTTTGAATTCAGTTTAGATATAAAATTTACTTAATTATATTTAATTTATTTTCTAATTGAATCAAATTAATTCATCATAAAGTCTTAAGATACTCTTAAATATCTTATAGACCATGTTGATATATCTATAAAAAATCTGCTGAGTAAATCTGTGTGCGCATGCTGTTTGTTAAATGCAAATAAACAGTGTGTGAAAAGTTGAGCTTATATATACTTTTCTTAATGTTTTAAAATTGTATCAAAAGCACGTTAATAACGATATGGAATTATTGAAAAGAGAGACAAATGTAAATATTTTTTAATTTTGTTTACGGTAAGATATTTTTTAATTAATTATATTAAATAATGGTAATACTCATGTCATCCTGTGCTTCTATTGTATAATACTCTATAACCTTGTAGGTGTGTTAAATAAATATGTACTCCCGACAATTATGGTACAATCTGTTTGGACGATAGTTAGAAATTTTATTTCTATCATCTATAAAGATAGAATTTATTACATTTAAATTATTAAATTACTTTTTTTTATTAAATAATATAAAATTTTAAATTTTACTTCAATAATGTTTTTGTGTTTTTTTTTATTATAAATACTTATTTTCTATTTTTATACTACCGAGTAAGTATTGTGAAAAGATTTTCATAACTCTCTAAGTTCTTTCAACCTTTAAACTTTGCGGTATTTGTCTTCTTTTTGAAGACTCGTTCTTCTTATATTGGATAGAGTGTGTGTTTGCAACAGATATTCAAAGTTCAAGTTAGCCTATAATAAACAATAAATATGTGATCAATGATATTCAATATACTTTTTAAAATGTACTATTTATTGATTTTTATACATGGATAAGCCTAGGTTTATTGGTCCAAATATGTTGATTTCTGAATCATTGTAATTAATTATGAGTTATGACAATTAAGTGTGATGTATGATGTTGCACTAGTCAAATAAAGATAGACATAATACATGTCAACTTAGTAGTCCGACATGTATTTGTCAAAGGACGAGACTTATAATGGTATGGTCGATGGGTACTCGACTATATACAGTATACCAGCCCCAGTCCCTAGGTTTTACATATGACATGTTAAAGGCTTTTGAAAAGCTTCAATTTCAGCTTTTCTGATATCTGTGAGAAGAGTTTGTCATTTCAAAAGCTTGTTACTCAAAAGTCGATTACTTAAAAAGGTATGTCTTGCAATGGGTCAAATATAGATTCTAGAGAAAAGTCAGATAGTAGTAGTAGTGATAGTAGTCAGATTTCAATGTCATCAGACGCTTCATCATCCCATACCATGGAGGTGGAGATGGAGTTGATTATTGAGAACATGAAAGACCTAAGTGAGGAGCATGTCGAGTCCCAACTACCTAGAAGGGAGGGGGTATGAATGGGTAGATCCTCTAGTTAGGATCAAATTTTCCAAATTTAGGTAGTTTAGAATTTTGAATTCTTGGTTGAACATCATCCGTGTGTTTGAGAGAGAAATGTCTGAGGACACAATCCCACTTTGGAGGATGAGTGTCATTGATAATGCTTGTCATGGTCGAGAAGGGTATGAAAAGGAATTATTTTGGTGTATATAACTTTTTTCTTCTTTTTTGTAATAGTTTTTCTTTTTCTGTTTTTTTTGGTAAAAGGCCGAGTAGTGAGACCGAAAACTTGTAATTTGAATTGAAACAAAGGAACAAAGCTTCTTGCCATCTTCTTGTTTATTTTATGTTTCAATAACTTGTAATTTTTCTGTAAACTTTGAATAACAAATTTATGTATGAATGAGTAGTATATTCCTTGTTGTCACATAGTTGTCTTGTTATAAGAGAAGTCTAAGCTTTGTTATTGTTGATGTTCAACCAGGACCACCTAGGTAGGCAACAGGAAATTGGATGGAAGGTTCAACTAGGACTGTTTAGTAGGTGACATGGAACTGTGTGAAAGGTTTAACCAAGCCACTGGGAAGGTGGCAAGAACCTACATAAAAGGTTCAACTAGGATCGCTTGGGTAAGCAACAAAAAACTGCATGGAAGGTTCAACTAGTACCGTCTAGGTAGGTAATAAGGAACTGCATAAGAGGTTCGACCAGGATCGCCTAGGTAGGTTTGGTAGAGAACTCCTTAGTTGCTTGCAAAATATTCAAAGAGAAGTTTATTATTGAAGGTAGAAACCCTTTATTTTATTGATGAAATGTCTCGTTAAAACCTTGTCAACCAAAACCCCTTTTTAGGGAAAAAAGACCGAGTAAGGAAAGAGTACACTCAAGGTTTACAAGCAATCAGCTATCTATAAGTTCCTAGCTAAAATAAAACTTTAAATGTGTAAGAAGATGAACTTCCTTCATCATGCCTTACGAAACACTTAAGGTGGTCGGCATGTATTAACTTTTCAACCTTATTCCTAATCGCAATGCATTCATTTGTGGTGTGACCATTATTGTGATGGTACTTGCAGTATTTGTTCATGTTAACATTTGACAAGTTCTGAGATTTTCTTGATAGTGGTATGAAATCTAACTTGCAATAGTTGTTCATGTCTGCATTCAGGTTTCTAATCTTCATGGGCACTTTACTAAACCTTTCAATAAAGGCTCGTAGAGACTGCCCATTTTCTTGTCTAACATTAAGGAATGCAAGAGAGGTAAAGTGATGATGGTAGCTTGTGGTGAACTGTGTTATAAAGGACAACACCAGTATGTTGAAATTGTTAATGGACATGACGACATCATTAGTAGAGTATAAACTAACATGAGTGATGTAGACGACAACATGCTCATGTAGATCGGTGTTACCATCATACCGGTCTAAGGTAAGAACCTTCCACTGCTTAGGAAGGGGGTATCAATAATGTCGTCTATGAAGGGATGTCGGTGGCTCCCTCCTACTGTTGAAGAGTGGTTTGTCTTAGGAGTAGGATTGTACTCGCTTTCCTCTTCATTACCACGAACATGGCTAGTGTAAGTGGAGTTTTCTGCATTAAGATCGTGTTATCAAGGGTTTCTTTCTCCTTTCCTTTGTCAGTCGTTACTTTAGCTTCGACCCTCCTTTTCAGCCTTATGTTTTCCTCCCTCAAGGCATCCATCTCCTTAGAACTTCTTTTCTTAAACTCAGCAAATTCCTAACGTGTCTCCGCATAAGCTTCCAAGATAGTGGATATGTTAGCCGATGAGGGACCAACTTCTCTTTCTCCAACTATCATACTTCTTGTGAACACCATAAACACTTTTCTTCACATAATATAAGTCAGTCCTATAGTGGGTGCCAATTATTCTTAAATACCAAGTAAGTACCCTATAAAGACTTCCACAAACTCTTCAAATGCTTCTAACCTTCAAACTTTGGAGTACTCGTCCTTCTCTTGAGTACTCATTCTCCTTGCACTGGATAGGGTGTGGACCTGCAGAAGACACTATGATACTCAAGTTAGCCTCTCATGTCAGCAAGCAATAAATGCGTAATTAATAAAAACGTAATCAATATACCTCGTAAAATGCAATGTTTATACTTACCTGGATGAGTCTAGATCCATTGGCCAAAATACTTATTTATTTTTTAGTCATTATAATTAATCGTAAGTTATAGTGATTACTATCTTGTATAATGCGAATCAAAATAGACTAAGTATATATCAACGTAATAATCCAATATACATTCATCTAAGATTAAAACTATACTAATATTACAAAAAGTACTCGAATTAAATTTTCTTATTCAATTTTTTTGTTGTCTTAGTTCTTTAGTTCAATTTATACCCATCAAATTTATCTAAATCTATAAAGTATTTCTCTCTTAATATAACATCAATTGCAATTTTCTTTTTTGTGATTTCAGAATTGGTATAACTTTTCCAAACATGAAAACTTCAAATTCTTTATTATATAATTTTTTATTTTTTGGTTCAATTATTTAACTTATTTAAGATTTTTACAAGTTTATCTAAATATTTTTTTTAATATTTGTATAAAGTAAAACATATTATAAGGATCATAAATTTCAATTATATGTATTTATTTTAATTACATTTATATAATTTATATGTAACATTTATACAGATATAATTTTTTTTATTATATAAAAAATATTTAATTAATGTTTACAATATATATAATATGTCTAAAGACCCAAAAATGGTATTTTAGAAGTGGTAGTGGGTTAAAACTAGTGAGAGTTGAATATTTTGATATTAAATGATTTTAATATAAATAGTTTCGTTATAAATGAGTTTCATTATTTTAAAACACATCACATATCTAGAAATCACTTTTCTAGAGTCCTCTACCTTCTCTCTTAGATTTCTTGCACCATGTTCATCTGTTTGAAGATTAAAGACCGCCTTGTGATCCTCGCGATAAGATCTTCAAGTTTGTCCGACCAATTTCTCAAAAAGAGTAAGTTAGTTTCTGTTCTTTTTCTTTGGTTTCACATTTTACAATGCATGTGGCGTTTAGTTTTTTCACATGTAAGGTTTGAGTCTTATTTTAGGTTCTCTACTTATCAGTGGTTCTAAAGGTATTCCTTGATCATGTTTTCGTTGTCTGTAAGTGTTTTTTGGTCTTTTTGAGTTGAGAGAGCAAAATAGGGTTCTCTAGAGCTGGTTTGAGTTTCTAACAAGTAAAGGAAGTTAAATACCTCAATTCTTTCGTTCTAGTAATTTTGATAAATCTGATTTGGTGTACTTGAGATTAAATTGACTGAATTATTGAACTGAGTAAATGAGATTCCTGAAATTTTGATGTTTTGTACATGATTGAGTGAATTTGGTTTGAATGTGTGTTTTCTGATATTGAACGACCTAGTAGTGATTGATTGTTGAATATACCTTTTTTAGTTGATTGAATTGGTGGAAGTGATGTTGTATTTAGTTGGGAATTTCTATTGAATCACAGTGTGGTCAAAAGAATATGGTTATAATTGATTTTGGTTTAAAATAAGAGTTTTAATAGGCGAGTTTTAGAAAGGATGGTCTAAGCGAAAAAATGATGATTTAGGTTCTGATGTATGGGTATTTGGAGCTTGTAGGAGTTGTGAATTAGTAGATATGGGATCTAGAATAGAGTGATAGTCAATTGGTTATGTTTTGGATGGTTTTAAAAGTAATTTAAAGGTTTGGAGTAGTGAAATTTAGAAATAGCAGGTCTAAGGTATATTGGAGTGTTTGAGGTTTGTGGTTAAGTCATTTTGGACTTTTTCAGACTCCTATGTGGCTTAAATATGAGCTAAAAGTGGTAGAATTGAATTATGGTCTAAAGAGTAGTGTTTTAGTTGATTTTGGGTATGAATTCAATGATGAAGGGGTTAAACTTGGTTATAATTAGATTATTTAAACTTGGTTAAGTCTAATATAGATTAGAATCTCAAATGGAAATGGTAAAAGTTTGTAGCAATGTCTAAGATAGGTCAGTTTAGGTTGGGAGGGTGCAAATTCTGCAAAATTGGTGTTCTGCAGAATTATGTAGAGTGGTTGGGCAGGCCAGGGGCTCGCTAGGCGAGTAAATGGGAATTTTGGCAGTGAGTTTCAAGGGTTGAGCGAGCTCCCTCGCTAGGCTGGGGAAGCTCTTTGTTTTTGCTCCTTCGCTAGGTGAGAAAATTTGGTCGTTGGGCGAGAGTGTTGTCAGGCACCTCTAGTTGAGCGAGCATATCTAGTAACTGAGCAAGAAAGCTTTAGCTGAGCGAGCATAATTTGGTGACTGGGAGAGAATTTCATAATTATAACTAAGTTTTCCTATATCTCTTATGATGTGTTCATTGATTGTGATTGTGTAAATGATGAAACTAGGATTTGTTTATAACATGATTTAGGCTTATTTTAAGTGGTTTAAATGAATTTAATGTATATTGAATTAGAGGATTTCTTTATTTGATGAATATTAAACATGATATAAATGTTTTTATAGGAATTTAAGTATGATGTGAAAAGAATTCCATGAAGAAATATCTTAGTGTTGTTATGTTGTGTAATGTATTGAAATAGGGACTCCGGGATTTGGGGAAGATTTTGACACTCTCAATAACCCCAATCTCAAGTAAAGGTGGATAGTTTTGTTGTGGAGAGTATCAGGAGGTCTTTAGTGTGATGGTCATTTATTGGTCATAAATGTTTGATGGATTAACCTTAGTGTATGACATTATGGTTATGGTTGAGGTTGTGATTTTTATTTATGAGCAAGTTGCTCCACTATACACGAGTACAGGTTCCCCATGAGAGTTGTGGTTGAGGTTGTGATATCAATATATATATTCGAATAGTTGGAGTTCAAGGTTAATAGGAATTATTTATGTGTTGATTGATTTATAATATGGATGTATATTATTATTGTTTTAAAAATGTATATATAATCTTTTGGTACTTTAGCTTACCCTTGCTTTTATCTTTGTTTGTCCGCGTGTGTTTTCTCTTTTACAATGATCACCTTAAATAATCTTTTGCGATGATTACCTTAAATGGTGTGAGCTTAGGGAGAAAACCTTTCTAGTCATTTTAGTGTGAGGTTGGGATGAAGCAGCAACATAGATAAAATTTGTTCTCCAAGTATAGGATCTTCTTCATTGATAATATATAGTTGTAAGTTATTATGTAATGTTTTATTTTAGTAGTTTTATATTATTAAAATAGAATGTTACCTGGGAGAAATAAAAAAGTGTCAGGAAGAGCAGATGAAAGAGAAGAAAAGTGTAGCCATGTAAGGCTCAGTTAACACCGTTCCTACCTACTTAATCGAAGGGGCCGATTTCATTTAAAATTGATAACCCGGGAATCAAATAACATCATTTTTAAAAATGGATACAAAACAAAAATTCAATCCCAACATAGAGACTAAAATAGTAATTAAGCCTAAAAATAATATCATATGCACGTAACTTTTATTGGAAGAAAATAATAGTAATAATACTCACCTAGCTCGGTCCAAAATAAATAGACACGTTGAATTTCTTCCTTTGAGATATTGAAAACTTGGAATATCAATTGATAAAACGCAACATTTGGGTCCCATTTGTACCTCTAAAAGTGTCATCCAGTGTCACTGACATTTGATTAAGAGAGAATGGCATGAACACTTTATAAAATTACGTTAGCAGTGTGTATAAATATTTATAACATTATAGTTAAACAAAAAATTATATTTCCTTTCATTACAGACAAATATTATGTCGGTTAGATAAAAAGCAAAAGATAAATATCTGTAAGACATAATAAAAATCAAATATACAATGGAGTAAATTAAAGTGTAACCCTCTCAAATTCTTTGCATAACATATAGAAGAGTGCATTATTTATTTAATATAATTTTTTGTTAACTATTTGTAATTTATTATATTGTGGATTATTTAATTTATTAGATTATGTTAACATATTATCCTTGAATTGGTAGAGACAAGTTTGTCATCAACACTTTAAGGAGTTTAATTTTGTAAAATTAAGTTTCAAAATTTGACTTTTATGAATATAAAACATAAATTACATTTTAGTTCTCTGTAGGAGTGCAATTTTAAAAGAGTTTATCCACCTTAGTTACATAGTCCAATTATGCAAATGGTGCAGGGCACGTGCATTACACTGTGTATCTGATATACAATTAATTTCTGGCTTTGTTGTCCTCTTGAAGGTTCGAGAGAGAGATATATCTAAATATCAATATTTCTTGTATAAAAATTTAAAACGTTTAATATAGAAATAGTAGAAAAAAACCGTTGAAGAAAAACAGACCTGGATCTTGTCACAGTACATGGTTTCATGTAAAGTAAAAGCCAAGAAAAGCTGAGTCACTCCTGACTCAGTCCTATCTTATTTTTCTCTGGCACATTCAAATATATGCAGTACAACTTACCTTTGTCACAATAAAATCATGAAACCTGGGTTTGTGGGGTCCACACCAATTCTTTTTAATTGTACATTTATAATTGAGCATGTTCCATTATTGTTCATCACATATGATTTTTTACATGTTTTAGATGTGCACGGAGTTGTTAAAATGGGTTGTATTTTATCATTCAATTCGATTTATCACAAGTTTGAGTTAAGTTGAATTTGAAAAAAATGTAATATTTTTATGTGGGTTAGATTTTAATTCAGTTTACTTAGAATTTAGTTCATCGAGTTGAATTCATGGTGAGTCGAATTTATTTACCAATTCACGTAATTTAATTTAATTATTTATTATTTTGTGTTTTAATATTATTAGTTAGTATTTTTTTATTATATTGTAAATGGGATAAATAAAAAGATATTTCAAGAAAAAAAATATTATAGATTTATCTATTCAAGACTTTAATATTATAAATGGACAAGTGATACAAAAAGTATCAATATTAAAACTTATTTGTTTGTCTTTTGTGCTTGTTTTTGAATTACGGTTGAATTATATGATATTTTTTTTATTTTGAATTGTTTTTAGAGTTTAACATAATTTTAAAGTGAAATTTATTTAGATTTGAATTAAAAAAAAATATTTTAAAAAAATTATAATTAAGTGAATCTATTTATTTAATCCACCAACCTGTAATGGGTTGGATAAAATTCAAATATTTTTAACTTGTTAATAAATTAGTCAGATTAGATTGTGATGAACCGGATCGAGGTGCACCGGATAAAGCCCAATTACCTATTTTGGTAACTCTAACTACTAGGATCTAACTTTCTAAATTTATTTTGAAAATATTAAAATAATATATATTGTACATCAAGTCTATGTTTCTTTTTTCCGCTTCTGCACATGCATTGTGGTTATTTACTTTGGTGCAGAGAACGCAGAAATTAGGAGACCCAGCAAATCTCTGCTAAAAAGTGAAAGTAAAAAAAATATATATATATCACAAAAAGTTGATATAATAAGTGAAAGCAAAAACATGATCATGGGAAGTCAAAAGTTGGCCAGTTTCAACTTTGATGGTACACATCCAGTCATAAAATTTTATACAAATATACGGGTTGTAATCAGAATTTAAATTGTTAACTTTTTAAACAAATAATGAATGAATTATTTTTTATTTTTAATTTTGTTCTGATTATTACAACTTCACTTTCTAAAACATGGATAGTCCTCAAGTTTGTTATATTACTCTCCACTAAAAATTGAGATATTAGGTTTGCAATTCATGCCATCCTCTATATGTTGCATCTTTGAGAATGATTTATTTTCACTACATTAATACTTCACTAATGATTTTATCGTTCTTCCTTTTTACACTTCTATCCATTAGTTTGATTACTATTCTCATTGAATCTTGGTATTAATTCTAAAATTATATTGTTGTCATTTAACTTCTTTAATAGGGACATCTGGAATACATTATGAATTGTTGTAGTAAGAAGGTCTAATGTTTTGTGTCTGACTTTGAGTTTTCTAAGTAGTCATCAAACTCTTCTTCTTGATAGTAATTTAGCTAAACAAATTATTGGCTTGTCATAATGGGGGTATTGGAGCCAAATGATAGAAACTTTAAGTCACTTGAATCGACTTTGAACAAAAAGACTTGGAACATCTATGTCACAAGAATATAGAGTTAAAAGAGCTCAAGATAAATAAAGAAGTATAACTTAAAAAATTGAACTTAAACAATGTATTAGTCGTATTTTATAATTGAAAAATTTTAAGAGGCTTCTAATGGAATGACAAAAAATACTTCAGTTCTAAAGTTTTATATCAAGTGAATTAAAATTAAGGTTAAAAAGTAAGTTGAATTTCATTAATTGATTTTAATTAATTCTTAAAAGTAATATTTTCAACTTGAGTTGTGTATAGATTTTGATTATTTCGGATCGAAGGTCAAGAAGGATTGATCTAGACTAAATGTTGAAACAAATTGTTTTGGATAGAAATTTGAGACAGGCTTTGTTGGATCGGATGTTGAGAAGGGTAAACTCGAACCAAAGGTTGGGACGAACTGGCCAAGACTGGATAGAAGGATATGATATCCAAACCTAGGCTGAAGATTGAGACATGTTGATCAAAACGAATGTCAAGATGGATTGATCCATGTTGAAGGTTGTAACAGGTCGACCCAGACCAAATGGCGAGATATCCCAGCACAAGCCAAATGTAGAGACGGGTATGCTCGAGTCGAAGGTCAAGACAGGCCGAACTAGGCTAATGTCGAGACGAGTTGGCCTAAAAAAAGGTTTAGATGAGCTTGGTTGAATCGGCCAAGTTGACCCTGACCGAAATTTAACCAAGTACGCCTAGGTTGAAATTCGTCTAAGTTAGCCTTGAAAAAAATCCGACAGTGCTGACCTTGGCCGAAATTTGGCCAAATTCGAATCCAATCGAATTTTGATTGATTAGATTCCATCCAAATTCGACTGATTCAATCCAGTCGAATTTCAACTAAGTCGACCCCAGGCAAAATTCGGTTGAATGTCGACTAAGTCAGTCATAGTCAAAATTCGAGTGAATTTGACTATGTTTTGGCCAAGTTAGCTCAGTCAAAATTTGATTGAATTCAACGTAGACAACTTGATCAAATTTCGATCGACATTAACAAAATTGACCCTAATCGAAATTTAACTGAAATTCGACAAAATTAGGTAAAGTCAATCTCCATCAAAATCTCCATCAAAATTTTGGCCAAATTTGATTAAGTTCACATTAATTTAAATTTGGTGAAATTTGGTTAAATTGACTCTGATAAAATTTTGGCCAAGTTATACTATAAATTGATCTTATTATATTAATTAATAATCAATTTTGACTAAAACTTTAATAAATAATGTTAGTGAATAATTCAGAATTTAATTGATCGTTAATTATAATTTTTTATTCATAATAGTAATTATTTTATAAATTAATAGCTAATTTAATTATTATAAGATAATTATATTTGGCTTTTAAAACTAGTTGTTATTTAACATTAAAAAAAAAAATCATTGGAGACAATATGTACTAGGCCATGAACCAGCAGCAGAAGAAGATTTGGAAGTGGTGAAGAAGAAGCCATGTGTGAATATGAAAAACAAAAAATTAGAAGGCTTGAATAGGTAAAAGAACATAGCAAGATCAAAGCGGAAGAGATTTATAGGAAGTAATTAGTAAAAGATATTTTACTTTTCAACGTTTCTTATATGCTTTTTCATTAAGATAATTATTGATTTTCACTAAAACTTAAAAGCAACATCCTTTTTAATTTTTATAAACTTGAAATCAGATATTTTTACTTAAAGGATCAAATTTTGTACAATATTGAGAAATCAACTTATCATTATATTGCGAAAAAAAAAGTATTGGGAATAATGATGATTAAAATCATGATGACAATTTGATTTTTTTTTTTTTTATGAATGATAGGGTGAGAAAAGGCTTGAGATCAAGAGAAGTTCAAAGTAAAACAAAAAATAAATTAAAAATATTTAAAAGAAAAAAACTAAGTTTTTTGATAAAGTTAAATTTGAGGCAATCCCAAGGTATACCCGAGAAGGCTCATTCACCACAAAGACAAATTGGCTTGAGAGAATTTTGAATAAAAAATTGATGAAGTAATTATTCAATAAAGTGATAAGCATGCAATTAAAAATTGGTAAAAGTACTTTTTCTTTCTTTTTTTTGGTAAAATATCTAATGGATATATTTTTTTATTATAGGTTTTGGTGTGAATCGTTGGATGAGAAAACAACTTTGTTATAGTCAAAATAGAAGTAATAGAGTATGGTGATGACATATGCAAGTAAAGTCGTGGTCAATAGGATGACTTTTAATTAATTGAAAGTTGTCATTAGACTGTTAATTTGATTCCATTTATATGGCTTGGTTCTCATCCAATTAAATTGGAGTTAGAAAAACTCACAAAATTAAAATCTCTTTTATAAAAAAGTTCATAGGACTAATATATTTACAAAAGCTTTATGGTCAAGTTAAATCAATCCATGATTTTTTTTAAAAAATAAAATGTTTAGTTTTAACATAAAAAAATGTAATTAATTTTTAATTTATACAAATATAAGTATTTTTAATATATATATATATATATATATATATATATATATATATTGTTTAAGTATAAAACAATATAATTTTTTTAACAAATACTACATTTGATTAGTGATTAAATAATAGGTTAGAAGTAATAATTTGAGTTTTAACAATTAATAAAATCATTAAATATTTAATGTGATCGTATGATTATATATATATTTTATATATGAAAATTTTTATACATAAGTATGATATAAAAATATATATTTTATTTTATATATAAAAACTTAAAAAGTATGAATTGTTATTATATATTTTATTTAATAACATAATAATAAATATAATATAAAAATATTAATTTAAATATAATAAAATTACAACATATTAAATTATTTAATAAAATATATAATTTTATATGTATATATAAATGATATTGTTTTTAAAAGTTAATTAAAGTTTTGTACTGAGGCTAAACTCACCTTAATCATGACTCTAATCTACTTGAAAGGGGATTTTGAGGATTGAAACTTTTTTTTGGCCTTTACTTGAGGGATTTCCTAAAATGAAGCTTTTTTAGAAGTGGGTTAGGGTTGACCCATGGACCATTAATTAAGTTGATCAGTTTAGTCCTGATATGATAACAAAGTTTTGGTATAGAAGTCGTGATCAAATGGACATAATTTTAGTTTTTTTCTTTTTGAAAATAAGGATCTATTAATAGGTTTGTTTTTTTTCTTTTAAGAATTAAAGGGAGAAAGATGTAAGTGATGTACAATAAAATTTGTAATTTTTCAGAGTAAAAATATAACAAATAGTAATTACTTTTGCAAGTAATTATATGGTTCATTTAAATAATAATATAATTTTTAATTTTGATTTAAGTATTAATAATATTAAAGAGGTCATTTATCTATACAAAAAATAGACAAAAGAAATTTGACTCTCAATAAATGTATTAATTGTAATTGTTGGAGATTACAAAGGATGAAATTTTATAAACGAAATGGACAATTTCCTCTATTATAACCTTCATTGCAACAATAGAAATAATTTTTTGGTTTAGATTGAACTAGTTCATCCATTTCACTATAGAAACAAGTTGTGGTTGTCCTTCCACACGACTTACAACACATGTTAGGGTCTGGTTTAAAATGTGGTCCTATATAAGTGGATCAATAATCTTGATTTTTGACCAGATAAAATTGAACTTCATAAATCTTGTTAATTATGTCGGGATTGTACATGAGATCAACAAATGCCAACAATGATAGATGAGAAAAGGAACATACAATTATGACATGATGACAAGGAAGTCAAAGTGCTTGGAAATGCCTACAATCACACCACCAATCATTTAATCTAATCATGTAAGACATTGGTTAGTGTTGGTGAGGAAAGAGAATCTCTTGAACATTAAATTCAAAATTTGCTCGATCATACCTTTGAACATGACACATGACACATGACAGATTGTTAGGAGCTTTTTTAGGAGGACAATAATATCTTGAGGATGTTGATGATTTGCTCATAATATGGACATTGTCTTCAATGCTCTCTTTCAAATGTTGCCTTAACTATAATGGAAATTGATAAGGAACACGTTCCCTTTATAACATAGTTCATACATTTCGTCATTTTTTTTTCATGTGGCTGTATTTTTTACTTCCATCATATATTTGAGTCCATTTTTCTAAAGATATTTTATCAATCTAGGACAACACCTGCCAAAATTCAACTTTCATAGCAGATAACTTTGGTTGACCAATTGGTTGCTTCATCTGGTAAGTTGTGATAATATATCAATATAATAAAAATGTGACTCAATAGAATTAATAATTGAAGAAAGAAATACTAAGGAAGTTTGGTTCTATGTTTATAAATTGTCTATTGAGGTTCTTCATTTTTAATTTCTTGTTGAAGTTTGATGCTAGATGATATACAAGACCTTCTTCATCCCATCCAACTTCTTTTGCCTGTAATATTGACAAACAATTACCATTAATAGAGTACCCCATTAATAGATCCTTACTTTCTCCAACTTCTTTCTCCCTTTAATTCTTTTAAGAAAACAAAAACAGAGTACCCCATTAATAGATCCTTACTTTCAAAAGAAAAAAAGATAACAAAAGTTATGTCCATAAATCATGACTTCCATGTAACAAATATGTGCTTGGTTCATGATTTTCAATAAAGAACCATATCAAACCATCTTTCTTCCTTTAATTCTTCTAAGAAAACAAAAACATAGTATCTCATTAATAGATCCTTACTTTCAAAAGAATAAAAAAAGAAAGCAGAAGTTATGTCCATAGATCATGACTTCCATGTCACAAATGTGTCCTCGATCCAAGACTTTCAATTGGAAATTAATAATTGAAAGTCATCTTCATTGTCACGACTTTCTCTTACAACTTATGTTCACAACACATGACTTTTGATGTAAAAAAATAATGAAAGTCATGCCAAGTATCCACGACTTCATTGAGAAAAACGTAATCTTAGAACAATTCTTCAATTTTTCTGGAGATGTCGTCACTATTATTCATGCTATTTTGACTATAATGAAATTGTTTCCTCAAACAACGACATACACCAAAATTTGTAATTAAAAAGAATTTGCCCATTTTGATATTTTACCAAAAAAAAGTACACCATATGACTGCTTTTACCTATAAAGACTTTGTGGATTGAGAAAAAAATAAAAATAGCACACATTGCTAGTAGTTGAGTAACGTTAACACAGTGAAAGTTGTGGAAGTTTTATTTTTCAAAAAATGTGTTAACTTTCATTTTTACATCATAACTAAGACGTAAGAAGTACTTTAAAATTCAAAAACTCATTCATAAAACATTCATTTCTGTAAAATACCATTCGTAAAAACCCTAAGCAATTACAATAGAATATACTTTCTTGTAGCGTATTTCATCAATTTTCTATCTTTCTTTCTCGTTATACTTAACGTAGTATCTTTCTAATTTTATTCAATCTTTTATGATCGTTGCTATTTGTTTTAATCAATTGTGTTATTAAAGTTGTTGCGAAAGTTTTGTTCACTACATAACGTTTTTCATATAAAAAGTTGAACAATGATAAAGGCTTTTCACTGTAAAATGTTTAAAAATGATAAAATATGCTTAGCAGAGGATAAATAATTTATATCAATATAAGTATTAATAATTGTTATTTTAGATCTAGATATTTTTACGAATTCTAAAATATTTTTTTAAGAATAACTTAAAATAAAATTATAAATTGAAAGTGATAAAACTATTAAACATTGTTTAAAGAATCCATTTTATACATAAAACACAATAGAAAAACTGAATAAAAGTTCAGATTTAGGAAAAAAAGAATATGCCTACGAGTTTAACAGAGATAACGAAAAAGGTTATATCCACATTCGGGGTTTCTTCCTGCATCCACGTTTTTTCTTCCTGCACCTCCAAATTTTTTAAAATAACTAAATTAGCCTTTGACTATGAGGAAAAATTTACTCCTTTGATGCGCAAACTAGGGTGAGTGGTCGTTGGGTTGGATCGGGCTCAGGTCCATTATAATCAATCCAACACAATTCATATCTAATATTTTAAAATTCAATCTGAATATTTTAGTTGTTGGGTTATTTGAATATAGATAATATCGGTTACAGTTAAATATAGTCAAATTGTTCGGATTTATTTTTTTATTTGGACAAGTAATAAAAAATTAATTACTGAATTTAAATATGTATATTAACTGAATTTATAAATTTAATAGTTAACATAAATATATCTTGAATAATTACCCTTGCTTGAAATAATGAATCTGTAGTTAGAATAGCTGAAAAAAGAACATACAATAAATGCTTGAATCCAACCCTTCACCTCCTCATTTGGTTATGCCACATATGTACCCTAGCTTACTAACAGAGATGGAAACAAGCTCATTTGATGTTGCATCCACAATATAGTGCCTCCCAATATAAAAAGCAGAGATTATAAGAAATTATCGCATGCATAGTCAATAAGAGAAGATAACACATGTTACCTTAGTGTAAGTATGACAGGACTTCAGATGTGTCAAACTGCAAATTTCGTTGACACAAGGAGATTCTGCATCTGAATGAGCAACTTTTATACCTAGAAAATATTTCAAAAGATCAAGATTTTTTATATGAAAATCTAAATGTAATATTTGCTTAATGTGGGCAATCTCATACACAAAATTTCCAGTTAGAACAATGTCATCCACGTATATGATCAGAGTAAGAGAGACAACTTTTCATACCATTTCCTGCTCGCTTGTTTTAGACTGTAGAGAGATTTCTTTAATTTGCAACACTGTGAACTGCGGTGACCCATGATACTAGGAGGAACAACCATGTAGACATCTTCAAAAAGTTCACCGTGTAGGAACGCATTACTGACATCAAGTTGTTGAAGATGCCATCTATTGACAGAAGCCAAAGCAAGAACAAGTCGTATGGTTGCCATCTTTACAACGGGAGAGAAAGTTTTGAAATAATCGATACCTTCAATATGTGTGAATCCCTTCGCTACAAGTCGGGCTTTGTAGTGTTCCATAGTCTCATTTGGTCGTCGTTTGATTTGTACACCACTTGCACCCAATCAGTTTGACATTCAGAGGAGTTTCAACAATATCCCAAGTCTTATTTGACACTAGGGTCTCTATTTCACTTTTCATAGCCTTCTTTCAGCAAGGTTGCTTTATGGCCTCTTGATAATTAGTGGGTTCTTGCTTAGAAGACAATGACATGAGGTAGTGACAGTGAAAAGGAGACACAAAGGTGTAGCTAAGAACAAATTCCAATGGATGTAAACACTTTGTGGATGATTGTGTTGCTGTAAAATTGCATATGTAATCAACAAGGTGAGGTGGAGTGTTAGGTAGGCAAGTTGAGCGATGAAGAAGGGGCGTTGTTTGGTCCGGTTTGGTATGCTACGACATGGTTACATTTGGGGAGGATGAACCAGATGGAAAAGAGAAGGGCAAATTGGGCTCAGACATGGATGGATTGGGGGACTCGGTCATGAGAGGTGAATTGGGTGAGTTGGGCTCGTTCATGAGAGGGGAATTTGAGGCTGAAACACTTTCTGTAGAGGAATGTGAGTTGCACAATGTTGGTTTTCACTCTTGGGTGATAATGGGTGAGTAGGAATCAGTGTCTGATGAAGACCAAGTTGGGCTAGGATGAGAGACAAGGATGGATTGGGTGGATTGGGGTTGGGACGAGACAAGGATGGATTGGGCTCTTTATCTAGAGCAAAAGGGAAAATCATTTCATGAAAAAACACATTTCTAGAAATAAAAATTTCTTTTGTATCGAAATCCAAAATAACATAACCTTTTCTGCCATTTTGAAAACCTAAAAACAAACCACGTCTGGAACACGGGTCAAATTTTTTACGATGTGTGTGTGGACGCATAACATAAACAATCGAAAATTTTAATCATGGAAAAATCTGGTTGTTGTTTGTGTAATGACTTTATTTTGAATTATAGGAGAAGGAACACAATTAATGAGATAGACAACATTTTTGATGGCATAAGACCAAAAATGAATTGGCACATGTGATTGAAAAATGAGTGCTTTGGCAACATTGAGAATGTGTTGGTGTTTTCTTTCAACTCTTGCATTTTGTTGTGGAATGGCAACATAACTTGTTTGGTGCAAAATTCCTTTTGATGAAAAAAAATATTTTAAGAAAAATTTTGGACCATTATCTGATCTAAACATTTAACCTTTGTTTCAAATTGATTTTCAACGAGAGCAATAAAATTTTGAACATTCGAATGGACTTCTTCTTTTGATTTTAGTAAAACAACCCAAGTGTATCTAATATAATCATCACCAATAGCTAGAAAGAATTTGTGACCATGAATGTAAGCTTTTTAAAAGGGTCCCCAAATGTCCATGTGAATTAAATCAAATATTTTGAAGCTCTACTATAACTAGAAGAATAAGACAACTTTCTTTGTTTAGCCAAATGAAAAACATCACAAGTTTCATTGAAATTTTTAGAAATAAAAGGAATTTGTTCATGTAAAATATGAAGACATTTCCTAGATAAATGTCCTAATCTAAAATGCCAAATATTGTTCATGGTGATAGGACTAGTGGTAGAGGAGTTGACAAAGGATGGAACAATGAGTAAGGTGGAAGGTTCCTTGCTGATTAGCAGGTGGTAGAGACCTTGTTGTAGTTTAGCCAAACCAATCATCATCAAGGAGTTCACATCCTGTATTAGGAAAGAATCAAGAGAAAAAGTGAGTTTATAACAAAAACTAGAAAGCAATTTGGAAATAGACAAAAGGTTGAAATTAAATTCTGGGACATAAAGAACATTATGTATGATAAAGGAAGGAGAAAAATGTATGGTGCCAGAAAAATTTGTTGTGACAGAGGCACCATTGGGTAAATTTATTTTAATGGGTTTGGTTTTGGTATAGACTTGAAATAAAACAAGAGAAGATGCAATATGGTCTGTAGCCCCTGAATCTACAATCCAAGGGATGGAGTGGGAAGAAAAAGATATTGCATGTGTGTGAGAAAAAACGTGTGTAGTGGCGCAAAAAATAAAAGGGATACCCAAATTTGAACCAGGTGAAGGGATTGGGTTATTTAGAGAGAGATTGACAGTTTTGGGCTAGTTGGGTTCTACTGAGCTCGAACTACAAGAAGGAGGAGTGTGTTGGAGAAGACGAAGTAAATGCTAAAATTGGGCTCTAGTGAGATTAAGCCCAGAATCTTGAGTGAAGCTCTCATTGGCCTCCTTGTCCTCAGCGTAAGAAGCATCACTGACGACATTGTGAGCTGAAAAACCAGTGCGAGGATTAAATTTTGGCCTTCCGAGATAACAAGGATGACCTAGTGGATAACCATACTTCCTATAACAAATGTCCATTGTGTGGCCGGGACGATGACAATAGCCACACCTTTTGGAGGAGTTGGTTTTGTTTGTGGTACTTCGAGCTCTATCCATGGCAGCATTGGCAAACGAGTTAGGTTCATTAGTGGAAAAAATGACATCAGGTTGTTGACGTTCGTGTTGAATGACAATGGAAAAATCCGATTCACGGACGATAGGGGGTCCATAAGGAGCACTTGAGACTGAACCACTGAAAAATGATCATCAAGACCTTTAAGGAACCTGATGATGAAGTCCTGTGTATGATTAATTTTGGAAGAACAACCGCAAGCAGTCATGGGGCGAAAATTATCCAGTTCTTCCCACATGGCTTTTAAGCCAGTAAAGTAATCTGTGACGTTAGTGCCCTAATTTAAAGGCATAGACTTCTTCTTGAAGTTTTACGATTAAGAGTAAATCGCTTTGGGAAAAACGTTCACAAAGATCGGTCCAGATGTCAATAGATCTGTCAAGGTAGATCACACTTTGAGCTATGGAAGGTGATAGAGAGTTCAATAACCAAGACATGATAAGTGTATTGCATCATTCCCATTGAGGGAATAACGGGTTTGTGGCGGTAGGGGCTGGAATGGAACCATTGAGGAACCCCATTTTGTTTTTTGAGACAAGGGCCATGCGAAATGACCGAGACCATGAATGATAATATTTGCCAACGAGAGCTGGAGAAACAATGACGGATGAGGGACTTTCACTAGGGTGGATGTGATATGGACTAGAAGGATTTTGGGTAGGGTCTGGTGGGGGATTTGAAGGATTTTCATCGGACCCTAGATTGGACGTATTAGAAGTTGAGCCTGACATGTAAGAAAAAAGCTCTTGATACCATAAAACGGAAAGACCGAAAGGAAAGAAAGAGAGGATATTGGAATGAATTCAGTTATCAATTAATGAAAGAAATGTACATCATATATACTGCTACAACATGTGGATAAGAATGAATAAAGGAGAATAACCATTATACAGCTCATCATATTCTAGAAGAATGCTAGCTATTTAAATCTATTATTAAGTTATTTCTGTAATGCAAAAATATGAGGTAGTAGAGTATGCATTGTGGCCCATTTCTACTACTGCACAATGTTGTTTTTGGGATGGATTGGGCTCTTTATCTGTTAAGATTAAAGAAAAACAACTAGTAAAAGGATATTTTTAACTTTATCTATATAATACAATTAGATAAGAGACAACAAGGTTCAGGTATCTAACTTTTAACCTTTTCCTTATATAAGGCTTTTCAAACAACCGATATAGCATCAATGGCCAAACTACGAATGAACAAGAAACTTGAAACGAAAACATTTAAAATTCACATAATAAAAGGATGAACTCTGCAATGCTAATTATTATAACCAGAAATCCACCACCATCATCTTTTTAGACTCTTATACAAGAAAAATTGGAATTACATACGGCTAAAATTCGTATGTAACCTCAAAAATTCGTATGTAAAGTAGTGCTACATACGAATTATATACGGACAAAAATACATATGTAAAATGGTCGTAGATAAGTTACATACGGATGTTTTCATATGTAATTACATACAGATAAATCCGTAAAATCCGTATATAGTTACATACGAGAAAATTCGTATCTAATTACATACGAAAAAATATGTATGTAACTTTATGGCTTTATAAAAAAAATTAAATGATCCCAAATTTGCATCCAATAACTAGAAGTTTTATATAGTTGACAAAAGTCAAACACAACTGTTAAATTGTCGAAAGACAATATTTAATTGTCAAATAATAAGTACGGATTCTCTTTTACAGTTGATGCATTACATGAACCAATCATAAACTACTTAAAAGATGCAAAAGAATAAACATCAGCAGTGTTTGGCTTGCATTCTATTGTAGCACTGAAATCAATTGTTTCCTTTACAATTTGTGTGTTTATAAAAACATGACAATGACGTCCATCGTGTAGACTTTAATCAAAATTGAGATTGAATGGATATAGAGGAGAAGCTGCACATCCAAGGCTCTAGAGGAGAAGAGATTCTCACTGGACATTAAGATAACCAAAGTAAGCTCAAGAAAGATTCTCACTGGACATTAAGATAACCAAAGTTATCTAGATTGAAGGTGCACATCCAAGGCTCTAGAGGAGAAGAGATTCTCACTGGACATTAAGATAACCAAAGTAAGCTCAAGAAAGATTCTCACTGGACATTAAGATAACCAAAGTAAGCTCAAGAAAGATTCTCACTGGACATTAAGATAACCAAAGTTATCTAGATTGAAGGTGCACATCCAAGGCTCTAGAGGAGAAGAGAAGTTCAGTTATAAGCAATTAAAATCAAGAAACCAAAAGCCTTATCGTATGCGCATAACACCAAATCAAGAAGACAACATGTTTTAGCAAAATTCAAATGACTAAACAAAGAGTTTATGACATAATGTTTTTAAAAATACGGCTTGGGAAGCATGGAGTAAAAAATGCAATAGCTGCTCAATATTGTGAATCCAATTCCAAGTATCTGGATAAAACAAGATACATTGAAAATCAAAATAGTTAAATATAAATGGGAGAAAAATAGGGAAAATACGAAATGGGGAAAATATACAGAAAATACAATTCATTGGGTCAACTAAAGCTGAAATAAGTCTACAGTCCTCAGACATTAGTGCATAAATATATCAAAAGAATGGCATTCACTGAAATATCTTTTAATGACAACAAAACTGTAGCACAGTGTTGAATCTAGGAAAGAAAAAGCAAAGGAAAAAGGGGGAATAACGAACCACTATCGCCAATAAGAAGGAGCTTGATGAGGCAATCATAATTGGCACGAGCTCTGGAGGGTGCTACTGCCATGGCTGAATAAGAAAAATGCCCTAACGCGTGGAAGAGGGATTAAAAATGAAATGGTTAAAAGAAGAAGGAAGCGGTGGGCAACATGGGAAGGGATCCAACACCAAATTCTTTGCGTTTTCTCTCTTTGTGCCTATCATATCATCATGTTACATTTTGCCACTAGTCGGAGACGGAGGGAGAAAGGGCGGCCCAGGGATGGGAGACGGAGACTGAGAGGAGGAAGTCCTTAACGAAAAAATGTGGCACACAATTACCATGAAAGATGTCATCATACGTAGCACACCGTTGGAATCATACATGACATTCTATTAGCCACCTCAGATAAAATTTAACGTCGTTGCTTTTTCAGGACTAAAATTTTGAGTCTCCTTAAAAAGAGGATGAAAATGAAAAAAACTTTGGAAGAAGGACGGAATCCAAAAACGCGTGATACTTGAGGGACTAAAAACATATTTAACCCTTGAATAAATAATGAAGAAGATGAACGTATCTCTTGAAGTGTGTCTAACCATGGCTCTAGATACCACATGATGAGCCCATCTTTAAGCTAATTTCCATGTGCATGCAATGAAGGAGTCCATGGATGATTAAAGGCACGAAAGCAAGTAGGAAAGAGAGGAGAATGTTTAATAATGATGAGGTGATGAATATCTCAAGAGAGGTAGACCAACTCTCAAAGCAAGGGGTTAGAGGATGCCTTTAAGGGGAACTCTAGCCTAGGTTGATTAAAAAAAGGGGAGGTAAATTTTACAAGGTCTAGACTCCTCTATCTATAAGATCTAAGGAGACCTAGTGTCTCCAAAAAGAGAGAGGTAAATTTTGAGTCAAGAACTTGAATTTTAGAGTCATCCCACAAGTGTGACTTGTTACATAAGCAAGTCACACCTCTCATGCTTGTGATGCATAAATGAAAGCATTAACCCTAGCTTTCTCTCCAAGTCGGTGCCCCTAAATTAAGATTAATGTGTCTTCTCTTCTCAAGCCCACCCCCTTCTAGGCCTAAAATCCACCAAGGCCTACCTACATGGCGCAAAGAAAATCCTACACTACGGGCCCAAAATACAAAGCCTTAAATTAAACCTAGTATATTATCTATAAATAAAAAGTCCTATATTAGGTTTTCAATTGGGCCTGTTATGCTTAAAGAATGTTCAATCTTCTTGTATCCTCTTAGACAAAGCTTTGGTTATAAGTCCCTTGGCTAGGGTATGTCATCAATTTTTGACTTCAATCTTCATCTGATTGATGATTAGAAACTGTAAGATCGATACTCATAGGGAGCTCTACATAACCATCTGATCAAAGAGTTGAACAATGTAGGCTTTGTTCCCCCCCATTTAGGTATTTTAGCTTTTGGGTTGCATGTGAGCCTAGGGTGACACATGTGAATTAGGGTTGCTCTTGGTAAATTTTTTTGCAATCTGATCATGACATTATGTTTAGAACTTTAATCAGAGTTTTGATATGTTGATTAGGTGATCTTGTGTAGTATATACTTCTAAGGAGCAACTATGAGAAAAAGAGAGTCTTCCTTAGGTGGGAAAAGCTAATTTTATCTATTTCATGTTTGAATTGGTTGATTGATTTTCTATAACTATGACATTTTTTATTGTGTGATAAATTAGGATGTTTGATTAATATGAGTGGTTGAATTTAGAACACATGATTTATCTTGATATCTCAAAATTGATATTAGGATTTGGCATGAGAATTGAGTTTTTAAATTTGATTATATTAGCTGAGGTGAATGGTTTTGTCATGTTTTTTTATCAACTATTAATGTGTGAGAAGCATGAAAATATTGGTTTGATTATGGTCAGGAATGCCTTTATGAGATCTTTGAATTGAACTAATTTTACACTCCTTAAGCTAAGGACATGAGTTTTAAAAGTATTATGAAGTTTGTTAAATAGGGATTAACTCAAGAAGTGCCAAATTACTCAATCAAAGCTTAAAGAGAGAGTTTAGGAATCTGATACACCATCAGGCGCCATTATAGTGTCGTCGGTCGCCACTTAGACAGTGGTTACTAACATGGGGCATTAGGCATAAATTTTAAACTACCAAGCGCTCTCAAATTAGTGTCTTTCCAAGGGTCGTAGCACTAGGTGTAACTTACCTATTGTCGAATGCCACCCCATTTTCATCTTTGAGTTGTCTCGAAAAACTTTTGATTCCCAACTTAGTTAACTATTGGGTTGAGCTAAAATTCTGATAGCTTGTCCTAGACACTTGAATATTCATTTTAACTGTTGGGATTTTTTATTTAAGGTTTGTAGTTTGAGTTATGGTTTTCACTATTTTGATGTGCTTAATGGAAAATGTTTGTATTATGCATTGGCTAAGGATATGTGTTTATTATGTCATTTTATACTCTACTAGGCTTACAAACTCACATAAAGTGTTGTAGTCTAGGTGGTAAGAATTTAAAGAGGTTGTTATAACGAGATTAAGGGTGGAACCCTTTGTATGGCGATGCCATAAGTTAACTTACTTTATCTAGGAGAATTTTATTGGCTTGTTAGGCTAAGTGGAGGCAGACTTTATGGTAGGTGTAAGACTTCATGTGTCCATGTCAATGCATAAAATTTGAATATTGAGTCTAGAAATCATTATATTATGTGTAATTACATGTTTGGTTGCGAGTTAATAAAGATTGTATTAGTATAGAAATTATAAAATATGAATGTTGAAGTTATCATTAGTTTACTCTTTCTTTTTGTGTGTGTTGTTGTTTATCCACATGCAATAATTGTATGTTTACATGAACAAAAAATAGAGTAAGTAATGTTCCTTAGTTGTAAGATAGCTTAGGAGTGGTACAAATAGAAATGGGTTGCATATGTATAATATTTTTTATGTTTTATAGATTTTCTTAAATTTAGAATACATTCATGTTTGTAAAACTTAATATTATAACTTATGAGGAATATTGTAATACATATGTCATGGAATATGTAGTCGTGTGTTTAATATTAAATTTGAAATACTTAGAATGAGTGTTAGAGTGGTGCAGCAGAATGGTTAACGCGTTCAACAAACCAAGAGGAGGGTGAATTGGTTTCTTATCGCAAATCGTTCTTTTAATAATTTTCTCGTAAATATAAAAATTCCTTAAAACAATTTAAACAAATTTAAATAGTAAGGAAGAGAGAAAATTGCACAGGTAATTTTTATACTAGTTCGGATCATTGATATCCTACATCCAGTTGTTAATCTCTACCGAGAATTAATGTTTTACTAGCACAAACCAACAAAATGTTACAATCACAAAGTAAATAAATAAGTTGAAGGTTAGAACACTTCTCTTGTTACCTCAAGAGATGAAACTCACTTCCCCTGTAACGCACAAGGGATGAACACCTCCTCCGAATGTTTCACGAAGGATGACCACCTCCTTTGAATCTTCACAAAGGATGAACACCTCCTTTGAATCTTTACAAAGGATTGCAGACTTTCAACACAACAACAACATTAACACACAATCACACTCCCAATGAAAGTTCTCGCTCTATGCCAACACGCCAAGTTCTCAAAGCCACAACACAAAGGTTACATAAACCCTAGAACATTTATCACCGCACACAACATATAAGAAGTTCGAAATACACTTATTTCGTATGTTGTATATTAGAGTGAGAGTTCCAATTTAATTTATTGAGATCTCACTCAAGGATAATGTGTGATAATCGATTATCCATTTATGGTAATCGATTATGCATTTAGTGAATGCACAACGGTCAAAAACTTGTTTAAAAATTCTCATAATTGCTCGTGATAATAATTGATCATTGATTATCGGTTATTATTAGTTGATAATCGATTATCTTGAGTATAAAATGAGGTTTTTTTATTCAAAACAAATTTTAACACAACCTAAGACAAACAATACATAGAATCAAAGATAAATCACATCCTATACATAAATCTACTAAATTGCAAAAGCTTTAACACAAGACAAGTCTTCATGAAGATCTTTTGTAACAAGAGCACTTGAAACTTGACTTTGAGATATCATCACAACTACTTATTGAGGTTTATGTAACAATGAGTTTAGGGTATTATATAACTTATAATTTTTTATAAGATTAAATTAAATTAAAAAAATTTCAATTTTCCTAATTAAATTTGAAAACATTATATGGGCCACTTCATATGGGCCAATATGGTAGAAATCGATTAGATTTATGGCTATTGCTTCATACACCCCATAGTTCCATCACTGCATCGTCACTCTCGTTGCCACTTTCACTGTTACCACCACTGAGAAAGAAGAAGAGAAAAAATGTTGCAAAGGAAAAAGAAGAACGCTAAAAAAAAAAAATGGTTCTAGAAAGCTCATTTCAGAACGTATTTTATGTGTTATGAAAACCTATTTCCGAAACATATTTCATCCAAAAAATTCTTCCCATAAGACACTACATGTCTTCAGGAAAGTTTTCAGAAATCTTATTCTGAAAAAAAAAAAACGATTCAGAATGTATCATATGTGTTTCAAAAATCTAATTCCAGAAATTTTCTTTCGGAAATCTGATTCGAGAAATTTTCTTTCCTAGAAATTTTGCTCCAAAAAATTTATTCCCAAAAGCCTATTTCGAAACTTCTCCAAAATATATATTTTGAAAGTAATTTTTTCAAGAGAATAAAATGGTCATTTTGAAAATTTATAAAGGTGGGCGTAGAAATTGTGGAAATACAATTAGGAAAAACGTTGAGTTATTAGGTCATATATGGGCTATTTCGTTTTGCACTTACAATATCTCTTCCCACACCTCCATAGGGTGTGTAAAAGATAAACTGTCTCTAGCCACCGTCCCTTACATTCGCCATCCCCTACTACCACCACTCCTAATGTTGTTTTCACTTACTTTTCCATGTGTTCTATCATGAACTCATGGAAGAAGTTTTCTCAACTTCTACTTAAAAAAAAAAGCTTTTAAATCGGGAGATAAAAAGGCACTTTTGGATTGCATAGCATAATTGAATTTTTTTTATTTATTTTGAATTATGTAATTTGAAAGTTTCTTTCAGGTTCTCCAATTCAAAAATTCCTTTTGAATTACAAAAGTCCAAAGTTCCTTTCGAATTCATATCTAACCCATATGTCTGAATCTATAACTATTTCGAATTCTTAATTTAAAAATATAATATTAGCTTTGATTATAATCGGGTACACGTTTATAAGTTCTGATTGCATAATAAAAAAAATTTAAAAAAAAAAACTTCAAACTAAAACAAATGCAGAAGAAAATTATTGGTGTGCAAAAAGAATTTGTGGAAGGCCCGCCTCAATGTGCAACTTCAAAGCCCATAAATTCCCATAAATTGTTAAAGAGTGTTGCTCCCTCCACTACTTCCAAGTGCTCCTGCAGCTCTTTACTATTTTTTTTTATTCCAAAAATACTTTACACTTTTTTACTATTTTTATTTATTCCAAAAATATTTTACACCTCCTCCATTATCCTTAATAGTCTTTCTCTTTCTCTCTCTGCATTAATGAGCATTTATGGTTGAGATTTGAATTTATGATATATTACAAAGTATAAAATTCAGGAAACTTCATTATTAGTGCTTCTACCCTATCATTTTATAAACTTAAAAGTTAGATACAAATACAAAATAATAAACATAATAATATTAATAGTAAATAATAATAATATATTATTATTATTATATACTAACTTTACTGATGAAAGAACTAAATAAATTCCAAATCTTTAACAAATAACTTTTCTTTTATATTTTAAGTATTTAATAATTTTTTTATATTATTTATCTAATAAATTAAATACTTTATTCAAGTTATTTGAGTCAAACATGTCGGTAAGTTAAAATATAATATAATGTTAAAAATTATAGATATTAAATGTAAAAAAAACACACACATATAAACATTTTTTTAGAAATTTAGAATAAAATTTTACCATTTATTAAGTAATGTGAAAAGAAAAATATTGAACAATGAAAATAAGATTGAATCAAACTTATTTAAAGGAATATATCACAAGTTTAAATCTGAGCTATATAAATGTTTCATTAATACAGAGAGAAAAAGAGAAAAATTATTGAGAATAATGGGAAGGTGTAAGATATTTTTGGAATAAAAAACAATAATGAAGAAATATAAAATACTTTTGAAATAAATAAAAATAATGAGAAGAGACAGGAACACTGGAGAGTGATGAAGAGAAAAACATCCATTTAAGTTTTTCCTGCCACACATACAAAATATACTCACTTTTTGGCGAGTTTGTGGTTTAGTGGACTGGGCTGCATTAGATAAAGAATAAAATTAAAAAATTTGAAAACATAGTTTTAAGATGAAAATTTTCTTCCATTTTAAAAATCTTACAGTGATTTATCAAATCAAAAAGTGTTTATTCAAATGATAATCTCAAGCCACCGAAAAAATAATTTTCGAATCATGTTTACAGTATTTATAATTTTATATTAAAGAATAATATTGAATTATCATTCAACTATCATATAAGTATTTCAATTTCGTCTCTATAAATATAGTTTAAAATTTTATTTTCACTTATTTTAAATATCTTATTTATTAACATTATTTTTTTAAATTAAAATGTATATAAATATAGCTTCCTGAATATATCTATCAAGAAAAGTATGAAAATCCAATTAATAAATAACTAAATCTTTTGCAGCGGTCAATAACGAGAAAAGTGTACACAGTCACCAATTTTGCAACGGGAGTAGAGGTTTTATGAAAATTTTAACCTTCAATTTGGTTATTGGTAGCAAAAACTAATCTGACCTTGTATTGTTTGGTAGATTAAAAAAAATCCATTGGCAAGGAAAATATCCACAAGATAAAACTAAAAGTGTTAAAATATAATAAATAATATCTATAAAAATAACATATAGTATGTAATTGATATTCTTAATAATAAAAAATTATTCTTAAAATTTATGATTAATTAATATTGTCGTAATAGAAATATAATTTACAACTTCAATTCTTTCTTGACTAATATAAATGTTTTTAAAATTATAAAATTAGTAAATATTATAGACTTTTTCAAAACATTAATACGATCTTTTTAAGGAAAACTATGAAAAAAGAAAAACATTTTTTTCAGAAGTTAAATTCATCTAATATGTAAACTTATTTATAAAAATTCGTCTAAATAAATTCTCTACATCTTCATAAGCTAATTTAAACATAGAAACAAACTCAGTCTTTTTCTTCTTCATATTTTTCTTTCTTAAAATCCATTTTGAATAAGTTTATCTTCTACATACTAACCATAAAAATATATATATATATACTTCAACTATATATTTTATCTTAAATAGTTTTACAAGCATTTTATAAATAAATAACCATCCCTGAAAATTAAATTAAAGCAAGAAAGATTCAGTGAGCAACAAATGTATTTATTTACACATCTTTTATTTAAAACTTTGTATAATTTAAAACTGATTTCCTATATATAATAAATATGAATATAATAGTTGTGCATGTTGTGCTACGTGCAGAGCCATAGACCCACCACCTTTAATTCTCATTCTACCTTCGACCTTCACTATCCAACACGTTCATCTATCATCTTTCTTACACCTTCTTCTATCACTGTCACATCATTCATTCAAGGTTGCACTTTGTTTTTCTTCACTTTCACTCTCACTCTACCATTAGGCCAAAAGTAAATTAATATTATGTCATCTTTTGTCCTTTACATCTAAGCAGATTAACATGTATTAATATAATTAAATGTTAATGAATTTAATAACACAACAAACAAGAATGACCGTAAATAATACTGCACAATTGATGAGGTTATCAGAAGAGAATATCAAATGAAACAAAGGAAGGTTTTGGAAGGAAAAGTACTTATAAAATACTACAACAGGAAAATACCACTCACATGACTAAGAGATTGATTTTGCTCTTTAAATTGTTTTGTTAAGGAGTAGTGTCATTCTGTTTATTTAAACAAAATTAAATATTTAATATTAATTATTTCATTATTCATTTAATAGTTTTGAGCAAGTATGACTTTTGTCGTAAGTTTCTTAATTATTTTAATTATAAATTATTTAAGAAATTTTTTCACATGCAACTTGAAATCCATGTTGTGAATTAAGTTTTGAATTGAAGTTTTGAATAGTAGCTGGGTCAAATAAATGACAGTGAAAAAAGAGAAAGCAATAAATGAGTCAGAGCTGTTCTTTTTTATTCTCTGAAGGATACTTCCTTCACCGCTTCACCCACATGCTTGGTTCGCATGCATTCCCATCTTTATTTTCTTTCTTTTCATTTTGAATACTAATTTCAAGTGTTTAAAAGTAAAGTCATTTAATTTTTTAAATGAAAAATCAAATAACATTTTTATTTTATAATATGGGACAAATAAAATTATTTCATAAAATATTACTTTCTTTTTTATATCTTAGCTAGGTGAAATATTTACTTTTTCTATTTTTAATAAGTAATTTACCTATTATACTTTTTTCAGACTTTTTTATTTCAATGTGCATTCATATTCATTATTTTTTTTCTCTCTGTGGAACTGTTTCATTTTAGTATTTAAATTAAGGGTATAATAGAGAAAAATAATATTATCATCTTGAAATTAACCAAAAGAATAAAAAAAATACCATTTTTAAAAAACTAATAATTGAAAAATAATATAAGTAAAATTAATTTTTATACAATAAAAATTTAAATAAGTTGTTGTAATATCTAAAAATATAGTTGTAAATTATATTTAACAGTCCTTACATTTACAATAAAATATAACAGTTACAGGAAAAATAAAGTTAACTTACAATTATCCTAAAATAATCATAAATTAAAAACTTTACAAAAAACCTTACACTGATACAAACTATAAGTACAAACCGAACGGTCATACAATAAATGTATCGACCGAACAGTCTTGAAATAAGAGGTTGAAGACTCCTCGCTCAGCACCTGTTTCGGAGTACCTTCTTCACACTCTGCTCACACCCACAAGGTGATCATTGAAAGGACGAAGACGACTGAACGGACAACATAAGACAAGACAAGAAAGTAGGGTAAGCTAGTGTAATTTTAATTAATCATAAAAACATAAACGAGTTCATAATCATTTATTCACCTGAGCAATTATACATACAACCATCATACATACATTTCAGGCAATGACCAAACATATTATACATGCAATGACCGACCACTTGACTTGACTATCCAGATTGTCTGAATATGTAGCTACGATGTTTGTGCACCCGAATGGTGTAGTAGCTGGGATGCCCTCAACAGCTGACACTCGAGGTTAGTCCGTTATATCTCGCCCTAGTTACCCTTATGGACTAGGACCTCCTGTCATTCTCACGCTTGAGTTACTCCTCTCTACTTAAGAATGAGTAATCACAGAATATCAGGATAAACGCCAGCTAAGCAATAACCACATTCATACTTTACAATTCAATAACCATCCATGAGACATTCCACCTTGGAATTCTCTTCCACATCCATATTACAAATATTACATCATGCTTTAATACCAACATACTTTCTCATATATAATGCCTTTAAACTATTGAAATAATTACTCATAATAAATCATAATAACACTCCTTTGAAAACTGAATACATCACAAAAGAGTAAAGCCGAACAGTAAGAATAACCACCACCCCTGAACACGACCGAACGGAAA
This sequence comes from Vigna reflexopilosa, assembly GCA_027742785.1. NCBI lineage: Eukaryota > Viridiplantae > Streptophyta > Magnoliopsida > Fabales > Fabaceae > Vigna > Vigna reflexopilosa. Next base: position 34,266,785 of record CM050918.1, read on the forward strand.
GGATCAACATCACCTATGAACAAGACCGAACGAAAAATACTCCCTATATGCGAACATGACCGAACGGTCAGTTAAAGAGTAAGACTCAAGCATGAGTCGAACACAATTTTGGAGCCGAACACTAGAACAATCAAATACTAAAGTCAAACCGAACACTTATGATTTAGAACGAACACTATTGGCTTAGACCGAATGCCATTGGCTTAGGCCGAACACTATTGGCTTAGACCGAACACTATTGGCTTAGGTCGAACACTATTGAATTAGGCCGAACACTATTGGCTTAGGCCAACATTATTGAATTAAGCCGAACACTATTAGCTTAGGCCGAACACTAATGGCTTAGGCTGAACACTATTGACTTAGGCCGAACACTATTAGTTTAGGCCGAACACTATCAAAATCGAATACAAGTGCAAGACCGAGTACTTCGAAGAGACCGAGTACTATGAAGACCGAGTGCTAGTACATGACTGAGTACTACCAAGACCGAGTGCTATATTCAGTTTGAATATTAGCACAAGATCAATCAGTCATTAATTGAAAATCCACAATAGCAGAACTCAGTTAAGACCAAGCACCAGAGGAAACCGAACGATCAATTAAGGACCCTCAGCGAACTGCATAATTCTGCAAAATGACTGTAGAATTATGATCAACACCAATCTTTACCAATTTCCTCATTCTTCCGAACTTCTAAACCTTCAAACTTGTATTATATAATCTTATACACTTCTCTAGATCATTTAAACATTCCTTACATTACTTAAAGAGTTTCATCTCAGATTTGGGAGTCATCTCTGTAGAATCACGAACTCAATGACCAAGAACCAGTTCCCTCACTTTGATACAGTTTTGAGTAACTCAAAGGATCTAACCACTTCTACACAACTTGTCCACATTCTCCCTACAGACCAGAACCACATTGAACACCAATTCCACATTTTTACCTTTTCACTTCCTCATAATCCTCTCAGCCATGAACCAGAATTATGCAGAAAAGCATTCAACATGAACACAACACGCACTATTAATGTCGAACACACAATCATTCAATTTCACATACATGCAACATCATCAAACAACATTTTCATACATCATACATCAATCAATTAAATTAACTAACTTCCCTTACCTCAAAATAGTTGAACCAAAGGAAGACCTCTCACTGAATTGGCTATCCCACACGCACAAACACCGCCTACAAATCTTTGGATGGGTGAGAAAACACCATCCATCCAACCCAGAACTAAGGATTAGACTCAGAAGAGTAGTTGATGAACACATGCAAGCTGAACAGTGCTTGCATGTAACAGAAAATGCAGAAACTTCAAAGGACGAAGGAATTTAACTTACAAATTCCAAAACAGTAACTTGATCGGTGAAAAGAGAAGCTCTTGCCACCAGGAAAGCTCAGGCACGATCTGATTGATGATCAGATGAAGAAGAAGATGAGAATTTGTAGAGAGAGAAGGAAGAGAATTATAAAGAGATGAAGGAGAAAAGGAAACTCAGAATTTTGGAGAGAATGAATGCATGCAGAGAATGGCACGAAAATTTGAAAACTTCATTTATATACTACCACCGAAAACCACGGTCCACTCAAATACATATGTCTGTCTCCTCCCTTTCACACGTCATTTTCAAGGGCTAACAGTTGCACATTATAAGTTTAAATAAAATTAATTTATTTAAAAACATTAATTTAAAAAAAAATACATATATAAAGTCAAATTCTAAAGAATGTTTGAATTATTAATTCTTCCTCATCAAAAAATCAATTAATTTTAATGAAATATCTAAACAAAAATTATAAACAGGTAGAGATATTTGGTATAGGCATTCAGCTGTGAATAAATAAGTAATTAAAATACTAAAACTTGTGAGCATTCATACATCTATTTTGTACCTATTTATGAATTTTATTAGTGAATATCTCTTAGCATGGATTTTGTTTACCATAAATAGTGTATGAATTTATAGGTTGAATGAAAAATTTGAGTATGATTCTCTGTAGAAATTGTATATGAATATTTAGTGGTCTGAATATTCAGTTAGAAACATAATTTCCCTGGTTTCAAGACCCTAGACCCCATGGAAAATAAAGAACTACTAAGATCACGTCTACGAAAGGATCATGGATTCACTAATAAATGTTGGCTGAAGACATAATATCACCACTTTGGAATTGGGACAAATGAAATCAAAGTAATAATACTAAGAATCAAATTAAGGAAAATTGAGAAAAATAAGGAGTTATGAACCCTAATAATGACAATCCTAATTGAAATAAAGTATTGTGACAACTATAAATAAATAAGGTTAAAACATGCGAAGAGAATCCAGAGACCAGTTATAATATTGGAGCATTGGAGCTCTTACATTCTTAGTTATAATATTTTGATAATATTTAAAATATTAAATGGAAGTTTTGTCATGTATTAAATAAGAAGGATAATCATTCTTGCAGGCATTACAAGTAGACGTTAGAAAAAGAATAGATGATTTGGTTAAATCAAGATGAGTATGAAAAATATTTTCTTTTCTTTAAGTTTTCTTTTAGACAATTTCAATTTGAAAAATATAATAAAATTAAATTGTGAATCAAGATTGATAGTTATATAATTAAAAGATTTATACTAGTTTAGATTTATAAAGTTTGGATAAAACAATTTGATATTACAAAAGAAAACAGCAATCAAGAATATATTAAACTTTAAGAGGATATTAACCTTTATTAATTCTTGATCACAAAGAGAACATATGCTTACCAATTTTTGAACCAGTCTCAAGAATATCTCAGTCTTTTCAAAATTCTTTATCACCTAAAAGGATATATATCTTATCAACTCTTACTACAATAACAATAAAAAACACTAAAAGTATTCTAGTAAAATTTCAACAACAAAACACCACTAGAACACTCTAACAAAAACAAAAAAGTTTACCAAAGTTTTAACATAACATAAGCAGTCACAAAGATTCAACACAATACAACACAACTTTATGATTTTAAATCTTGAAAGCTCTTTAGAATATTTGAAATATTTTTGGTTTATCACTCCAAATTCTCTTTCATGAGTGAAAATTTCTATTTATATAGTTTTAAAACACCACTTCAAAAGTCAAAGGAACGTATAATTGGTTAAATCAATATCCTAATCCATTATTCTAACTTGAAAACTAGTAATAATGATTTTTGTTTTTACAAAGTCGAATATATTCTAGAAAGACTCTAACTCCAAGCACTCCAACTTTAAGGTACTCGTCCTCTACAATCTTAATAGGGATTATTACTCTAGAAGATATTTTGATACTCAAGTTAACCAAGTTCATAAATGAACATAATTAATATACCTTGAAGAATGTGATATTTATACTACTTATATGGGCCCTTACCTAGATGGGCCTAGGCTACATGGCCTAATTTCCTTGTTAATATTTTTTTACCCTTTCTTCTTTAGCTTGACCATGATTTGCCGATATAGCCAGTATTTTTTCACCTTAGTCGCATACGTTTGAGCTAAATACATGTTGGCCCAAATGGTTGAGATGTATTTAGATAGACATAGATTTTATACTAACAAGGCCGAGATGTATTCGAACATATACAGTACACTAGCTCTCTAGACTTAACATGTCACATGTTGAAGTCTTGAAGAATGCTACCATAATGTCAGCCCTTAACCTGATTTTCATGATGTTAGCCCTTGGTTTTTGTCTTGATGGTCATGTGCAAAGAAAATTTGTATTTCTTTGGTTATATACCCCTATGGGTATAGTAGTCCCCAAATGTAGCGACAAATAAGATTGATTGATAAATGTCAAACCTAGAAGAGTCCAACAATTGTTACCCCTAACGATTATATCTAAGGAGATGCAACAATTAAGATTGAAAAGGTGGGAGAATAGGAGTTGCTAAGAAAATCTATAAAGAGAAGATGCATTTATGTTATTTGATCATCTATAACATTCTTCCCTCTATTAACAATATTTGTTTCAAGAGTTTTCAATGATTTAATATTGACTAATATCCAGCATGTCATCTAGTAGTTTTGATATGTATGTTAGGAATAACTCGGAGTCGAGTAGTAACAAGTTATCATATGGTCCTTTACGAGTACACTCTCGTGTGAGTTGAGAAGTGTTCATAGAGACGGGGGAAGAGTCGAGACTGAGTGGCCGCCTAGGGGTGGGTAGATTCGAAACTTAAGATGCATACCTCTAAGTTTAGGTTGTTGTCTATGTTGACGTCATGTTTGAATAACATATACATGTTTGAGGGTGACGAGGTTGAGGACATAGTGACCTTTGAAAGGTGAGATAGATAACATCTTCCATGGCTAAAAGGGTTACCCTAAGGAGTTTTTTTTATGTGTATATGACCTTTTTCATTCAATTACATGTCTGTTTACCTTTTGATGAGTTTATAGTGGATGTGCTACGTATTTTGAATGTGGCACCTACCCAACAACACCCAAATAGAATGGGTTGCCTGCAATAATTCTAGCTTGTCTGTAAATCTTTAGGATTACGTCTTACACCTCAATGCATTTTACATTTCTATATTACCCGTCCTCAACATCCAATTACTTGACTTTCTTTAGTTAGTTAGTCGAGGACATGCCTACTAGGTTCTTGTTCTCAATCTAAAAAAATTTAAGAATGGTTTCTTCAAGACCGTGGTGATTAAGAATTGGCACTATTATTTTGGTTAAAATACCTTTTTAGTCCCCAAGTTGGGGTGGGAATTTTCATTTTGTCCCTGCTTTCAAAAATGAAGCTATTTGGTCCCCATGTTTCCAATTTTGAGTGCAATCGGTCCCTTCCATTAAGTAGATGCTAACAGAGTTAAGTGTTAAGTGACTGTGTCTGTTATGTGGCAAAAAATGTGGTCGTGGCAATGAGGTGGCAGCATATGTGGTGTTTTAAATTTGGGAAAATTACATATATGAATTTTTTTTAATTAGGGCAAATAAAACAAAGTTATTTATTTTGCATTTAGGGAAAAAAATTAAGGTGGAACCAATTTCGTTTCTGAAGACACAATTTTGCAATTGACGTTGTGATTGAGTGTGTGGAAGGTACGAGGTGCTGGAAGCATTGACGTTAAAGAAGAAATTTGTTGTCGTTCTCGAATGGGATTTTTGAGCGAAAAGGTTCGAGACATTGGTCTTCGACGTTGAGGTGCTCTTTCTTTCTTCGAAGCGAAAAAGTTGAAGGTGATGTTTTCTTTCGACCTTTTTGATGTAGTTGCTTTCCCCCATGGAACTTGTCTTGTTGTCCCCTTTGTATGTTGTGATGTGGTCCCTTTAACTGTGTTGTTGTACCTTTTATTCTGTTGTGGTCCCAAATTACTTGTTTAGTGTTGATTTTTTTGTTCTATGTAGTGGTTTTGGTTCGAAATTAGTGCGTACTGTTTGTTGTCTTTTGTAAGGTTGAACCTATGGTTGTTATTTAAGCTCTATTTCATGCTTCTTTATTATTTAATTTGTTGTAGGTGAACTAGTTATTGCGTGTCATAAAGTCTAACTTTTGTATGCCTACACGTGTTAGTAACGTGTCATATTTACAATTAAGATGCATCTGAAAACTGTGATAGTTCTCATACTATATGCATGTGTCTGACACTCAGTTTTATATAGGCTTATAAATAGTTGATAAGTAAAGATAATGGAAAACCTTGGTGTTGAGGTGGTGTTTCACCATGGGGGAAAGTTTGTGAATGATGGGTCATTCGGATACCGTGGAGGGGACACAAGTACCTTGATGATAGACATAGACAGGTGGAGTTATTTTGAAATTTTAGCCATACTTAAGGAGATGGGATATAGAAATGTTAAGGAATTGTGGTATTCCGTGGGTGGTCATGTTTTAGAGGATAGGATGAAATTGTTAAGTGATGACAAGGGAGCAATGCATGTGGTGAATATTGCATTATTGAATGGTAAAGCTCATTTGTTTGTGGTTCACAAGGTGTCTGAACCTGATTATCTTCTGCAATTGGAATATAATGTTGGTGAAGGTGGTGAAGGTGGTGAGGATGGTAATGTTGGTCAAGGTGAAGGTAAAGTTATAGAAGAGGTTGAAGGTAATGTTATAGAAGAGGATGAAGATGCTGTAGTTCGAGAATACGGAAATGGTAATGGTACTGAAACTGCTGAATGTGGAGATGATGTTCAACATATTGGTGTTGAAGGGGATGTGCAGGCTGTTGTAGTTAGTGGTGAAGGGGATGTGCAGGCTGCTGTAGTTAGTGGTGAAGGGGATGTCCATGATGATGTAGGTGGTGTTGAAGAAGATGTCCATGATGATGTAGGTGGTGCTAAAGAAGATGTCCATGATGATGTAGGTGGTGGTGAAGAAGATGTCCATGATGATGTAGGTGGTGCTGAAGAAGATGTCCATGATGATGTAGGTGTTGGTCAACAAAATGTTCAGGAGGAGGTTGAAGTGAGTAGTTGGATAGGGTCTGATGAAGAAGCCTTTGTTAGTGAAGATGATTTGGTGGATGTTGATGTCCATGCAGATGAAGAACTTCAAAACCAAGACCACGAAGGTAGTCTTTTTGTTGAAATGGGAACAGGAAGTGGAAGTACCTCAAAGTTCCATAAACAGGCTAGGGGCTTATCTGATACTGAGTGGGAATCTGATAGTTGTGGCAGTATTTATGCAAGTGATGAGTCAGATGAAGAAACAACCCGAGATGGACATTTTGGGATCTTCTCAGAGCCTGTTAATATGAAAGAATACAAATGGCAACTAGGAACATACTTCCCTGATAAAATAGATTTCATTGATGCAATTAGAACTTATGGAATACATAATGGTAGGAAGTTGAAGATTTTTAAAAACGACAAGAGAAGGATATGTGTTAAGTGTTGTGGATCACAAGGCAAATGTCCATGGTACTCATACTGTGCCTATAGGAGTAGCCAAAGTACATGGCAACTAAGAAAGATCATAGATAGACATACATGTAGTAGGGAATTCAACATTGGTTTAGTTACCTCCAAATGGCTAAGTGGGAAATTAGAGAAGAGCATGAAAGCAAACCCAGATATAAATCTGAAAAATATGCACACTAAGTTTTGTCAAAAATGGAACATTGGTGTGTCTAGGTCTACAACAACGAAGGCAAAAGCAATGGCAACAGCCAACATTGAGGGTTGTTTCAAACAACAATATGAAAGGTTGTATGACTATGCACATGAAATACTTAGATCAAACCCTGACTCAACAGTGAAAGTGAAAGTAGATGGAGTTGGTGATAATGTTATATTCAATAGAATATATGTTTGTTTAAAAGCATGTAAGGACAACTTTGTCTCATACCGGCCTATTATACATTTGGATGGTTGTTTTTTAAAAGGCAAGTATGGAGGTGAGCTTTTAACAGCTGTGGCAAGAGATGGTAATGATCAGATGTGTCCATTAGCATATGCTGTGGTTGAAGTAGAGAACAAGAAAACATGGACTTGGTTTTTAGAATTGTTAATTGATGACCTTGGAGGTGGGGCATCATGTTCAAGGTGTACCTTTGTGTCAGATCAACAGAAAGTAAGTAAATGTCTACCTTCTTTAATTCCTTTCTTCAACAACCTATATAGAGACTCATACTTACCTTCATTAATGTCATAGGGACTTAAGCTAGCTTTACAACAACTATTGCCTGGTGTGGACCAACGTTTTTGTGTAAGGCACATTTATGCCAATTTTAGGAAAAAATATCCAGGCATTAACCTTAGACAACTACTTTGGAAGGCAGCAACAACTACAAACCCCCAAGCATGGGAATCAATCATGAGACAAATGAAGGATGTCAACGAAGACGCCTTTAAACACTTGATAGTTATTCCACCAAGGTAAATAAATCTCAATTCCTTATTTTCTTTCATATTATTTGAATCTTTCTTTCTTGTCCACATAGTTAACTTTGACTTCTTCTAGATTTTGGTCTAGGTCCAGATTTTCAGCAAGACCTGCATGTGACACACTTGTTAATAACATATGTGAAGGTTTTAATAGCGTTATTTTAGAGGCAAGGGAAAAACCAATAATAACAATGTTGGAGGAGATTCGTAGCTACCTAATGAAGAGGTGGGCATCCAATAGACAGAAGATAACTAAGTTTCATGGTCCCATTTGTCCTAAAATTCAGAAAAGACTACAAAAGGAGCTAGACAAGACACAATATTGGATACCTAAGTAAGTAAGAATGAGTTAATAATGAGATACTCACTTTGTACAAAATTTTTACTCATATTTTTATGTTTTGGCAGTTGGTCTGGGCTGCAAGTATTTGAGATCCGCCATACTTCCAACCTTGCTGAAAAGGTTGTGGTTGATGTACAGAAAAGAGATTGTAGCTGCAGGAAGTGGACTGTCTCAGGGATCCCTTGCTGCCATGCACTCACAGCCATGAGGTTTTTAAACATCACTCCAGAAGACTACTTGCCAAATTGGTTTAGAACGTCCACTTATGAGGAAACTTACATTCCAATAATATTTCCTCTCAATGGCCCTGAGCTATGGGAAAGGACACAATATCCTGATATTTTACCACCTCCAAATAGGGTGTTGTCGGGTAGGCCAAGGAAAAAAAGAAGACTGGAAAGCTGGGAGCAAAAAAGAGATGATACACAACTTGGACAAGCTGGAATCCCAAAGAAATGTAGCATTTGTAGACAAGTAGGGCATAGAAGACCCAATTGCCCTCAAGCAAGTCAACAACAACACCCAGCACCTACACCAGACCCCACTCAAGCAACTGAACAACATATAGCAGACTCCACTCAAGCAACTCAACAACCTATAGCAGACTCCACTCAAGCAAGTCAAGCACTGAACAACCTACTCAAGAAAGTCACATTACTGAAGATCACACTACCAGACCAGTGTAGTTAACACATTTCTGTTGAAGACTTTTGTGTTGTTTTTTGGAGATGTAATTTGAACTTTTTCTAGTTAATCTGTCATGAGCTTTGTACTCAATCTGTTGAACACATAACTTTTCGTTGTATTTTGTTAAGTAGTTAATCTGGATATGAGCTTTGGACTCAATGACAACTCATGTTTTGTATAATTTGTCATGTATTTGGATATGTATTTTGGCACTCAATGACAAATCATGTTTTGGATAATCTGATGGAGTTTTGATTAATCTGATGGAGTTTTGGATAAGCTGATGGAGTTTTGGATATAATTGTCATTGCCATATTGCTTTATTTGGATATATTAAAGTTTTTACTGATATTGTTAAAGGCATGTTGCCTTGTGTCATATTTTTGCCTTGTCTCATACCAATAACAGCTTCTTCATTAAACAACAACTTCTTCATTACAACCACATTGTTCAAAAATACAGAAAAATTCTTCAACATAACAACCCCAACAACACCTTTTACAATTTTAAAACAAAAGACAGACAACGATGATGTTAACAATCCCCATCAGACATACCAACCCCAACAACACCTTCTCCCTTTTCTGATAAAGCAACACTGACTTTTCCAAACTACTGATCTTTCTCCTTTGCCATGCAATTGTAGTATCCCTTTCATCTATATATTCTTCAGTTCGCCATTTGAAGAAATTACATCCTCTCACTTCTTCGTTTCTACTCCGCTGTTCCAAAGAACCAACCAAAACCATGTCAGGATACACCAAACTAATGTACCCAAAAATTTAAACAACACCAAAATAACAAACTTTGTAATTAGGGCAGCCCCAAAAATGTCTGCCCTCATTCTTCACAGTTTTTGTGACTCTTAAAACAGCTACCTCTCCACAATAGCATACATGGTTTCCAACCATTGCTCCTCTTGATGAAGCACTACGAGAGCTCCCCCATGACCAAGAAGAAGACTGATTCATTGACATTGCTTCCAGTAAGGAGACGATAATGTTTCGTCCACACCTACAAAAAAAACTCAATCCCAAATAGCCAAGTTAGGGCACCCACCTGACAAAGACCCAACTTCATAAAATAGAGCAGGAACTTGAGGCAAGGTACCTCCTTCTGCCAACCTCCTTCCAGCTCACCTCAGCCAAATCTGCTTCACATCACCTTCTTCAGCTCACCTTCTTAAGTTCAGGTTCCACACGAATATATTAGGGCAATTCGGTTTTTAAATTTTTTTTAAGCCTAAGATGATATTTTCACATCTGTCATTGTTAAAAAAATTTTCCCCATGTTAGATAACTCATGTTGCCACATAAGTTAACACTTAACGCTGTTAGCATCTACTTAACGAAAGGGACCGATTGCACTCAAAATCGGAAACATGGGGACCAAATAGCTTCATTTTTGAAAGCAGGGACAAAATGAAAATTCCCACCCCAACTTGGGGACTAAAAAGGTATTTTAACCCTATTATTTTTTATGAGGAGAATCGCAACCCTATGTTTCCTTTTTATTAGACAAACAATTCGACTAGATATCAAGAATGGTCCAGGGATAACATGATCGATGAGGATAATAGAATTTTAAATATCTTGGACCAACTTTCATGCCGACTATTGACTAGAGCCCGACCCTTGAATGATATTACTAGTGATTATATTATTTCAAGATGATTATGGAGTAAACATTAGCTAATCTAAATATCTTTGGATTCTTGTAGGAGTGATGGCACAACATGTGAAGAAAGCGGGAACAAAAGACGTGTTCCGAAGCCTGATGAACAAAATACTACTCGGCAATAAGTAGGCGAGGGGACCTCGACTCCTATCTTGAAGGGGTCGATCGTAGATATCCACACTTCTCCTATGTTTTCGCTACCAAGAGTTTCCAACCCTAAAAAATCCAAGGGATGAGGAAAAAGAGGAAGAGGCCGAGGACCGACCCCAACTTGCTAAAGGGGAGTTTCGAATACATGGGCGACTGTGGAGGGTTACTTGGTACTCACATGTATTTAATTCAATATTAATTAATAAGAGCACCAACTAGTGAAGGAAAGCGATCTTGAAATGCTAATGAGGGCATGTATCGAGCTTCATAATTGGTCTCTCTTATACTGATATAAGATCACCAAGCTCTTGAGAAAAGAAGGGAAAGGAGAAGGTGGAGGAATTAAACGCTTCATTACCTGAGGAGAAAAGCATCGGGAAAGACTTGTGCTCTCAAACCATAATAGTGGTTTCATGAAGGCTCTAAGGTAGGTTGAGCTCCTTTTGCAAATATCTACTAGTGATGAACGGTTAGACGTGAACGAAGAAGTCTTTAAAGGTGCTCTTATGGATGTGGATGATATAGCTGAAACAAAAGTTAATGACACCCTTGAGAATGTTGAAAATAAGGCTTATGGGGATACTTAGATGCCCTCCCTTACTATTATTGAGGTGCAAGAACCTTCCCCATTGTCGATGCTGAAGCAGAAATTGGAAATGAAGTGGAAGTTGAAGACTTATAATAGGATGACCAACATCTCAGTCAACTCCTTTCTTTTCAATCGGCACAGTCTCGACTTTGATTTTATTTATGTACCCTCTCATCTCGCTCAACCACATAAACTTTGCAGCCATTGGCTTAACTCGTCTTATGGGCAACGTCATCCATAGGTTGTCTGCAAAGGGTCTTGGCTTCAGTGTCGTGATCATGTACTACGAAACTGCTTCAGGATTAAAGATCCATATATTCAAGACTAGCTTGTAAAACCTTTCAATGAAGGTTTGCAAGATTCCCCTTTCTCCTCCCTAATGTTGAGAAATGTTAGGGAGATGAGATGGTGATGTTCGCTAGTGGTGTATTTCATTGTAAAGGATGTTGTCAATGTGTCAAAATAATTTATGGATTACGGAGGTATGTGGGTAAACTACTCTAAGGTGGTTTCTTTTAATGTTGTAGGAAATGCCTTGCGCATAATAACATTGTTAGTTGAGTACAGGCTGGCTTGGGTGATAAACATGACAACGTGTTGTCTGTATCGGTGCTTCCATCATATTGATCCAAATAATGGAGTATCCATGATACCGTCAACGAAGGGGTGTTGGCATTTACTTTTGTTGCCGAAGAGTTGTTTGTTGACCCTCCAATTTTATAGTCGATTTCCCCTTCAGCTTCATGGACAACGCGAAGATGAGAAGTTTTCACCAACCCTGCGTTCTCAACGATTTCCTTCTCCTTCCCCTTGATGGTTACTTCTTGAGCCTCAACGTCTTATTAAGCCTAGTGTTCTCATGCCTTAAGGCATCCACATTTCTCTTCTTGAATTCAGCGACCTCTTGTTGCATTTTCATTTGTGCTTCAAGCATCGCAACTATGTTAGTTGAGGAGGGTCTTCAACCAATTTCCTTCACTGCAATCATCATGCCCCTTGTATAGTGCTTTCAAAATGGGCCACCCGACCCGGCCCAACACAGGTTGGCCACTTAGTGAGCCAACTTAACTCGACTCATTTATCAGCGAGCCGAACAAATTCGAACCCAACCCAGCCCACCATGGGTTTGTGGGTTAAATGGGTTGGCTCACTGGCTCAATTGATTATAAGTTTTTTTTTAATCTAAAAAAAATACAACTTTTTTTATAATTCAAATTTAAATAAAATTCACTCTAAAGTAATGTTAAACTTAAAAAACAATTAAAAAAAAGTAACATACAACCCAAATGTAATCAAAAAACAAACTCAAAAAGTAAATAAATAAGTTCATACTATTAATAATTTTTGTGTTACTTATCCATTTATAAGATTAGAGTCTTGAATGAATAAATTTATGATATTTTACTCTCTTAAAACATCTTTTTCTTTATTTCCATTTACAATACAATAAAAAATGCTAACAAATAATATTGAAACAAAAATAAAAAATAATTAAATTAAACTAGGTGGATTGGTGAGCCAACCCGGCTCACCACGGGTTCAACCCGGGTGAGCGGATTGAAAATTGGCCCATATAAAAAAAATTCATTTTTTTTTCAAACTCAACCCGGCCCGAACCCGTGGTGGGCCGAGTTGACCCACGGGTTCTAACCCATTTTGACAACACTACCTTGTAGACACCATGTAACACTTCTTCTTAACAGAATATATGTCGATCCCATAGTAGGCGCTAATTGTTCTTATAAAGCCGAATATACTTTGAAAATATTCCAACTCCAAGCACTCCAACTTCTAACTTCAAGGTACTCATCCTCTCCAATCTAAACATGGGTTATGTCTATAGAACACTCTTACACTAAAGTTAGCCTAGTGTATCAAATCGTAATAAATGCAAAGAATTAATAGACATAATTTATCTATCTCGTAGAATGTGTTATTTATACTACTATTTATTTATGAGTCTTTACCTGGATAGGCCTAAGTCATGTGGCTTAATTGCCTTGTTAATCTTGTTTTACCATTTCTTCTTTAACTTAATCATGATTTACCAATATCAGTGGTCTGGTTAGTTTGATTTCACCTTGGTCGTATATGTTTGGGCCAAATACATGCTGGTCTAGGTGGCCAAGATGTATTCGAACATGTGCAATACCACTTTTATTTAATTGATTATTACATTTGTTATAATCATTAAATTAGATTTACAATTATCGAAGAAAACATTTTTAATCGATTATGAAATATTGTAATCAATTAATATCTTGAGAACTCTAAAATCACTCAAAATGGTTCTCTAGTTATTCGATTATCTTGTTCTAAAATTCACTAGGAACATTTTAATCAATTATACCAAAGCTTAATTGATTAACAAAGCTAAAAAAACCTTTCAAAACATTTTTCCATATGTTAAAAATTACTTTTCGTTTTAATAGAGATATCAATTTGATCCATGATCCATGGACTAGCCTTAACTAACTCTTAAAATGAACCCTTTTTATTAACCCACTGTAAGACTTCAATTAAATCTTAAATTCTTTTCAGAATTGCATGAGTCTTTTGAATATTCTAAATTACAAATTGATCCCTAAATTTTTAGCATTAATTATAAATTGGTCATTTATTATTTTTTATTATTTATAATTGAATTGGAAGGTTAGGGCCAACACAAATTATCTTATTAGCCCTACCTAACTTAACATGTCTGACTAGGCCAACCTAACCCAACTTGGATTTGGTTCAATATGAAATTATCTGATGTTGGTCTTCCCAGTCTTAGTCTGACATAACAAGACCTAATTTGAGTTTTGTCTAACATGGGCTTGACTCAACTTAGTCTAAAATGGATCCAACTCTACTCGACTGATGTGGACTCGACACAACTTGACCTAACTTTGGTTTGACTTGGCTCGACCCAACATAAGTCTAAACTAACTTAACTCAATGTAGACCAAATAAACTCGACCAGACTTGGACCTCACTCAAAACAGTTTGACTTAGACTCAACTCAACTTGACTTAACATAGGCCTGACTCGACTAAGCAGGAGGTAGGCTTGAGTCGACCCAACTCAAGAAATACTCAACGCAACTCAATTTGGACAAATGTGAATCTAACTATACTGAGCTAAAGGTGGGCTTAACTCGACTAAGTTAGAGATGGTCTCAACTGGATTGAGTTAGAGGTAGGCCTGACTCAATTGAGCTAGATGTGTGCTCAACTCAATTAGGCTAGAGTAAGGTGGGCCTAAATTGACTTGATCCGACATGGAGCCAATTCAAATTGGCACGTGGTGTACAAAAAATGACTCGACCTAACATATACATGACTTGACTTGGTCTAATGTAGGCCCAACTTGACTCAGCCCAATGTGAGTCTGACTCGACTTGATCCAATGGGGTCTTAACTATACTATTCTTGATTTGGACCCATTTTAACTCTACTCAACTTGGCCATGCTCAATTTGGTTCAAAGTTTACTTGACTTGGCTCAAATTGAGTAAGCCTTACGTTGGCTCCACCCAAATGAAGTTGACATGGGTTTAAACTAACTTGACATGACATGGGTCAGAATCAACTCAATCTAACAATGGCCCAACTCAATTCGATCCAACATAGGTGTAGCTCAACTTGACCAAACATGGAGTTGACTAAACTCAACCTAACCTTAGGTTTTATTAGATCCAATTGACTTAAGTTTAACCTAACCTTATATATACTCATTTAGGATCAACTTGGGTAGACCTAGTCTTTGCATGTCTTGACTTGATGTATGTGTGACCCAACTTGATCGGCATGAGTCTAATCCAACTTGCCCCACCATAAGCCAGGTCCGCCTTAATTTGACTTAATTTTCCCAAAACTAGACTCGACCCACCTAGATTAAGTCCAACCTAACATGTCCCAACCAATGGTTGACTTCACTTGACCCACACGAAGACAAGTTAAGTTAGACATGGACCTCCATCTCATGTTGAATTGGACTTGACCTAACCTAAGGCCATCTCAGGTGTTGGCCTAAACTAACTCGATCTAATCTTAATCCGAACTTATTCAATATTTATATTTGAATTGAGTAAATGCTTGCATAAGGGGTTTTTTAAGTATATTTTATTTTAAATAAGTTTTTTTACTTTAAGAAATGGTCCATAGAATGACCTTCGCCCATAAGGTTTTTTTTGGTATTTTTGTCTTGTGGTCTTTTTCTTATGTGAATTTTTTTTTGGCCTTATAGACTTTTTCCTATGTGGATTTTTTTTGGCCTTATATACTTTTTTGGCCCTAACAGACATAGGTCAAGGTTGAATTTTATGGGATGGATCAAATTGACACGCTTAACTTTTAAACACATCTTTAACATATTCAATCATCATCAAAACACCTTTACTAGAAACTTAATTTTTCTCTTCAAGTCTAACAATAGGTTCTTCTTAAAAATGAACCTCAACTAAAACATATTTTTCTATGCTAGTATAACTAAGAGTTTGTCCATGTGTAAAAACTATAAATATTTTAACATATATGTGTATGAAGAAACCTCTCTAATGACCTCTAGTTAAGCCCAAGGGTGCAAAGTTAATATAATAATCCACAGTAAAGAGAATGAGACACATAAAGGTCTAAAGTGAAAAAAATGGGGAAAACATACCTTAAAATGAATAGGAATGATGAAAGAAGAGGATGTAAGCTTTTCCAAAATGTAGAGAAGATAAACAGTTAGCCAAATGAGTAGTTGTGAATGAGCATATGGTTTTGTATAAAAGGTGATTGTCAAAAATTCAAAACTATGAATCTCATAAAGACATATGACACTATAAAGAAAACAAATATGGACCAGAGAGAACTTGAATGAGAAAAGATAAAATGTTAAGTCCATTTAAAACTTAAATGAGAAAAGATAAGATGTTAAGTCCATTTAAATGTCTTGGAAAAATACATAGAATAATAACTAGATGTTTGATATTTATATTCTATTAAGTATTCTTTCTATGTAAGTAAGAGTATCTTCAGTTACGACTTAAAGACAAAGTCTCCCTTGATAAGATATTTAGTGACTAAAATGTTAGTTTCTTTGTTTATGACTTAAGATTAGGAATTACATAATTTAGAATATACATTAAATTCCATATTCACTTGGATATCAACCTCGTGCTATTTAACCAATTTTAAAATTCAAAACTATATAGGAAATTAAAAAGTATCATAATAGCCTCTCTTAAAAACATTACAAATAGATGTTGGTTAAAACAATATTAGACCCAACATCGAGACTTTAAAAGAATTATAAAAATAATAAAATTAAGATTAAAAAATTTAAGAAAAACTAGATAAATTAAAAGTTATCAAGATAAATATAATTAAAATTACTATACGTTAATATAAAAATAATGGAAATTAAACTCTAAAATAAAACTAATTGTAAACTAGGAATGACAATGCGTGACGAGTCATGTTAGCCGGTCTGTAGGTCCACTAGAAAAAGTGCAAGGGTAGTGAACATTTTATTAACCCATTGATTCACTTAGATCCCTCTCAAGTAATGTGCAACCAGTGCAGGTCAGTGACAGACTGGCTCACATTAACTTAAATTCCTATAAAATCTAATATCATCTCAATACGTCATGTGTATTTCTTTTAAGCAACTTGTTCATTCACATCTCTTCTTCCCTCATCAAAAGTTGTTGGCTCATTCGAATTCAGTCTATTAAAAAATAACTCCATCATTCACGTTTCAGTTAGTTTAAAATCATTTCTATTTTCAATAATCTTGTACTTAAAAAAATATAAATTATAAAATTATGAATATAACTTATTTTTAAAAAATAAAAACTTATAAAAAAACATTATTTCTACTAATTTAATTAAATAAAAATAAAGTTTATAAAATTTGTATGGGAACCACTAATCAAAACATTATACAAAACGAATTAAATCAATTAACCCACATTTTTATATAAAAGGGACTAAAATGAAATCCAGATTATTTATACTCTTAACTAAACCAATTTACCTTTAAAATCAAATGAGATTGAGAAAAAAAATCTCAAATATATGGATAAATAATATACCTTAAAAAAAATTGTAGGTATTCTTTGTTAGTTGTCAAACTCAAAGAACCCACCATGTTACAACATTGATTGAGTTCTTAGAGGTTGTTGTGATTTTCTGAGTGTCATAAATAATTAATGTGACTGAAATTCAAATTTTTACACAAATGTGAAACCAAAAAGGCTGAAACAATAAGTTTCCCTTGAACTTTGAACTTTGAATATAGTTATGGACCTAGCAAAGTTTGGTGCACGGTATTAATTGTTGCTTTAAATGTCAATTTACAGCCCCAATAAAATTTACATTACACCTCCCAAGGGAAAACCATACTACCTATCACTCTTTTCCAAATAAGTTTTACACTAGTAATGCATCTAATTAATTTACTCTACCTTATACACTTTATCACTATTAAAATTCAGGTTTTATAGTTGTTTATAAAATATTATCCAATACTCACTTGTTACTTTTCTTTATTGTGTTTGAGTTTATTTAGATGTATTTGTTTCTAGAGTGTAAGATATTTTAATTCTTTTATATTATTATTATTTTTTTCTATTTTTTTTTCAACTAGATGAATTCATCATTCTCCTTTGTAGTTTTGATGACTATGTCTATTTTGTCTTCATGCCTAGCATCTTCTAACATTTAATTAATTTCAAAATTACGAAATTTACAACTATTATCTTCAAATAAAATAAAAACTTGGGTCCAAATCAAACCGGTTTCCCTTGTTTGTTTCATATTGTGTTCCTCTAATAAAAAATTCATGACAAATAAATTAATTTTTTTTCCCATACTTTTTAGTTCTCTTTAGAATGACCCATTTTCTTCAAAATGTGAGATTGAAAAAGTGAGAAAACACATCATGTTTATTCTGAAAACTTATGATATTTCTTATAATAAAACAAAGATTAAAAGTAACGAATGAAGCGAAGAAATGTTACCAAATTATTAGAAAATGATGTTAGCAACTCCTAATATTATATTAGGCATAAGTTTTGTTGGTTTACTAGGTTCTCTTGTAATAGCTAATTCTACTAAAATATCCATGTATGACAGTTATAGTAATTACTTAATGATAACGCAGATTACAGATTACATATATTTCATCAGCTTTCATCAGCTTTCATGCATTAATAAATTCTAATTCAAGAACTCTTTCGGTTGCTGTGACTAATAAAAGAACTTTGCTTCGAATAGAAAAACAATTGTCAGCTTTCTGGGTTCTGGTAATTTAACTTTAAACCGTTAATGAAGAATCTTTTGTTTCATTATTCATTTCAGGTTCAAAGGACTACTTCACATTCACTCTAGAATATTTCAGAAAAAATGATCATTGTTCTCGCACACAGGTGAAAAATTGACTAGACCAACAAAGAAAAAAACCCTAGCTGATGCTGAATTCCATTCCAATCGTGATCATATTATTTGAGATCGTTATATTACTTAAGAAAAAATAGATTTTTTTTAGTGTTAGCTGAAACAACTCCTCAGATATCAGAAAATGAACATAGTTATAAGATGAATGTGTTAAAAAAAAAGTCATTTATATGTTCAATCATGTTCATCATACCATTTATTGAACTTTTCACCAGAAAATACACTACAAAAATATAGTAAGAATGAACAACATCTAACCTGAAACTTAAAAAATAACAAATTTCTTTCTTATATATTACTCCTGTAAGAGTGGTAATACACCTTAATGTTGCGTCTCATTGTAGAAAACTTGATTTTGAGAAGGAAAATACAAAAACAGTGATAAAAAAAAGCACTTAAAATCCACGTGGCAAGAGGAACAGTGTCTTGTCCCTGCATAGAAAAAATGAAATAGGTGCACATTTGACGGTTTTGGTCCACACACCTCACAAATGTGTCAGTTTGTTGGCATGACGTTGGTTAAAGCAAGAAAGAACCCTCTTTGCTCCCCAGCAACATCTATTTATATCTTACTCATCCTCCTTTCGTTTTCCTCATCATTCATACTCTCTCTCACTCAGATATTTTGGGAGGCTAGAAAAGATGGTGCTTTTGGGGCTTCTCTTGCTGGGACTCCTTTCTCTTGCTTCACCTCTCTCTTCTGCTTCTGATTATGGTTGGATGAATGCTCATGCAACCTTTTATGGAGGAGGTGATGCCTCTGGCACTATGGGTGAGTTACACTTCCTATACTTATTTTATGTCACCCACACACAGTGCTAATTTATAATCACACAAGAAACAAAAAAACTTACTTATTTTAAGTTGGTGCAGGTGGAGCATGCGGGTATGGAAACCTGTACAGCGAAGGCTATGGAACAAACAGTGCTGCTTTGAGCACAGCTTTGTTCAACAATGGTTTAATTTGCGGGGCATGTTTCGAGATTAAGTGTGTTGATGATAAGAATTGGTGTCTTCCACGCTCAGTTGTGGTCACTGCAACCAATTTCTGTCCCCCAAACAATGCCCTCCCAAACACTGCAGGAGGATGGTGCAACCCTCCCCTTCACCATTTCGACCTTTCTCAACCTGTCTTCCAACAAATTGCTCAATACAGAGCTGGAATAGTACCTGTTGCTTACAGAAGGTACTCATCATTCATTATGTTTTATTCTCACTCTGTCATTTTCTAAACTTTTATAACAGTTAAAGAACTGGAGGATGTCTATCTATGTCACTAATAGGCTAATGATTAGGAAGTTATATATAAGAAAAATATATTTTTACACTCAATCTTTTACATATATTTTGACTATATTATTTATTATTTTTCATTTTCTTTTTACTAAATATAAAATTTATCTTTTTTTAAATAGGTGTCAAATATTGTCAAATTATTTATTTTAGTATACATGATGCACAATAATACACAAACTTGCTGATTATTTTTTTTATGCTTATAGTTTTGTAATATTCACTATTTAAAAAGTTATATCATTTTAAATAAAATAAACTAAAAGGTAGAGTAAAATTTTTCAGTTTGAAGTCTTAAAGTTTAATTTGTTTATTTTAATTTAAGATTCTAATAAAATCACATTATTTTTTAATTTAAAAAAATGAAAGTATAATTAAATTTGTTTTAAGTTTGCAGGGTATTTTGGAATTTTATTACAAAAAAAAATTGTCTGCTCAAAGCTATTCTTCTTAGGCCTAATAAAAACAAAAATTGTCTGAAGCATAGCATAGAATCTTTCCTTCTGTTCCAATGATACACAATTACAAATAAAGTCAGCAGAAGTGCAGACTCTTCATATGTGAGCTTTTCACATTTCATTATTCTAGTAGCTCTTGTTTCTTCTTAAGGGAATTTTGGATGCATAAGCATGTCTTTTATAAATTGTAATATAAGTATATGCAGAATAGAATTAAATGGTTTCTGGTATTAAGAGGCTCAGCATTAATTGTTTCTTATCGAACAAAGACTTTTTAAAGTTGACATGGTGTTCCATAGTACCACAGCCTTTCCCATAAAAAAAAAAAAAAAAAAAAAAAACATGTTGTAGATAATCTTGAAGTTTGTCAGATTCTTTTGTTTTAAAGTTTTTGATAAATAAACTATGCATACTAACCCGGTCATGTTCCAGTGATTTGTGACTAGGAATATATTCCATTTACCAAGTGTGACTGCATACTTTTCTGTCTAAAATATTGATTTTTTTTTTTTACTTTTATTATTAGGGTCCCTTGCCAAAAGAGAGGGGGCATCAGATTCACCATCAACGGCCACTCATACTTCAACCTAATCCTAATCACAAACGTGGGAGGTGCTGGTGATGTTCGTAGAGTTTCCATCAAAGGTTCAAGAACAAATTGGCAACCTATGACCAGAAACTGGGGTCAGAACTGGCAAAGCAACACTTACCTCAATGGACAAAGCCTCTCTTTTAAGGTTACCACCAGCGAGGGACGCACCGTGGTCTCTTACGATGTTGCACCGTCAAGTTGGTCCTTTGGCCAAACTTTCAACGGCAACCAATTCGTTTAAACACATAACATAAAGTTTTCTTATTTAATACTACTTTAGTTTTTTCCATTACTGTATCTAAGTATATAACAGTAAAAGGAAGTAATATGGTATAGGAGTTGAGTTATGAAGGACTTGTTTTAGGATGGTCCTAAGAATTTGAATTGTGTATGTTGTGCCTAATATTTTAAAAGGCAGAGTTTAGGTGGCAGGGGTGAATGTTTTGTTGTTTAGTGTGTGGTTGTGTGGTCTGTGTCGTGCACAAATTGAAAATGGAAAGCGTGGTGTTTTGCTAGCTTAACAAAAGAAAATAGAATAGAGAAAGAGCATTTTTGCTTAAAGGAAGCAAAACTTTATGTAGTTTAGTGCATGTATGACATGATGTAAAGAATACAATTACGCTTCTCCTGAGTTCCTAAGTGTACCCTTCTTTTTCAATCTAGTGAGCCCAATATCCATTAACAAAAAGTCATTCATATTAAACAGAGAATCAACACAATAGCTACAATACAAATGGAATAAAAATCAAGCCCATAAAATTTACCTCCAAATAACGAATAAGAAAGAATAGGTCTCTTTCTATTTCAGTGATCATTAACCACCTCAGTAAGTTTATCCTATATTTCCAAAATAACATATATACCCCTTTTATTTAAAAAAAAAATTAAAACAGAATTGTATGGTGTGAGTAAATAATGATGGTTTTCACTTCACTTCGTGTTCATCGATAAGTAAATACTCTCCTTACTCTCTCTGTGATTTTGGTGGTGGTCTTGTCAGTGATTTTTACTGTTGTTCTGGTGGTCCTTGATGTTGGTGGGAGTGAATTCTTCAAAGTTTAAGACCAGCATAAGTAAATTTTTAAGATCTGATATACTTTTAATCGTTTTTTTTTAAAGTATTTTGAAATAATTTAGATTTTTAATCGAC
Organism: Vigna reflexopilosa; assembly: GCA_027742785.1. Taxonomy (NCBI): domain Eukaryota; kingdom Viridiplantae; phylum Streptophyta; class Magnoliopsida; order Fabales; family Fabaceae; genus Vigna; species Vigna reflexopilosa. The sequence continues at coordinate 34,289,024 of CM050918.1, forward strand.
TTTCTTTCGAAGATCAACGAATACTTAATTATATTTCGAAAACTGATTAAGAATTTAAAGTATTTTGAAATAGGTTCTATTCTTAACTGCTTTTAAAAATGGATTACGTGTTTGTTAGCTTTCCGAAACCACTTAAAATTATTCCTTTAATTTTCAAATTATTTAAATTAAATTTTTGTAATATGATTTATTATTTATTATATAATTTGTAATATGATTTATTATTTATTATTTATTAGGCAATTTGTAATATGTTATAATATGTTTATGTTTTTTACTTTTTTTTATTTAATTTGTAATATGTTTTATTATTTTTTATTTATTAATTAATTTTTAATATGTCAATATATTTAATTTTTTGTTTAATTGGTAATATGTTTATGTTTTTATTTATTATTTAATTTTAATATGTTGTGTTATTTTCTATTTATTAGTTAATTTTTAATATGTGTTAATGTATTTAATTTATAATATATTTATGTTTTTATTTATTATTTAATTTTTATTATGTTTTAATGTATATTTTTAACTTAATTTATAATATGTTTATGTTTTTTATTTATTATTTAATTTTTAATATGTTTTGCTGTATTTTATTTAATTTTTAATTTATAATTTGTAATATATGATGTTTTTATGTATTATTTAATTTTTAATATGTGTTGTTGTTTTTTATTTTTATTTAATTTTGAATTTGAATTGTTATTGTTATTAGATTGAGATATATGTAGTGATAACTATGTTTATTATAGGATGTTATTAATATTATAATATGGATAGTCATCCAATTTAAATTAATTCGATATTCGAGTTTTGTGTCTAAATTTTCTTTTTTCATAAATGAAGTGGTTAAGGGTGATTATACAGATAAGTTTATTGTTAATCAAATATTCCACTGACGCGATGATTCAATTGAATAGGTTCAAAAGATTGCATTCAATCTCATTTGTTGTGCTTATTATAAGATCTGAGACCCTAATTAGTGAAGTCGGAAGAAATACGTTTGTTTTGTTGGGTTGTGAAAAGAGTGTGAAGTATGAGAAGTATAAACCTGATGTTCAATCTAATGTATTTGGGACAAAAAAATGTGAGTGTCCGTTTAAGTTGAGAGGAAAACTCTATTCTAATGGAGAGAATTGGTTTTAAAGGTAACCTTTGGTTATCACAACCATGAATTACTTGAGACTTTAGTTAGTCATCCTTTTGTTGGGAGGTTAAATGTTTTTGAACAGTCAATACTTGTTAACATGACTAAGAGTCAAGTATGTTAACATATGCCAAATATTCTATTAAAGTATATTAGACAATCAAATATTGTGTTAGTTATAATTTAGATATTATTATAATTTGTGCAGATTTGTGCACCTGTCATTCCTTTAATAGATGAAGAATTATGAGATCCTTGTATGTATATATATGATACTCTACTCTTTGAAATAATACTTCAGAATTATTCTTTAAACATTTTATTAAAGTAAAGCCCCCGAATTTTCTATTGACTCTCAAAGAACATAACAATGCTAATGTGACAACAATAAAGCAAATATATAACACAAGATACACATACAAACAATCTTTGAAAGAGTAAATAACTGAAATGCAACAGTTGATGATGATGTTAGATCGAGATAAATATATCCAATGAAGTAGATGTTTGGACGATTCTAACATGGTAAGTGACATGTTCTAGACACATCCCGATGCAGTGCATTTGTTGAATTCGTTTAATATAGTTTTCTTGATGGATACCACGTACAAGACAAACAAATATTGTTTTCCCTTGCATGAGATAGTTGGCGTCACATTAACGATGTTGACATTCACAATCGCCTTTGCATTGTCATCAAGTTAACATCAAAATAGTTTCACTTAGGCATTGGAAAGTTTCAGAGGATTATTTATGATATCTGAGGGCGATCCACACGTTATTGTTACTAATAGGGACCTTGCTTTGATGAATGCCATTGAAAATGAATTTCCTGAGACTTATCAAATGTTTTGTAGGTTCCACATTGTGAAAAATGTTAAAGTAAAGTCCAAGATGTTAGTGGATTCAGTTGACGCATGAGATGTGTTGATGGAAGCATGAGAAAATGTGATTGATTATGAGGAACAATCCATGTTTAGTACTTATGTTGATCGTCTTTAGTATGCCTCTACTGCATAGCCTCTATTTTTTAAATATGTCAATCATACATGGATCATTCCGTATAAGACATACTTCGTTAAGGCGTGAACCGATAGAGTTATGCATCTAGGCAACACAACAACAAAATATGTTATTGTTTTAATTGACCTTTTATTTTTTACTTATTATGTTATATGTCTTATCATAGTATTAATGTCTGTTGTAATAGGGTTGAGTCTGCGCACTGAATTCTGAAGAGAATATTGGGACCAGTATGAAAGACCTATATTCGTGTTAGGATGTTATACATAACGTCATTGTCCTACAACATAACAAAATCAATGCATATTATAAACAAACAAAATTAAATTCACCAATTTATAAAAGCAAAACATAACCATATATTTAAAAAGTATATTTATAAAAGTAAATATATTATAAGATTACACAATTATATAAAGTTTTAAAACATAACACATCAAATTAAATAAATAAAATATAATAATACAAAATAAAAAACCACAAAATACACATAAAATACCAAAAAACATAACAATTTTAAAACTAAAATAAATAAAAAATTACAATCATAAATAAATAAAAAATGCATTTCAAATTACGACAGACTTAATCGGTTTTCAAAATTCGATAAAATCTTAACTGTATGTATGGTTATAAGACTTCTTAACCTCCATTCCTACATTCTCACATCTACATTTTACATACATTTCATTATACACTTATCTACGTTCAATTCACAACAATTAATTCATTTCAATTATTCACCATGAATCACAAAATTCTTTAAGCATCAACCACCATGAATGAGTAGAGAAGTGAAACTATCCTTTAGTAAACATAACAACGAGAAGAAAACGAACATGAGAGGAAGACGATGAGCGACAATGAATACTACCATCATGTGATCACAGGAACACTAAAAAGATTTGCAAGAAAATGGGAAAGCAAGGAAAGAAAAAAAAAGGATAAAATCTTAGTAAAAAAATTATAATTCTTCTATAAAAGGATAAAATTGAAATTATGGAAAAAGTTGTAGGCGCGGCGGGATGAACTTATTAAAATGCAGGAGAACGATCCCACCTTTATTAATACTAAGTTTTAATAATAATATAATATACTAACACAATAAAAAATAAATATAATTTTTTTTTGAAAGTGTAGATTGAAAGTAAGAGAAAAATTATCGTGTGAAAGTATCATTGCTCTTTCTTCTAACTTATTCAATAAGAAAAAATTAAAAAAAATAATAATTTTTCTACTGTATTCTTTCAAATACATAAAATTTAAAAATTAAGTCATAATTATTAATTGTAATTAGGTAATTTTATTATGTAAGAATAATAATCTCTTTAGAGTATTTTATTATTGACATTAACTAACTAAATGATAACTTAATTAAATAATTCAGTTTATTTTTAATATATATAATTTAAAATTTGAAAAGTAAAAATATTGTAAAATTAGAAAATATTAGTGTGCTCCTTCTAATAAGATAAGTCTGAAAGAAACTCTTTGCCTGGTTGATTATAGTGTCATTATAATTAAAATCAAGATTTAAATTATAAAATTATAATATGATTTTATATAATATTTACGAGTAAGATTAATATAATAATATAAGTACGATCACCAAACAAAATCATAAAATTGTGTAAATTATCGATTTTTTCATTGTACTACCTGTTCATCTTTTTAAATAAATGTTTCAGTCCATATACAACTTAAACTTAATTAAAATTTAATCTAATGAAAAATGTATGATGTGTAAAATAAATACAAATTGAATTCACTATTTTTTTTCATTTAACCAAATTTAAATTTAATACAATTAAAATTTTATTTTATTAGTATTGTTAGTTCCAAGGACCACCCAACATTCACCTTCTTCAATAAATTTAATTTAAAATAAAATCCATTTAAGATTAATGAATGTAATAGAGTAGATATGTGTATTAAAATAATGAGGTCGAATATTTTATTTTAAAATAATTTTATAATATAAAGACTTTTATAAATCTCGTCTCATTATCTAAAACACTGTTTATCTCTCTAAACTCTTTCCTCTTCATTCTCTCTCACTTCTTTCTACTATTTCTCACTCTTGGACTATCTGTTCGACGATCAGGAAATGTCTAGGCGATCCTGGTGTCGAGGGCTATAATTCCTACCGATTAATTTCTTGATTTGAGTTGGTAAGTTCGTTTCCTTTTTTTCTCCGTTTTCCCTAATTTGTGATCGTGCAAAGAGGTTGTTCTTGCATGTATTAAACTGTGTTCTTCTTCATTTCTTAGCTCAATTTAGGTTCTAAAGTTTCTCTTCTATCACCAATTGGTGATTTGTAGGTTTTTCTAGAGTTTTCTTGCGGTGCAAGTATCGGTCGGGGTTTTTCTAGAACGATGCAAATTTATTTGAGGTAAGGGAAGTAGGTTTTTGCCTTAATTATGATTTAGTGAACATGTAGGATGATGCTTGTACATTTCGTGTAGATTGAACTAATATGTTGAAATTTAGAGTATATGTGTTATGTGTGATTGAATGTTTTGAGTATGAATTGACAATATGTGGTAATGGAATGAATTGATTTATGTTTGGACTATGATTGAATGTGTTTTAAGTTAGAATTTGTGATGAGAAGCTTTGGTAATGAGTAGAGTAATGTATCTTTGATTTTGGACTATTTAAGGAAGTGAGGTAGTGAAAATGAGAATTTGAGATTTGATGCTCAATTGGTCTGTTGGGACAGTTTAGGTAAGGCAAATGTGACTTGATTGAGTCCTTGAATTGCTTAAAAATGTGTCAAAAGTGGTAGAACATGAATTGGGTCCATAGGTTGATGATTTGTGAGTTTTGAAGAGTTAATTGCTTAGGAAACACTTTAGAATGATGGTAGCAAGGATTAGAAACACTTGTTCAAGTCTAATTAGGTATATAACATAATTTAGGAGGATTAGAAGTTAGGAAAAATCTTTGGAATTGGTGTGGGATGTGTAATTCTGAAGATTTTGGTGCTGCAGATTATGTAGACTTGCTGAGCGAGTAGAGTCGCTCAGCAAATGGTTGTAGGGGCTGATCCTATGTTTGAGGATTCGCATAGCGAGAAGAGGTGCTGAGCGAGTGGTTGGAGTTTGAGAAAACTGTCAATTTAATTCGAATAGCGAATGGGGGAGCTCAACGAGTGAGTTGGGGGTCTAGACCACTGTCTGGACTTTCGCATAGCGAATTGGGGCACTAAGTGAGAGGTTGGGGTCTGGTACCACTAGTATTTTATTTCTCTCCGCGAGTTGGGTCGCTCAACGACTGGTTTGGAGGTTGGGGGCACTATCATTGGATTTACATAGTGAGTTGTGTCGCTATTCGAAAATAGTTTGTGGTCACTCAACGAGGGTGTGCGTTGAGCGACTAGTCCAGGTTTTAGTTTACTCTTTTCTAAATTATTCTTATTTGATTTGAATGATGTGGTGACTTATTTTGGATTATGTATGAATGTGTACTGAGTTATATAAGTATAAAAGATTTGAGTTGTGATTCAAATAGGAATAAAGTATGATCTCAAAGTGGTGTGGTAAGTTTCAATATGGAATCTCTTGGTGAGATTCAAGTTTGTTTAGAATGAATGCAGGAGCTCAGTATTGGGGGTTGTCTTGAAACTCAATGGTCTTTCATTCTCATGTAGAGAGGATTGATCCATGTCGTGAGGAGTGGTAAGAGGTATTAGTCTTGGGGGCTTCCAGTATGTCTCAAGGCCCGGAACAAACTAACCTTGTGAGTGTGGTAGGGTGAAACCCGCAAAGTAGTAGAGGTCACCATAAGTGCACAACCCGCAATAGCTCGACAATCATTCTAAGTCCGGACGGTCAAGTCTAGGTCATAACATGTTAAGATGTCTGAACTTGTTTATCTTGCATGAATACTTATGTGTATGTTGTATGTTATATTAATGTATAAATTCTTTTATATCTAGCTTACGCTTCTATTTGTGATTGGGTTTTATATGTGTGGTGTTTTATCTTTGCAATGATCATCACGTGATTGTGAACAGAGGGAAAAGAGGTTTCTCTGGAACAGGCTTTGGACGAAGGTGATGCAACAACGTAGATTAGTTAGATCTGTACTGTATATAGTTTTGATAGTAGATTAGTTGTATATATAAAGTTTAAATTTTATGGTTATTTTGAATGATTGTAAGTTTATACTTTAAATTTTGAATCCTTAACTGTTCTATCTTATCATATCTGTGATAATTCTTTTATATAGTTTTATACTATATTTATTTATTTATTTATTGGATGTTACAATTAGTGTTAAATTCCATAAATTTTATAAACCCATTACAATCTTAATCATAGTATCGATTTTAACTATTTTGAATCAACTTCTTCACCCTAATTATAAGTGGAAATTGATAAACTAACCATTTTATTACCTATAAATAATAAAAAATAACTTTTTATTGATAATTTTTATTCATGCATTATATTTAAATATAACATTTTATTTAAAAGGATAAACCAAAAATAACATAAAAATTAGCTATATAATAATCATTTATTTTATGTCATATGTTCGGAAATAAACTAGTATAGATTAAAATTACTAATTTCATTAATATATAGTGAAATGTTAACTTACTAGAAAGTTAATATTTTACCACTTTAAAATTTGGGGAACTTATTTTTTTTTTCTCGATATTAAAACGCAGGGTGCATGCTTTCAAATGGGAAATGTCTAAAAATAATTTATGATTGTAAGCAGTGCTGTTAAAATGGGCCATCCGATCCAACCTGGTCTAGAGTCAATCCAACCTGACTCATTTATTAGCGAGCTAGAAAAATTCGAACCTGATCCAACCCACTATGGATTGGAGGGTAAACGGGTTGGCTCACCGGCTCACTTAATTACAATTTTTTTAAAACAAAAATAATTACAAACTTTCTATAATTCATATCTAAACAATTTTCACTTCCAATATGGGGTGTTTAATTAATTTTGAAAATAGGAAACTTAAATAATTTTTTCAAGCAAAAAAAAATAATAAATATTTTTTTTTATAAAATTAAAATTAAATTTTAATAAAATAAAATTAGGTAGGTGGGTTAGTAGGCCAATCCCGGATGAGCCGAGTTTAAATGAGTCGGATTAAAATCTGACTCATGAAAAAAATACAATTTTTTCAAACCCAACCTGACCGAACTCGTAATGGACCAGATTGGTCCGTCGGTTATGACTCATTTTAACAGCTCTAATTGTAAGTTGTAACAAAATAGCTTATCAACTAGTTGTTTGAACAACAAAAAGTGAGGGATGATACCTCATTACTAAGCAAATTTAATAATTACTGTATAAAATGAGAAAAAAAATATAGATCTAATTAAGTTTTAAGTTATTTATAAAGTTAAATATTTTTTTATAGAGTTCTTATTAAATTTTTTTAATTTATTGAATATCCATGTTACTTATCCCAAACCTTCTGTACAACAAAATTTAGATATGTTGCATTTGGGGAATGAACTTTGAACTTTGAACTTTGAATTCTTCAATGTTGAAATAAATAACCCAACTTTTACTGTTCTACCTCTTTAGTATTGATTTGTTTTCTAGAATTTATGAAATATAATACAAATTCATCGAAAGTAAACGCGAAACCTACCACACTTGTAGTTTTTAATTATATATCTTTTGGTAATAAAAGTTTCAATTAAAAAATTATTTAAAAACATGTAAAAAATATGTTGGTAGGAATAGGATTCTTCCTTCACCGAAGTAAACCATTGAGCTGGATATATCTTAGCTAGAATCCACCCTAATGGCAAGCCATAGAGCCAGGTGTCTATAAATGGTTGGGTTAAGGTGATATTTCAACCGTCTCATCCATCATGCCACGTGTCACTTATGGACCCCACAGAATCTTCTCCTAGCCAACAACAACGAAGAAATGGATTTGTGGATATATCACTTGATAAAGGGATAAGCCAGAAATGCTCCTGAACCGTGCGATCTAAAAAATCGTACACATCAACGGCGGAACGCCAATAGAACATGCGAGCCACAGGAATGACCGAAAGGAAAGTAATACATATGAAATAAGACTAAGCCATGCACAAAACAAAACAACCATATTTTCCCATCTCTCTTCCACTGTCATCAGCATGGCCACCGTCACCACCCAAGCCTCCGCCGCCATTTTCCGGCCATGTGCCTCAAAATCTAGGTTTCTGACCGGGTCTTCCGGTAAACTGAACCGGGAAGTGAGTATGAGGCCAATGGGGTGTCCTCCTTCTGCTTCTTTCAAGGTTGAAGCCAAGAAAGGAGAGTGGTTACCAGGCTTGGCCTCCCCAGCTTACCTTAATGGCAGGTGAGTACTGATGATGTATAATTTTATGTATCTATTCTTTTTTTTTCCGATGAAAAGGGATTCATAATTATTAACTGGTGTTTTTGCGATACTGATAGTCTTCCTGGTGACAACGGGTTTGACCCTCTGGGGCTTGCTGAGGACCCAGAGAACTTGAGGTGGTATGTTCAAGCTGAGCTTGTGAATGGACGCTGGGCCATGTTGGGTGTTGCAGGAATGTTGCTTCCTGAGGTTTTCACCAAATTGGGAATCATCAATGCCCCTCAATGGTATGATGCAGGGAAAGCAGAGTACTTTGCTTCATCTTCCACCCTCTTTGTGATTGAGTTCATCTTGTTCCATTATGTGGAGATCAGAAGATGGCAAGACATCAAGAACCCTGGCAGTGTCAACCAAGATCCCATCTTCAAGCAATACAGCTTGCCCCCACACGAGTGTGGATACCCTGGTAGTGTGTTCAACCCCTTGAACTTCGCACCTACTTTGGAGGCCAAGGAGAAGGAACTTGCCAACGGTACATGCTTTATTCTCTCTTAATCTATTCATCTGTTCATTCTTTTTGTAGAACTCTGTAGCTAACCTTGTTTGGTTGTAATCTGTGTAGGGAGATTGGCTATGTTGGCATTCTTGGGATTCATAGTTCAACACAACGTGACAGGGAAAGGACCATTTGAGAACCTCTTGCAGCATCTCTCTGACCCATGGCACAACACCATCATCAACACAATTCGTGGCTATTAAGTTTGTATCTAATGACATGATGATAAAAGCCTGTGTCCCTCTCGTGTAATCCTGAATGGGTGAATTTTGAGACAGATTTGGGCATGATTGTAATGATCCTTCTATTTTCATGTACAGAGGAACTGAGATGGTTTTATATTGTGGTTTAGATCCAAGTCAGTTAATCAGTAATTAAGCATGATATTTTTTAAGAACAAAATCAAAATTCGAATACAGTATTTCCCAAGTATGTAAAATTGAATTCCGGATTTTATAGAATTTTAATTTATAACTTGGATCAATACATCGCATATCATAACTCTATAGCATGATATACAAGTCTCTTCACACTTCTGAATAGATATAGTTTGTTATCACATCTGGTGGCTAAAACTAAATCTAAATCCCAGCAAATTGAAAAATTCTAATTTGAACCTAATTTGAAAAATTCTCCAAGCTCAAGAAGGCCTATGCCAAATCAAAAAACCAATCATGAGTCTGGTGAATATTCTCCCACTTATTTTCAAAAATTGATTTTTGTATCTCTCATTTTCTTTTCTTATACTCATCACTTAACAAGTTTTTTGTACTTTGTATTAATTTTTCTAAAACACCCTCTTCCTCGAAACTACTATTAAATGCTATTTGGTACTGGGTAAGTATCCCATAGACTAATTTCTAAAATTAACAATTCTCTGTGACCATATATTTTTACAAATATAATTTTGGGAAATCAACTTCTGGTTTATCCATCTTAGTGATTAACACTTTACTACTAGTGACCTCAAATTTCACTTTAATTTCTTTTTTTTTAAAGAGGCAATTGATTAATCGTGATAGACTATCATATTCTTGTCATTTCATGTTTTTGTATTCATGTCTCATCTTATGTATAATTTAATCGAGAAGATGTAAAAACATCTTTAGAAATATAGAATTTATATACTATTATTTTCATAACTTAATGCTTTCAGTATTCATTCAATTGGATTATCTAATAAATTATATGATACCATCAATTCAAAAGATAATGTTGAGTTTTTATATATAATTTGATCAAATATAACCTAATTCAAACTAACACACTCTTATACATGTTGAGTGAATTTGGTATGAGTAATTCAAGATCTAATTTGAGATTCATTCTTTTACTTATGAAATCACTAGATAAATATATGTATATAAGGTTAAATTTACCTACAGAACAAAATTGATAGGTTAATATTCATATGTAATGTTCAGTTTATCTATAGATTATAATATCCATATGTAATGTTCAATTTATCAACAGATTTATATCATATGTAATAATCATTAAGTAAATCATGATAGTTTTTGGAGTGAGCTAAAGGTCTAAAGAATATTTAATTGCATCTTACAAATGTTAATATGCTATAGTGGAACTTGATCATGTAATATTATGTAAATCTCTTTATCCGTTATCCTTTTCATATTACATGTTATTAACTTGTGTCTATCCTAAGGAGGAGAGTTTTACATTTGTCTAGATAGGTTTGCAAATTACAAAGAGAATTATATGGTCTTAAACAAGTCAATAGAGAAAAATTTCCCCAATTGTCTTCATTTCTCATTACTCTTGGATATAAACAATCTAAGCATGATTATTCACTTTTCATTAAATCTACTCATGGTTCTTTCACTGCTATTTTGGTCTATGATGATGATATCATCTCGGCAGGAAATGATAGTGATGAAATCTTGCACATAAAACAAACCTTATATACTTCCTTTCAAATCAAGGATTTAAGTGAGCTAGATTTTCTCCTTAGCCTTAAAGTGGCAAGAAGAAAACAAGGAAATTTAATTAATCAACATAAATATGCCTTGGAAATATTATTTGTGGCTAGTCTTTTAGCTTGCAAGCTAGCGTACTCCAATTGATAATGCCAAGAAGAAACTTTCATCATCATCTCGAGACCTCTACTATGATGTGTTTGAATATAAACATCTTATAGGGCGACTAATGTATCTAACAAACACTAAACCTAACATTTTATTTTTCAGTCCATAACCTAGAATAATTTCTTTCCAAGCCAACTCATGATCACCATTTGTAGGTAAGTGATTAATTGTCACAGTTCAAAAGTTAAAACTCTCAAATGGTCATCGTATTTGTACTATAATCTCAATCCGGTTCTCAGATTTTAAGTAGTCTCAATTGGGTCTTTTTTTTAAATGTGTAACAAATAGACTTTTTTTGTTAATTTCAGCAAAATGGCGTGAAGAATTGGTGAACTGTAATATTTAATCAATTATGTGTCATTTTTTTCAATAATGCATTGTAGATGATGTGTTCAATTACATGTTTACTCCACCCCTTTACCTCACACAAGAGTAAAAGTGATGGTGGTGCCGGCTTGGCCAATCGATGGTGTTCAATTTAAATTGCTTCATCCAATTTGGCTATTCTAACAAACAATTAAACTTCAAAATCCTCCTATCTACTCTTTGCATCACAAGACTTCAAAGAGAATTCAATCAGAAAAGTAAATGAAATTTGATTCCACGACTTCCAGAAACTTATCATAAGCGTTGTCCAAGAAAAGAGATCTCAATTTTCACCACATAATTTCTTGTTTCCTTCACTCAAACAATTGTAGTGGGAAATGCTCTTGAGGTTCGTCATCTCGGTGAAAAATAATGCTTTTCTTGTTCAAATTAGTTGTTGGATTCCACTTTCACCATTATAGAGCTTTAAATAGTTCCAAAACCACAATGGTTTTCCCCAACAACATTGTGCCCTCCCTTGCTGCCACCCTCATCCACCACATTGCGGCCGAATTTTTCTGACACCTTCACGACACCTACTACATCTACAACTCCTCTTACGTCATGATTGCAGCCGGTGCTTTCGATCTCATTGTCAAATCCCTCTCTTACCTCCACTTCCCCGACAAAGCCTTGGCAGTCCTCTGTCTCGCCACCCGCCACGGCTTCGTGCTCGTCGTCCTCTCCCATATCCCTAGCTTTTGTTCGTCTTCAAATCCATAATTCTTTTATTAACCATGCATGTAACAAATATTAAATTTCATATAATAAAATAATTCACATCCCAATGTCTACTATGCAACACCATTAATTATTTTCAAAAAATAAAGATTCAATTTAGACTATGATCAAATCAAAATTTTAGTATAAATATAACTATCATTTGAAAGTTTTAACCAAAAACTTATTAATATTGATTAAACTTATTTTGGAACTAAACTAGGAATAAAAGGTTAATATTTCATAAAAGTTGAAAAACATCAATTCTTTTGAAGCTTTAAGACTGCAGTGATCACCTAGCCGAAAATATTAGTACAAAAGTGTATGAAAGAAATTAGTTTTCAAACTTTCTGAAACTGCCACAATATAGAGAAAACTCCATTTAATGAAAATGTGACAAGTGTGAAAGGAAAAAAGGTTATTAAATTTATTTACTAATTTCTAGGATAACTTCACTACAGAAGATATAAGTCTCAACTTTCCAGTTAAATTTTATTTTTATTTATTACTTTCATGTCAGGTCAAACAAATTGATGTTCTTGGTTTTCAATAAAATATTAATTGTTATGCTAAACATGCTTTTAATTCTAATAGATTATCAGATTTTTATTTAGTAGTTTCTAATTAATCATTTGAAATTTTGTGTTCCTATAATAACTTTATTTAATATTTTATTTTTCCCTAAAGGATGCCAAACACTTTATTTCACTATTTAAAACACAATCCAAAACACTTTTTTTTGTTGGAAAAACACAAAATAACATTTTTTAGGGATAAAGGGATTAAATAATATTATCAAAGGTACAAAATAGAAATCCAATAACTTATCAAAAATTTAAATCTTAATTATTGTTTCTAATTTGCGTCAAATAAATTTTGTCGATATTTTTATTTGTAGCCAGAGCTAACTATATGAATTTGAGACAATAGAGTAGTTCATTTAATCGAAATCCGTGGAAGACAAAATCTAATATTTACAGATCCTTTTAATTTTGTCTAATTTTTGGTCCAATATATGTAATCCATAAACTAAATTGTTTATGTTAAACTACTACGTATTTAAAATTTATAATAGTTAAGATATATTATAAGAGTTTCATTTGAAATTAGACAATGAACTTAAAAAACATATGGACTTCAAATTTTTTAAAATTTAATTTATTGAGATTTTTGTTTTCATAGACTGACCCTTTCTAACCACAGGTTACTTGGGGTGGACGCTTACCAAAGATACTGTAGCTGAATTATTGTGTCAACCAGGCTAACCTAGCCCATTAAAAAACGGATCAATCTTAATGGACCTTGGGCCATGTTAGGATTATGGCCATACAGTAAAGGGATTTTCTTCTTGCACCTCCTTTTTCCTGCACCCACATAAATCCCATAATCACCAAATTATCTCATTAAAATTATAATAAGATTGTAAAAGTTACTCCTGCAACTATTTTTAAAAATGTATTTGGATAATCTGAAAAGTATTTTCAACTTGAAAACACATTTTGGAATATGTAATTCGTAATACGTTCGAAAATTAAATTCTAAAACGTATAAGTTAAAATACATTTTTTTTTAATTTGAAAATACTTTTCAAATTATATATTTCAAAATACATTTAAAATAATTATATTCTAAAATATAAATTCATGAAAATTATTTCAGATTTAAAAATTCTTTTAGAATTACATAATCCGAGATGTATTTAACAAAAAAATCTTACATTCCAAAATATATATTTCAATTATTTAAAAATATCTTATAAATTATATAATCCAAAGTGTATTTAAGAACAAAAATTTATTGTAGAAAAGTGTTTCAAAAGTATCTTGTCTTCCTCTCATACCCATGGTTGGTGTCTTGTGATGGAAAAAGTAATGGAAATTATATTTGATAGAGGCGTTGATTAAGATAACATGACTTGCGATATTTTAAATTATATATTTTTTTATGCACATAGTTATTTGAGTAAAAGTAACTCTTATTTAAAGAATACTTTGTCTTATTAAGGAGTAATCAAAGTCTAAATGATACTGAACTATCAAAGTCTAAATGATACTGAACTATTTAGTTAAGAATGATTGTATTTCAAACAATACTCGATCATTAACTTAAAATGGTTGAATTTCAAATAATCTCTAAGTTGTTTTAGGTAAGAGTGATTGAGGTCCAAAGAGTACTTATGATGTAACTTGGAACTTTATTTTATATAGTGAAAATTGATCAATTGATCAAAAACAAAAGCAGTTTATATTTTCAGACGAAGTAGTGTAAACTTGAAGTGTAAATCCTTATGTCCCTTTATATCTTGTTCATTGCATTTAATCGTTTTACACTAACAAAAAAGGAAGAATTTTTATGAGCTAATTATCAAAACCACTAGATATTAAATTTGTTAAGAACTACCCAACACTCTAGAACTTCTTAGCATGCTTATAACTAAGAATAGAGCAACAATAATACTAATGAAATTTTTTAAGTTATCACAAAGCCTAAACCAAGTATTATGCCTAAAAATCGACTAAACAAAAGTTAAGAATGACATTAAAAATAGTATAAATATACACTCACTCAGAAGGCGTGGACTATTTATACTATTGTGCATTTATTTATGCATTAGGTGTGATTCTTAAATACTAAATTGAGCATTAAAATATATTTTCTTGCACACCATTCCTCCCACACAAAAACTAAATTCTATCACAAAAAATTGAAGACTTTCAAACACCTAAGACGAACCAACAAGAGATCCTGTGATTTAATCTTCTTGACATTGTAAAAACAACTTATTCTTTATCACTAATTCAATGAAAATGCACCACCACCTTCACACAACTCCACTTTCCTCAATTTTACTCTTTCTAATATAACTATATTAGCCTTGCAATGAAACATTAGTGGTACATTTGACATCTTTGTAGGGACTTGTTACAAAATTGGCAAGTGTATCAAATTGTACAAGTAATAAAGTGGATAAGTCCATATATCGTTTCCCACATAGACTTGGATTGTTCAAAAACTTATGTTTATTCACTAATTAAGGCTAAGAACTTTAAAACAATGAAAATTATTGATGTGTGAAATAAATCTAAAACTCATAAAGCAATAAAGTTTATGAAATTACTATATGGTAAAGACTTCACTAGGGTCATATTTCATGCATCAAAGTCAATATGAAAAATGCTAAACAATATACTTCTAATTCTTATTCTAGTATTTACATCACTATTTAACAAGTTCTAATGTCTTAAAGACAAGTCTAAATTTATTAATAAGAACTCTAATGTCTTAGAATTTTCTTATTAAAATTTTACATTAAGCATTAAATTTGGATGTTAGGAATGACCAACACTAAACTTTATGTTTAGATGCTCAATCAATTAGTTGTTCTATTCTAATCTAGGTTCCAACATCGTGTCCAATAATCAAATGTCCACATATATGCAATCAATCAATTTATGTAGTTAAGATTGAGAATATAACACAGGAGTAATGGAAAATAAATATATTGAATAATAGAAATCGCAAAGATTGAAGATACATTAAGTCCAACCTCGTGAATAAGGGAGTTAATTACTCTTATACATGTTGAACACTAGAAAAGAATAATGAGCAATGTTTCCTATGTCTCAAGGGTGTGTTTTTCTAACTAAGTCAAGTCTTCAAGGGTGAGTGTGAAATTTATACTTGATTTTTGTAATTGAAGTAACCAAATCTATTGACAATTAAAATTTGTACTTAATTTTTGTAATTGAAGTAACCAAATCTATTGACAACTAATTTTGTTAAGATATTCTTTGATTTCCAGTGTTTTTTGTTTATTTGATTTTTGAAATTGAAGTAACTCTCTGGTTGATAACTGATTTTGTTAAAATATTAATTTTTTCACTTTTTTTTGGATATTTGATATTGACCAACTTTATTTATAAATGATTTTTAATATATAAATATTTATTGATAAACTAAATAATTCATAATGATCTAATATAGTTGTGTGTTCTGGCCTCCTACATTTTGAACTGCACATGTTGTTGAATGTCTCTATCGTGTTTAGTGTCCGTGTGATGCTACAAAGATTGAAACACAGCCATAACATTCAGTTTTGAGAATGACTTAGTGATACAAGAGAAATGGTTAGATAATGAAGCTAATTATCCTAATTAAAATAAGCTAATTGTGCTAATTAAGATTCATAGCTAAGGTCTGATTACAAAGAGATACAGTTTCCACGTAAATAAGCAATTCAATTTCAGTTAGCAGTACTATATACCACACACTTCAAAACTGATAATGCAGGATACATAATTGTGGTTAAACCACCGAATTTGCAGAAATTTTGGTTCACAGGGTAACATCCACCGGTGTTCATAGTTATTCAAAGTCACCCAATCCATCATCAGTGGTAAAGTTATCCCTTCCTATATTAATAAAATGAAAAAGAATCCCTAATAAGTTAATTACGAAGAAAAATGTAATTGAAAGAGAGAAAAAGAATCCCAAACTAATAATTTCATGCTAATGAAAATTTTCCATTAACGAGATACACCAACTCATTACTCTAGTCTCTAGAGTAGCAGTAAGGCATGCAGACACGTTGAAATACCAATCAAATAGTCCAAAAGTTATTTCATGAATAGGTATATGTGGCGCTTGAAGATGATAGAAAAGCATGAAACAAACTCACACCTTCTGAAGATGCATTGGTTGATTGGCTCCCTCCTTGAGTGAGTCTTCCATTAGCCTAAGATGTTCTAAGTTACTGATCATTTCTGGATTATCCAACGACAGGAAAAAAATGCAAAAAATGTATTGCAAGATTACTTTGAGATAGCAATTCAGAAGTGCATCAACCCATGTGCTTGCACTTGAATTTTATCTGGGAAAATGCGTGGTGGAAAAGTAGGAAAAAAAGCACAGGACACAATGTTTACTACCACGTTATGACAAACTGGGAAAAGAAAAAGAACTTTCCACATTTTTTCCAAAGTGCAAAAGGACAATCATTTGGACAAATATTGCTGGTTCAGACCAGCCATTAAATGAAAAATTGTAACCAGTTGAATCATGTAGATAAATTGAAAAGTTTAGAAGGAACAATTTTCTCTGCCACATGCTATACAACTATTTTAACTCATGCTTGGCTGACTATGAGTGAACTCATCACTTGGCTTCTGAATACAGCATGTTTTAAAATCATGACAAACCCAACATTGGAAGAATAATAAAAGAGATGTTTCTGTGGAAACTCCGAAAGATACTAACTTCACTACGGTTGTTCATTTGTGCTGTGAGGTGTTGAGAGTAGGGCAAACGGTTAAAAGGAATCACCCTTTCTAATTTAAAAATATAACATGGAATATTCTAGACTATATATCAATATGAAAGCTGTAAGCTTTGCTTTATTTTGGAACTACGAAAAATGTTAAAGTTTATATTAGTTATGTTGGGTTGATGATTCATCTCTTTGGCATAGGATTTTGACACACCAACAGTTTTAACTCATTCTTTCCTTCTGCATGTGTGACCTGTGCTAGATTCGAATGAAACAATAATCTCAACAGCTTAAAACATATTTCAAAAGAAATTGGAATAAAACCAAACAAATCCTACCTCAGCCTGGCCGTGTTTTTTACATAGAAACCTGTAAATTTGTGACAAGTTTCAGGCATATCACTCAAAGTTGAAGGTGGATAACTTTCTCTTTGTTCTAATAAATTCCTTCTTTAGTAACTTTATGTACCCTTTGAATTAATTGAGGATTATCTCAGTTTAGAATTTACAAACAAAGTTCTCTAGTATATTAGTAAAAGAACCAGTTTTAATTCTGTGTTTTTGTTTATTCTTATACTTAAAAAAACTATACTGTATATTGACATCCAACTATGTTAACTTTGATTTAGATCCCATGTCCTTGACGAACAATTTGAATGTAACAAATCAAAATACAGCATTGTTGAAGCTGGATTGACAGTGATATGGCATTTGCACTTATTCTTCAGGTTTAAGATGACATCATTGCTCTTATTGAATACAAGAATTTTGGTATCTTGAGTAATAAGACATTCTGTCTTTTCCATTACACTGTATAGGGATAAGTCACTAGTTTAGTTTTGCTACTAAAATTCTGTACTTACACGTGCTGAGCTGCAGAAAAAGCTCGAAATGAGAATTATAAATCTGATAGTGAAAGGAATAGAATGGAGTTACCTTTTCAATCTTGAAGGATATAATTCAAACAAATATTTAAATGGAACAAACACCAATTGGAAAGAAGAAAGAAACTAAAACTTTGAATTTCATATGGGCAAAACCTGCAGTATTGGGAGAAATTGTTTGGTGGGCATTTCTTATCATGGTCATTTAAAAAGGTATTTGACATGACTAAAGTTCTGTGAATCATGTTGAAAGTATACTTTATTTAAACATGTTCATACGCGTTGAACGCTGATTAGCACATATGGTAAGCACTATCCAATAAAATATTCACCCCATTAGAGAGAACATATTATAGTAACACAGGCATGACAGATTATTAATTAGATAACTAAGGTACAAACATGCAATACGAAATGCAGAACCTCATATTTAAGATCCAAAGAGGTAGAAGAGTACACGGTTTTGGTGTAAATCTAAAGTAGAAAAGGTTGGCAACAATATGCTCCAGTGATCATTCGAAGTTATTTGCTGTATTTTTTTAACAACTTGGTTTATCAATCAGTGGAACAAGCCATGTATATTTACTTTTTTTATGCTTTTGAACCCCTTTTTCTGTTGCATCAATGTGCCATTCTAAATTAAATGAATCGGTGTGCCACATATTGAAGGAAACTATAAGGACTACTTGGCATTCTTCTTTATTAACTTTTTGTCAAAAAGCAGTGCTTCAAGTTCTCCTCACTTTCTTCAATATGCTTTTTCTGCTAACATTTTCTTCCCTTGCCTTTTTCCTTTTTGTGACACGCTTCCATTTTAGTGACATCTGAATTCAAGGTCACTGGGGTAATATATCTGAGTGCAGGCCAAAATACATTTGAATTGACTAAGTTTATAAATTTAAAAGTAAAAGTAAGCTTTGACTTTGTTACGAACTGATAAATAGTGATGAGATATGAATGGGAGAGAACCTTAATATTGTACTTGAGTAGAACACAATTGGCCTAATAAGGGGAAACAGATGTTTTACATGAACACAAAAATGGTGGTGAATGGTTGACTTGAAGTGCTAATGATCAATCTTTTGGTAAAGAAGCTGAGAAGGTGATAAAAAACCAATTAGCATGAACTAATATGTTGATACAGTGGGTGCCTAACACATTCAATGCAAAAAACTATGGTTCATCCACTATATGTTATATTCAAATCAATTTAATATAAAGATTCATGAAAAAGCTGTAGTGGGAAGCTGACTCCAAGTCCATTGAAGTTGACAATGGATTATAAAGAGGGATAAGAGCATGAAGCAATGATTCTGAAATTGCTTTTCTATTAAGTCACCTTTATAAGTGGCCATGCTTCCTAGTCTAAGTGTTTCTGCTATATTCTTTTTATTATAATTATATTTCAGATGACCAAAAGAGAGGTGAAAATGGCTTAACAACTTCATTAGTCAAACCTTATAATAATAAAGAGTGTTATGCACTTTAGGCCAATAGAAGAAAAACTGGTAGGGCCAATTGCATTGAACTATCAGCAAGTGTGTATGAAGCACTTTCTCCATATGCCTGATCAACTTTGCCATAGTTTATCATACTTGAACAATGAATGACTAAAGGGCAAAGATAAAGAAACCTTTCCACCTTCATTTTCCCTTCTTTCTGACACAACCCCACTTTCTGCTTCAAAAACTAGTTAAATTCATTATTGATTACTGAATTTGGTAATTTAGTGCATATGTCAAATATTAGTTCATGGTCCAACTTTAAACTGAAATTATTTAGATATTTGCTTTCATTTTTAACATCTTAAACTGAAATGTTTTTAATTTCACACATTTAGTAAATTTGGCAGTGTGTGAGGACCTAAAAATAAAAACTAAAAGCCGGTGGGTGCTTGAGCTAATGAAATCAGATTTTAAAATACATTGGCATTTAAAAATAGCTTTTTATAGTAGCTGGGTTCATTAGCTCAGCTTTCCATCTCTCTCTAGAAAAACCAGTCCCTCATTCTCTGTCTTCTCTCTACCACAAAATCTTATTGACTCAGTGCATGTCTGTTTAGGTGGTACCCCAACGACTGTCATCCGATTGGTTTTACGTTCTTCAGCCTGTAAGTATTTTTTCCCCATCTTCTTCGTTGTTTTGGAACTTAGGACATGTCATTCTATTGGTTGCATGCAACTAGAAGCATTCTTCTTCATATTTCTGTTCGAAACTTAGCTTTAAGAGCTGTTCTCTACCCCCAATGTGGTGGTTTGTAGGGTCTGTTGCGTCTGTGCTGTGTGACGCATTGTTGAGGCATTCCTGTAAATTGAGCAGCTCAACCTCCAGGTAAGGGGAGCTAGGCCTTTTTCTGAAATTGATTGTCTCAATCGTGTATGAGTATGTGCTGAATTCTGGGTGATATGCTATTTGAGTTAATTTTATGCTTTCGTTCAGATTTAACTATATGAACTGAACTGCCAAAATCTGTGATGCTGCAATTAATGACTGTATAGTTGTTTGTATGAAGTGCATATCTGAATTTGAGTAGGTTGATGTATGCGTTCTGTTTCTTGAGTGATTAAGTGGAAGGGAAGGGAAGTATGCACTATACTGAGTAAACTGGTGTGTGTGTCTAGGTTTAGTGTAGTGGAAGTGCGGTAGTGTAATTTAGAATTAGGGGTTATGGGGGTTGTTGAGACAACTTAGGCAAGTTAATTGTGATTTGTTAGGAACGTTAATTTGGTCTAAAACATGTGGCAAGTAGCAGAATTGAAATTGGGTCTCTAGGTTGACGATTTTGGTGAATTAAAGTAGAAACTGAGTCTTAATCAATTTAGAATCATGGTGGGGATGTTTAAATTCATTTAGATAAGTTTAATTGGACCTAAATCACAAATTATTAGAGTTTGAAACTGATAAAAATGGCTAGAAGTGGTAACCTGGGTGTGTGAGTGCATAAATCTGTAGAGTTCGCGTTCTACAGATTATGCAGTCTCGCTATGCGGATTGGTGCGTTGTGCGAAGGACCAGAGGATTCTGCTCTCTGCCTGTTGATTCGCATACCGAATCATGTCGCCATGCGATTGGGAGAACTTGGGGTTTTTAAGTTTGTTAATTCGTTGTGCGAATTTAGGACTGCGCAATGCAAAAATCACTGGATTCGTTGTGCGCCTTGTGGTGTGATGTGCGAAACTATAATGTTTCACCATGTTAATCTGGGGTGCGTTGTGCGAACCCCCCTGAGTCTAATCCTTTCTTTTGTTCTTATTTTGGCTGAGTTAAGCGTGTGTACTGATTGAAATGCATTGTATGATGGTAGTAACATTATGTGACTGAAAGTATGAGATTGTAAGTGGTATTTCTGGTGGTTGAATGTAACAAGTATGGTTCATGGACGTAATTCCATGATCCTCAAGGAGAGGATTCATGGTGGTGTCCTAGTAGTGTGTAGAATGATTTGCATGGAAGCTCAGTCTTGGGGGTTATCCTGAAACTACAATGGTCAATCATTCTCAATTAGAGAGGATTGAACCATGTGGTGAGTAGTAGCAAGAGGTCTTAGTCTTGGAGGCTTCCAGTATGCTCCAGGGTGCGGTACAGACTAACCTCGTGAGTGTGGTAGGGTGAAACCCATTGGCAATGACTTTGCAAAGAAGTAGATGCCACCACGAGTGCATGACCCGCCATAGCTCGACAATCATTCTAGTCCGGACGAATCAAGTCATAGTGTAACAAGTCTTATAATTCAATTTAGTATTATAATTCAATTTAGTATTCTTGAATGAACTTTGCATGTTGTGTGGGATTGTATAACATGATTTTTATACCTAGCTCACCCTTGCTTCTGTGTTTGTGTGTTGCTTGTGTATGCTTTTCTTTTACAATAATCATCCACTTGGATGTGAGCAGATGTTGAGGAGGTGCCCCTAGAGCAAGTGCTGGAGGATGCTGATGTTGCAACTTAATCTTTTTAGGATTTCCTTATTCAAACCTATGTTATTTTGAAATACTTTATAGCACTCCTTTATGTCTTAAAGTTTTAAATTATGATGTTCTTTGGATGACTGTAATCTTAACACCTTCACTACATGACTTTTTCCAACTGTTCTCTTATATTATGAGTGTGGACTTCTATATTATATGTTGTTGTCTATATAATTGGGATGTCACACAATGTCTTTTGCTAGTTTTATAAAAAGTTTTTATGATTTTTTTTATATTAAAATGAGATTTTCTACTCTGAGAGAGAAATTTGAAAATTTTGAAATTTTGTACTTGATATCATTAACCTAAAAAAATTAAAATTAATTTTATAACACAGTCAATTAAAAAATAACCTTGATTGTATTTTATGAAAAAGAAAAAGAAAATAAATTAATATTTTTAAAAAATGATTTAATTTTTTAAATTAAATATACTTAAATAATTAATTGCAAATGAAGTTCAAAAAAAATTTCCCTTATACAAATTTTAAAAGGTAAAAGTGTATTACAAAATTATTTAGTGTATTTTGTTTAAAATTATTTGATTACATTTATATTGAGAACTTTATTATTAGACATTTTGGTACTTTGCATCCATTTTTTGTTGATCATAATGTTGTTGTGAATAAATACAAGTGAGAGAAACCTTTTCATCCTCCCAAATGAGGGTGGTAGGAATGATAGATATGTTAGGGAAGTAAAAGAAAAATGAAGAAAATGTAAGTGTCATTTTCATTGGTGGCTAATATGGTAAAGGTGTGATTATAGCAGTGTGGAAGGAGGAAAAGGGGGTAAAGATATAAGAAATTGATAGGAAAGTTTTGAATTGGCGATGGCTAAAAATTAATGATGATGTTTACTTGCAATGATCTGTCTGTGTAGTTTTGGTTGTAAATTGAAATCTGGCATAGATATATGGAGGAAAAGGAATGAAGAATTGCTTTCCTTGAGAAAAGGGAAAGGCCAAAAAGGAAAAGATAAGAAAAGCCAAAAGTAACAAAGAGGGAAGAAGAAGATATAGTTTTTTCGCATTCAAGGGTCCCATCCCAATTCATCTTATTCCTAAACTGTGGCTTCTATTACATTCAACCTCAAAATATCTTTCTGTTTTCTTCTCATAACACTTATTCATTCATAATACCCACCACAATTCTTTAATCACAATTTATAAAATTCTCCACAAGAAAATATTATTCTTTTTTTTCTGTTCAAAAATTATTTAAATCCCAATTTCCGTATGGATCATCGTGGAGAGAGAATGTTCTAGGCTTTTGTCATTATTCATCTTAAATAATAAGTGCCAAAATTTTAGTTTCAATACTTTTTTATCCTCTGTTTACAAGGACGAATGTGTAATTCCATTATCACAAAATATAAATTTGTATTACCAGAAAAATATGCGACGAAAATCAAATAGATACTTTCAAATGGATAGACGCAAATAATAAATACAAATATTTATTACTTGTTTATTATTAAGGTATGTACGTCTAATTAATTATTTGTGCTAGTTGTTAAGATCCTTGGTGTAGAAAAAGTAGAGCTAGGTGACATATTTTAGATGCAAGTTTATCCTGACGACTCCAAAGGAGGCTTTAAGTAAAAAGATCTTTATTCTCATTCCATTATACCTTCACACTTCATCACCATGCACTCTGGGAATAACCAATGCTCTCTTCACTAACTTTAATCCTTTTTTAGCTTTCTAACAACACACCTGTCATATCACTCTCATAACATTATCCACTACCTTCGCATATTGCCGTCTTATGTTTCTATACATTTTAAGGTTGGAATATGATATTAACAATTTTTATTAATAATTTTTTAATAATAAATTATGTTTCATTGTTTTATTGATGAGTATATTTAAAATAAATCAATTACAAACTATCACATAAATATTTATAAAAAAAGTTATAAAAAAAAATTGTTAAAAAAACTTTTTTCTTTTAAATTTACCTCTTTTCAAAAAGCAGATGCCTCGTAATAATACCTCTACTCACAAGATATAGCAAAGCATCCACAACTTTTCCACAAAGAACCAAACATAAAAAACAGAGGCAGTCTCATTTTCCATTTTCTTATGAAAGATCAAAATACACTAGCTCTGATTTTTTATACATGGTAAAGACCTTTTTTATATATATGTACATGAACTCAAACTCGCCAAACTAAGTACATAAAAAGGGAAAAAAATATATAGTGTTACTGACATGAAAGACAGAAATTAGTTGCGACTTCCCAGCTCCACCAACTAAACCCTCCTAGTAGATTAGTTCCCCCAACCTATGCTGACCAAATCAGAGACTACCAACCTTCACTTCATGTCCATACCCCCATTGCTGAAAGATGGTCACCGTCTCCTACCAAGGTTGTTCTTGTTCTGTTTTTATTGTAAGTGCTGACTCGATCAAGAGTTCTCGTGAAAGTTAAGGGATCTAGACAAGGCTGCAGGGTTGGCCCTCAACACAGGAGAGGTTTCGATGACACGTTCTTTCTCTTCTTTCTTTGATTGGAACCCCTTGAACATGCCACCCCCACTCACACACTCGTTCTTGATCCCTAAAGTTGCCCATATCGAACTCTTGGCTGCCTCACTGGGGTCATCGATTCTCAAAGTTTTGGGCACCAAAACAGACCCGTTTCTCTGCCTCGAGGGTTCCTCGTGGACGTGCTCTTGCTTCGCCAAGTCATCGTCCCTGGAGTGTTTCCCAAGAGTGGGAGATTTTGGACCAGAACCCGGAGACCTTGGCGCTGGGGCAGCATGATGTGTGGGAAACCATGGAATGTTCCAAAATGCATGAGGGTAAAACGACATGGGAAACCCTGGAGGGCACAGAGCAGGTGCTGAGGGAACCCCGGAGTTCCAAGGATAAGCCCAAGGAACAGTGGAGATGCACGGAACATGGTGATGATGATGATGTATGAAACTGTTGTTGTTAGGCACCAATGATTCTTGTGACGTGCTTTTCCCACTTTCTTCATTGGAAACGGTGATGGATGACGCACTGGAGCAGTCATCATCTTTGTTTCTCTGATCCTCCATGGAGTGAAACCCGTTTCTTGTTTTCTTCTCTGCGAGGTTCAGGACTGATGCCATGGAATCACAAATTGGAGGGTCTAGACCAAAGCTGAGGACTCTCCCATTGGGCTTCAAAAGATGAGTCCCGTTTGGGGAATCGATTCTTGCAGCTTGAAGTGCTTCAGAGATTGTGATATGGCGATAGTGAGAGGCTGAGTTTTTGTTCTTTCTCCTCCCTGCACCCACCGGCACGTTTCGCATGGTGCCCCCGGCGGTCCAGTACCTTTGGCACGCTTTGCAGAAGTAACGTGGCTGGTTCACATTGTAGTTGTTGTAGTAACAGAACTTGGTGTCCATGCTATTGCAGCGAGGACAAGGAAGAATTTTGTCTGGTTTTTTCAGCGTTTTATTGTTGTTGTCTTGTGAGTTGTTGGTTGCAGTAGCAGCACCTGTTGTGGTTGGATCGGTTTGATCGTTTTCTGACTTGTTGGATTTTGACTTTGCAGATTCTTCGTCTATGGAAGGTGTGTTTGGATTCTGAAGACCCTCTGCGGTGTTCTTAGAGTCTGCAGCATTTGGAGGAAGATCAGCTTCTTTCGTTTTCTCACTAACTTCTTCTGCAGGATCCTAATAATTTGCCAGTGTTTTTCTTAATTAATGAAATGCATACTTTGGGCTAACGAGTAACAACAAGCATACACAAGCTGATTCACAGAGTTATGAGGGAAAAATTTTGTTTTTGTCATGTTCGTACCGTTTTACTAATATGTACTCACTCGCAAATGACATAAATAACTCCAACCACAAGATCAAGAAGGTAGGAGAAAAGTAAAAACATTCTGTTGCTCCATTTTTAAAACAAAAAATGTATCTGTGTAGGTTTTCTTCACTGATGAAGAAAAGCATGTAATTCGAACAGGACCAATGAATTTACCCATTGAAAGTTGTTCTATTTCACGATGTAAACATATTTTCCAGAACATGATGAAAGCAACAATCCTAAGGGTTAAGCAAATTATAAATTGTGGAACTGAAGAAGCTACCTTGGTAGATTATTACGAGTGAAAAACGTTCCATCTCAGCTAAGAAAAGTCAAAGTGAAAATTGGTGCTTTGAACTCAGATGGTAGATTATTAGCAGAAATATTTGACTAGCAGTATGAGTGGACTAAAAGTGAACCGTGTTCACAAAAATACTGCTCCACCAGTCAGTTTACTCAGCATGAAAAACAATTTGACCTAAAATTAAATACCCAGGTTCCTCGGGCATATTCAATCAGTACTAAAATGGAAACAAAAAAAAAAGACTCAGAAAATTACAGATAAAAAAAAAACTTCACTTCCCCTTCTAAATAAGGGAAAGATGCACAAAACCTGAAATTAGCTCGGTTTTGGAACTGAATACAAAAACTTTATGTATTTTACAATCGACTCTGCTTCGAGCACTCTGTTTCTGAAGTTCCAGATCCCATACACAAAACCCGAAAAGTAAGCAACGCCCGAAAAAAAATAATCCTAAATTTCAAAATCGAAACAAAATTATGAACTAATAATTTTAAAAAATAAATATGAAAAAAGCGCACACAACCATTTTACATTCGAAAACCAATACAGAAAAACTTGATGCAGAAAAGAATTACTGGGGAAGAATTTGAAAAGAGGGAAATTTTGGCACCCGAACGGAAAAATGAACCGACCCATGAATTGTTAGAACCTAGGTGCTGTTAATCACGTTACCTTGTCTCTGTTGTCATCATCTTCAGCCTCTGAGTCAGCAACGTCGTCATCTACTACTTCTTCTTCTCCTTCTTCTTCTGCGTCTCTGACAACATCCACCGGCGGCGGTGGCGAGGGGGTGTGAGCGGCGGCAATGGTCGGAGCGTCGGGTTCTCCAGAAAAGGCAATCTTCTGGCCGAAGAGCCTAATTGCAGGGTCCTTATTTTCGAGCATTTTCTGAGAATTGAAACGGCAACGACAGAAAGGAAAAACGCGCGAGGTGGTCTGTGTTAGGTTTACGTGTGTTATGATTGAAGCAGGGTGGTTTGGTTACTACTCCTACTACTGCAGGTGTTGTATCTGTTACAGTGTGTTCGGTTTTTTTGAGGTTTGGGTTTTGATGAAAGTTGGCAATGGAAGCAGGACGAGGTGGATTTTGATCCGTTTAAACGAGTGCAGGGTGCCACGTCACAGAGGGGTTTGGATTCATGGCCACAAGTTTTTGTGGCTTGGAATAGATTTTCTTTTCAAGTGTTTGATTCTCTGAGTTGCACTCTCTTTCTGTGCACCCCACTCGCCGCCACGTCAGCGTCTTCATCGAGGGTACCGCTGTTTTAGCCTTCGTGGAACAATTTTATTGGTTGCTTTCTTGATAATATTGTCCAACCAAAATTACGCTACATGGACTTCTTCCCTCTCTCTGTCAAAAATTTAATAAATAAATTGAACATGATTGTATTATTGCTTTTAATTAATTATTATTTCTGTCCTATTTTATTCTTTTACTTTTAGCCTTTTTAATTTTGAAATACATCTTTCCTTCAGAAAAATACTTTCTGTAGAGAAACACAAAATGGTTTTAGTTAACATATGGAGAGCAAAAACTACACATTTTAAAATTAAAGAGAAAATTTAAATGTTTTAGAATAATAAAAGAATATTATATACTATCAATTTTTTTTAAAGAAAGGTGTATTTTTACTTTAGAGTGTATTGAAAAATGGTTTATTTTAGAATTTAATATTTTTTGTTCAACATTGGCAACGTTGGAGCTAAAATCTAAAATTTCATGCTAATTCCTTAGACTTTATCCCTAGTAGAGAGTTGGAGTAAAAGGCTTTTTATCTTTTCTGCATAAGTCGCTAATGATAATTAATAAAATATATTTAAAATGTTCTTCAATTGATTGATAAGGATAAAATTTTATATTGACAGTGTTAGTATGTAAAAGGTAGATTATTTATCTCAATAATGCATGTTAACATTTAATATATGTTTTTACCAAAACTGTTGAGATGAAAATATTTTTTTTGCTTAGAAAGTGATAATAAAAAAAGTCGTATTAGCTTCGTTCATAATATTTAATTAAGAGAAAAAAAAAATAGTAGCATATTATGGTATTGTATATGCTGATTCTATACCACCAGTTAAATTAATAGGGTTGGCGGTTAGGAGAGAACCCAAAACCCCAAAAAAAAAAGTGAAATAAAT
The DNA here is from genome assembly GCA_027742785.1 of Vigna reflexopilosa. NCBI lineage: Eukaryota > Viridiplantae > Streptophyta > Magnoliopsida > Fabales > Fabaceae > Vigna > Vigna reflexopilosa. The sequence continues at coordinate 34,317,602 of CM050918.1, forward strand.
TAATAGATTTGCTATTTGATGTTGTTGCAAAGGCAATAAGATGTCGCTATTGAGAACAAATAAGATTATTCCGTGATATTGAAAGAAGCGTAATCATAATTTGCGTTCATTATTTTTCTTGAAAATAAAAAGATTCCTGCAACAACTCACTTAGCAAAAGAATAATATACATACATATATATATATATATATATATATATATATATATATATATTGTTACATGCACAACAAGTGTCAAATAAAAGGCTCAACTTATTATATCCCTTTGTCTAACTCCAAGCTCTGTTTGCCATGCCTAAAACACTTTAATTAATTTATTGATATAAGTACTCTACACAATCACTTATCACTTTTTAATCTAAAATACTATATAATACATGATGTAGAAAAAGCTAAAAAAAATTAGATTTTCTGAGACGTACAGTTTATTGTTTTTAAGAATTTATATGTAACATATTGTGCAAAGTTCACATAATACTTGAGTGATTTTTAAGAATCTTAGAACAAACTAGCAAAGAATTCTTGAAGGAAAAGAGAAAAGGGTGAAAATTAAAGGATGAGAGAGTTGTTTTTGGTGTCATTTTTGGAGTGAATGAGGTGTTTTATTTTTAGAGCTAAAAAGGAAGTTACGGTACCCATAGATTTAGGAATAAATCCTATGACTTAAGGAAGAGCATAACGGCTTGTGCAATCTCGAGCCTTGCGGGAAGGGAAGCAACCTCCAGCGTTGCTTGTGGGAGAAAAAAAATTTAGGAACAAGACTTGCAGAGAAATTGTGCCAACGTTCACAAACTAAGATACTTTTGCAATATAAAATAGTTTTTTTTTACAACAATTCCCCACATATTGCAAAAGACTAGAAAAAAATATAAGAATAATTATCCTAGGTTTTATAAGATGTAATGCATCAGAGCTAGTATAGAAAGTTATATGAACCAGCCCTAGATCGAGAAACTTATCACATGGTGTAGTTGGTGTAGCGAGTTATATGCATCAAGTACACTTAATGTGTGTTAGAGGTTTATCAATCACAATACACCCCTATAATCCTTGTTGTTATCGTTGTATTGCGCTTATTAGGTCATGTGGGTGCATGGTATTCATGAGTGCTCTAGAGATCATGCCAAGATCATATGTAAGTGGCCCTACTTGACACTCATATAGGCGATTTTATCAAGTGTATACTACAAATCATACACCACCCGTAAGGGATATGAAGATCATTAAAAACATTATTTAAACTTAAATTCTTACAACATATAGAATTTCAATTACTAAGTTTAACCTCTCATAATGCAGTCTCTAGTACTTTCACACATATCATAGGAATGGACATATTGATTATATCAATTTAGTGTTATCAAAACTAACAAGTGATTGTTTTAACACATATGAACCTTATTCATGAGATCTTCAATCAAAGGTTGGGTTATCATCACTTGTTTGTTTGCAAGTGGCTTAAGTCTCATTTCCCTCGATGTTTCTAAGATCATATTTCTTTCCAAGGATTTAGTTAGAGGATTTGCTAGATTTCATTCTGACTTCACATAATCAATGGAAATAGTTCTACTTTTTAGCATGTGCTTCACCAAATTGTGTCTCAATTGTATATGTATATTCTTTCTATTATAATTCTTGTTTTTAGTTATAACTATTGCCGATTGAAAATCACAATGTATTGACATTGATGGAGTTGGTTTGATTTCTAGTGGAATGTTCGCTAAGAAGTTTTTCAACCACTCAGCCTTACTACTAGCCATCTCAAGAGTAAATAACTCAGATTTCATTATTGATCTTGCAATAATTGTTTGTCTGGCTTATCTCCATGTAATTACACCACCCCTAAGTGTGAATACATAACCACTAGTGGATTTTTCCTCATCTGATTCAATGATCCAGTTAGCATCATTATACCCATCTAGTACAGCAGGAAATTCACTATATTCAATGATGTTGAACCTCTTAAGCATCTCATAAGCTTAGCAAGTGCATCCCAATGTTCCTGATTTGGACATTAAGTGTACTTACTCAATCTATCTACTGCATAAGAAATATCAGGTCTAGAAAAGCTCAAGTGAAATAAGCTCCCAATTATCTGGACATACTGATGTTGAGAGATAGATTCTCCTCTATTTTTTATTCATTTAAAGCTAGCATCCTAAGGGTTACTCACGGGTTTGAAGTCATAATACCCAAACTTCTTAAGAAGTTTCTCAATGTATTGTTCTTGGGATAATAAAATATTATCTCCTTTCCTTATGATTCTAACACCTGAAATTACATTATCTTTATCCATGTCTTTCAATTCAAAGTTCGATCATAGAAACAATTTAGTTCTAGCAACACTCTCATTGTATGAACCAAAAATTAACATGGCATCCACATACAAGCATAAAATGACACAAATAACCATTTTCAGATTTAGAGCACACATTTATCAGCATCATTAGATGAAAAACCATCACATAACAATAAATTATCAAGTTTTTCATGTCATTGTTTTGGTGCTTATTCCAACCCATACAAAGATTTTAAAAGTTTGCATACTTTCTTCTCTTCACCAGGTACAACACACCTTTTAGGTTGAGTCATATAAATTTCCTCCTCAAAATCACCATTCAAAAAGGCAATTTGAACATCCATTTGATCTATCACTAGCTTATGGATAACTACTAAGGCTTACAATACTTGATAGAGGAAATCCTAGTTATAGGGGCAAAAGTGTCAAAATAATCTATGTTGGATTTTTAAGTAAAATCATTTGCTACTAATCTTGCCTTATACTTCTCTATAGATCCATTAGGGTGATACTTTTCTTAAAGATCCACTTACAACCAATGATTTTTGCTCTTTTAGGCAAATGGATGTTATAATGGCCTTATCTCATTGTTTTGCATCAGGAGTACTAATAGCTTCTACAAAGCTACTTAGATAATTATCAACTAAATAGGTATAGAAATCATTACCAAAGGAGGTTCCCTTCCTCTATCTTTTACTTCTTCTTATATCCACACACAATGCATCACTATTATTATTATCGACAAGTTAAGACGTCTCACTAACCTTTAAGGGAACCACATGTTTAAAAAACCCATCATTTTTCATCTCCATTATAGAATTACTCTCAAGTGTATCACTTTTAAGAACCAGAAACCTATAAGCAACATTATGTTCAGCATAACCTAAGAACATGTACAATCAGAGGTTTTAGAGCCTATTTTTCTTTTCTTAGGATCGGGTTAGCTAGACACCCCCACACTATTACATATTTAAGGTTAGGTTTATAACCTTTCCACAACTTATACTGAGTTTTACCAGTTTTCTTATGAAGTATTCTATTTTCTAAAAAGCACGCAGTGAGTAAGGCTTCTTCCTAAAAGTTATTAGGTACACTAGAACTAATAAGCATGACATTCACCATTTTCTTAAGAGTTTTATTATTTCTCTCGGCTACTCTATTAGACTCAAGTGAATACGGTGTGGTTACTTCATGGATAATACCTTCTCTAACACAAAATTCATTAAACAGAACATATTCACCACCTCTATTTGATATAATCCTCTTAATTTTCTTATTCAATTGATTTTATACTTCTGCTTTATAGGTTAAAAAAACATCAAAAGTTTCACATTTATGTTTGATTAAGTACACTTTTGTTTGTCTAGAATAATAATTTATAAAGGTTACAAAATAATTTTTATCGCCTCTAGACATGGTTTGTTTTTGTATCGTACGGTCTCTTGTGTACCGTACGGTCTCCTGGGCACCACCAGGCCAACCAAGGTCAACCGACCAACCACCCAGACTGACCATCCATCAGGCCGACCGACCACTAGGCCAATCACCCTGGTCAACCACATGATTAGATTATAAACGATAGTAGCTCATTAAAGCCCCTAATGGAGGTTAAGGTGTAATTGGACCGTCATCAAGCCCACAAAAGGTAAAAGTCCATTACAACTAGTATAAATAAAGGCCTCAGGTATGACTTCTAGACCATGATGCACATTATGCACACCACACGAATCACTTATTGTGAATTTCGTTCGGTCATTTTACTGACTTGAGTGTCGGAGTGCCTTTGACAAGTACCTGCCCGCCCGACTTGGAGAAGGGGGAAGGAAAACAAACAATACAACTAGGAGTATGAAGAAGACTAGGGAGCTCGTCCGACCTTCAACGAACCTGCCCGGTCCCAGAGACAATGAGGAAGGTCCGCCCGGTCTTCGACCTAGAGCATTTTGAGTAATGCCCATCCACTTTGAGCCATGTTCGTCCGTCTAAAAGCTACGTTCGTCCGGTCTCAGAAGCACCATGGAATGTTTTGAGCAAGGGACCTCCAAACCCCACCGAAACAGTTTTAAATCAACTAGATCTATATGAATTAATCCTAATAGTTCAATTTGACGTGCTACAAGATAACATGTTTTCTTTGTCATTTTCGATTCTACACATGTATCACATTTACTACTATGTTTATCATGAATATTAATTAATCAAAGTCATTGCAATTTCATAATATATGAGGAATTCATATGTCCTAATATAGTATGACATATATCATATGAATCAACAATATAAGTAGAAGAAGAAGATTCATTAATATTGTCAGAAATATTAAGTACAAAGAGACATTGATCACAATATCTCTTCCTTACAAAAAATTAATTTTTGTCATTACAATCTTGTCAAACTCAAATGACACTTTAACCCTCACTTTTCTTAGTAGTGCTACAAAGATTAAATTAACTTTGATTGATGGCACATGTAACACATCACTCAAGGCCAGAGTCTTTCAAGATGTGAGGTTGAGAAGAAATTTCCCTTTTCCCAAAATAGGAGTAATGTTGGAATCAGCAAGGTAGACATGTTCTTCCCCATCCCCTACACTAATGTAAGAGGTAAAGACACTTTTGTTTACACAGATATGTCTGGTAGCACCAGAGTCTACCACCCACGTGCTCACATTGGTCATCAGATTTACTTGAGAAACGACTGCAATAAAAATGTCATCTCCTTTAACTATATTTGTCCTAGGAGGATTGTCGTTTCTTGCTCAACGTCTACACTATGGTGCATGATGGCTCGACTTTCCACATACGAAGAAATTTCCTTTCTTCTTAAAGGTGCGATTAGATCCGTTGGGAAAGGATTTTTAAAAATTATTTTTCCTATTGTGATAAGGGTTTCTGGAACATATCTGTCTTACACCATGTTTGCTTTTATAGATAAAGTTTTAGCTCTTGTAGTAGCACATTCTTTCCTGTTTGTATCTTCAATATAAGCTCCAAAATTGACATTTGTTTGTGTCTGTGTTTCAGTTGTTGTTTGTAATCAGTCTAGGATGACAACAATTTCTCGACCAGAAGTTCTGAAACAAATTCATCCGGTAGAAGAACGTTCTCCGCTTTAATATCTTCAAGCAACTTGTAGTACTTATTGATTTGAGACTTTGTGTCCTTATCTTCAATCATTTCCTAGTGATAGTAATTTCCAATAATGAATCTTTGTCTGATAATATCTTTAGTCGTGTATTTGAGAAACAAAGAATCTTAATGTCTTTTGCCTTCTTATAAGAATAGTATACATCGGGAAAATCGTTAAAGAGTGCATTGAGTAAAGTATATCGACAAACCTTATTTGCATAAATTCAATCTTCAATTTGTTTTGAGTTGGAGGAAGACTAGAGTCGGGTTTTGAAGATGAAAGAGCAAACAGGACTTCATACATGTCTAAAAGTGTTGACACACGTTCTTGCCGACTAGAGAAGATCTCGATTTTCGATACATCTGGAAAAGGTTTTGCGAAAATCGTCCGAGTTTCGAAAATAAAGTTATGATTTTCCAGGATTGAGTTATTGATGTCAGTCATAAGTCTTTATTATTGTTGTAGAAAAGCAAACAAAAAATAAGATTTTCCAAGACGTGTAAATCATTGTCTTTTGAGACTTATTTGCAGTATGTTACGCAAGTCCCAAGATACAACAGAAACTTACCAATAATTTTTGAAAATCTTAGAATAAAAAAAAACTCTAAAAAGAGTAAAAGAATAAACTCATGATTTTATAAGGAAGAAAAGGAAAAAAAAAGAAAATAAAAGAATGGGAGAAAGAGAAAATTGTTTTTTATGTCCTTAAAATGAATAAGGAACTGAGCTAAAAAGGAAGCCACGGTGTCCACAAATTCAGAGATAAATCGCGTGACTTAAGAAAGAACACAATGACTTGTATAATCCCGAGCCTTGCGGGAATGGAAGCAAACTCCAACATTACTTGCGGAAGAAAAGAAATTGGGAATGAGACTTGCAGAGAAACTGTGCCAACATTCACAAACCAAGATACTTTTGCAATATAAAATAGTTTTTTTCTTACCAGAATACAAGTATTCAAGCTCTTTAAATTATTTATATATGTTGCCGGGGAAGAATTCTCTTAACAATATTTATTTGATTTTTTTATTTAAATCAATTTTTTTAAGAAATCTTTTATATCTATCATATTTTTTAAAATTCTAAAATCTCAACATTAGGATCGTCCTTCTTATTAATTAGATCAAATGTAAGGAAAACTTTTAACAAATTGTTATTCAATATTTAATAAGAAAAGGTTATCATTTATAAAAATATAAACTTATTTATAAGGACTAAATTTATGGGAAATTGTGGAAGAGAATGACATAATATTGATTCATTGTTTAAATCAAAAATGAAAAAAGAAAAAAGAAACAAAGATGAATTCGATCATATTTGTTTATTGATTATTTAGGAATAATTCTTACTAAAACCCTGAAGTTACTTATAGAAATTTAGAATTATTTAAAAAGAGAACGTTAAAGAGAATGAGAAGTATTAGATTTGATATGAAAATTTGAGCAGTAAAGAATGAAAGAGTATGAGATAATTGACTAACTACTTCTTGGAGCATCATGTATTACAAGCAACATATCGACAAAGGTAGTTTCTCTATGCATCTCTAAACATTTATTCCTTCATCTCTAATTTTCGAAAATAATCGAAAGTTATGTTTTTTCAACGAATTTCAAAATTTATTGAAGGATTTTTTCTTTAACGGATTCTGAAATTTGTTAAAGCTTTCGAAAAATACTTCAATAAATTTTGAAATTTGTTGATGAAAAATCGATCAACGAATTTTGAAATTCGTTGTGTAAGAACCTAAAAATATATATAATTATATTAAAAGAAAATGGGGGCGAAAACTGAATTAAAAAAAAAGGGATGGGCCTTTTAATTAACAAGATCCAGTTTTTAATTTTGTTGTTGGACTTTCTAAAAAGCAAAAAAAGGTCATTCTCTTAAGAACACTCCTCTCTCTAGAACTCACACTCACCCTTCTCTCTACCATACTATTTCACTGAGCCATTGCATGTTTGATTAGGAGGTGCTCAAGTGACCGCGACGCAAAGGGATTTCGAACCATCCGATTAGAATTTCGTTCTTCAACCGGTAAGTAGTTTTCTCTTCTTCCTTCGCTGTTTGGAACCTAGGGCAAGTTGCATGTGCCTAGTGTAACCTTCTTTTTGCTTTCCTCTATTCATTCTAGATATAAGAGTTGTTTCCATCACCATTTGGTGGTTTGTAGGGTGCTGTTAAGGTCTTGGTCGAGTAGGGTATTGTGGAAAGCGTTGTGTGAGCTGAACTGTGCTTTGAATCAAGGTAAGGGGAGCTAGCTGTATTTTAATTAGATGATTACGATAATTTGCATGTTCTATTCGGCGTGTTGTAGTTATTTGAGCTGAAAATCTAATGTGGTGTGGATTTAAGACATGTGTGCTTTGAATGTTGATTGTGAATCTGTAGATTGGTATTTATAAGCTAGTTTGAATGTGATGCATTGCAGAAGTTGAGATTATAGATAATGTGAAATCTTTTATGCAAGTTATTAAATGAAAGTTAGGAAAATCAATGGTGTTTCAAGGCTTTTGAGAGGAAGTGGGAGAGTGATTTGGAGCATTGATACCTAGAGTGTAATTAGACTGTAAGGTATTGTTAGGAAGTCTATTGTGACTTAATAGAATCATAAGATTGGTTAAAAACATGTTCTTAGTAGTGGAATTGAATTTGGGTCATTTAATTAATGATTTTAAGAGTTTTAGAGTGGAAATTAGGCCAAATTGGGGATGTGAGGTGGTGAATTGGAGTGATTGAGGTCTTAGGGGTCAAAGTGTTGTTGGGGTAGTGCCAATAAGTCTATTCTGACTTATTAGGATCACAAAAATGGTCAAAATGGTTTTCAAAATGGGAAATTTAGATTTAGGCCCATAAGTTGATAAAATTGAGGTTTTAAAGTATAAATCAATGCATAGATACCTTACAATGATGTTAAGAAGGGTTATAATCACTTAGGCAAGTTTAATTAAGCATATACTATGATCTAGGGGCATTAAAAGTTCATAAAGGTGTCTAAAACGAGTTTTGAGAGGTTGAGTTGCATAAATCTGTAGAATTTCATTTTGCAGATTATGCAAACTCGTTGTGCGAATCCTCTCGCACAACGAGTCACCCTGGCGAGAAGCTCTCTACCAGGGCATTCGCATAGCGCATTGGGTGCGCTATGCGAATAACTCTACAGGGTTCCCCTCTGATTGTGAATTCACAAGGCGAATTGAGGGTGTGCGTTGTGCGAAAACATCCTGATTTCGTTGTGCGCCTGTGTGCGTTGTGCGACCAATCCAATTGGTTTTCACTCTTTTTCTTCTTCTGTTCAAATTGATTGATGTGGTGAATTTAAAGAGTGTTTTGTATGTTTGTATATATGGCTTGTGTGGTTTGAAAGAGCATGATTTTGGAATAGAATGATTTTGGACATCTCAGGGTGAGATGATTGAAAGTGGTTGTAGAGATTATGTTGTTATCTTGTATAATTGTATGGAGCTTTGAAATGGAAGTCTATCCCTACACTCAAAGCATTGTTCATGCTCAAACAGAGAAGAACGGTGTGAGTGGTGAGAGTAGAGGGAGGTCCTCGTCTATAGTCATAGAGTTTAGACATAAACTAGTATGAGGATTTACCATGCATAGTGTTGGAGAGGGCCAACTGAACTATGCAAGTGCAAAGACTACCAATAGTTCGACAGTTATACAAATTCGGATGAGTGATTTCGGGTACTTGATGTAGGGTTTGAACTGTATGCTTTTGATTGTTCTCTTTATATGTTACTGAACATGATGATACCGATTGATTGTGCTATATGTATGTTGTTTGTCTATCTAGCTCACCCTTGCTTCTGTGTTTGTGTGTTGCTTGTGTATGTTTTCCTTTGTGATGATCATCCACTTGGATGTGAGCAGATGTTGTTGAGGAGATGCCCTTGGAGCAAGTCTTGGAGGGAGACGAAGCGACAACTTAGTTCTTTTTAGGATTTCCATATTTCAGTCTATGTTATTTTGAGATACTCGAGCATGTACTTGGAGTTTTAAATTTAGGCCACTCTAGATGAATGTAATCCTGTACTTAATTGCAAGTGTAACCTCCAATTGTTCTCTTTATTTGAATGATGACGCTTATATTATATGATTACGCTTATTATATATTTGGGATGTCACATTTATGGTATCAGAGCAGTTCGTTCTTAAAACGACCTGTGAGTTATGGGTTTGTCGTAGCTTTCCTGTGAAAAGTTGAGTCTAAATGGTATAAATTACCATTTCCTTTAAGTCTAGATAGTAGGGTTTGTATCTAACTAGAGGTCTTAAGAACAAAAAACGTCTTGGTAGGGGTAATGAGGGTGCACACTCATGACTTTTACCAGAGATGATTTTCCTTTCTTAATTCTGAAGGTTTGGGAAAAAGAATCGGTTGTGATTCTAGTGTGATTGTCGATAGTAATTCTTGTCTTGTTCTTGCCTTTGTGGTAGTGTATTGTACTCTATAGTAGTAGAGGAATGCAGATTCAATGACAACTTGACCTGTATACCTTCTTTAGAATTGGTTTAAGCCTTTGAGACAAATGTTTACCTCGAAGACAAGGAGTTAGAAGACCAGAATTTAGCTTTCAAGGATGAGTGGAGGGCTGAGTAAGGGTGGCGATGAGTGCCAAGAATGACGGTGGGGCATGGTGGTCGACGGCGTTCATGAAACTCGCAATTCATAACCCTAAATCACCCAAGAATTTGCATTGCAAAACCTTAATTTGGGTGGAGAATTGCTTTTTTTATTTCTTTTTTTTCTTTTCTTTTATTGTATAAAATTCTACGTCATAATTTAAAATTGATTTCCACATAATAATAAAATCACAAATCAGCATCACCACATCAGTAGGCTTTGACGCCGTCTGTGAAAACTTAACAAGAATGACTTAATGGGTTTAATTTTTAAAAAATTTGGACCCACGGTTTAAAACAAGAGGATCCACTTGAGATTCCCCAACAAATATGGAATGATAAGAGAGTTTAAACCTTAAATAAATATGTGATTTCGAGGAAGAAGAAAAAACAATAATTGCAAAAAAAAAAATCAAATAAAAACAACATATTTAAAATTTGAAATTATATTAACTAGAATGAAATATTTATTTAATATCTTCTTTGTTTAAATTAATATTTTAGAAAACTTTTAATTTTAGAAATATCATTTGTATAAAGGAAAAATATATTTATTTATTATTTAAATTTAAAATTTTAAGATTAAGATATTGTTAATATTTAATATTATATATATATATATATATATATATATATTACATAAATAAAATAATATGATAAGTTTATTTATATAACATATATCTTATATCTATATTTTTTTTCAAAAACTTAAAATTCCAACAAGTTGGTAAGCGTATTTATATCTAGTAACTATGTGTATTTTGTAATTGCTTTTTATACAGTTGTTTTAATATTGTGAGACATTTAGTTAAAAAAGAAACGTAAAAATATATTTTTTAACGTTTGAATTGTTTAAAAAGCATCTTGTTAAGAATAGTTTTAGTCTATTTTTTCAAAAAATATTCATATATGAAAGATAAGAATCAACTTCTCACTTTTAGAAAAAATACTTATTAAAAAATATTATAAAAAAAACAGTTAATATAGCAATAAATTAATTTTTTTAGCAAGAAATACTACCTTTTGGTTTAAAAAATTATTTAACTATTTTAACCATGAAACACTCACATCAGCCACTTAGAAACACAAGCTTTAAATCGCGAACCAGAAATCCTTAATTGCAAAATTCATCTTTGCACTACTATGGAAGGCCAAATCGCAAACCAAAAAATCCTAATCATATCATTGTCATGGGCAGCCATGTCGGAAAAAATGGATCACATCATTCATTGATGACTCACGTGGACACTGTGTCGTTAACGATTTAGACATGTAACAAAAAAGGAACAAATTGAACAAAAGTTACAAAACTTAGGAGCACTTTAAACGCCTAAAATAGTCAATGACCACTTTGAATAAAACTGACAAAAATAGGGATCAAAATATGTATTAAACCTAAATGTTTTCTAATTTGTCTAGATAACATAGATTACATCCAATTCTAAATCAACTGATTAGGTTTTATTATGCAAACTAGTGTTATAAGTTATAAATCAAGTATTATATGGAATGCAGTCACTCTTAACTAAAATCCAATTATTATTTGAACATTTAGTCACTCATTTATAAAAACTTAAGTATTTTGAGAAACTCAACCACTCATGATTAACTCATTAAAATTTTTTGAAACGCATCTACTCTTGATTAATACAAATTAATGTTTGGACAATAATTTCTAATGGTGAAGACTCTATGTATTTTTTAAAACACAACTACTTTTATTAACTAAACAAATTAAGTTTGCATAAAGATTTGATTAAGTAAATTACACACGTGTGCTTACTAGAGAGTGTTAACATCTTATAACATATTTTAAATATATGATATCTCTTCTAGTTTACTATATGAACACAGAAATGTTTTCTACAAGGCTTTAAGAACATAAACATAGTTTAATAGCATTTTGAAACTTATGAGTCATGTTTTTCTCTATGTTTTTTTTTTCAAAGAATAACTTTATATACAACTTGATAAAAAGAGTTATTGAAAATCCCTCTTTAGCCTTTAGAGTTTTTAAACTCATATAGCTTCATCTTCCAACATCTAATGAGTCTGGATATAAAAATGCACTAAATATGCTTCATTCTATATTAAATGTTAATATCTTCTTTAAGATAGTTGATTATACTTATGCGTGCCAGGTTAGAAAAATTTTACTCGAAACAAAATAAAAGCAAATATTGTAGAAAACAAATAATTCAACTAAAAATATATAAAATTGTGTCAGGATGATTCTTGAAACAAAACAACATAACCTTAAATATTATATAACTTGTGTTACCATATTTGAAAGAAAAGTAATAATGTCTGACAAAGCTTTTTTCCCATAATTTATGATCTTTAAAAAAAAAACATCTTTCATGTTGTACTTGTTGTAGTAGTTAATCAAAATTTCAAAATCCTTAAACTTTATCCTAACATACTAATTATCAAATTTTATTAATAGATATTATATAAACTCTTACTTAAACACAATCATCACATATATTACTGTTATAAAATTATATATTTTTAAATTTTATTATTTTAATGGTTTTAATGTACTTTTACAATAATATATATTTTTTAAATCATATTATTTCACTACTAAAATTATAAACCAATAAATTACTTAGAGGAAAGATATTCTATTTTTTATTCTCCTTCCTTGAAGATATTTTGCTCTATTATTATTACGCAGACACATATATACACCTTTGTAATAAAATTTATTCTTAATACATTGTTAGGGTAAACGATTTTATATTGTGAATTAATTAAACTACTGTAGATATAACTTTTAAAACATTACTATGAATGTTAATTTTGTTATGTACGGTATACATCGAGATTTTCTCTCTCTTTTTTTAAATTTTAAAATATTGGTGTCTTCTTTCACGCAGACCTGTTTGCTCTCTGAAGTGCGGATTCTCAATAACTTTGACAAAGCAAATGATTTGTATATTTAGGAAAAAAAGGGAAAAAGAAAGTTAGAAAAGTTACACGTTAGAAGATTAGTGGAAAATTAAACAAATAAAAAATAAAAAACTATTCTTATTTCATTTAACTGAATTTTGAAAGAACCAAAAAAGGAAAATGATTGATGTGCCTTTCTCTTCTTGCCACATCAGCTCCACCATTTTTCAACTCAAACTTTTCCTGTTCGACCTTATGAAAGCCGCCTGGGTTCGCAACACGTGTCCAACAAGAAGACACGTGGTGGTCATCCGTGAAAGTTTCTTCTCACCGCTGGGTGGCTTTAACAAACTGCATTCCTTAAACGGGACACGTGTCCCTCTTAGTGGGAAATTATAATATAAAGGAAAAGTAATAATGGTACACGTAAGGAAAAGAAAAGGTAGTGTGCAAGAGGTCAACCAGTTTCGCATTTGTTTTTCTCTTATCCTAATCTCATACAAAATCGATTATTACTTATTTTTTTAATCTCTTGTCGAAATGACTTTTTTATATTTTATTATTATTTCGAGCTTATGTTTGGAAAGAAGGACATTCAACTACTCAAAATTGATTTTGTAAGAAAAATCATGTATTTCTACAAACAGACGTCTTCGTAGGTATACTAAGAAGATTGGTCAGAGCGTAATAAATGATTTTGTTAATATAAATCGTATGGTACGGATATGGGCCGAGTGATTAGAGGATCGGTCTAGTAAAATGTTATATTTACATTGGGTTGTAATTGGATTAAAGATTGAGGTGTTTGTAACGAGTCATAGCAAAATTAGCAGGTTAACAGGCTAGTAAATTAATTGGGACAATAATTCAGCAAATAAAAACATAATGGTTAAGGATATTTATAATTGACAATAGTCTACGAACAACTAACAGAATATAAAGATTTATGTTAGTTTAAGATCCATGAAACGATTTATAAATACAAGGGTCAAAAATCATGTAGGCTTTATTGAATTCACAATATTCAATTGCGATAAATATTAAACATTCATTTGTGAGCAAACGTTTTTTCAACATACACTTGACTTGAATATCGGAGTGTCATTACAGATATATCCCATTTGGTTAAAAAGTGCAGAAAAGTGAAACAAGAAATTCAAAACATTAAAAAAAAAAGTCATAACATAAAGATACGTCTCTCAACCCTACCCAAATCCCTATCAAAACATAAATTATGTTAAGGTGAGGGAGAATTTAAATTAATTAAACAAAGATTAACACGTCTAATTCAGTAGTTTGTATGGTTAAAAGTGAGTTTTGATAATTGTTGGGATGACCTGATGGGCGGTTGAGCCTCACTTAACATCCTATTTAATATTATGAATATGCCAAAACTTTGATGTGATGCTCACCAACAACTTTTAATATTCCAACGTATCACTGATTTAGTTAATTGAAGATTAGTATATTAACGAGAAAACACAACGTTCAAACTGTGCAACTTCGGGTGTGAGAATCAAACTTAGGACCAAATATCATTCCTATTGTGGAGTTGCCTCATTCTTCCCTTTTTCGTTTTTTTCTCACCAGAAAACACCAAAAGCTATTGTTTAAAATTCGTAATTAAGTACTATACCTAATTACCTTTCTCATCAAAGACCCAAAAGAAACGTATCCATAATAAATAAAAATCTCAAAAAAAGACAGGCAGCAATGAGAGTCTGACCATTGCCTAGTAAATGTCAAATCTAATTCACATTTTGTATAAAAAATCTGTGATTGAATGAGTAAGTGGTCAATTTACTTCCGAACTTTACAAGATTTTTATTTTAGTTTGGGTCTTATACAGGGATGGTAACGATCAGGTCGGGTACAAATATTATCTATTCACAATTTGATCCGTTGGTTAAAACTGTATCTGTTACTTGACCCGTTATATGTTGGATATTTGCATAAAAAAAATCTACAAATTTTTTAATCTTTGGATACCCGTTAGATATCTGTTTTCAACCCGCAAATATTTTAAAAAAAATATTTTATAAGTTTTTAAATGAAATCCAAATTAAATTGCAAAAGAAATACAAATAATATTTAAAACATATATCTAAATAAAGTAAATGGACAAGTAAAGAGGTTGTTGCATAGATGCAGGAAGAGACAAAAAAAATAAAACCTAATTTAAACCTAAGAATAAAAATGTAATTTCAATTTTTTTAGTGGGTAACGGATATCCACGGGTTGGATAATGTAATACCCGCACCTAACCTGTTTACAAGCAAGTATTAAAATATCCGCTATCCACAACCCGTAAGTAATAAATATCTGCGGATACTAACTATCTGTCATGAATTTTATCTAACGATATTCATGGGTGCAGATTTTTCTGTCATCTTAGTCTTATAGATTAGTGTATTGATAGTGTTATTTAAGAAATTTAAAAGAAATTTTTATTGGTTAATATTTATTTAACTTATTTAGAAACTAATATTTTTAAAGCCCACCAAAACAAATTGTATTGAACTTGTATAGTTATGGGTCATTGATTCCCACAACTTTGACCCCACAAGGAAGTTGATTCCAAAAAGAGTGTTTCACTCTGGACCTCCAACATTTTCATCCTGCACCTCCAAACTTTAACAAAATACCAATTTTGCCCTTAATTAAAAATGTATTTAATTTGTAGAAAACTAAAAAGAATCAGGTAAAAGATTGTTAGACAGTTTAATTTCAAGTGTTTCACCTTCCATCTTCAACTTTTTAAAAAATTCAACTTTTAATGTTAATAAATATATCTTTTTTTAATTATTTTCTCATTCTTATTAAAATTACTTTACACCCTTTTTAACACTACAATTTTTAACAGATTTTAAATTAGATAATTTTATAAATCTATAATTTAATTAAATAATTTTTATTTGTTAAAAATATTTTTTATGAATTTTTTAAATTTAACATAAGTATTTTAAAAATATAAAATTGTGAAGATGTTATTAATATAAAAATCCGAAAAAGAAAGAATGGGATGTTAATATCGGATGGACAAAGGATCGGATATGGAGATCCGAAAGTTTATCTTGCTAAGTATATATTTGTTGTGATAGATGTATTTGGAAGGATATACGTTAGATGATATTCAAATGTTGTCAAATAAATCAAGAAAGTTGATTTTAAAAAGAGTGTTTCACTCTACACCTCCAACATTTTTATCCTGTACCTCCAAACTTTAACAAAATACCAATTTTGCCCTTAATTAAAAATGTATTTAATTTGTAGAAAACTAAAAAGAATCAGGTAAAAGATTGTTAGAGAGTTTAATTTCAAGTGTTTCACCTTCCATCTTCAACTTTTTAAAAAATTCAACTTTTAATGTTAATAAATATCTTTTTTTTAATTGTTTTCTCATTCTTATTAAAATTACTTTACACCCTTTTAACACTACAATTTTTAACAGATTTTAAATTAGATAATTTTATAAATCTATAATTTAATTAAATAATTTTTATTTTTTAAAAATATTTTTTATGAATTTTTTAAATTTAACATAAGTATTTTAAAAAAATAAAATTGTGAAGATGTTATTAATATAAAAATCCTAAAAAGAAAGAATGGGATGTTAATATCGGATGGATAAAGATCGGATATGGAGATCCGAAAGTTTATCTTGTTAAGTATATATTTGTTGTGATAGATGTATTTAGAAGGATAATGATACTCAAACAATATTTTCTTAATAATATTTAAATATTATTTACATATTAACACGTTAGATGATATTCAAATGTTATCAAAAATATCATCATCCTATTTGAAAAGCAAATTAAAGTAAGAATAGAGAAAAATAAAAAAGAATGACTTTTAAAATCAAGAGTACAGGGATGGAATCCTTTAAGAATGGGGTGCAGGAAATTAAAAGATGGATGCAGGGCAAACGTTGGATCAGCTTTTTCAAATTTGAAACCCACGAATGTTTCTTTCTTCATCATCTTCACCCACTGTGGCGCTCCCCGCCGCCGGCCAAAGCCAACCATAGTCGCAAGTCCCACGTCCGGTCAGCGCCGTCGGCGACGATGCCGTCAACCATCAGAGGCGTCGCCAGCGAAGCGACTCTTTCTTCATCTCCATCTTCGCACGCATCGCGGCGCCAGCTCCAATATAGAAGCTCCTCCCTATGACGGGCGACACTTGTCCTCTCTTTCTCCTAAAACCTAAATCAGAATGAGGCAAGTCCTACGACTCCACACCAGCCGACCAGAAGCCTAGCCACAGCCGCGACCCTGCCGCCGGCGTCGTTCTGTTCTTCCTCTTGACCCAGGCGTGGGTTCTCTGTTTGGCTTGCGATTCGCAGCTCAGTGTGAGTTTGGAGAATGAAGATGACGCACAGGTTATGATGAAGGGTGGCTTACGAAGAAGAATGGAGGTGGGTCTGCTTCTCCATCTTTGCGTGTGCCTCTTTGTAGATTGCATTAGGATGAATGAAAATGGAGATTGGTGTTGAGTTGTTGAAGATGATGGTGGACGGTACAGTGGTTTGAGGATGATGGTGTTATGCTTGGGTTGGGATGAAGGAGTATGGAGATGTTGGTTCTGTTGTTTCTTGTTTCTGTTGTGTTCTTTATTGAGTATTGAAGAAAGGGATAATTGCGAGGATCTCGTAAAATCGGATTTTCGTATGTTAATTTTTTTTATTCTAATTTTTTTTTATTAATTTTAATAAATTTATACAAATTAATTTATAATAATTAAAAATTATATAATTACATCATAAACTCATATAAATTCATACATAAATTTAAAAATATTAAAGAAAACAAGATATCATCACAAGTGTAATTCAAATGAGGTGCAGGTTTCAATATATGAGAAATGGGGTGCAGGGATGTATGATAGGGAGAAAATGGAATGTAGTCAATGCCACATAAATTATCAATAAACATAAAATTAATAAATAAATAATTTATTAATTAGGGGTATTTTAGGAAGTTAGAGATGCAGGATGAAGTAAGTGTTAGGGGTCTGGTTTGTTACTGGCTTGCTACATAACCAGCATCACTAGGTTGGCCATTTTTTTCTCCACCCACATAATTTTCATGTGCACCCCCATTATGGTGGCTAAAAAGATAAAATTTCCCTCTATCATTGTCATCCTCACCATGATATGTCATTGTTGTTGATGTCACCACCTCCTTATCGTCGTTGTTCCTTATCTAGTTGTTACCCTTGTTTAGGTCTTGTGTCATGAATGGGAAGAAAGTGTTCCAAATTTTACATTCAGAAAGTCATTTTCTTATGTAAAAAACTGATTTTCAAATTGTATAATCTACAAGTCAATAAAAAATTTGGACAGCACAATGCAAAAAATAAAATAATGACTTTTAAATTGAATAATCTAAACTTTTATCTTGCAAGAAATGACTTTTGGATTGTTCAATCTAGAAGTAAAAAATGATTTCCAAATTGTACAATCAAAAAGTAAAAAAGCTTCTTAAATGCAGAATTTAGAAGCATCTTTATACTAGAAAATGTGTAATTCAAACTTTATTTTTTTAAGGATAGAGTGAAGGTTTTCATATTTATAAGCGTGTAGAAGGAAAATTGGGGTGTGAAAAGCAATTCTCTAATATGCTATTGGAGCATAGGCTTATGCACATTAGTAAGGGAGCTTCTTCAAACATTTCTTTATGCACCCTCATATGCACGCTCATAAACTTTTAAAATTGTATTTTAGTTAGTTTTGTAAATTAGTGGTTTAATTTTGTAGTTTTTCTTTCATATATAATTTTGAATCTAACTTTTGGATTGTGCAAACTGGAGATCTTCCAAATTCTTCATATTTGCATAATTCAACATGTTATCCTACAGCTGTCCAATTTTGAAAGTCAAAATTGATTTTTAGATTTCACAATGAATATATTCTAAAAGTCCAATTAGGCTTTTTGATTATGCAATTTAACATACATATGAAAATGTGAAATGTATTATACATTGTACAATTAAAAACTCAAATTTGTATTTTGGAATGTGCAATTTGGATTTCATAAATTGACTTTCGAATTGCACAATTTGAAAAAAAAATGTTTAAGTTTTCGATTGTAGAATTTGAAAGTTAAACTTACGCAATTTTTTAAATTTTTTTAAAGATATATTTATTAAGATTTGAAATGTGTTTTTCAACTACAATTAAAGAAAAAAAATGTCAAACAATATAAAAAACTCAAATACTATACATAGTTTAACAAAATTTAATTAAAAAAAATTAAATTTACACATTTTTAAAATTGAGAAACTAAATTGAATCAAAATTTTGAAGAAAAAACTATTTTCAATTTTCATTGAAATTAAAAAAATAGAATAATAATAAAATGAGACGTGACTGTCTCAAAATATTATAAAAAAACTTATCTCCAATTTTAAAAGCATATGGAGTATGTTGTTATATAAATAATTTGAGAGTGTATAATGATGTGAGAATCTTTTACTTTTCTAATATCCAATATTTCTACTCATATATTATGAACAAGAGTTCGGTATAAATCCTCATTGGCAAGTTCTCAACTCTTCGAAACGTGCCATGTATCATGGAAATTAACTTTTTGCTAACATTTAGTTTCAGCGCTTAAAGTTATAATATCTAGCACACTAAAACTTTGTTCACTTGAGTGGATTTGAGAGAGAGTAATTAAGTAAATTTGAGGATAATTTTTTTTGTTTAATTGAGTGAATTTGGAGGTAAATGAGAATAGATTTGGAAGTAAAGTTTGTGAAAAGATTTAATTTATACGACAGATTAAAAAAATTTATTTCCAAATCCACTCTCATTTACCTCCAAATCTATTCAAATAAACAATAAAAAAATTTATTTTCAAATTCTCTTAAATTCTTTCAATTACTCTCCTTAATCCATTAAAATGAATAAGGCCTAAAATCTAAACACTCTTGTTTTGATAATTAATTAAATCAATAAGCAACTGTAAATGTGGATCTATTTGATAACGAATTCCATATATGGTATTATTGAGTGCAAAAATATCATTAATATCTAAATAATCTCTGAAAGAGGTATTGCTATTACATGCTTACAGGTGTACCATTATCACTCATAATTGTATACATGCATCATTGTTTTCTCATGCAAAATATAATATATATACATTCAGAAACAACGAGCTTTGATACCATCTCCTTTATTAAGAGAATCCCACTAGCTTCATACTTCAACGATAAATATTATTATAATAGCATGGAAAAAACAAAGACAAGCACTTTACTTTTAACTTTCTCCACCGATCACAAAAGCACGTTTGTATTATACACCATGCAAGAGATTTTTCTCAAGGCTTTTCAGAAGTGATATGATTACGAAAAATAAAAAAAGTGTTGATTCATTCAACTCATACCCTTCCAAATTGGTTATGTGGATGCACCACCAAATGCTTTTCCATTGTTATATTTTCGTATCTTTCTACGCCAAAAGAAGAGCTATAAACCTATTTCTCACACACACAAAATAAAATAAAAGCCTATTTGTCGGTTTATTGCCACATGTTGCTTTCGTAGATAACTTCATGTGTTAACCTTTCTTTATTCTACGACTCATTAAATAAATGTGCAAGAGTATAATCAAAATCAAAAATCAAAATGATTCAAAAGAAATGTGAAAAAAACATAGTTAAAAAAGTAGATTTTAAATCTAACTTAATATCACAGAATCAATTTATAAAATAAAAATTAGTTTATAAAATGAGATTTGTCTTATTTATATATATTATAAATTGATTTTATTTTTAGTTTACGTAACTTTTAACAGTAAAAACTTTTAATATTAAATGCAGTGTACATTATTTGGCTTCAATCTATAATTTTTCTGGATCCACGTCAAAGTTTTTCTTCAATCAGCACTTGACATAACTTAGCTTAAATTCTATTCTGGGGAATTTTATGAACGCAACCCTTATTTAAATAATTTATGTAAACCCACATTCGTATAGAAATAAAAATAATGAGGACAAAAAGACACACCCTTAATTATTAGCACAATGACGTCTACAAAGACAATCTTTCCCTTGTTCCCTTTCGTGATCCGTATCATTTTATTTTTTTAATAATTCAAGAAAACTTTAGCTTCTTTTCAGTTGCATCCTTAATAATTTTGGTTATATCTGTGAGATGAGAAACCATTAATTGGGTGGGATATTTGTTAATGGAGTAAAAGATTTACATTAATGTACAAGTTAGTAACAGGATTGAAGTGACTAAAACTGTTTTCAAACTTATTTGCTAATAGAAGGTTTTGGTTTAGATAGAGAAGTTTAATATCTGAACCCCCAATTGGTCTCATCTGAACCCCAACTTTATGTTTGACGATTTTTTTTCAATTACGTTTAAAAAAATAGTGTTAAGAAGGAATTTCTATAATTAAACAATTAGATATTAATATCATATTTGAAAATAGGAGAAGAAATTAAATTTATATTGTTTTTTTTTTTGCACGTATAAAATAAATTATATTATGAAAGTAATATTCACTGTAAAATGAAACATAGTTACTTTTTTCTTTCAAGAATGGAACATAATAGATAAGAAATGGAAGTAGAATAATGTACTTTTTTTTCTTCATAATAAAAAGAAAGCATACGAGATAGAGTGGGAGACGAATACCTACTCCAAGTATCTCGAAAGACAAATAGAGAGGAAATAAAATATCTTAATAATTTTATTTTTTATTACATTCAATTTTATGTTTTTCTTTTTATTAACCTTAAACGACATGTTTTATAAAAAAATAAAAATTCATCCAATTTGTAATGTGATAGAAGAAGTTAAAGATCGATTTCAATCGATTGAGCTGGTTCACCATTTGTAACTCCAGACATTTTTAATTCACAAATGGCTCTTTCACACCGACAACTGTATCAGTGTTTTTAGTTTACATCGATAAATTAATAAGAATCACTTTAATATAACAAACGCAAAAGACCTAAGCTTTCACATTAATCCTACTTAATACTTTTCTCTTTCACATCATACACATAAGTGCTTCTGAAATCGACTTATCATGTGTACTTAGACATAATAATCATAAACAGTAGTTACTTATAACCGCTTCGACATTATAAGATGATAACATGCGACATTTGTTCACGTACTAAGGATATGGTGGTTTTGGTGTGTGACGACCATTAGCCCCAGATGGAGGGTAGTCATGGAGTTCAATGTCCATCCTCTCACCAATAGTTCCCTCTACCTGGTGCCACTTTCTACCACTAATAACCTGTGACATGGAACATATAAGCTTCTTTCTACACATCAATTAACATTCATGTGTCTTAAACAAGCTTTTAAAATGTGACTCTGACATAATCATAGTTAGGTGTAATGATTACAACGAAAAATCTTAATATGACCAAAATCACAATTTTGAAACAGTGATTTCAAGTATCAGGACACGAGGTTTGTATATATATACATATATATATACCTTGTGGTTGTGGATATTGCCCCCAGCAAGATCAAGAACTGTAGGGTCTCGTGTAAGGCTTTCAGTTCCTGTTTATAAAGAACAGTTAATTAAGAAGGTGAGAAGAAAGAAGAAGAACATCTCTAGAAGAGTAAAACTGGGAAGATGGTGATGGAGTTTTACTTGTAATAGGGACTGCTTGAAGGCATGCAAAATGAGAGAGTCCTAAAAGGATCAAAAACAGGAGGTTAAAGAGAGTGCCCTTCATTCTCTCTCAAGAAAAAGCTCTTTGTTGTGTTACTTCAAGCACACAGGTCTCATTATTTATACATGTAGATTATGGATATTTTAGAACATTTGTTAATTAGTATCTGAAGATGGAGGGGACAATGGTACTGCCAAATTTCAACGCGTTTCCACTTTGGAAAGGTTTCATGAGTTAATAGTCATGAAATTATACTTTTTGGTGGACATGATGAAATTATTATATGTAAATATATTAAGTCAAAATGACAGCAAAAAGTTGAGGAGCACACAATGGAAAGTGGAATATGACACAGTGGGGAAAACCAACCTGGTACACTAATCCAAGTCAAGTTTATGTGAACATGTTTATAGTCATGAACCTATATTCCATTCTGAATAGTGTCGAACAGTAAAAATAGGTATATATCCATGAAAATGAATAAAAGATTCAGCACATCGGATTTGCACCTACATTAAGTCCACTCCTATATAACAAAGGTATAAGGCCAACAACTATGGCACGAAATGTGGCAGGGATTTTCCCAAATGAGTCTCTCCATTAGATCAAGATGAAGTTAAAAGTGATTTCATCATGAATTTATTAATACTAAATCTCTTTAGTGTTTATCAACTTTCACTTCTCATGAGAATAACTTGATTATTTATGGATAATCAAGATCAAAGTTATCTTGATACAATAGGTATGGAAGAAAGTATAAAATCTTTTATCGAATAATATATTTGATCTTACAAGCTTACTCATATATATCAAGTAGACTGTTAGAGTACGTTCATGATTTTGTTGAAGTTCAACACAACCTTTAAACTCATATGGTAGAGTGTCTCAATTTATAGTTTTTATCTATTAAGGTTTATGTTATACCAGGAGCTAGTTTGTTTAAGTCTTTTAGAGAGAACTTGCAAAAACAAGTTTATCTGAGGAAGAGTTTGCAATGTGTTCTAACCACTCACACCTTGATGAGATTACTAAGTTGAGAACCTGATGATATAGAATGAAGACAAATAATAAATTGAGAGATGTCAAAATTTAATATATTAAGATTTTAAATTAAAGATGATATCAAAATTTTATTATATGAATTAACTTATGAGTTATCGATACCGAATAACTTGAATATGTATATCAACTATCTTCCCTAGGTATGTTCTCTCGAAGAACCAACACAAAACAAAGGCTATTTTTTGTTTTTTTACTTTTTTATATCAAGGGCATTTTTTTAATAATAATGTGTTTTTCTAGGTAACTGCATGATGTGTGGTATATATATATATTTTTTATGATCCTGTCGTGTAGCCTAAGTTTGATAACATTACATTATGAGGGTAAAGAGGGTTTAGGTTGTTGTACCTCTGACTGGTGCTAATTGCACATTAACCTGAGTTGGTGGAAGTCATATTCAATACTTGAAAAAGCTTGAATATTCAAGTTCGGCTCATGCATGTTATTCCGAGTGGGAACAATACTTTTCTCCATTATAGCAAATAGGACAATTTAGCAACTCTAATCATCACCACCAAACATTAGAGATAGGATGAACGATGCTACTCCAAAAGTTTAATTTCCTTAATTAGTTACAAGAGAATTAACACTCAAGTACATGAAAATCATTTCCCAATTTATACTAAGATATATATAATATTGTTTAAAACTGTTATCACGTATTAAACTTCAATTATATTACACAAAATATGGAAACATTGTTATTGTGGTTGGAAGGAAGAAAAGGGTATGTAATGTACTAACTAAACCCATAACCTTTGGAAATAAATATAATGAAGTTCTGAGAAATTCATGGCTACTTTATTGGAAGATAGTAAATTAAGAAAGTGGATTTTGCTTGTATCCACACTTGCTTTTAGAAAGACAAAAACAGCATCAAACCAACCTAGGTTAACACACTGCTTTATGTCTCCCTACTTTTACAATCAAAAATAATAGTCAACTTCCACGAAATTCCTACTGAAAAATGTGAACAATCGGATCACCTACTTTATTTCAAGAATTGTTTAGAAATGAAATAATTCTTTTTAAGTTTAAATGATTTTATATTTATTTTATTTTCTAATACTTTTTTAAAAAGATTTTATTAAAACCTCTCGTCAAAATTGATATTTACTGATGAATTCACTAATACAACTTATATTTAAATGAATTTACTATAGATTTATATAGATTTTATCTTTCTTAAGTAAAGAGACTGTGGTTACACTAAAGCTTGGTTTTTTTCCAACACAAATGAGTTTGAACCCTCTTTTATAGTACTTTTACATTATACATATTAAATATGATACGACATGTATAGGTATTAGATATAAAACGTATTGGATATAATAATATGTCTGATATCAGAAAAGAAAAAATACGACATGGTTAAAAGAGTATTTTTACTACGACTTTCAATTCATCATTAAATGGTCCGTTGTTAAAAGTTCCATCCAAACCACAAAGATTATCAAACCATCGTTATATTTTCAAGTCATTATGGTTTCTAAATATCATTGTTATAAAGTTAATTAAGAAGAGAAAAACCAAATTTTTACGAAGATATATAACAATATTTATATTTTTATTCTGTGTTACAGATAAATACAGTAATTTACACCGTATGTTTATCTTGTTGATTATATGATTTGAATTACTTTATTTAAATTTTGGAATTAGGTCCTGTAGAATGCATCATAAAGAGATTCATAACTTTATTATATTTCCTAGAATGGATATTAACTAGTTTTCTCAAATACCACCATTTTAGTATTGCCTATAAAATAAGTATATTCCAAAATAACAACTTTGAACCTTTTTGGATGATTTGGCTACGTATAACAATATCATATTACTCTTTTTCTACAAAACCTCTTTAGAGATACTTTATTTGTATAAATAATTTGAAATATTTTACAAAAAAATTGGTATTTAATATAAAATTTTAAAACTTTAGTAAATTAATTTTAATTATTTAAAAGGTAATGACTTGAAAATTTTAATATTTTATCATTTTCTAAATTTATATTTACTTTTATATTATCTCTTTGATTTCAAGTGAGATGGTCATAAAGTCGATATCTTTCCTTGTCATTGCCAAAATTATTTATTGTTAATGCAAGTTAATATTGTATTTCACTTTTAATTAGTCAGAAATCTTTTTATCAATATTAATAATGCTTTTAGTTAAAGTTAAATACTATTTATTCAATTAAAATCAACATATATTATTTTTAGTTTATGTTAATCAAAATCGTTTTCAACAAATGTTTATTATAATTAGACTTTTCATTTACTAAATCAATTCAATCTAACTTATTTATTAACGAGTTTGAAAAAAATTCAAATTAAATCTAGTTTATTATAGATTAATGAATTAAACAAATTGACTTAATTAATTATAATTCCTTTTAATTTTAAAAATTTTCTAATTGAAATTCAATCCAAAATAAAGTTAAATTCCAGATAAAATCTAAAGTTACACAATTATAATACAATCTAAATACATTTAAATATAGAAAAAAATTTAAAATTTTTGTTTCTTTAATATAATTTAATATTTATAATTTATGGATCCAACTTTATTACCAGTTTAATTTTTAATCAATCAGGTTGCATTAACCAACTTTAAGAGTAGTGAATGACCAGCATAACTTACTTGCTACAAATTTAAAAGATTGGATGAAATTTTCACAAAGACTTTCTATGAGAAAAAAAAAATAGTAATCTAGAAAACTTATATAAAAGAAGTCCTATAAATTAATTTACTTCCATTATTTTCTATCCTAAAGAAAGTTGTTGAAACCAACTTTGAAAACAACAACAAAACCTTCATATCCATGATTAATGGTTTGAGGACGGGGCAATAGCAGGTGATGGTGAAGGAGGATTTGTTTGTTCAGCACGCATAAACCCAAATTTCTTGATCAGCTCATTCGCAATTAGCTCATTGGCTCTGTCTGCGGGATGGTACTCATCCCAGAAAACGTACTTGCTTCTGTCTTTGCACAGTTTTGATGCAGGAATACACGTAAGAGCTGGTCGAATGTTCCCGAAGGAGCAACAGGGTGAGTCTGAGTTTTGGAATCCTACATTCAGAACGTTAATAAAAAGGAAATGAACAATAATGTATCAAATTCCTTTCAACATTTATGTTTAATGATCTCTGTCTCAGGTATTTGTACTTACCATATTTGTTTGGGTTGCTAATAACATCATTAACAACATCATATGCATCTCCAAATCTGTAGCTTGAATTGGGAAGTTGCTTTTGCAACTCATCTATTAACTTGCTTCCAGCTTGGTTAAACCTCATAGCCAACTTGTTTGTTCTGTCTTGACAGTCTCCAGATGTACTAAGCACTCTTTGAAGGGGAATGCAGCCCATTGGGCCCAGCCCAAACACCATCAACTGCCTGGCTCCAAGCCCATGAAGTAGCTAAATAGTAAAATGTCATAATTGAAAATTTGTAAGAATCTAAAATCAAGCATAGAAAACAACACACGTAAGATGTATGAAATAAGAACTGAGACAGCATAATTCTGTAGTTTCCAACAACCTTCTACTAGCAGATCAGATAAAATATGTTAAATATGTTGTTAATATGTGTTAGAGTGGATTAATAAATAAACCTTCAATTGTTCTCTAAGAGTTCCCATCAAGTAGTTCACAAATGTTTCGTCATTGTATGTCCATGAATCACTGTAAACAGGCATCAAATAGTTGTTGATGAAGTCATTGCTGCCTAAAGCAACAACATAACGAGCTCCCTGGAAAAACTTTTCTGCCTCATCTTTTCCAACTCTGCTTCTGATCAGTTCCTGTGTCCCCTGAAACAGCTCAATTTGTTTGTACAGAGAGAACCTTTGAATCTGCAAGAGGAATAGTTTTTCATTCAGACTATGTCATGGATTTGTTCCTCAGAAGTAGGTAAATTTAAGTGAATGATCTCAATTCTTATTGAATGTTCTAACACGTTTATGCATTGTGTAGTATAACTCTCAGTTTGTTTACTTTAGAGGATCCTATTCATATTATAGGTGCCTTCTTATGTTCATATGCTAATATCATGAAAGTTTACACTAAGCAACTTACAAAATAACTGCCAGTTTCATTCAATATGCCGCCACCCCCAGAAGCATAATTCACCCCATTTTCCAATATAACATCTTCAGTTAGAGATGGATCAAGAAATGCTGGGGGCCTAGGAAGTCCCATGTTGTCTCCTGAACATATGAATATCATTACTGAGTGAAACAACACAAAAACATGCTTTTTGTTTCTATATAACAGAACAAACCTTAATTTCACATATATTAACAAATTGCTCAACCCGGTATCAAAAACCTTTGACAAACCACATAAAGTTATATGTATGACTAGTATAAAACATTAAGTGAAAGATACTTGTTATAGGATCTACATTTAAAAAGTGAAAGATTTACCTATTATATCTGCAACCGTGCGACCATTGGAGAACCTACCATTAGGTAGTCCATTGGCGAAATCAATACCATACCATGGTAAATTTGCCTGGGCAAGGCTTTTAGAAAGGTACTTGTTATTTCCAACATCCGAGAGGGAGTCTCCAAAAATGAACTGCACAACCTTGCATTGGCACCCTTCAAGTTTTATTCCAAAAATGATACCTATTATAACAAATAGAGAGAGATAGAACTTCATGTTTGAGTATCAAGTGATAATCTCTTCAAGTTAAGTCACACCTCTCTTGTAGCTTGAAGCACTTTAGTTGGTTTTATATCATTATAGTTATGAATTTTTGAAGTGTAGAATGTGAGATTGTGCTTTAGTTTGGTAGCATTGTTAACGGAGTGAAGTAGATCGTTTGATGGACCAACTATTACTGATTCAAACCTACTGCAACTACCCATTCTGAAGTCATGTTTTTAGTTATTTTGGGGTGATCAAACCATGATTTGGTGAATGTTTCAACTTGAAATCCATTGGCGTGGAACTCTCGCAAAATGCAGTTTAAGAGTGTTTCAGAATGATGAATTTCTAAAACAGGTGATTCTTATTGGTAGAATTTTCAAGGAACATATATGATATTATTGTAGTCAATTGTTGTGGTAAGTACACCTAACTCTGCCATCGCTTGCTCAAATTGTGTTTCACTTCAGTCATCATAAACAAATATTTCATTTTTTTTTATAATTTATATCCACCTCTTTTTTTCTGTGGCTACTTTTTCATCTTTATCAGAATTGTAACACCGAAGCCGTAAAGGATGTAAACATGTAAAAGATTAACATTTAAATTTTATATCTACGTTGGAGCATGATTATTCCTTACCTAGGTCTTCCTCCTTTTTTTCCTAAACTATTTTATTTTGTTCTTCTTTCACTCAATGCTTGAATTCCTAAACTAATTATTTTGTCTCCATTTAGTATTAATTAATTGTTATAATTTTTTAGTAACTTAAACAACAATTTATGTTCATGTTTCCTTATTCACAAAGATTTAACTTTGACAAAATAGATAAGGATCTTATTTTTATTTAGTTTATTTTAATTTTATTATTAATGATAAATTATATAAGATATAACAAAAACGTAAAAAATTAAAAATAAATATTATTAGTTAATCGAAATGTAGTTGGTGAAGCTCTTTGGGTCTCTAGAGCTCAGTACATCTGACGTCAACTCACTTTACCCTAAATCTCTCTAGTTAGTATGTCCGAGGTCATATTATGTAAATTTTATTCATATATAGAAAATTATATGAATATAGTGACGTGAAAAATACCTTCAATAATGATGGCTTCATACACCATGTTACAAAATATAATTGAATGATTTATTGATACCAATATCAAAGGGATTCATTCATAAGGGAAAGGAAAATATTTTTTAACAATTTTTTAGAATAACTTATGTAATAATACGTAATTTATTATAAATAAAATTGTTGAAAAAAAATTATTAACATGTATAATGGTTATTAGGGAAAACATATAGGCATGCAAAATAAAGAAATAAAGAAGTAAAGATAATCATGGTTGTCAACCTGACATCAGGGCACTAGACATAAATAATAGAAAAGTTTAAATAAAAAAAACTCACGTAACTGAGAGTAATAAAATCTAATCAATAAAATGAAATCATTACATGGCAACGCAAGAATCTCTGGGGATTTTAATTACAATATGATCATTGAAACAACATTTAAAAGTTTTAAACTATGGTTACAATGGCTACAGTCACATCACAACTCAATCGTTAATGCTTTAAAATGGTCATAACAACTGCGTCAAGGCAACCGAAGAATAGCTACGGTTCTTTAAAAACACTGCAAAGTTTATTCCTCGTCTTCAAAATCAGATAGGATATATATGTTATACGAAATAATAGGTTTAGAGTAAAAAATATTGAAAACATTATATTACTTTTCTGTTTCAATCACCTTACTTCCGGATCGCTTTTAATGTAGAAAAACTCTGAACAATCATAGAAATTTGATCGTACTGACGCACATAATACTAAAATACTCAGCAATGAAAGCTGGCTGAAATAAAAACAGAAAGAAAAGAAGGACAGAAAAATAAACAGCATGAATAGTCACAGCATACATATATATTGCTTATTTACTATCTTGAAACCTTCATCTTACCATATTAGAAGGAGGAACCAAAGTTATAGTTGTTTTATAGTTTATTCACCCCTTTTGTCAATACTTGTGGAATAGGGCATCAAAAGGGAAGATTGGATTCCATGAAAGTCATGGTCATGAGTTTCCTCTTCTTGTAGTTAGCCTTGAAGCAAGCTTGTCTAAGCCTTCTTGTTTTATCTTCCAGTTCCAAATCTGGTTTTTCCTCCACCATGCTCTTTTCTTTCTCCAACATATCAATGGCAGTCCTTATTTTTTCATCATTTTCAGGCCCCTCAGCATGTACTTGCTCCTGCATCACCCACCCAATTCACTATAATAATAGTAGTAGTAGTAACGAACGAGTATAAATCATCTTTTGCAAAAAAAATAGCCACTGGAAATGCAGTTTAAAACCTTGAACTTATTGCCAATTCAAAGAATGAGATCTTACTTGCATGTTCTTTATGAGGGTTTGAAGACTCATTAGCTTCCTATGTGGCCACCTTTGAATACCTAATTCTCTGCACCTTTTCTTCAAGTGTGTGAGACCAACGTTAAGCTCTTTAGCAGCCTGTGATATAGGCATGTAGAAGTACTGAGAAACGGTTTTCCTTGATAGCATTCTCGCACTGCTACTAATTCTCTCTTCTCTGTGTTGTTTACCCTTCACTTCTTCCATCATCTCATTCACACTTTCACCATCGTTGCTCGATGAAAACGCAGGTTTATGGTCTGAAACCTCAACTTCGTTCCACGCAGAAAGCACGTTTTTAACATCACTGAAGTCATAATCTGCAGAAGCAACTCAGAAGATATAATAAATCAAAACAAGGACATGAACAATGGATGGTTGCATACACATTGAAAAAACTCATGCTGATACTTACAACCTTGAAAACTTAGTGGGGTTGGTTCAAGCGGCAAAGTTTCGTATAAAATGTCATGGGGATAACAACACTTCATGAATGGGACCACATCAAAATAGCTATCTTGCAGAGGAAATTCATAGGGCCAATGAAACCCATCACTGGCATTACCTCTGCAGAAATTAAAGAAGATAACATGGTAACTTTTTCGTACATGGAAACTCAAAAGTGTAGAGAAATAAAGTAAGGGAAAGCAGACAAGTTTCTTAACCTGAAATAATCATACGAAGAAAATTGGCACGTTGGTGCGAATGAGTTTTCATCAATTTGATAATTAGAATTCCAAAACGTGAGTTGCTGATTCTCCATGTCTTGGTTGACACCATAGTATACTGTGAAATGAGCAGAGAAATCGGCAATATATATTGGAATTTTAATGATGATGATGAATGAATGAAAGTAGTGTGGTAATTAATTTTAGAAGAATGTGCGCGCCGAATGATTTATTGTTTAACGTGTGCGATAGTATGAGTTACAAGATGAATTCAATTACCAAGATATACCTGGTTATTAATTCTGCATAATCTAAAATATATTATATATTGTAAATTTATCACCGTTGGTAGAAATATGATTTTTCTATGGCCATTTGATCAGACTTAATTAAATTTAATAAAAACTTATAATTACATTAAAGTAGCATTTAATGTTATTAAAACAGTGAGTAAATTATCTTTAAATTCACTTTTCATATTTTTTATAAAATTCTTAAAATAACTATTGAAACTATCAAGAGATAAGACAGTTATTTCGTTCATAAAATAAAGTAGCTATAAACTATCTTAATCCTTCAGTTCTTATAATAGTTAACTTATGATAATTTTTTAAATAATAATAGCAATAAGATAATAAATTACAAAGATATTCTTTTGAAATTTTATCATATTACAGCTATATCCTACTTTTTTTACTATTACAATTATCTCTCTTATTGGTTATTAGGGATTGCAAGTGTAATATTTGTAAAGTTTTTGTAATTAAAAAAAAGGTAACAAAGTAAGGTTTTATAAAGAAAATATTTGGGTAAAATTTAAGACAATAACAGCCTTTATATAGTGTAAGAAATTTTTTAGAACTAATGTAATATTTGCTTGAAGTTGGATGAAAGAGGTCATTATGGTGAAAATTTGAGAAGATGAGTATCGGATAGGTTTAGATAGATTGAAGTTTAAGTTTTTCTGATATTTGAATATTCTAAAAACTCTTTGCTAAAGATTATCAAATGTTTTCCAGTGAAAAACAAGTTATCGATAAATAAAATTGATTTTGGTACAGCCATTGTAGTCAAAACCCTCTAGTGACAATTTTTAATAAGTGTGGATAAATATTAAATCATCAATAGTACAATTAATCGATATAAATTGTACAAAGATAACCATATTACATTGGTTCATTGTGTGAAGTGGTGTAATTGCTTTTCTAATTGGCTTTCCACATTGTTTGTATGCAATCAATGTATTATCCTTTTAAAACCCACATCAATCATCAAATGCACACCTTTCTTTTCATTTCCTTGTTTCCAAAAATCTTCATTTTCGTGTTTTCACTCTATGAACTCTTCCATTTTCATTCAATTTGAAGTTTTTCTATGCCAATAGGAATGGTAACGGGTCGGGTAGGGTCGGATGTAAGAGCTTGTAAATGGGTTAAAAAGGGTGGACATGTGTATTATCCTAATGAGACCAGATTTTGTTTTTCAACATAAATGGGTTTTAAAAATATATCCTAGTTCATTAACATAACACCAAACTTCTCTCTAGAAACCCTATTCTCCAGCTTTCTCTGTCTTCTCTCTACCATTCGCAATCACTGAACCGTTGAATCTTCGATTAGGTGGTGTCCACACGTTCCCAGAGTTGAGGGCTTTCCATCCATCAGATTAGTTTCTCGTTTTAGTCGGTGAGTCATTTTTTCCTTTCTCCGTGGTTTAGGGTTGTGACCATGCAAAGATTCTGCTTTGCATGTGACTAGTTGTTTTCTTTCTTCACTGTTAGCTCAAATGTGGTTGTAAGGGTTGTTCTTGACCACCACATGGTGAATTGTAGGTCCTGTTGAGTTCATCTCTAAGTGAGGGGTTACTGTTTTGGGGCGTTCTTGTGTGCTGTGTTGTTCGACCCTAAGGTAAGGGGAGCTAGAAATACATCTTTGCATTGTTTGTATGAGACATATGTATGCTAAATTCTGACTTGGTATGATGTTTGGAGTGGTACTTCACTTGCTTGGGTATGGCGCATTATATGAACCTAATTGTATAATATGTGATGCTGGAATTAATGACTATATAGTTGTTTGCATGAAGTGGATATATGAAATTGGGTGTGTTTGATGTATGTATTATGTGGAATGAGTGATCAAGTGGAAGGTAAGGGAAGTATGCACTGCTTTGAGTAAATTAATAGTGGTTTAGGTCAATTTAGGGGAAGTGAGGTGGTGGATTTGGGAAGTAGGAGTTCTGGGCACATTCGAGTTGTTGGGACATCTTAGACAAGTCATTTGTGACTTGTTAGGATCATAAAACTGGTCTAAAACCTGTTAGAAATGGTAAAATCAAATTGAGATTAGTAATAGGGAGGGTTAGGATCATCTAGACAAGTCTAATTGAGCTTAATACACGAATTAGAGGTATTAGAAGTTGGTAAAAAGGCCTATAATTGGTTAAGGGTGTGTGAGTTGCATAATTCTGCAGAACTTGCGTTCTGCAGATTATGCAGTCTTGCTAGGTGAATTGCCTCGCATAGCGAGACCTTGAAGAGAGTGTTCTATGTTTGAGTCATTCGCTGTACGAGCTGATGCGCTGTGCGAATGACTGGAGGGTGTTGCTCTCTGTTTGATGATTCACATAGCGAATCTAGTCGCTATGAAACTGGGAGAAGTTCGGGGTCACTACTAGGTTAATTTGAAAGGCGAATTAGGCGCATAGCTAGAGTCTTAGGGGGTTGCTCTTTGTCTGAGTTTTCGCATAGCGAACCGGGGTGCGCTGTGCGAGAGATTTGAGGCTTGCAGCCTCAGCGAGTT
The DNA here is from genome assembly GCA_027742785.1 of Vigna reflexopilosa. Taxonomy (NCBI): domain Eukaryota; kingdom Viridiplantae; phylum Streptophyta; class Magnoliopsida; order Fabales; family Fabaceae; genus Vigna; species Vigna reflexopilosa. Next base: position 34,351,811 of record CM050918.1, read on the forward strand.
AATTCGCATAGCGAATTAGGATGCGCTGTGCGAGACCATCCTGTCTCGCCTTGCGAATAGGATGTGTTGTGCGAATCCTCTGAGTCAAATTTCTTCTTTAGCTAATTGGTTTGGTATGACTTAAGTGTATGTGATGATTTAAATACAAAGTATGATTGTTGTGCTGTAGTTAAGCTGCAAGTATGTGATCTTGTGAAGCATGTTTGATGATTAACGTAACAAGTATGTTTCATGGACGTAATTCCATAGCCTCAAGGAGAGGATTCATGGTGGTACCCTTAGTTTGTTAGAATGATTTGCATGGAAGATCAGTCTTAGGGGTTATCCTGAAACTACAATGGTCAATCATTCTCAAGTAGAGATGATTGAACCATGTCGTGAGTATAGTAGCAAGAGATCTTAGTCTTGGAGGCTCCCAATATGCTCCAAGGCGCGGTACAAACTAACCTCGTGAGTGTGGTAGGGTGAAACCCATTGGCAACGGCTTTGCAAAGCAGTAGAGGCCACCACAAGTGCATGACCCGCCATAGCTCGACAATCACTCTAGTCTGGACGAGTCAGTTTAAAGTGCATCAAGTCTTGTTTGTGTAGTCTAGTATAACATGATTTTTTTATATCTAGCTCACCCTTTCTACTTGTTTGTGTCTTGTTTGTGTTGTGTGCTTCTTTTGCAATGATCATCCACATGGATATGAGCAGAGGGCGATGAGGTACCCTTGGAGCAAGCATTGGAGGGTGATGATGTTGCAGCCTAGTCTCCTTAGGATCTTCTTAATTATTTAGTATCATTTTAAAATACTTTATTATGTTTAAAGTTCTAAATTTAGGCCGTTTTGGATGACTGTAATCCTATATTATTGTCTGCTTATCTACTTTTAACTGTTCTCCTATATTAAAATGTGGACTTCTATATTATATTATGTCCTTTACATAATTGGGATGTCACATCGGACACGGATAGTACTTACCCGCAACCCGACCCGCTGGGTACCCATTTAGAAAATACCCGCGGATATTTTAAAACTCGCGAGTACTCGCGGATACCCGCAAAAAATAAAAAAGAATATTGTATACATTTTAAAATAAAATTTAAATAAAATGACAATATAAATATATATATATATATATAATATAAATTAAGTTAAATATAAATTAAAAATTAATTTTAATTAAATTTAACCTAATAAAATGTAATTTTATTTTATTTTTAATTAAATTTAATTAAAAATATATATAAATTATTATTTTTATTATTTTTTGTAGGTAACGGGCACCTACGGGTCAGGTAGTATACTACCCGTACCTGACCTGTTTAGAAGCGGATATTAAAATACTCACTACCTGTTACCCACAGATAATAAATATTTGCGGATAATAACTATCCGCCACGGGTTTTACCCGTAGATACCCGTTTTCAGGGATTTTTTTTGCTATCCTTATATGCCAATAAGCTACTACACTACTAGTCCAGTATCATGTCTTATAATTGTAACTTAGTATTATAAAAATATAATCAAATTATTAAGTCTTAAACTTGAAAGATTACTATCTAATTAATAAATATCGATTTATAAATTATATTATGGATATTAGAATTAAGGTCCAAAAAATAGAGTAATTGCTTTGGATCTTCTAAAAGAAAGCTCTCTAAAAAATAGTATTAATATATATATGTTAAATTAATTGTAAAATTATGTTTGAGAATAAAATTTAATTAAAATATTAGGAGTGATTGTTAAAATATTAATTAGCTAACAAATCTTGATCAATTGTGTGATTGATCTTCAAAATATTTTTTTTGAATTATTTTATTAATAATTAATTTCAAAATAATTTATAAAAAAATTGAAATTTTTAAATTAAATTTAAACATTTACTGAAGAAGAGAAAGAGATTTGAGACTTCAACGTACTATGAGTTTGTGATCGAGTTTATTTTCTTGGCAACTAAAACCAAGATTTATTGTTTTAATTTATTCTTTTTTATATATTTATCTTTAATAGTGTTTTATATATTATAATTTTTTTTATTTCATATAAAAATACATTGATAAGTATATGGATTGGCAAAAAAATAAAATAATAGACAAATATATTCAAGAACAAATAAATAGAGATAGATAATAATGGATAAATGTTGAGAATGAAATTGTAAAATCTCTTTGAGAATCATTAAGAATTGATTACTTTTTTAATATTATAGATAAAGCAATTACTATGCTTGAAAGTAGATATTTTGGTTGTAGAATCTGTAATCACAATTAAAACATTTTGTTACACTTTTCTCCAAAACTCTTAATGTGGTCTTCACAGTCCATATCACAAAGTTCTTCAAAGTCCTAAATGCTGTTTTGTCAAACACAGGTATCTCTGCCAAAACTACTCTGACTGTTGAGTTATCATAATAAAGTTTTAAATTCGTAATAAATGAAATCACATACCTCGATTGGTAAACATACTTTACCTGCAAACTTGATTATTAATGATATTTAAAGTGTTTAAATACTTTTGGTCGTAACCGTTCGGTCATCTCTAGAGTTTGGCAAAACAATTGGTTATTCAAATTCTGATGGATGTTTCTCTTACTTGAACCATTTTGCCAATGACTGACCAGACTGTCACACAGTACAGCAGATTTGAACAATATAAAATATTTGAAGATATTTTTTATTTAGTGTTAAAAATTAAAGTCATAAACTATATATTTAAAAAAAAAAGTCTTAAACCTTAGAAAATCTTTGAAACATGATTGTTCGTTGGATCTTAATAGATTAAATTCATTTTCATAATTAAATATCTTAAAGAAAAGTATAGAAATGAAAAATGATAATAAAAATTTATTTAAGATGAATCAACAAAAATTACACAAATTAACCTTATTATTTATTGAAAAAAATTATTAAATGAAATTAATTATGAAAATTTAATAGATAATTTTACATTATAAAAAACTTGAAAAATAAAATTTAAATAAAATTATAATACAATTTAACATAAATTATTTTATTAATAAATAAAAATATATCATTCTTAAATTTGTTTGAATCATCCTAAATTTAAAATTTTGGAGGACTTTCTGTCAGTTAAATAACAAAAATTTAGGTGATATAGGATGTAGATACTATATAAAAATTATGTTAGAAATAAATAGGAATAGAATACATACGTGATGAATAAAATCTCTTTCATTGTAATGATTGGTGAAAAACTTCCAAAACAAATGTTACAAATCCTTGATGCTACAACTTTAGATGGCCACATTTATGAATTGTTCGTAATTCTCCAAAATTAATGCCACCCATTCTGATTTTTCTTCTTCCACTACTACCACACTATAATGCTACAGTTATTAATAATATTTTTTATTTGTATAATATTTGTGTAAAATTTGGTGGATGTTAAATATAAGAAAATATCATAAAATAAAAAAGTAGTATTCCCCAAGTGGTTAATTGGTGACTCTAGGAGTAGATTGAATGTTATTTTATAAAGATATATTATTTGAAGAAGCAATAGAAATGCAAGATTCTTGTGTGATGTTTTCATAATTTGTTGCCAAGATTGAATAATTGTAGGAATCATGCCTGATTGTAGGTTACCTACATTTAGGGTGTATTCACTTGAGGTGAATTGGAGATGATTTGGAGGAGAGTGATTGAGTGGATTTGAGGGTGATTTTTTGTGTGTTTATTTGAGTATATTTGAAAGTAATTGAGAGTAGATTTAGAGGTAAAATTTGTAAGAATTAGTATAGAATTTGATTAATGTGACAGTTAAAAAAAATTTGTTTAATTGTTAAAAAATGAAGATTATCAAAATGCTCCTGTGTATTAAAGTAATATAAAATAATATTTGTTAATGTTATATTTCGTTGTAAAATGTTTATAAAGAATAAAAAAATTAAAAATAATTATTAAAATTAATTTTTAAAAAGTAAAAAATTATAATTTAGTAAAATTAATTTATTAACGTTCATCTTCAAGAATTAGTCTTACTCCTTCAAAGCTTCGTTTTTTTTACTCAAAAACCCTTTCCGGGTATTATCCTTTCCATTAACCCATTTTTCTTTCATTCTCTGCTCCCAGCTTCTAATCCCGTGCTGAATTTGAAGTTGGTCCTCCACTCCTTCAAATTTCGGGGAAGCTTCGAAAAGGGTATGTTTTCTGCCTCTTTCTTCGATTTTAGGTTTAACTTTGATGTTGCTGGTGATATTGGTTTTTATTTGGAATAAAAGGAATTGGAAATCTTGGGTGTCTATTGGGAGTTCAGGATGCTTAGATTACAGCTCATGCTTGGTTTACAACATTAGTAAGAATGAATTTCGAGATATTGTTCACCGGCTTACTGGATCACCCTCCTAGGATCATCCACCTAGACCTCCACACAATCCACCGAAATCGCAGAGCATGCGACTGCAGAAAATTAGACCTCCCCCATTAACGCCAATCAATCAGCTTCGCATGCCCCTGCTGTTACCCGAATACGTTGCGGGTAACCGAATACGGTTTCACATGCTTTTCTTCATACGCCTATAACCGGATATGAACCGAATACAGTTTCAACATTTGTGGTCTTCTCCAGCTTCACAGAGTCCTCTTCATTTTAGATAAAGTGCATTTGATCCCTCCAAATCTCCTTACGTATGCGGATGAGTGAACAGTAGACAAATCCTTCAAATCACTTCAATTCCATCTGCACAATTCACTTCAAGTGAACGCAGAATTACCTTTCATTCCTCGCCCTCCTATCTTTGTAAACAGTACAACACAATGTTAAGGTTTGAGAAGTAGCTTTTAGAGATCAAGTCTAGATATAGGTCTTTACTACATGAAGAATTGTAGGGTAACGTAATCTTTACATGTGATCAATTTCAATAACATGTCAAACTAGACAAACTGAAGATTAATATTCTAACCTTGCTTGCACATTGCCAAATTTATTCTAACCCTTCCCCCATACTTCTGCGCAACCAATAGTTTTTACCATTAATATGTTTGTTTAAGTCAGTTTTTTTCATTCTTATTTAATCAGCCTTTTTCACTTTACATTCACTTTTCTCTCTCTAAATTAAATGCTCCAACGACTTACTAGAAAATAAGAAACATTCCAAACAATATCAAATCTCAAAATAATCTATTATCAAAAAGAGATCTTAGACAGCACAAGGTTTCTTTAGTTAGTTAATTCAGAATTAAAACACAGATCTTGTAAAAAAAACTAAACATATTCCTAACATTTATTTAAGACAATTAAATAAAATAAGAATGAATGTTTAAAATTTATGGAAATTTTGTCATCATTGAACATAACTAAATATAAACTTTATAAAAATTGATATGAACCAGATAATTTAACAAGTTCTTCTAAAACATCCTCAACACACGTTCAAGTCAAAATCCGTCACCAGTGACATTATAAAATATACTTTTCCTTGTCAGTCAAACCAAACTAGACATTCAGTTCTATTTTGGTTCTATACATAACCAAGATAAGTTCTCATATGGCTCAAAAAGCTTCATAACTTAGTGTAACATCAAAATCTGAATTACAAGAAACATGAAATTGCGCGGGCCAAGCATATTAAATAAAAAAACAATCATATTCAATGTTTCCACTTTCCTCCTCACCCATGACCACCTTTTCCACCACGCCCGCCTCTTCCACCCCGTCCGCCTCTTCCACCACGCCCACCTCTTCCACCACGCCAACCTCTGCCACCCTTTCCTCCCCCACCACCATTACCACCAAATTCCTTATTCGCGCCAGATTTCAAATGCATCCCATCTGGTAAGGGAAGAATGTGATCCACACACTTCCTGAAGCTAAAATCATCAACAGAGTCATCTTCCCTGATGAGGAAAAAGCACCTACTTTGGTAGGTAGGATGCTTGCGAACTTGGAAAGCGCGAACCCCTCCACCCATCTTTTTTTCAGGCTCTGCATGGCCGTTCTTAAGCAACTCCAACAACATTACATGTTCATACTGCCATACAACACAAATCAATACGGATTCACAGTAAGTAAATTCTGATTGCAGTTATTGCAACACCAAGACAGAAATAGGCTGCAGAAAAATGAGAAGATAGGAAGGTAGAACTGAGTCAAATCTCATTTATCCATTGAAGGAATTTTGCAATTAACAATAAGTTTTGTTACACGGTTCGATACTTCAACCGGAGCAAGCGAATATGCAGCAAAAGAGTGTTATAAAATACTTTGGTGGCACTGAAAAGTGATTAAAAACCACAAATTAAAACAACTAATCTTAATGCAGTTTTGAAAGCCTTTGCAATAAAACTACATTATTGATAGCAATGTGTACATAATTTGTACTGAAGATGGCGTGCACATGTTCTGCACCCAACAAGAAGGCACCATCAAAGTTATAAACTGAAATGAAATCACAATCATAGAAAATAAAATGTCAATCAATACACATGAGATAAGGGATTTATGAAATCATAACAAAAATCAAATATCATTCATCCCCAGATAAGGGATTCATGAAACCATAATCATAAAAAATCAAATATCCATATTTCTGGCGTAAGATAAGGGATTTATGAAATCATAATCAAAACAAAGTATGAAAAATTCCCAAATGAGATGAGAGGTTTGTGAATTTATAATAAAAAAAAATCAAATGTCAACTATTTGCACACACAATGAGATCAAGGGGTTATGAAATCACAATCATAGAAAATGAAACACCAACAATCAACACGAGTTAGTAGAAACTAGGTAGGCTACGAAAGGGTAACCAGAAATTCAATTAGTTGCATTCTTTGCACTCAAGGGACACAACAGCATCTAATAGTCATAAAAAATTTCAAAATAAGAGGAGAAAAAAAAAGACATTGGTTATTAAAAATACCTTGTTAATATTGATATATTGAGGCCAGTGATGAAGTATGTTGAAGAAGTAATGGTACATCTCCGAGGAAGAACCGAAGCTCTTGTATCCCAACTTCAGGGAAACACTTGCGGCATCCTCTTTTTTTCCTTCTGCTTCTGCTTCGGCCATTTTATCTTCCTCTGTTTCCTTTCCATTTCCTTCCTGATCATTGCTATTCTCCAGTCGTTGCTCCTCTACGGACTTTTCCTCGTCCACCTTCTGCTTCTTCGAAACGTCGTCCGCCAGGGGCTCCTCGTCCTCCCTGGAACGCTTATGGTCAGTCTCGCCACCGTTTTCGCCGGGTTTCTCGACGTCCATGTCTACAGCGGCGACGGCGATGGGATCGGCGATTTCGGGTGCAGCCCCTTCTGCCATGAGAGAGGTTTTTGGGCGAATTCTAAAACCCTAGAAGATAGTTAGCAGTGACTAACTTATGACTCTGTATTTATAAGGGATTGAGTTTGGAGGTTAACAAGTGTGAGTGGAAACGGTACATGACCCGAGAGTGCTAGTCGTGCTCCTTTTTAATCCTCTCACTCTAGACTAATTTTCAAAACTAATTTAAAAATTAGGTTTTTGTATTTTAGACTGAATTTTAATTTGATTTTAAATTTAATAAATTATTATTTTAATCTCAAAAATCAAGAAGTATTATTATGATCTTCTGCTTAAAGTTTAATACTTATATTCATTTTATTTTTTATTTATTTGAATTATATTATATTATATTATATTATATATATATATATATATATAATACGTAATTTATAATTTCAATAAACATGATATTTGGAAAGTAACATAGAATAGGAATTTGTACGAAAGAGAAAGAAAAACTTAATTATGAAGTGAGCAATGATGTGTGTAGTTTATCTCCCCAATTTTATTTTTTTTATTGTTGTATACGTAATTAATACAATAATAATATATTTAAAATTTGTTGAAATTTTAAAACATAATGACTGGAAATATAAAATGTATAAGTCATTATAAATTATGTTTATTTTAACAAGTGAGTTATCACAGTTTTACGGGTAAAATTTTAAAATAAAAACAGTTAAAAAATATGTAAAATTAAAATATGTAAAATTAAAATAAAAACAGTTAAAAAATATACCATTTTTATTAATTATTATATATTTTTAAAATTATAATAAATTGTCACTTGAACTTAGAAAATAGAGTACTAGATTAGATATGTATATCAAGATAATGAGACCGAGTAGTTTATATTAAAATAATCTTACAAGAATTTTATAAAGCTTGGTTCATTATCTTAATTTTCTCTATCTCTCTAAAACAATGTTCTCTTCTCTTTTTTTCACTCTCTCTACCATTCCGCACTCGTGGATCATCTGTTCAACGATCAGGAAGTGTCTAGGCGATTCTGACGTCAAGAGCTTCCATTCCAATCAATCAATTTCTCGAATTGAGTTGGTAAGTGGTAAACCCCTTTCTCCTTAGTAGTTAGGGTTCTTGATCGTGCAAAATAATTTTTGTTTGCATGAATCAAGAGTTCCTCTTCTTTGGATTGTAGTTCAATTTTGATTCTAAGGTTGCTTTCTATCACAAATCGGTGATATGTAGGTTTTCTAAAAATTTCTTGTACTGCAAGCAAGCGGCGAAGCATTTAGAGATTCTGAGCTGTTGAATTAAAGTAAAGGAAGCTAGAAGTTCTCTAATATGTTTTCAATTGCTTGTGTATGTTTGAAGAAGATTTTTTTTTTTACTATTTAAGTTGAAATCATGTTTGGTGTTATGTGAGTACGATGAAATGTGATGATTTATGAGTATGAATGCATAAATTGATATTTTGGACTGTTTGAATGATGATTTGATCTGTTTTGATAATAGGAAGGGGTAAGAAATCTGTGATGAGGTTTGGTTTATCATGAATTGAGGTAGTTTTCTTGGTATAAAATATAATATAAATTAAATTAACTATAAATTAAAATTTAATTTTTGTTTCGGTTGAATTGGTCCAAGAGTCAGTCGTCCTTCTTTGCTTTGTTCTCTTTTGATCTTTAATCCTTCTTGTCGCAACCGGAATCGCGACGGGACGACGATCCAAAGAAAACGAGTTTTAAAAAAGTTTTGGAGTCGCCACCATAATTTATTCTGGAAAACTACGGAAAAACCATAAAAAAGATAAGGCGGTCTATGAAAAACCAGACTCTGGTTTCGGGAATCGGTTACGTGTAGAGAAGGTATTAGCACCCTACATGCCTACCCGAAAGCAGTACCTTTAATTAAATATGCGAATAAAATGTGGTTTTCAAAAATGTTTAACTTCCCCTAAAAAGAAATTCTAAAGAAACAAAAATATTTTTTATTTTTTATTTTTTTGTGTCCGACAAGGATTGACCTTGCTCCTACGTATTCTCAGTCAGACTGAGAAATCAGGGTTACGTAGTTCTATAAAATTGTTTGGAAAATTTGTTTGAGAAATTGTTGAAAAAATTTGTTTGCAAAAGATTTGTTTGGAAAATTTGTTAAGAAATTGATTATGGATAAATTTGGATTTTTGGAAAGGTGAACCTGACAAAGACTGACCTTGCTCCTACCTATCTCGACTCTTGGAGAATCAAGGATCACGTAGTTCTGACAACTATTATTTGTTGTTTGAAAATGTGACGCGCTTAAACCTTTAAAACATTTTGGATATTTTTATAAAGGAAGAAGAGGTCTCAACACGAGGACGATGTGAGCGATCACACACGCGCTTAAACCTTTAAAACATTTTGGATATTTTTTTTCTTTTATAAAGGAAGAAAAGGTTTTTTAGCACAAGGACGATGCGTGCGATCACACATGTGCTTAAAACCTTAAAACATTTTTTTATTAATTTTTTTTGCAATCTTTATAAAAAAAACTAACAAATCAAAATAATGATTTTTTTTATTTTATTTTATAATATTATTTTCTTTTATGATTTTTATATTTTTTAGTTTTATTAACTAACAAATATAACAAACAAATAAAAACAAAGAGAAATAAATAAATAAATAAAACATCACAAAGTCCATTCATCCCCAAAAATCATACAAATTGAATATATCACAAAACAATTTAACTGCACATAATCTGTTTGATAAGAATTAGTTAAAAACACATCGAGTAGACTTCCAGGAAAGAGAGGTGCGTCACAACGGACAACTTAAGTACCAGGTCTTTCCTTAGTCAAAGTGTTCCTCATCGTGTTATTAACAAATTTCTTATTCACAAATTCAAAACAACAGCATATAATATTATTACAGAAATTCAAATAGTTATACAACAAGTACGTAGGTTTTTCATTAACAATAATTGCACAAAATCTCAAGACATAAATAGTTATAAAAACATATTTTATAATACAAAAACTTAGAAAGGTTAACTCCCCTTACCTCTTCTCCAGACTTAGTTTCCTACTCAGAAATTGTTCTCCCGAAAATCCTTCAGAACCTCTACTCTTCTAAAATTTTCTTCCCAACTTTTTTCTTCTATATTTTTTTAGATTTCTCACTTCATTCTTCCTCTCTTTTATGCCGAATAAGCTTCCCTTCCATGACTATTTATAGTCCAAAAAATTTACTATTCAAATTATTTTTTAATATTATTTATTATTTTAATATTATTTTATTAATATTTTAATCACCACTTGTAAATCCACTTGCAAATCTTATTTTTCCTTAATCATGCAACTCAAAGATTCTTATCCTCTCATTATTATATTTTTTTTTTGTTTTTAGTATTCACTCTTTACTATTCACTTCTTACTATTCACTTTTCACTATTCATTTTTTTTACAAAAAAGACTAAATCAAATACAAAATAGTAAACAAAAATTAAAAATAATAAAATAACATAAAATAAAATAAAAATTAAATAAAATGAAATAAGATAAGACAAAGAAGCAAAAAAATAATAAAAAAAAAATATATTATTTAGTCAATCCGGACGAAATTGGGTGTTGACATTTCCTGAGAATGTCATCCACTCCGATAGGTTGTTGACGTGCAGAAAACATTCCTATGCTAAAGATATAAAAAAGTCTAAATTTTATTAGGATAGGACGAGGAAGATTGTACCTAGACATCAATTGTATATTTATAGAGCCTGTGGCAGTCAAGTCCATTGATTAACCATTAGTGCAGTATATTTTTAGGCAATCAAATCCAATAATCAATAATTAATATCGTATATTTTGTAAAGAGTACCTATTAATTAGTGTAATATATTTTTAGGCAATCAAACCCAATAATCAATACAATTAATTTTGATCGGTATACTTAATTAAATTTAACATTGTAAAATATAAATTAATGTTATTTTAATTAAATTTAACTTAATAAAATAAAAAATAAATTTTTATTTTTCTTTTTTATGGGTAGCGGATATCCGCAGGTACTGATAGTATAATACCCGCATCCGACCCGTTTATAAGCGGGTATTAAAACACCTGTTATCCGCAGATTTCAGATAGTAAATATTTGTGAGTATCAACTATCCGTCGCAGATTTTATTTGCGGATATCCGTGAGTGCGGATTTTTTTATTATCCCTAATTAGACTCAATATTATAAAACTAGTAATGTGATATTAAATAATATTAATAAAATATTAACTTATTCCAAATAAATAATAATAATAGTATTATTATTATGTAGGTTACTGTAATAATAATAAGAATGATGTAATCGATTTAGTGAGATTTTTCATGATTACTATTAATATGTCAATATTTATTTTAATAAACATATTTTAATTTGTTTCAAGATAATGAAGTTTATTAGATTTTATTAGATTGCATTATTTAATATATTTATTGAATTGGATACAAATATAAATATATATTATTTTTTAATTATTATTATTTATTTAAAAAATGAAAAATTTAGGTTGTAATTTATTTTAGAAAAACTGAATTCCTGAAAATTTCAGGATTAAAATTTGCCTCTCCAAAACTTAATATTACACATGTTACAAGTACAATAAATAGGGTAAATAAAAATTGTGATTGAGTTTATTTAGAATTAATAAAAACAAAGGTTTTACAATAAAAATTTCAAAGAGATCAGGGTCAGTATGAATGTGGAAGATGCAAGGTATCCTCATGCTCAATGTATTAATCTAACAGTAAAAGAAATTTGCACACTACAATCTTGTAAGATATTTTTATTGAAACATCCAAACATTCATTGTAAATGTTTATAGTGTTGTCAGACTCTTTTAATTGAAATACATGTCATTACTGTTTGTTGAATTTGAGGATACATTAAATTTAAGTTATAGGAATTCAAATAAGAAATCTTGAAAATTAAAAAAGATAAACCTCGATCTATACAGACTACATAAACCTTGATTTATTTGATGCATAATCTAAAATTGATCATTTGATAAAAGTAACATGTGCCATAAATAGTATTATTTATTTATTTAAAAAATTGCAACCAACTTTCAAAATAGTAAACTAAACTTAAATTAAAAAATTTAATAACACTGATTAAAAAACTTACATAACAAAAAAAAAAAAGAAAAAATATTAGGTGTGAGAGAAAATGAAGTATATATCTATTATGCGCCACACATCTCCAATTGGGTCCCTTTCAATACACATCTCACTCCTTACATCAAATATTTACATTCTTCCATGTAACTTTCCTACACATATCTTATCAAATTGAAATCTAGTTTTTAATTGGTTTTTATATATATATATATATATATATATATATATATTTTTTTTTTTCTCAATTTTAAGAGAAAACTAGAATTAAAACATTGGTTTACTTTAATCTTTTAAATTTAATTGGTTTGAATATATTTTATTTTCTTAATTTTAAGGAAAAATTAAAATTAAAACATTAGTTTAATTTAATCTTTTAACTATATGATTTAATTTTTAATCATTTTATTAAATTTATTTAATACTTTAAATATAGAATCAATCAATTAATTTTAATTTTTATCTAAAAATAAAAGAAAAAACATATTTAAATATTTTAAAATTTTAAACTTTATTTCTTTAACTGATAATTATTTACAATCTAAATTCAATTTTTAGTTTTAAAATATAATTTTACGCAATTTTGGTTACTAATTATTTGAAATCGAATTTAATTTGTAGTTTTAAAAATATATTAAATCATTATCAAATTATATTTGATAGAAAGTCTTATAATTATTACTTTATATTTTATCTGTATCTGTATATGAAGAATTATTTTACTTTCTTTAATTTAATTTCACTCTTCAAGTAGTCACATTTTTAAATTGAATTATTTTTTAATCCTAAATAATCAAAATTCATCTACAATTAAATTGTAAAATTTATTTATATTTATTTTTATAATTATAATTTACTTATTTTATCTTAATCTTATCATATGTATTTTTACTAATATATTATAATAAAAATTTAAGCGTTATTAGTATGCATTTTTAATTTTTTTATTATAATAAATTTTTTATTAAATTATAAAATGTTTTTAATTATTAAGTTAAAATTATAAAGAAATTATAAAGAAATTATAAAATAATTTTTACAAAAAGATAATTATAAAATAAATAACTTTCAAGATTTTATTATAAGTAATTTTTTAATTATGTAAATGAGTTTTTTTAATTTTGAAAAATTATTTGAATTAATGTTTTTTATGGATGTGAAAACATAATCTCTTGAGTAATGATATTTTTCTTCAAATTTATATGTAACGCTAAAAAATAACACCATAATTATAAATAATGAAATTAAAAGTTGAATAAAATTAAGGATAATTATAATTAAGTTATCAAAATTAAAAGAATATATATATATATATATATATATATATATATATATATATAACTATAACAATAAATTAATAGAATAGAGTCACGAAAAAATGGAATAAAATTATGATAAATAATTTTTTTTAAAAGTATGTAAGATTCTTTATAAAACTTAAGTTTAATATATAAAAATAATTTATACTTTTTATATTTTTATTTTAGAAATGATAATAAAAAATTATCAAAATATAGTCATAATTTTCAAGTTAAATTCATTATATTTTTGCCTAACTATTTTGTTCTATCATGTTCTAATGTGTTAATTACATTCATCAACCATTAAAAGTGCAAAAATTTAGTGATTTTTTCATAGTCACTTGGTTAGCTCCCTCTCACTCATACACTCACTCTTAAGGCTATCTCCACTACACTTTTCCCACTTGTATCCATTTTCAGGTAATTTCTTTTTTTTAAAACCAAGAAAATTTCCAATTTTTCCGTCTAAATGGATCGGAACTTCCAATTGACTGCATCATTGTTGTTTGGATTCGTTCTGATTTAGTTCTAGTATTTTGTGTGTGAGTATAAAGTCAATTGATGATTCAAAGGCCTTCCATTTCCGATAATCTAAAATAAAAAAGTAAAAAGTGTATGCTATGATTCTTTTGTTTCAGGATCAAATCAATGCGGGAGCACTTGGTTTTATCTGTTGTTGATCCTCTTCTTGCAGCATCTTTGCAACCTGAGCACGGTGGCGATCAAGAAAAAGATCTTACCCTAATGGTGGAGTGTCGTATTTGCCAGGAAGATGACACTATTCAAAATTTGGACATACCCTGTGGATGCAATGGAACCTTTTCCCGAGTTTGCGAATGAGGATAGTAAGTACTACAATTGAGGCATTTTAGGATTGTGGCTTCCTGTATATTTTTAGTAAGCAATGAAGACAGTAGATTGTTGTTTTCTATGGACTGATGAGCTATGCTATTTACCAGTAAACTCTTTGGGAAAAGTACAAGCATGGTGTTTGCAATAAATGACTTCCTCTTTCTTGAATCAATGCTTCGGATTTCAAAGGATTGGTTGTTTCCAGCAGTAATTGTGTGTGCAAGTAATTTGGACTGCATGTTGATGTGATGTGTATTCAAATGAGATAGTTTGAATTGCAATTGTTATATTCTTTTCTCATAACTAACAACAGTTATTGATGTATAATAGTCTGTCATTTGACCATTGCTTTGCCTCCCGTTCCATCCCTTTATTGTAAACTCTGCGGAAATTGACAATTCCATCAATATTTTTTTTTTCTTTGTACAAGTTTGCTCATAGGGAATGTGTTCAGCTATGGTGCTACGAGAAGGGTGATACAATTTGCGAAATCTGCCATCAGGTGACTTGTTGAACTCTTAGTATTAGCATGGTATATTAGCACTAAGAAGCATATTTATTGTAATTCACATGTATCTTAGCTTTAGTTGTATTTTGGTCATTATTTTTTAAGGAGTTTTATGCTGATTTTCTTTTGGCTGTGTTTGAAGTATGGGCTTGCTGGATACACCCAGCATATAGCTGTTACTTTGCTAGTTATCTCTGATTTGAGAGACTGTGGGAAACCCTCATAGACATGACATTAATGATTGGAGTATGTATTGGCAACTTTTAATTCTGACCTGTTCATAACTGGTTTTGGGAATCGGTGCTTGTCTAACATTGAGGCATTTATAAAGTTCAGTATATATTCTTATTAGATGTTTAGTGTGCAGTTGCCAACATCATGTGTATACAACAAATTTAAGACTTAGCACGTAACTCAATCCAGGACTCGACTAAAAAGGTAAGGTCTACTTAGGTTATATGACTAAGGGATGTGCCTCCCACACCCAACACCATGAGGGTGCTGGAGGCTGCAATGAAGGCAGACTAAAGCGTTAAGGTGGGCTGGGGTGATCACAATTAAGACTAGTTTATCACAAAATTAATTTTATGGAGAATCTCAATATAGGAAAACAAACATGCCCTGAAAGATTAGAGAGAAAAAAGCGAAGCCAGAAACAATAGATGGCTGTTAGCAAAAGGATAAAAGAGAGATGAATGAATTCTAAGTACCAAATTGATTAGATGGAACAACAACGAAATCATAGGGCCAGAAGATTGCATTTATTTACTTGCTCAGATTAAGTTCTAGTTTTTTCACAGAAAAGTTCTCTTGACATTCAGCCATTCAAACCTGGCTATTCTGCGACAACAACTGTTTACCATCCTGGAGATACTTCAATTGATATCAGGTAATTCCACCTTTTTGACTTGATGTTATTCTTTTTGATATAAACAAGAATCTTTATATTTATATATGTAGATACAGAGGCAATCTCGCCTTGCTTATTTGTTTTCCTTCTAGACTTCATTATATTGAGTAAGACTAAATCTAAAGAGATCTCTGATGGAAAGAGTGGAGGAATTTGTTGGGGGCTAGGTGGGTTTAAGATTATTTATTAGCCTTCTTCCCTTTTGTGCTAGTCTATATCCATTTTCTTTATGTAGTTTATATTCTTGCTATATTTTGAATACCTCTTGTTCAGGCTAAACTATCATTATCTGCTCTATGTCCTGCGTCTGGTTTATATCTTAAAATATGCTTCTGCATATTGGGCAGTGATGACTGGGAAAGCTCTAGTATTCCTTTAGATTTGCACAATTCTCGACTTTTGGCTATTGCAGCTGTAGAGCACCAAGTTCCAGAGATTCGTGAAGGTTATGCCAATGCTGCTGGCACTAGTGGAATTACATTGTGGCACTCGGTTGGTCTAATTGTAAGCGCTTTTAATTTGTTCATGAAGTTCAATAGTATGTTTTTCAAATCTTTTATATTAGTCATGAGAATTGATATTCTTAAATTTTTTCTTTCCTAACACTTTAAAAAATTGTAATTTAAGTCTAATCCAATTTCACTAAACCAGTTTGGTAAAGTGAGGTTTGTTCCTATTTATATGTTATAATTTGATCATATCTCAAGTTATATGCCAAGGATTGAACATCTCTAGAGTATGAGACCAAGAGGAACTAGGTAATGGGTAACATGATAGGCTCAACAATTTTGGCTAAGATAAATTCTGAATGACTCTAATACCATGTTAAAGTATAAGAAAGAGAAAAACATTGAACTGAAACCATATGTTTTTGAGACTACATGAGTGCTTTATTTATATTGAGAAAAAGATATAAATACAATAAATCGATAACATTTGATATCCCATAATAACAAAGATATGATACATGAGTAAAAAAAAATGTTTCTAATAATAGATATATAATCTGGATATTCCTGATTATACAGGTTCAACTCTTTATTTCTATAATTATAACACTCTCCCTCAATATGTGCTTAGCTTGTTACACATAATCGATCCTCGATCTTCTTAGAGATTTGGTGAATATTTTATTAGAGTTGACAAATATAGTAGTATCTCCAAACTCTAGTTTTTCTCTTAATAAAATGACAATCCACTCAATATGTTTGGTCCTTTCAAGAAAGATAGGATTAAAGGAAATGTGTAATATTTCCTGGTTGACACTATTTGAATAGGTCATCTTAAATAGACTTTATTGAAAAGCTGCAATGTGCTTTGTGATGAACAAGTTTCTAGATGTGATCTTTCTTATTCTTTTCTCTGGTTTCTCGTTCATTGTATGTGAAGTTCTAGCGTCATTATAAATATGAGAACCTAAGAAAGGGGAATCAAGCTCTCAAATTTAGTCTCTATTCTTGTATATTTTTCTCAATTGTCACATACAAGATGCATTTGAGAACTTTCTTCAAATTTAAGCTCTTTGAGATTTGTGGCTCTAGAATTAACTACCTAGACACCTTCTTTAAAGGAATTTGACACCGAGTGCATATGAGTAAGGAATCTTACCTACAAATGCCATGGAGCTATTACCTGAATTTGCAGGTTTTTTTAATGTGACTAGCAACCCCTTTAATTTCATAATCTCTGTGTTGAACTCTGTAGTGGGTCGTAAAGAATTTCTTTCTGTTGGGTGTAGTTGTGCCATATGGACTTAAGTATGTCCTCCACCTGGAATTCCTTTAGGTGTCCAATTCCGGTTTGGATTTGGAAGCTTATCATGAAGTCTCCAACACTTGTCCTGAGTGTGTCGCAACTTCTTACAATAGGTACACCCAAGGGAGTCTTTATTATCTCCTTTAGGTATATTAATTCCTCCTACATTTCCAGATGAAATGAGCTGGCCCTGTCCAACTTTCTTCCCCTTGTTTTGTACAAGCAAGGCTGAACTTTCAGTTGATGGGGTTTCCAACATTACACCTCTACGGGTTTCTTCAGCCTGAGACACAACCATTGTCTCATTGAGTGGGGAGAAGTCCTTCCCTAGCACTTGAATTCTAACAAGGTCAAACTCATTGTTTAATCTTGTCAACAACTGGTAGATGCTATCCTTCTCCTTGTAGCGTTTGAGCAGATCAACATCTTCATTACATTTTGCTTGAAATTGCTCGTGATAGTTGAACTCCTGCCACAAATTTTGTAGTATATGGGTGCCCTCACTGGCTGAGTAGTTCCCTTGTTTTGTATTAGCATTAGAGATTCTCATCTTAATCTCATAGATTTGGGCAACATCACCAAATAACTAATGGTGCAAGTTACAAACCGAGTATTATTTGGAACATGACCATTTTTACTAATAACCCAAGTATTATTTGAACACTCAACCACTTTTGGCTTAAAATCTTAGTATATTTTGGAACACAGCCATTCTTTGCCAAACAACCCCAATATTTTTTGGAACACAACCACTCTTGACTAACCCACTTAGTATTGTTTGGAATGTAGCCATTCCTGACTAATAAAAAGTATTGTTTGGATATCAAACAACTCTGACTAAGACATTGAGTATGTTTTGGAACACAACTACTCTTTGCTAAACAAACTAGGTTTGAATAAAGATGTGATCAAACAGATCATAGGGATTTGCTCACTAGAGAGTGTTAGCATCTTATGATGTATACAATTATATGAACTCTTTTCTAGTTTGCTATATGAAAACAACAATGTTCTATGCAAAGCTTTTAAGAGAGCGGAAATATCTGGTAGTGTTTTGGCACTTAGCAATCATTCATTGCTCTGTCTTCTTCAAAGGATAACTTTATATAAAGTTTGGAAGAATGAGCCGTTGCAAATCCCATTTTGGTTGTTGAGAGATTTTGAACTTAGATAGCTTCATCTTCTAGCATCTGACAAGCATGGACGGAGAGATGCATTATTTGCATTCCATTCAACATTAAATGTCAATCTCCTTTTCAAGTAACATCATGATAGATGACAATACTTATCAACACAAGGTTAGAAAGCTTTTTACTCAAAACAAAGTAAAAGAAAAGACTATACAGCACAAATAGCTTGATTAGAGTTGACAAAAGCTTGTGTCAAGATGGTTGTCGAGACAAAATAGCTTTAACTCATATCCCAAGTGATCTTGAAGTAAATTTGTGCTTTGCGAATCATTTGGGGAACATATTCAAGGATATTTTTGTTAGGTACAATGTAAGCTTAAAGATGTCTGTAAAAGTTTTCACTTATCAAATGAAGCAAAGACTACAAGGTGTTGTATCATCTGGTAGACGAAGTACTTGTATCTTGCAAGATCTGCATTTTTTTATAATTTGTTGTCTTCAAACGAAGCATCTTCATGTTTTATACTTTGGTGTGACAAACATTAAATCAAAACTATGAGGTTGATGGACTTTACTCTAACACATCTTTGATAAAGTTTTTAAATGTTACTAGAGATGGATCAATCGGGAATATAGGAGTGACTGATGATTCAGTAGTAGAAGTGGAATACCTATCTATCTTCTCAATGCTAGCAATATGGTTAGAAAAGATAGGAGAATCTATTCTGTAGGTTGATATGGGGTTGGAAGACATTTACTTTTTCTGAAAAGCTAGAGGGAAATAAAAACTTAGTAGAGGGTGTCAAAATAGTGAAAGCAATCTGGGAGAAAAGTTTGCTAAAAAAATTCTTCTGGAGAAAGTGGGTCTACAAGACGGTTTGAAAAAGGTTCTAGATATCATTTTCAGAAAGTGAATTTTAAGTCTAAATCAAACTCACAAAATTGGCTTGATAAGGTAGGTTTTGACCCACTTATATATTATAATTTGACCATATCTCTAATTGATGAGAGATTTTCAACACTAACTTCGTCCATGGGACCACTGCACCTTTTCTGATCGTTGTCCTTCAAATATATTTATGTATGCGTATATGGTACCTACCCATGTATTTCTGTTGGGTGTATGGTTGCAATATTGTATTTCTCGTGTTTACTTCTTTGGGTGTAGTGTCTGATGGGTGCTTTTTGTTATGTTGTTAAGTTGTTAATTCTTATATGGAAATAGATCCCTGTATTTGTAAAATCTTATATATTAAATGGTTTTCCTGGTCCAATTCCTTAATTTCTGTGCCTGGTTCTTTTCCAAAATTTGCAGTTAATGGCTCTTTTACTTCTGAGGAATGTTGCTCCCCTCTTCAATGCTGATGTGGAGAAAGTTTTAACGTATTTTTATGTAAGTTATAATCTAAATGATTAATCGTGCTGCATGCTATATAGCTGATTGGTTGATTTCATATACTTAATCTTTTCCAGTTTTTCTTTCTTCGTACGGCTGCTGTTGTCCTTCCTTGGTATCTTATGGCCTGGATAATTCGCGTAATACAGCATCAAAGGCAAAGACAAGTTACTACCCTGTGCTTATTCTAATATTGAAATATGTGTTATTTTCCCTTCCTTTTTCCATTTTTCATATTTTGATTAATCATATGATGCCAATTGGTAGGCCATTTAAGATTATAATATTTAAGAGAGGGTATCAATTTGAATTGCAACAAGATATGGGTCACATGGCATGATTCTCTTATCACTGGTGAAAAACAATGTGAAATTGAGCTTCTTGCCTGTCTATAGTCTCTACCAGAGACCTGGAAAGTTGATAGTGATTGCAGACTAAGTTTTGATGATGGGAAATGTTTTTGGCTGGGTTCTCTTCTCAACATGTACTTATTATTCTAGTACGTCTTTACTTTGTGCTTTTTATTTTTCTTTTACGAACTAACAGAATCATGTATTTATTTTGGATCAGCAAGCACCTGAAGAACTTGCATTTATGCTACAAGCAGACGAACAAGGTTAGCAGTTTGCAATATCACCAGGATCTATTTTTCACTGATTAATTCCCGTAAGTGCTGTGGAATACCATCCCTAATACAAGGACCTTACAAATTGTGGTTGGATCAGTAGTGCAACAGAATAAGATCTGACGGCTCTGTTTCTGGTTCTCTATTTGTATCTTTCTCGGGTTATAATACCCCGCCTCCCTCCTTTTCTCACTCTTTCTTCTGTAAATAGGTATATTATACATAATCTCATCAGCCCAAATACAGCTGCTAATTGGGAAATTGGTGTTATCTGGAAATGTTCTTCAACTATGAAAATATCTGTATACAAATTTGTAGTTTATTGATGTCATTAATATATTTTGAAAATAGAATAAATCGACCAAACATATTTCAAACCTTATTTTGGCCTTTTACTATTATTTTTTAGTATTAGCGAAGAAGTGTAGTTTATGTTAACCTGCCTAACTTAAAATAACCTGTCGTTCAAATTCAAGACTTGCATGCCATTTTTGTTGTTATCAACCAACTTCTATGATGAACCCTCAGGGGTAGCAGAGCCCATGGTTCAGGTCTGGTGACCGGGCTCAGACGAGTACGTTTTTTCATGATCGGGTGAAGCCCTGGAAAGTGGGTTAGTGGCCGATAGTCTGGAAGTGAATCATGAGAGGTGGAAGAACAAGAGATGTTCAGTGTTTGACCATGGATTGTGAGAGAGAAATGTTGACCATGGTGTACTCTAGGATAAGAAAGAAGACTTCTGTTGTAGGGGAGGTGGTCCTTTGTTTGAGGGGAGGATGTTGGGTACAAACAAAGTCTCACATCAGAAAAAATAAGATATGAACATGGGTTTATATACACATAAAATACCTCCATTGACAATAGGCCTTTTGGAGTGGTACCAAAAGCAAATCCGTGAGGGCTTGGCCCAAAGCAGACAATATCTTATCTATGTGGAGACTTATGTGTATTTGTGAGTGTGGAACCCCACTGCACTAGTTCTAAAATATAATTTTAACACTATCTAATAACAAAGTAACTTTAGATTATAATTTGAAATTAAATCATTTTGATTGCAAGTTTTGTAAAACAATTTCTTTTTTTTATTTGGAATAAAAATTTTCTTTTTTATTTGGAATAAAAATTGTCACAGTAATTTAATATTGGAAAATGTTTCGAGTCAACACAAACGTTACTTTTAATATAATTAAAATCCCAAATCGTATTTCACGCTATTCCCCTGCTATAATATAATTAATTATGGGAAAAAAATCGATCTCATAGTTGGAACACAAAATTGATAGTCTGATAAAAAAAACAAGCATGCCAGCATTTGTGTGGGAAAATTCTAAGATCATATCAATTTTAATATTTTGGTCTAAACACACCAATGATCCTTAGAAAGTTTAAAACAGCAAACAAGAACACAACAATTCCCACGATAGTTGAACTGAATCTCCAAGGTCACGGATATATACAGACTTCAATGAGTTTCCTTACAATTTCATACATCGTTGGCCAAGACTTTTACCATTCCTCTTACAAAGCTGAGATAATGCTTGAACAATTTCACACATCGTTGGTCGGCTTTGGGAGACTTCATTAACACATATTCCATGAGCCTAAGCTGCGGATTCCTGCCAGTTATGAGCTCCTCCCTTCCCATTGGTTCTTCAAAAGAGCCTTTTGTCGCATAGAAGTCAGTAGAAGAATAACCAAGTACCCTATGCGCAAGAAATATCAGCCATGGCTATTTCTGTCGGTCAACCGAAGCTAAGCAATTTTCAATAAATTTATACTGTTCTGATCCTTTTCTCCAATCGAGTTCTGTGTTAGCTATGCAGAATCTGAACATACCATAGTCAGCTGAGTACTTGGCATAGTAAAGTAATTGTTAAAGATCTTTTTGGAGGATACAACATCATTAACATCTTTTTGTGGGTATACTCAAGAAGCTAACATAATTTACTAGGTTGACTTAGTTTAAAAGGTTAACTTAGTTTTATTTGGTGCAAGAGAAGGGCATGGCTGTTCAACTTTGATGTTTTGAATATATGTTAAAGATGCTAAATGCCTACATCATTAGAGTTTTATAAAAGGGAACTTATTAAACGCATATGCTGAAAGGTTGAAATTATAAAGATATTTTACCAGAATTTTTCCCTGTTCTCAGCTGGTACATAAAACATGGTTTGAATTAACTGAACCAAAAATTTCTTCAGTTCAGTTTTTAAAAACTGAACTATAAAACAGTATATAAATTATAGTACAAATGGTTCAGTTGTTTTTAATATAAAATAGTACAGTTAACTATAATACAATACAGTTTTGTGCAGTCCTATCAATAACTGTCCATATTTTAGTGACTTGAAGATTGTATCGTGTTAGACAAATTTTATATATGTTTGTCTTATAATAATTTTTATATTTAGTTAAAACCGTTTAACATCTCAATCTAACTTTATATTTAAATATTATTTGAAAAGCTCTATACTCATTCATTAACTCCTTAGTTTTTCTCTCTGGGCCGAAATTTTGGGAGGTGATCCCTAACAAACATCTAATTTTCCATAGAAAAGTGGGAAACAAAAACTTACACATTATTCACCGTGGGTGGGAGAATTTAGTATCATCAAATCTCTTGCTCAAGATGTTAAAAGCCTCAAGGAATATATAATGTTGTCAAAAACCGAACCAAGATGAATGTACATGTGTCTTTTCTTGAATAATTAGTTACAAATTCATATTCAATAATTATAATGACTGATAAAAATGAGTTATCCAAAATCGATTTTGTTGCCTGAGAGGAACACTTATTTGTTGGTGGAATCGTAATCAATTCCAAGAACACCTTTAATTTCAAAAGTGGTGTTGGTTAGAACTTAGAAAATAGAAAAATTTGGTTTGTGAAGGTCAAATGTGAATGGTAAATTCCTAGCACGAAAGTCATGCCGACTAGGTCGTAATAAATTCGGTCTGCTTCCCAAGATCATTGCCATATTATTATATTAATTCATTCTTCTCCTCTTTATCTCCATTTTTGTACATAGAATAACGTCCATGTAATGTATAAATATACAAGAAAAATTTATTAAAATTATTAAAGAATATAAGTAAAATACAAATGAAATAATACAGGAGAAACAGAAAAAAGGTGGCGATGAAATTCGCAATTGACAACATTAAATAATCCTATTGCTTCATTGAATTAGTCTCACTAAAACCACATGATTCTTTAATCATTCATTAATAAATAGAATGCCCTAAATCAAGGGTAGTACATTAATTGAATATCAATGAGTTATAATCACATATATTCAGGAGAGTCCCATAAGGATTCATGATGCATTTCTTCCCATCCACTCAACTCCATAGCATAATCATCATCAACATCACAAGACACCATCATCATAGAGTACTCATCACCAAACCCAAACCTAAGCGTCTCTGCCATTTGCATCATCCACATCTTCGGTGACTCCAATGGAGACTCATTTATAGCTTGAATCTGTGTAGCAGAAAGACCCACTTGCAGAGGAACCACACCACTATTATTATCACTCTTCTTCTTCTTACTGTTACTGTTTCTGTTTCTGTTGTTACTGTTTCTGTCACTACTTTCACTGACACATATCTCATTATTATGTGACATCGTCGGTGACCTAGTGAACCTCAATGTCGCTTGTTGTGCTGCACCTGCACATCCTCCGACTTGGAGCTGGCGGGACGTGGCAGTTTCTCCGCCAGTTCAGGAAAATTGAGTCTGGCGGCGCGTCCTCTGAGGTGCAACGCCGCCACGTCATAAGCTGCTGCTGCCATCTCCGGCGACTCGTAGCTCCCCAACCATATTCTGCTTTTCTTCCCCGGCTCGCGAATTTCCGACACCCATTTGCCCCATTTTCGTTGTCGAACACCGCGATACGATGTTGCCGTTGGAGCTATTCCACATTGTTGCATGGTGCTTGTTGGTTCCTGATCCATGAAACGAAAAAGAGTTTTTTTTTGTTTTGTTGTTTGTAGTATTGATGTGATCTTATTGGTGAGAGTTTGAGAGTGAATTTATATGGTTGTGATGTGATGTTGGTTGAAAATGAGATGAGAAAGAGGTGAGTTTCGTCGTAGTTACACGTAAGTGGAGAACATGCTGTCAGTGAGAGAGCAATGGGGGCACGTTTAGTAACAGAGAAATTCTTTCACACACTTAAATATATTTTACATTGTGATATTATTTTTATTTACTTTTTATTTTATTTTTCTGAAAATCTATAAAACTTTATATTTTTTAATCATTTTACTTTTATATTCTCTGTCAAATAAATATAAATATAAAAGTGTGTCATCATATTGTTATTCTTATTACTTACTACTACCATTTTTCTTATTGCATTATTATTCAATCTATGTGATGTCACAACAAACACTTGGATTAATTTATGCCACTAATTAAAATGAAAGATTAACTTTTTTAATTTTAAAAAATTATAATATGATTTTGAATGGAAAAATTATATTTTTACATACATAAATTTTTACATCTATTTAATACTATCTTTTCATTTTTTTACTCTCTTAATTCTTAAAAAAATATAAAGTTTATATTTTATGACAATTTTATTTTTGTATTTTGTATTAAATTAAATTTGTCTCATGATTACATTACTTTTTTTAATGTTGGTAATTTTTCATATTTAAGGTCGTTAAATGTAAAAATTGCATCTATATATCTCTTAAACAAAAAAAACTTATTAAGATTAAAGTTTGAAATACATTCAAAAACTAATTTAAGGATAAAACATAGTTAAAAAAAATCATTCTCCTCTATTTTGTGTTTAACTTTTTCTTCTTATTCTTAAAAATGGTGAAATGTGTTAATTTGATTTCATTTGTCATCAGAAACACATCTTGTAGTTCAAGCTTGTTGGGGAGTGTAATCGAAGGTAAGATAAAAGAAAAAGAAACTTTGCATTCATTTTTCTCTTGTATGAAACTAATATTTTTATTTTTTAAATTTTCAGAAATATATTTATATAAGGATAGAAAATGAAAAAAAATAAAAAAAAAATGATGATGTTTGTTCAGCAAAGTAAATGGCGGTGCCTGGTGGTGTACTTATTTTACCTACCACCAACCCACATGCAGGGTGGTTATGCTTATGCTTTAATTTCCTCTTCTAGAATCAATATACAAATTTTTTTCACTGTCAAGTTAATTATAGTCAATTTCATAATTAGTATATTTGTATTTGTATAGAATCATTCACTCCCGACTTGGATATATTTGTGTTTATGTTAGATTTTTTTTCTTTTTCAGTATTTAAAGTTTGGAATATAAGAAAATAAAAGAAAAAAATGGTGGATAATGAAGAAAAAATGAATATAAAAAGGTGGGTCCAAAATTATTAGAAAGATAAGGCAAAGGATAAAAAGAACGAGACAAAGAGAGGGACTGAGACTGAGACTGAGACTGGCTTTGTTGAAGAGAACAGTACCTCATTCAAACACGCGTTTCTGTCAGAAAATATGAAATTTAGATAAAAAGCTTCAATAATGAAGAAAAAAACCTACACAATTTCTAAATTAATCAATTGGGTATGTGAAAAAAAAATTAAGTTTTGATCTTTTTTATAATTTTTCATTAATGTAAACATGATGTCTTATTTTAGATATAATTTTTTATTATATGATTGTTGGATCGGATTAGACAGATGATTACATGGACAATCATATATCATAAATATAATTATATGTTATTCTATGATTGTATAGTTTGATCAACCATTCAAACGGTTAGTTATCAAAAACTTATTTTTAATAATCAATCAATTTAAGATAAAGTGTTTTTATCAGTTAAGTAATTCAAAATTTATTTTAAAATCTATAAATATTTGAAATAAAAATAAATAAATAATAAAATTTAATATATATTAATTGTTTGAATTTAAATCAGTTTTAAAAATAAAGAAATGATGATATAATTTAGAAAATAGTGAATTGAAGTGACGGTGTGTACGCGTAGGTTGTGTTATTTTATATGATATCTATGTTTGTTTGCAATATAAATGAAAAGTTTGCTTTGAAAGTATGGAAATGGAAGTGTGCATGCTTCCATCTACTTCCAGCTGTTACCCTTTTTCAAAACCACATTTTCATATTACATATTACTCTTTCAATTTTCAGTCTCACTCATGACATTAATCACGTGTTAATTAAAGATCAAAATGTTTTAATATTCTACTTAGGCTTTACGTTTTATTTTCTTTAATACACTTCTAACAGCTACAACCAAAGTCAATTTCCACTTTACATCTTTTCTGTTTAATTTAATAATTTGTTCAAAGTTAGTATCTTCAATCCGTAGTCGTTTTTTCATAAATTCCTCATTGTACTCTTGTATAAAATTTTGTGTCCAAGTTTTATATTACACAATTTAAAAAAATAATTTTCATGGTATAATCTAGAAGTTAAATATAACTTCTGAATTGTGTAAACTACAAAGTTAAAAATGACTTCAAAAAACTAAGGATGGATAAGAATAAAAATAGATTTTTTTTTAACTTCGACATTGTTAAATTCGAAAATCATTTACTTCCAAAATTAACTTTTAGATTGTATAATTTAAAAGGAATAAAAATAGATTTTTATTTATATAGAGGTGCAGTGGAATATTTATGGAGGTGTAGAAAGAAACAGTCTAATTATGTAACATTTGGAAAGCCCAAAATCATTTAAGCGATTCAATTATAGGCCCAAACCGACCTAAGTTGGAGAATGGACTAAGGGTGATGCTTCCTCCACCTCTGCTTCCTCCACCTCTCCAACCTTTTTCAAAAAAATTTAATTACAAAAATAACCTTTTTTACCTTTATTTTACTTTTAACTTTATTTAATTACTTTAATATAAAACCCTACACTTCCCCAAAAACACTTCCATATTGGTTGCAACTCATGTGGCTGGCTACACACCGGCAGAAGGGAGTTATTCCCATTCATTTATTGTCTTTCAGCCTTGTCTTATCTCTCTCTCTTGAAATCTATTCCTAATCATACACTTATTATTATATATTTTGCATCATATTATTGTTTTGCTTCTTATGATCTTATCTACAAAATTGCTTGACAGTTTTTCATTTCCCGAAAAACACGTTTCAGCCCCTTCATTAGACCCATTCGCCGCATATACAAAACCCTTCTCTCAAGTTAACCCCAAATCGCACCTTTATTTTTTTTTTCTCCTCTCAACACTTGAAACTTGGAAGATTGTATATAAAGAAACAAGAATTTAAGATCTGCCATGAAAATAATTTCCTTCCCTTCTTCTGCAAACCAAGGAACTACTTGCCTTCGACTTTGATAAATTGAGTTTCGGGATTCTAATATGAGTAGCAATGGCGAAACTTATAGTGGTAGTCTCGATATTAGGGCTTTAATTTGTCACGCTGCTGCTGGTGCCTCTGCAGGGACAATAACGACTACATTTGTGTGCCCGTTGGATGTGATCAAGACTAGGCTACAAGTCCATGGCCTTCCTCAAGGGCAGAAAGGAAATGTACTTGTCACAAGCTTGCAAAATACAGTAAGGAATTAGGGCTTCAGGGGAATGTACCGTGGCCTTTCACCGACGATACTGGCATTACTTCCAAACTGGGCAGTTTACTTCACGAGTTATGAGCTATTAAAAGGCCTGCTTCGATCACGCGATGGTGAAGACAGCGGGAAGAATGAAAGGGAGCTTCTCTGCGCTCACGGCTTGAACCTCGAAGACGCTGCATCACTGGCCTGGGAGAATCCATGCTTTCTTTGCAAGCTTTATGTCTCTATTCCAACATTAAACGAATGTTGATATTGGTCCTAACAATAAACACGGATGTTCTCATCTGTCCTAACATTGAAACGGACGTTGATATCCATTGAGAGATACTATATCTGATTTGCATGATTAATTTAAGGTTTAATTTAGGGTTGGTTATTGACGCAGTGTGTAACATCCCAATAAATCTATAACAAAAGTTATATTTTATTCTAGGAGTTACCATAACAATAATAAAGAACATTGAAAACATAGACACAAAGATAGAGATGGAAATGGAATATTATAAAGAATTAAAAAATGTATATTAAGCAAGATGTTTGATATAATAGACAGTTAAAAGCCGAACGGTCATGGTAACAGTTCATGACCGAACGGTAATACAAAAAGGGGTAACTACACCAAACGATTTTTACAAAATAATTAATCGAACGGTTAATTACATGAGGTGAAAAGTAAAACCTAAACTAAGGACCAGACGGTCCTGTACAGCTCTTAGGCATAACGTCTATAGGTTGTTAGGTTTGCAGGGCATCCTCCAAAGTATCTTCGCAATCACCCTCTGCTCACACCCAAAAGGATGATCATTGCAGTGAAGAGAACAACCGAACGGTTAAGACTGAACGGCACATGGACAAAGACAAAACAGGAAATAAGGAAAAGCTTATGTAAATTTAATTAATCATTTCCAGTTACACAAATATATCACTCAAACCGAACGCATAATTCATACAACAATCAAAACCGAACGGTGAACATCATCATAACCAATTTCTCTAGACACTGTCCGGACTATATGAACAACGTAGTTCGACGTCCCTAGCACCCGGTGTGGTGTAGTAGCTGGCATAACTCATCACATGTCACCCGAGGTTAGTCCTACAACGGTCATCTGGTCTTATGACCGCGAACCTCCTGCCATTCCCACGCATGAATAACCTTTCTCTACATGAGAAAGCGTCATCACGGAATATCAGGATCAGGACGACAACAGAGTCTGACCATGTTCATACTTTACCAACCATCATCAATCATGAGACATTCCTCCACTGGAATTCTCTTACTTAACCAAATTCAACCAAATACACTCCATCACACTCATAAGTATAGAACAAGGTTAAGGGAATGACCGAACGGTCTAGCACTGAGAAGGGAAAATGGAGTATCAACGAAAACTTTAGTAATTGACCAAACGGTCTAACACCGAGAAGGAAGGAGTACTATACCAAGCCAAGTAAAACTGATAGAATACAAATGATTTATGAACATGACCGAACGCACAATAGCTGATTTAAACTTTTGGGAAACCGAGTACTATACAATTCAGACCGAACGTTTTTGGAGTAAAAGAGTTCTCTTCAATAGACCGAGTATCAGTACAAGACCGAACACTCTTTGGGAAGCAAGTGTCAGTATAAGACCGAGCACTTTTCCAAATACATAATATTATAAACCGAGTACTTTAAAGATCAGGTGCTGGTATAAGACCGAGCACTAAAATAACTGAAGGCTAGTCTATGACCGAGCACTTCAAGACCAAGCATTTGGTGTAAAACCAAGTACTTTTAAATCATAGCAATACTAGTTTATGACTAAGCATTTCATAAGACCGAGCACTAGATCTATGACCGAGTGCTTCACATGACCGAAAGGTGAGTAATAATAATAATATGAAACCGAATGCTTCATAAGTTAAGTGTCAATCTAAGACCGAACACTTGTAAGACCGAACGCTTGGTTTATGACCGAACGTTCTTAAACATACTGTATATACTAAAACCGAGAGGGAAAGATTCCCTTGACTTATTAAAAGAACCAGATTAGGCAAAATAGATAACAAACAATATGAGCATCACAAGGCCGATCGGTCATCAGCTGACTCTCTGTAGAAGATGATTCAGCCAAGACCGAACGATTTAAGGAGGACCGAACGGTCCTAATGACCTTCGATCACAGATTTCAGAATATCTCTAAGATTCATACATTTTCACTAAGTACATAACCAATATCAAACATATCATACAACATCATACCATCTTTCAACATATCATTAAATCTACAAACATACTCACATTAAATCATGCATACAATCATACAAAGAAATCATAATTAAATCTTATAAGCTTCCCTTACCTCTATTTCCAGCTAAGCTTCTAAGTCTTGGGCAGCAACTACTTCTAAGGTTTCCAAGGTCCAAGGTCTGGTTACACGAAATTTGGTTTTAAGAGAAAATGTCTTAACAATTACATGCAAGCTTAAAGTGGGCGTGCATGCAAGAACAAGAAGGAGTTTCATGAGTCAGAACACTTACCGGTTCAGAATGGAAATCTGATCGGTGCAATTTGAAGAGCTTGACGCCGGGAACAATTAATCTGAAATGAAGTTGATGATCGGAGGAGAAATGGTGGTTAGAAATCTAGAGAGAAGTTGGAAGGGTGTAGAGAGAAGGAGGAGAAATTGAGTTTTCTGAAAGTTTGAGTTTGAGGAAGAAGAAAGGTTGCAAGAGAAAGTGGTGCCAGATTTAAAATCCCACTTTAAATATGGCTACCAATTTGGACGCTTGGTCCACTCTCTTTCTGCCACATGGCTTCCACTACTTGGAAAGTCACATTTCCTCTGCTGCTGTACGTACACCGAGAGCGGGAAATTAAATGACTGACAGATTTTTTCTCCTACTTACACAGAGAATTTGGAAGAGTGTGACACGTGACTTCCATCAAGGTGAGAAATTAATGGAGTGTGACACACTGCACTTTTGCACCTTGAAGCATTAGAGTTTCAAACACCACGGAGACCGAATTCTGAATTTGTCAAAGATATACTTGATGAAATGGATGGCTTTATTTATTTGTTATATCCTAAAATGTTTTGGAAAAAAATGGTTATTAAATTGGTTGGGATGATGTAGGTGAGATTATTATAATAATAATAAGGTTAATTTGTTACCGGGGCTCTGTTTTTGCCCTTAGGTTTATAAAAGATTAAGGAATGTTTAAGAATCTTTGGTTAAAGTTAATTTATTATTTGACACTATTGTTAATCGTAAAGCAAACATTGTCGGTGGAACCTTAGCTTTTTCCTTCTTTAACTTAAAATTTTAAAACAATATTATGCTATTCTAGTTATATGTACATGGTTATAAATTTAAATATAAGTTCAAATATTCAATATCCATTTTATTAGTATAAATAACGAGGTAATTTTGCAAGATTAAATTCGTTTTAATATTTATTTTTTAAGAAATTGTGAATGATTATGTGAGATTTTTTTGGGGAAATTTTTTTCTTAATAAATCAAAGATTAAGCGGAACAAACATTTTCCGTAAAATATAAAAATAAGATAGGCGAATCCCTTAAAAAAACGAGTCCTTTACGGTTAAAACATATCTATCGAAAGTTTATTAATTATTGAATTGACTAAATAGATAATTAGGAATGAAAAAAGGGAAAGAAAATTAACGCGGAGTTCATATATAATGTTAGTGTATATGTAGAAGAAAGGTATGAGTTTGATGTGTGTGGCTAGTGCTGAAAATGAAGTGTGTATTAATTTATTGAAGAAGATGGTTGAATCCTGACATGATCCAGCTGTTCCCAAACTCTTGCAGTTGCAGCCACCATCTTCTTTCATCTTCTTCTTGCTATTCATTTGGTTTTAGCCACCACGACCACTATCCAAACATATCTAGTTACTTAAAATCTTAATTTAAAATATTAGTCTTAGTATTATATATAAAGATTAAGCAATCTCAATTTAAACTTGTTTCGGTTAAGAAGTCGAGTCATTATCAACATTTTCACAAATTATTTTTTCGATCGTTTGATTTTATTTTCAAAATTTTCTAATATTTTTCTATCACTGTCCAGTCATACTCTTAAGTTTCTTTTTTCAAATCTTTTTCAATATTCTTTTATCATTATCGGGTCACACTCTTAGGTCTCTTTCTTCTTAAAGTCAATCGGTCTCATATCTACCAAAGGTCATCCGACACATTTCACATAATAAATTCGGGACAATAATAAATGTGCAATAAATATGAATCACTTACCCTCATACCTTTGACATATATTTATAATTTTTGTCATACACCTAAAATTAATGAAATTTTAATCACGACCTAATCTTAACTCAATAATTCTAATCACTTCTTACCTTAATTCCAACATAAATCATACGGTTTGCCTAACCATCTATCCTAAAACGTTGTGTTATATCTTTACAGATTGACTTTCAGACTATCCAGTATATCCGATGCCATAATAGTTCAGTGGCCATATGGTCCATCTGATCGTCCAATACACCCAATATCATAATAGTTGAATGATCGCTGTATTCAGGTACAAAACTTAAGTCGACTATAACTTCTGATAAATTGAATTAATTTATGTATTGAACCCATGTTAACTACACTTAATGCTATATTAACATTAAATTTGAATATCTTAATAATTTGATCTTGGGAACATCAAAACCCAAATACGTCGGATTGAGTATTGGAACATTTCGTACCGAGTACATACAATCATTGTTCATGGTATATAATCATTTATCAACATTTTTTACATATATATATATATATATATATATATATATTCATTTAAAGAAATGGACAAAAATATAATTTTTTTTATAATCAGTTATTTACAATCATTTTTTAAATAATCTCTAAATACTGTGTAATTTGTTTTTTTTTTAAAGAAGAACATCCCAATACTAACAAAAAAAAACACGAAAATAGACAAAAAAAAAAAAAGTTATTTGCAACGGACTGAGAAGCGTCACCACTAGTGATGATTTAATTGTTCTCACTAAGTGGATGTGCAATTATAGTTTCTTATTTTAAATCTTTTTGAAATGTGAGTGATGAGTATGCCATTTGTATCCTTACAAATTTATTTAAGTGCGTATAAATTTTTTATTGGTGTTTGATATTTAACACACAAATTTTTGGATTTCCTTTAGAAGATATTATTATATGGTAAGATAATTTTTGGAACATTCATTTACATAATTTTTTTAATCAGCACCTACCAACTACCGTTCTTTCATATACCATCACTAGTGCAGTGAGGGGCAACGAAACCGGTTATTTTTGCTCATAGGCACCGGTTCCTGAACCGGTGCATATTCAGGCGAGGTAAAAAGTGGTAGATTTTATGTCTCGGTTCTGAACCGAAGCATAAAGTGGTACGATTTTGCCTCGGTTCAAAATCAACCGAAGCCGTAACATAATTTTTTTATTTAAATATCTTTTTTCGCTGGACTTTATGCCTCGGTTATTGAAAGAACCGGTGCCATAGGGGAGACTTTATGCCTCGGTTATTGAAAGAACCGGTGCCATAGGGGACACTTTTGGCTTCGGTTATTGAAAGAACCGGTGCCATAGGGGAGACTTTATGCCTCGGTTATTGAAAGAACCGGTGCAATATTCCCTTTCTGCATCGGTTATGGCATGAACCGGTGCATATTCCCTTTCTTTTTTTTTAAGAACAGGTCTGTTTCTGCAACATTCCCAACTGCAGAAACAGACCTGCATATAATTTTACGGCCAAAACAGTCCAAAATAATCCAGAAGCATATATTTTGAATGAAAATTATATTAAAAGACACATACATTTAATGTAATCAAAAATCAACTTCTTAGAAGCATAACAATCCAATGTAATCATAAATCAATCAAATGTACAAAGTTAAACTACTAATGATGTACAAAAGCATAAAACAACTTAGAAGCACAAACTTAGAACGTATTATATCCTAATATGTACTACATACTATTATATAATTGAATTATATATTTAGCCAGTGCTTTCCTCACAAATTTAAGTGTCTTCTCTGGAATTGGAGCAGTCATATTGAATTTCTGCATAAAACACAATGATTTCAATTAGTGCATATGAAATCTAAACTATAGATAAAATAAAATTCAAACCTAAATATTACCATTTCCCATCCATTAGTGTAACGTGCACGAATAGTGGTCATCATCCAAAACATGACATAGTAACCACATTCATATGACCCCGTTTGTCTATTACACTACAATATAACATCATAATTATAAAATTTTAAGTAACATCATTGGAATGGTACAAAATGTAACAAAGTATGGACTAAATTACCAAACCTTAAGGGGAGTCCATATAAGCTTTTTAGCTGTAGCAGTAGATCTCCCAGATAATATCATATATGTTGCAAGGGAACTATTAAAATAAATTGCTTTAGCATACATTTATATAACAAAGAAAGTTGAAACATTTAGGTTCTTACCAATCTACTACATGTTTAAGAGAGTTGGGAGGAGACTTGTGCAATGAACAAAACCAGACAGCATGTTCTCCGGTATGGAGATCACAAGTAGCTGCAAATGACGCCTGAAATTGATAATAACTTAATTGTCATATACCAAAATTAATAAATGAAACTTTAAAGTTAACAAACTTCACTTACCCATGTATATAAGGGAGAAAATATATCTCCTTCCCCATTGCAAAGCATGTGGTGATGTATGATTGAATATCATCAAATTTATTTCTGTCATGAGTCATAGAGGGGTCAATGAACCCATATACATCATTGAAGCCCTTCTTGTTACTGACACCAGACATAAACTTGAAATGAAGAAATAATCTGATATAAGTAACTTGATAAACAAGAATTATATAAAAAAGTTATAATAAACTTACATCATCCACAACTGAATGAGTGTAATATTAATTTCTTCTGTCCCTGACACAAGCTCCCTAACATCTTGCTGATGCAAGTACAATGGGATATGAGCTTCTCTTCCAAATATAGTAGAATCCCATTGTACAATCATTGGCGCATCTGAAATGATGTTAACAAGCTCGTCTAATGCACTAAGAGGGTCATCCTCGGATAAGTGAGGCTTCTTCGGTGTAGGACCTCCCTCTTGACCTGTCTGCTGTTACATGAAAAAATGGTTATGTTATGACGTCAATAAAAAGTAAATATTAAAATTGAGAAGTATATAGTAGGAGTGTTTACTGGGGGGTCAGATACATCACCAACCAAAGGTCTAGGCCAGGCGACGAAGGACTTAAATGCCTCTTCCACAGTCACAAACTCAAATGTCGGCACAGGAAGAATGGCATCTCCTACGACAACATCATCCACCGTGACCTTGACCTCATTTTCTGCTAGCTGTACACCATGCACTAATGTGGCTGTCTCATACACTGTGCCACGAGCCACTAGTTGTCTCTCTGTATCAGAGAGAATATATAAAAGACATGGATGAGTGTCGTCCATGTCGTCCCCTGGGGCACCGGCACCTGAGCAACTTCCTTTGCCGCTTCTACCTGTCAAATTAAATTTTAGGTTATACAAAAAGTAAATTAATAAATAAAATGATTATTAAGTTTACCTGTAGGGGGCATAACATGTTCCGCTACAGGAGATGGCGGAGGACGATTGCCAAATTCCTCATAACGCTGCTGGAACTGGCGCGCAACCATTTCAACAACTTCTTCATATAACTCTGCCCGAAGCTCTTTTCTGATCTCCTCCTTCAGTTTTTGTTCATACTCTTTACTAATTCCGGATGAAGATGGATGCGAGGAAGACCCAAAGAACTGTCGTATGCCTATGCCAGTCCCAGCACCACGCACCCGTCCTGCATGCTCAGGTCGTCCAATAGCTGTGGCAAGAATATCCTGACGACCTTCTTGTGTGAATTGACCTTGGGAGCTCTGCTCAACCAAGGAGTCCTGTAACATAACAAAAATTCATAATTATTTGAAAGATCTTTGTCAAATATATAACAAAAATGTTTTTTAAATATGTGAAATGAAATCTTACAATTCTTTCAGATATCTCTCTTGCATTATCGGAAGTGTAGGAGCCCGATGATCTTAAACGGGCTAACTTCCACTTCTCGTGCCGAGATGGTGGTGAAGGAGGAGGAGGAGGAGGGTCACCACCCTGAGAATGTGAAAGTCTACTATCTGACTTCTGCTTCATTATTTTTTCCTCAAGCTTCCTGTATCCACCACGAGATAGTAGGTGTGGATTTTTATTATGAGCACTTATAGCCTGTGCTTTTGGCCTTGTTTCCTGTGACAAAATGAAACAATTGTTATGATGTAAATTTATGAATTATGAATTGAATGATTTTACCTACACTTACCTGCCACGTCTCGGATGTCCTAAGTTGTACAAATTGACGCCATGTTTCTTCGTCAATTGAAGAATATTTATGACATGGAGTTTCATTGCGTTTTGCTCCAAATATATATCTGGAGGTCAATTTTGTCTTAAACCCCCGAAATCTGTCTGCAATTGCAGATAAACACCTACTCCTTAGGCTCTCGACATTTGGCATATCAAATGTCATCTGCAACAAAGAAAGTAATAATCTTGTATCAATACAATTTTATCAATATAATGAATGTAGAATTTGGAGCAATATTGTTTAACTTACCAATAGATCTTGCCAAATGAGATTCCGATCAGCCTCAGATACATGGTCAAAGGATGTAGTAAGTATAGAGATACGATCACGGGCTAATACTCCAAGGTAAGACCTAAATACATCTGCATTTGGGCCAGATGCAACTCCAGTGACCACGTCAACAATGACAGGTGTCCTTTCACCTGCATTTCTTCTAAGTATAAGTTGTCGTAACCTCGTCGCTCCTCTCGTCCGTGTAGAAGTGGTGGGGACTTCATCCCCTGACGAATGAGGTGGCTCAGCCATATATCTATCACAATAAATAAGATGAAAGATTAATAAAACACTTATAAAATAACATATATTATTTAACAAAAACCATAAATATTTACACAAACATGAAATTCATACATAATCATATGGATTGGTCATATGTATATTCCCTCATTGTGATCTTCCTGAATTGCTTGTATATCATCAATTAGAGGGTGGTCATCCAAATTTATTGTCGTTTTAAATGGATGGTTGTCAGCAATATTAAGATTACTTATATTCTCTTCTTTATCTTCAATTTGTCTTTTTCCTTGAAGAGCAACATACCAATGGTCAAACGCAGGATCTTTGACATAAAAAACTTGACTTGCTTGATATGCCATGATAAACGGTTCGTCTCCATAACCAACCTTTCGAAAATCAACAAGTGTCATACCAGATTCATCTATTTTGACACCACTCTTATTGTCGACCCACTTACATTTGAAGAGTGCAACGGAAAACTTAGTGTAATCAACCTCCCATATCTCTTCAATTCTACCATAATATCTCATGGATCCAAGTACAGGATTTTGATCTTTGGATGTGGAAAATTGTAACGACTCAGCTTATAGACTGACACCACTATTTTGCATTGTGCTTTTATCATCCAAAGTCATTGTATAAAATGTGCAATTATTAATTTCATAGCCTGTACAACATACAACATCAAACTTCAAACCATTTGCTAGCCATAACAAAGTCTCAGAAGACCGTGATTCTTTCAAAACTTCATATTTGAACCAGGCCAAGAATGTTGTCTTGGATACTTGTCCTTTACAACGGCTTTGTGTGCTTCCAAAAATGGGATCACTTCATCTGTGTTGTTTAATATGTACAGATGTGCTTGCATCAATTCTTCACGACTTTTTGTCACCACATTCACACCTCGGATGCTTTTACTTGTAGAATGTCTATTCAACCATGATGTCTGAGGGACTCCTATCGGATTTGCTTTAGTCATATAATCAGAGCAAAACTCAATGCTTTCTTCAGCAATATATCTTTCAATCATTGAACCTTCTGGACGATATTGATTTTTTACGTACCCTTTCAAAATCTTCATATAACGCTCAATAGGGTACATCCATCTTAAGTATACTGGTCCACACAACTTTATTTCTCTGACCAAATGAACAAGTAAATGCACCATGATGTCAAAAAAGGATGGAGGGAAAAACATTTCTAGTTGACACAAGATGATGATAATTTCGCTTTGAAGTTCATCTAACTTTGTAGGATCGATTACTTTATTACAAATTGACGAGAAAAATGAGCACAATCGAGTTATGGTCTGCCTAACTTTTTTGGGCAAAATTCCACGAATTGCCACCGGTAACAATTGTTGCATTAAGACGTGACAATCGTGAGACTTGAGTCCAACAAGCTTTAAGTCCTGCATTGACACTAAGCTCTTGATATTTGAAGAGTATCCTTGTGGTACCTTAATACTCTTTAAACAAAGACAAAAACTTATCTTCTCTTGTTTGGACATTGTGTAACATGCAGGGGGCAAATAAGTACTTTTGCCAATCTCTCTTGGTGCCAACTCTTCTCGGATCTTCATGTCAACCAAATCCAAACGCGCATTTACTCCATCTTTTGTTTTTCCCTGGATGTTTAATAGTGTACCAATCAAGCTATCACAAACATTCTTCTCAACATGCATGACATCTATGCAATGTCTAACATCTAACTTTGACCAATATGGAAGATCAAAGAATATTGATTTCTTCTTCCAATGAGTCCTTACAGAAGACTTCTTGAACGTTTTCCCAAATACATGATGTACTCTATTAACCTTTTCAAGAACTTCAAGTCTAGTAAGTGGAATGGGTGCATTGTCTTTCTCTTTTTCTCCATTGAATGCTTTCTTCAACCTTCGATATGGATGATTAGATTGTAAAAATCGCCGATGACGCATATACACTGTCTTCCTTCCGTGTTTTAATTGATAAGCTGCAGTGTTTTCTTCACATATAGGACATGCTTTATGACCCTTGACACTGTACCCCGACAAATTACCGTAAGCTGGGAAGTCATTAATGGTGCAAAATAACATGGCATGCATCATGAAAGTTTCTGAAGCAAAGGCATCAAATATTTCAACTCCATCAACCCACAACAACTTTAATTCTTCAACTAGTGGCTTGAGATAAACATCTATGTCATTCCCAGGTTGCTTTGGACCAGATATCAATGTTGACAACATCATGTACTTTCTTTTCATGCACAATCCAGGAGATAAGTTGTAAATTATGAGTATAACAGGCCAACAACTGTGATTGATACTTAAATTACCAAATGGGTTCATTCCATCAGTAGCTAAGCCAAACCTAAGATTTCTACATTCTTGACCAAATTGAGGGAATTCTTCATCAATATCTTTCCATTGCTTTGAATCAGCAGGATGACGAAGCAACCTATCAGTTGTTCTCTCATCTGCATGCCATCTTAAGTTTTTACCGTCATTGGGATTCGCGAACAAACGCTTAAGTCTGGGCACGAGTGGAAGGTACCAAACTACTTTCAAAGCAGAGCCATTCTTTTCTGTGTGACCACTATCTTCACTGTTGTTTCTTGACTTGTATCGTGATAACCCACATTTTGGACACTTTATCAAAACTTCATTCTCATTCCTATATAATATGCAATCATTCGGACATGCATGTATCCGTTTATACTCCATACCCATTGGACAAAGAATTTTTTTTGCATCATAATTACGAGTGGGTAATGTGTTTCCATCTGGAAGCATTTCATTCAACAACGACAACAATTCTGTAAAACTCTTATCAGTCCATCCATTTGTCGCCTTTAAATTCATGAGCCTTAACACCGCTGACAACCGTGTGAACTTAGTTGAACCGGCATACAAAGGAGTCTCCGCATCAGTGGTCATCGTTTCATACACATGCGCTTGGGCATAAGCTTCTGCGCCAACATCGCGGATCATGTCCTCTAAATTGTCTTCTTCCGGTCGATCTTCCATATCCATGGTGGAATCATATACATTTTCAGTTCGAGAGACAGTTGGAAAGTCTATTGATTCGCCGTGCCATATCCATGTTGTATAACTTCGTATGAAACCATCACAGATAAGATGTTCCCTAATATCAGTTGCATTCAACTTCCTCCCATTCAAACAGTTCACACATGGACATCTAAACTTGACTTCATCATCACCACTTGTACTTGCATTACGTTGCGCAAACTCTATAAATTCTTCTACCCCTCTCTCGTATTCAATGCTGATGCGTGGTAAATTCATCCACCCTCGATTCGTACGCATGTTTACTGAAATTGTTGACACAATTTCAATAATCTTGAATGATCACTTTGTTCGTGTTTGTATTCAAGGTGTGATCCTATCCCATTCAAGAACATTCATTTTTTTAGTTTATTAAACATATCAATTTTAAAAAACATATCTTAAATTTCACGAAATTTTGCCAGCATTTCGCATTGGTCTTCAGGTTACACGAAATGAAAGTGATTATAAATCACAATCAAATATGCACCCGAAGATCAATACAAAACACAACTGCAAAATATCATGAAATTTAAGACATGTATACTAAAATTGATATGTATTAATAAACTATGAAAAAGTTATTACTGTTCTTAAACTGTCCAATCGGACAATTCAAGATTCAATACTTGTAAATTATTATTACCATCTCCTCTATTCATTTGTAAAAAGTACATTTGTTCAAAAAATCTGGAGATAGTAAATATTTTTTGTATTGAATCTCAAACGGGAAACTAAGGCTAATTGTCAACAACAATATATATTCAAGCAAAAAAATAATTACATATACAACATGCAATATATTCAAACAAACAATATATTGAAACAAACAACAAGTGAGAATAATACAAGTGAGAATAATATTGAGGGAAAAGATAAGTGAGAATAAGTTGTTTGGATTAAGGAAAAGATGATGAAAAATGTAGAGGATTTGAGATGAATGTTTATAAAAGTTAAAGAATAATGTGATAGATTTAATAAATTCAAAAAAAATGTTTTAATTGATAAAAATAGAAGATTACTATTATTTATTTTATTGTTTATTGTTGCTATTATTTATAATTTTTTTACTATTATTTATTTTAGTAATATTATTATTTATTTATTTTATTATTATTATTTGATTTATAATATTTTATATGATTTTAATCAATTAGATTTATTTGTTTAATAAAAGCATATTGTCTTCAACATTCTATGCTCCAACTCCCTACAATTATCACCACTGTCTTCTTTCTTCTTTCTCTCTTTCTCCCTTTCTTTCTCTCATCTCACAGGACTGCATCTACCTCTTCTATTGGGAGAATTTCTCACTTTATTTCATTACTAGAACTCCCCCAATTCTAACGGGCATTCACGCTAATTCATGTTTTGTAAAACTATACCAATATTCTACATCACTTTTACCAATTTTTCATTCAATAATTTACAATCAGGAAGCAAAACGCAGATAGCAGATTTTTCTTACTGCATAAAGTCTCAACCAATATACCATTCTCAGCCAATATACCAACTCAAATATAAGACAAGATAAACAGGGTTTGAACAACTTACCGTGATGGGCAGCACCAACGATGATGGCGGCAGTGGGGCAACGACAACAACGGGACCGACGACGGCAGAGTGGACGAGGACGACGAAAACTACAGGGACGAAGGCGGCAGAGTGGGAAAACGGAGAAACTTTAGGCGTAAGAGATGAAGAACAGAGGCCGCAACGCGAAAGAGGATGCAGGTTCAGGCGAGGAAGATATTGCCGGTTCAGATGGCTAGAGAGAAAATGTACCGAGGAAGAAGATGCACAGTGTAGGTGATCAGTCTTTACGGGAAGGTGAAAAAACATTTAAATGAGAATGTGCTTCGGTTATTTAACTAACCGATGCCTAAGCCTAAATAGGCCTCGGTTCCTGGTAAAAACGAGGCATAATCCCCCAAACATATGCTTCGGTTCCCCTAACTACCTGAGGCAATAACATAGTCCTGTCATTCCTTCAAGCGAAAAGGCTGGTTACAAAAGGCTATAGGCATCGGGTGTTCTACAAACCGAGGCAATAACACCTTATAGGCATCGGTTCTCCTGCAAACCGAGGCAATAACAGAGATTTTAAAAAGTTGTCAGCCAAAAGTCTGACTTGCAGGGCGTACAGCAGAGGTTTAGGCATCGGTTCTTGACTAAACCGAGGTCGTACCTCTCTTCTGCATCGGGTCTGCATGCAACCGAAGCATATAATAGCTTTTTTAAAAAGTTGTCAGCCAAAAGTCAGATTTGCAGGGCGCACAGCAGAGGTTTAGGCATCGGTTCTTGACTAAACCGAGGTCGTACCTCTCTTCTGCATCGGGTCTGCATGCAACCGAAGCATATAATGTCGCATTAATTACTAAACTGCCATCGTCTTTTCATAGACAGTGGTTTGATATGAAACGATGTATATTGTGCGAGTTTAAAACCAATTATTCTACTAGTGCATTTTTAGTATTTGTTCCTTATTTATTTTATTCACGTCTTGTTATTTTTTATTTTTTTTAAAAAAGATAATTGAGTGTTACTCCATCGTAATATTGTTAGTTCTAAGTTTCTAGGTACATAATTATGTGAATATATAATATTAATCATTACAGAATTCTAATTATAAATTTAATTTTCTATTTTTTTAAAGCAAACCATTTTTATCCACCGTTAACATTTATTTTCTCCGTTTTTCTAACTGTCATATATATATATATATATATATATATATATATATATATATAAATCAAAATATTAATTAAAGTCATAAGAATTTTTTTTGGTTTCCCTAAAGAACCTTAAGAAACGTTTAAAAAACATGTGGAGTGAGTAATTCAATTGTTAATACACGTGTTAGCATGTCTATTAACATAACAAGTGTTACGGTTGATTGTAAAGTATGTAATTAATACTTACAGTAATTTACACACTTATTACTTACATGTGCCGAATATTTCTTATCACTTAGATCATACATTATCCTTTAATAAAAATGCATAAAATAAATTAAAAAATAAAACATTTTGTAATAAATCGAGTTGAATTACAAATTTTTTATTCACTAAAGAATAAATCAAACTAAATAAACTTATTTTGAGTTAAATACATATTATTCAGGCTAACTCAATTTAATACTTATAATTTTATTGTAGTTTTTACCTTTTGATAGAAAAGTCTTATAATAATCTCACCGTAATTAATTTTTTACTTGGTTATTTCATTTTTTTTTACCATTAGAGTTTTTTAAATCTATAATTTTAAATTATATAACACAAGTAGAGGTGATATAAAATTCAAATATTAAACTTATTATGTTGAATATCACCCCAAGATTAAAATACTCTCACATCTTTTTATAACTTTTATTGCACATTAAAAAATGATTTTTGATTCATCTAGCTCAAAACTATCTAGAGAAAGTCTTTAATTAATACAAAAATAAGAAAAACAAAATATCTTCGCTTAAACATTTACTAAAATTTCATGTCTCGTTTAATGAATCTAAACAAACACAAAGAATATTAAGATAATACTAAAATTTAATATCATTAATTAGTTTTCTTAATCTAGTTAATTTTGTTCTTACTATTACAAGATATACTAGCAATTGATGACAAAGGTTGTATTTGTGGACTAGTTAAGATGTTGGGAATAATTATTCATCATAAAAATATATAGTTTTTACTTTTTTATATCTAAACTAAATCAAATCACACCACACATTATTTTTTAATTTAATTCAAATTTATATTTTAGAAATCAAATCCTATTAAAAATTATTAATTAAATTTTTGAATGAATATTGTTTCGGATGTATGATCAAAAATCTTTACAACTCCTTCACATTTTCATCCGAATCAGTTTAAATAATTCCTAACACTCTAGTCAAAGTCATTCCCTATTCATGTTCCAAACCGGATATACTTGTCAAAGGCACTCTGACGTTCAAGTTAATGATTAATTTGATCAAGGGTCATAGCAAAATCTTAAATTCGCAATGCAAATCACGTACCTTCTTACTTTCACCTCTATTTATAGGTTTTGAGATGAGTTTGTGATTAGTGAAATCCTAATCACGGTCCAATAACAACCCATTTCTCATTAAATAATTCTTACCAGTAATCTTTATTAGAAGCAATGTTTAGGGGTTCCTATTGTTGGGAGTTGACCTGCCTATCCATTTTCTATTTTCATGGTCGTGCGGTCAATTTGGACCAGCCGTTCCTTCTTGCTGTTATATCTGGCCGATCTCTCGACGATACGTATGGCCATAAAATAAAATTATTAATCATGATAAATTCCGTAAATATTTTATTTATCAATAATATAATTATATATGAAGATATTTATAAATTATATAATAAATTAATTAAGATGCATGCAGAGGCATAATGGAACATGGTAATTTGTTGTAGTCCACTAAATTGAGTGGGTTTATTCACTTTGGTTTCACTTCTATCAAAGT
Source organism: Vigna reflexopilosa (assembly GCA_027742785.1). Lineage (NCBI taxonomy): Eukaryota > Viridiplantae > Streptophyta > Magnoliopsida > Fabales > Fabaceae > Vigna > Vigna reflexopilosa. Next base: position 34,396,682 of record CM050918.1, read on the forward strand.
ATCCACGATCTTAAAAGTTGACACTATTAGAAACGAATAACATAAGATAATTAGTTGTGTTCATCACTTGAAGCATACATTATTAATTATTGGAAGAACTTTCTTAGGTTATTTTGAGGTTAGGTGTTTTTTTTTCCAAATAAAATTGACACATATGTAAATGCGTGGAAGAGAGTGTGTGCACGCTCCCTCCACTTTGTATGGACAAGGAGCTACAAAATCTAACACACTTCTTCTCACAACAATACTTCACATTAACGTATGTGAATTTTAGTTACGTGTGTCAGACAATCCTTAATGGATAACACCAATGCTATACCATAATCAATTTCCTAAGATATTTTCCCATGTTCTTATTTAGTTTATGGTTATGTTTGGAAATGGAAAAAATGAAATGAGAATTCATATTGAAGATATTAATCTTTTATTTTTGTTTTTACTCTTTAAGAACTCAAGTAATGCAAATATTTGTAACCAACAACAAAATTTAGTAAGTTACGATGTGGTAATTTTGAATAGTTTGAAGTTATAATTGATAGCTTTGCGTATTGTTGAAAAATGTTATTAGTTGACTTCGTACTTCAATTCTCTTATTCTCCTGTGGTATTTATGGTGTTGACTTATTGTATTACCATTATTAATAAATGTCTTTTAAGGTTAATTTAATTTTAGAAAATTACTTAGTATAGATTTATAACCACTTATATAATACAAATTATTTTTTATTCACAGTTGACGTGTAATATTCAATATACTTTTTTATATTGATGCATTTATATATCAAATGTAAAAATATATATTAGTAAATAGTTTATTAACGGTGGGTGACTTGATGAACTTAATCAATAACAAATATCATTATAATAAAATGTAATAATGTGTGTATCTTTAAAGATGAATTTGAGAATAAAAAAAATGAAATTGAAGTTGTTTAGATTGAGAAAAATATATGAAAACAAATAAAGAGATTTAAGTGAAAAATCTATGAAAGTTTGTGGATAATGTGATGTGTTTTATAAATAAAAAATATGTTAATTGTTATAAATAAAAAATTACCATTTTACTATTAGTCTTAAAAGTAAGTTAAAATAAATTATAACAAATTCAAGTTATGTTAAAATAAAACGTGAGTTACTTTTTAAAATAAAAAATAAAAAATAAAAAAAATATATTGAAATAAAATGGGATTGATAAAAGTTAAGTTGAAATAAATTACGAGTAAGTGTTCAATTTAAATAAAATTATTATCACTATAACCTCAGATTTGAGATATTATTTAAAGTAAAGATTAAAATTGAAAATTATATTAAAAAAACGAGTTTTGTGTAAATTAAGTTAAAACAAAATGTTGTGGTGATTTCCTTACATAAATTAAATAATAATTTGAATTGGTAAAGTTATTTTAAATTAAAATGTAGTTGTTCAAAGACAATATAAAATTTATCCTTAATTCATACGAGATCTTCGATCGATTTTTATTTTGTTACATATAGTTTAATTATTATATTGAAATAAAATGCATACAAATTTTTCTTTCTTGTCCATCTTAATCACATCCACGTCTTTATTACTTTGAAACACAACACTCTTAAAATGTCTTAGAATGAATACTATTAACAAAATCTACAAACAAGCAAAGTATATTCCAAAATTAAGTTTGCATTTTAATTTTTAAATATATTTAAGACATTTATAAAAATTTAAAACTAACAATTACTGCATGAATAAAACACGTAAGCAGTGTTTAGTTATTATTTAAATCTGACAAAAAAAAGGGAAGGATTGAAAAATGTAAATTATGATGTGCAGTAGAATACAATTTCACTATTATTCAATCAAATATATTTTAATATAAGAGTGAGATAGATATTTAATAAATACATCAATTACATTTTTTTATTATATCATAAATAATCAAATCACTCTGAACTTTTTCTTTTCATTTTATCTTTTTTATTTCTTTCCCTTAATTCAAAGAGTCTTTTACCTCTTCAACTTGTTTCTCTTTCCTTTTCTTTTCACTTATTCATTTCCACTTATTATCCAAACTCAACCGAAACCAAAAGGGAAGAAGTCACTATCGAGTAGAAGGGGAAGTGTTTGGTTGTTATAATGGTCATTTGGACTTTGAATGAGTCAATCTCATATATATATATATATATATATATATATATATATATTGAAAAATAATAATAATTATTATAATACTAGTTTTTTATTTTTATTTTTTAAAGTCTTTGTCCCTACGTGCATCCTATTCAATGGCCATGAGTGTTTCCTTTTAGGTTTCCTGGTTTCACGTGGGATACATATTGGGCAGAACCCATCTTTATTATGACCATGATGACGAATTTTGTTCATATTTTACTTTATTATTTTAAAAACAAAATAATTTAACCACTAATAACATCAAAATTGAACATTTTTTTAAGACTCTATTAATCCTGATCTAATCTCTAGCAAACCCTGATTAGGTGAAGTTTAGGGATAAAAAATTATTTTAATAAAAAAAAATGAAATTAGGTTGTCTAAAATAATAGATTATCCTAGGTCAATTTAGACATTAAGAGCGGTGTTTAATACGAGGATGCGTGTTCTTGTCTAGCTGCCAAGCATAAAACCACACCAGATAAATAGAAAAGGTACAAAATAGTAACTTCCACCTTTTCACCACCATCATTCATATTTATACAAATTTGTTTTTATGTTTATTTATTTGTAACATCATTTATCAACCGAAAAAATAAATGTTAACTATGATGATATTTTAACTTGTTATTTTTTTTTCATTACATTTATAATATTAATACAGTAATAAATAAATAAATAAATAATAAATTAGTAAATATATATATATATATATATATATATATATATATGTTATATTAAAATGTTATAAACAAAGTCCTTACCAAAATATTTTTTTCCTTTATTAAGTAACACTTGCATTTGTTTTTTTGTTTTTTTTTTCTTTATTAACTAATGTGACATCTCCAAATATAATAATAATAATAATTATTATATAATAAAGATGTCAACATCTAAATAAAGAGAACAGTTAGAGTATAAAGTATAAAGTACGATTAATTAGAGGATTACAGTCATTCAGAATGATTTAATTTAAACTCTTAACCACAATAAAGTATACCAAAATAATCTAATAAACGTCTCAACAATAACATAAAATAACTATGTGTAATCCTAAAAAAAAGACTTAAGCTGCAGCGTCAGTGTCCCCCAACACTTGCTCCAAGGAGACTTCTTCAACCACATTTGCTCTCATCCAAATGAATGATCATCGCAAGAGAAAGCATACCCAAGCAATATACAACACAAAAGTAAGGGTGAACTAGATGAACAAACAATACACCTATAGTACAGTCAATCAATGTCATCATGCTTAATTACATATAAAAGAACAAGCAAGGCATACCAATCAAACCAAACATCAAATACTCATCCGGATTTTTGTATAACTATCTAGCTATTGGTCGTCTTTGCACTTGCATAGTTCAGTTGGCCCATCTCCAACACTATGCAAGGTAAATCCTCCAATCTGTCTATGTCTAAATTCCAAGACTATAGATGAGGACCTCCCTATACTCTCACCACTCACACTGTTCTTCTCTATTTGAGTATGAACAATGCTTTGAGTGTAGGGATAGACATACCATTTCAAAGCTCCCAACATTATACAGACAACAACACCATCTCTACAATCATTCCCAATCATATCTCCCTGAGATGTTCAGTTTATCCTCAATCAAGCCATCCAATTCAAATATATAAACATACATTTACTGTAGCTAAAAGTTTTATTCCCTACCAAAGTTAATAATTTTAATACTTATATATCATAATATAATATTAAATATAACTTAATCCTATTAAGTTTCTATACGAAAAAAAAAATAATATATATATATATATATATCCCGTATATACTAATTTATATAAAAGTTATATATATTATTATATAATATATAAAAATCATAAGAAAATAATCATTAGATTTAATATATAATATAATATACCAGTATCATAAAACCAGAACGAACTCTTGGTGTATCATATCACTTTCTACTTATCACATTTACCAAACCGTGGACCCCTCCCAACATGCATACATATATATAAATAAGGAAAACCCCTTCTCTGCACAAGACACTTTACTTTAAATAAAAATAAATAAAACAAAAAGAAGCTAGTTAGAATTCTAAAATAAATTCTCTTAACAAAATGAGCCTAACGTTTTCAAGCTCCTAAAACTATATATTCCTCATTCTTTCAATGTAACAATGGGTTTAAGTGAAAAGAAACTCCTATCTCCACATTCTTAAAAAAATCATAATTCTTATTTATATAAAATAAACAACCCAAATACTTGTTGATTCGTGTCAACAGTAAACATTAAAAGCTACACATATTCTCCTTTCAAAATCTTCAAGCTAAAATCATTAATCTTTTCCACTTATAAGCATGACCCTATTTCTATATATCATCAATCCATTATACACGAAATCACCAACCAAGATGGAAACTCACTCTCTGCAACCAGTTTCGCAAACAAACTTTCTTCCCTATTTTCTATGAACTTTAATTACACCCCTCCCATTTATTATCTTTGTTTCACAGCTTCCCAGGACATAATACTCTCCCTCTTCACGTAATCACCCTGGATAAAACTCTTCTCCATTTTTTCTTCTTATATTAAAGGAAAAGCTAAGAAAACTTGTTTCCTTCTCTGCACCAAAACGTCATACCATTTCATAACCACTTTTATAATTCCTAATGATACTTAAAACTTCCTCTACCCCTACACTACAAAGCCGTAACCCAAAGAATGAAACTTGTTTCTTCTACCTTCAAGTTCTCTGATAAATCATCATCCTAACAACCATTTTTTTCTCTCTCAATAATCCCGAGAACACACCCACACGTAAATATTTCACAGATTCATAACTTCAGTTAAAGTTACTAAAAACCTAACTTAAGCACAAACATCATACCATTTTCACTATACAGTACACATACACCTCATTCAGAAAATTCAAGAGAATGTCTAGCTCCCCTTACCTAAAAAACTTCACAGTTTACTTGACAGGGACGCTCTAGACAACGCTCCTCACAGCAAATTTCAAAGACACCCGATAGAAACAAGAAATTGTTTGGTCCGTTACGGAGCTCTTGACACGGGGAACATTTGAGCACCACCTATACAAAGATTGAACGGTTAAATTTTCTGAGAATTTAGAAAGAAGATAGAGAAAATGTTTTAGGGCAAAAAATGTTTTCTATTTTCTATAAAGAGAAGAGGATAGTTGGCAGAATGGGAAGCTGACTTTTAGAGAAAAGTCCCTGCAAAGATCATGTGCCCTTAGTCTGATAGGTCTGATTACCTTCAACTAGGACCTAATGATTTAAAAACATTTTCAAGTCCTTACAACTAACACTTGAAATAGAGTTTTTTTTTTCTTCCAAATTTTATTAGGTAAATTCGTTGTCTAATTATTATTATTGTGAAATCTGAATTCAGTACTATTTGAATAATAATTTCTTTTATATTGTTATAAACAAATGGCAATTTTTTTTTCAATATTCTTTTAACAGACGGTGCTGATAACTTTTATATTGTTATAAACAAATGGCAATTTATTTATTTCAATATGTTTGTTTGATGTATGTTTTATCACTTAAATGACTTTTAGGATATCTTCAATGGTTTAAGAAATAGTATTTTATATATTTTTTAAAATATTTAGTATATTAATTTGATTTGATTTTTAATTTTTTAATATAAAACATTTTGGATTTGTTTAATTTTTATTTCTAATTTTAAAAAAAATTATAAAATAAAAAAAAATAATTTAAAATTCAAGAATATTAATAATGGTGAACTTTAATTGATGTTAACTTTTGATAAAAGTTCATTGAATTTTTTTAATTAAAAATGAAATTTTCATCTTTGATTGATGTTGGCGGAGATTATTTCACTTAATGTTGATTACAATTATTTAAGTCGACATCAATTAAAATTATATTTGCGAGTTGAAATCTATTTTTTGCTGACTTTTCTATTAGTGTTGACAGGAAATTTTTCTAAAGTGATATTGTAAAAAAATAATCTCAGTTAATGTTTGCCTTAAAATCTCTTAATCAATAAACATAAAGAATCATCACATATTAATGGCAAAGAACATTGATGTCAATAAAAAGAAAGACAGTTTAAATAGTCAGAAAAATACCTCGACGGCGCCGCCGCTGAGGGTGAGACTCTCCCCCACTCAGATTCAGGCCATCAATGACTGCCCCATGGACTCCCCTCAGACGTGGATGCAAATGCCGGACACTTTCATGATGCACGATCAGTCCATGATTTTCGCAAATGGTTATGCCTTTGAAGACAACGAGTGGGAGGATATGCAGAATGATTCCTCTTGGGATCCTTACGTACATACATACATATACCTAGATACATACTTACGTACATTCATACGGTATACCACCAACAGTGAAGAATACACAACATACGATATACCAGTATTTGCTATTAGTTTATTGTGGTTACGTTACGTTTCATTACATTATATCCTGTGACTAATCAATTAATTAAGGTGAGGTGACAACAACGGTGACACTGACACCATGTCTCTCCATTTGACCAGTCCTAGGTTTTGAAAATAAGAGGCGTGGAGGAACATGCCACCATGCCATTGCTTCCTTTTTCTTTTTGTTCTTTCCTCCATGGATGAGTGAGATTTGGTTTGAGTATTTGGAAGTACCTAGACTAGCTCCTGGAGATGAATTAGCAAGAAAAGATCACACTTTGGAGGGACCCAGTAGAGATTAGTGTGACTATTTGTTGTGGGAGAGATTTGTTTAATTAAAGATTTTTCATTTAGTATTATTAGTGGGTGGGATTTGTTCTGTGTAACAGATAAGCCACGAACTCTGTTTATTGGCTGTGTTTTATAGGCTGTGGAAGAGTGTAGTGTGGTTTTATTCTATTAGTAAATAGATTTAGCTGATGTATTGGATTCGAACTCCATTAATATAATTTCTTCTCAGATATATCCAACTTCTTCCACTTCATTGCTTTGGTTTTCATCCTACCATCGAAAAAAAGGCACCACCTTTTTTTTTCACAGGCTATTTTACTTTTGGGCTAATGAGTTGGGCTTTTTTTATGTACATGGGTTGGCCCAAACGAAAAAAAAAGACATGAAAGGTTTGCTGTTTCAGATAATCTCTCTGCAGAATCAGTGGTAGTTGGTGTTCGTGCTGTGTCAGTTAATAGTTACTAATACCAAGCAAAAAAATGGAGCAACAGTGATTGAATGTGGTTGTATTGTAGAGTGAAGTGTCTCTGCAAAATGTTTATCATCACTTCAAATTCCACTCCCACTTGGTTGTTTTCTAACTCAGTTCCACCTTTGTCTCCGTCTTCTCCGTATTCCTCCTTCAAAATCGTTAAAAGCTTGACGCTTTTGGACATAGTTGACGCCCCGTTTGCTGTTCGAGAACTTGGAAGGAAAAAAATAAGAAGAAGAAAATGGGGAGCAATTGATGAAAGTGGCGAGAAGCAATCGGTTACAGTAGCTTCACCAGCTACCGAAAATTTTGATGATGATGATGATAGCACTGTTGATTCAGCTTCAGCCGTGGTGAGGAATTTCTATGGAGGAATCAATGCGCATGACGTGGATTCTGTTCAGTATCTTATCGCCGACAATTGTGTGTACGAGGATCTTGTCTTTCCCCAACCCTTCGTGGGTCGTAAGGTAATTAATTTATACCAGAAATCAATCGGTGGAGTAGTTAAGACAAGATAAACCATTGGGTTTATTTTAGCTTTAACTATTATGCAGGAAATTCTTGAGTTCTTCAAAAAATTTACCAATTCTACAAGCAAAGATCTGCAGTTTGTTATTGATGTCCACCAAGGACCCCTCGTCCGTTGGGATGATATGGCATTTAGGTGCATTACACAGATTCTATTATTCTTTATCACTTTTTAATGTGTTTTCAGATTGAATAAAAAAAGAGTTCTTATAACATTGGAAATGTCTTCAGAATGGAAGGGAAAACCTTTTCCCTTTATCAAAGGGTGCAGCTTTTATCGTCTGGAGGTGATCAATGGCAGAAGACAAATAACGTGAGTGATAGTGTCTTTTGCAAATATCTTGCAACATTTTCAATGGGATTTTTAATTGACTAATAATGCGTATTACAAAGTTCTTTAATTTTCTTTTTTACAGTAGCAGTTGACAGATGAACCTTACATTTTGTGAAAACTGTGTTGAACCTGCAATCAAACCTGGGGATGCAACTTTGGTACGTGAATTTGACTCTATCATGTGAATTGATAAAGAAAAGAACGTATGAATAATGAAGAGAAAATGGAAGAGCAGAAAATAAAAGAAAAGGAAGATGAAAAAAGGGTGCTATTACAGACTAAGAACTAGATGCCATTTTTGTTTCTTTTTCTTGTCATGTGCATGTGTGTGTGGATGAGTGTTTTTACCTATTGACTTAGTTTGATTCTCTTGCAAAATAATTTATATGCAGACAGTGATAAGGAGTGTGACATGGCTTCTGCAGCAATTTCCTCAGTTGACAAAGTGGTTTTAATGAAAATTTCTACACTGTTTTGGAACTGCAATGTTCCTCCTTTCTCCTTACACAATTTGTTATATATATATATATATATATATATATATATATATATATATATATATCAACTTAGATAATCATCCAATTTGAGACAAGTTCTGGTGTACTTCTGTAAGTTTGAGGTTTTGGAATAGTTAATTTCTAGAGATATACGATGAGAGCACTGCGTGAGATTAATGGAATCATTGATTTGATTCAACTTCGGTCCTTCATCATGATAAAATGTTTGATGCTCACTTTTTCCTTTAATATAGATAAGAGTATTACTACCTTCGTAAGCCTATGTATCAAATACATTCATTTGAGACAGTATCATATCATTAATTTGTAAAATGATATAATGTAATTAGTTAGATAAAACTATTATTGAGACTAACATCATATTATTTTAGTGTCAAAGTGAATATTCATGTATATATATATATATATATATATATATTAAGATTAAATTTTGTAAAGAGAGATTTAAGAATAAAATAATAAGTAAAATGTGTAAGATTTTTGGTAGATGTCAAAATATTATTGCTCATATTCTTGTTATATTTATCCTTTGAATCACTCACTTCCTTTTTGTTTATGTATTTTTTATTTGAGTGACAAATTTAGCTTGATCTTGTTAATGTAAAGCTGTATTTGTATTTTTATTATAATACTTTGAAATATTTATTATGGAATGAAAAACGCCATATTATAATAAAATTAGTGTTAGCATATGGAAATTGAACTTATATAATTAATGTTATGTTTTTCATAAGAAATGGTAATAAATACTGAAATAAACATGTTGCATTGCAGCCAAGTTAAATATAATGGAAAAAAGTTATGCAAGAAAAGTTAAAATTTGAAAAAAAAAATTATGATAAAAGAATATAAGACACAGTTTTAAAAGTTTAAGCAAAATACATTGCCACAGTGATCTAAAAATTCACTTTCCAAATAATCAATATTTAGTGATATATATTGGTAATTCTACCAACTTAACAATTCAAGTAATTTCAGAAAAATATTTTTCGGAAGTGTTAAAAGTATCACAAAAATGTTTTCCAAACACTTTAAAAAATAATTTCAAAATAGTACTTTCTGACAGTGTGAAAAGAAATTAACGTTGTGAAATGTTAAAATTTAAATTCTAGAAATTACTTTTGATGATTTATGGGAGTGATGGAAGAAAATTTGGCAGTGCACAAGAAAATGCCCAAGAATGAAATTGGACCAGCTAGCGAAAATCCGAGATAATAAAAAAAAAAACACACAAATCTTACCTATCTAGGGTTGGTTTGTCTTTAAACGGCAGCTTAGTAACCAAAACGGCACTCGCTGTTATGGTTTTTTGTATATTTAAACAATGGTGACGTGGATTTCAATTTCATTTCACAAATTTCACAATGGGGTTCTGGGGTTAGTCTTCTTGGTCCCTCCTTTTCTCTTCTTGTTCCTTCAATGTAGTTCTAAATGCACAAGCATTCAACTCTTTCATTTCTAATTCTGAAATTGTGTTTTAGCTTCTAATATTCTGTTTCTACTTGTTTTTCATTCATTTTTAACTCTGGTATGCGTTTTTTATTTTGTCTTTTTCATTTTCTTTGTGAGCTCAGGGATTGAAGTCAAACCTGGCAAACCGTGTCCTTATCACTCTGACAATGTGCCAGGGAAACTGCACGTTACTCAGGTTCTTCATTCATGAATTCAACTTTTGTTTCTTTCTAACACCCTGAGATTCCAAGTTTTTTTTTCTTTGTATCTTGGGTTTGTCTTATGCAATTCTAGCTTGTTTTCTTTGATATTATTAAACTTTGGAATGTAATTTAATTGTGGGGTTTTAAGTTTGGACTCTTGATAAATTTGCTTGACCTTGTATCTTCATCAGATTAAGAATGCTAATCAGTATAGTTTTTTCGTCGAGAATGCAATGGCACTCGAGGAGTCTGAAGTGTGTTGATATTTTTGAGTTGGATATAAAATGTCAAGGTAGGTGCGTATGAACTATTTCATTCTTTTAGTTTTTTGTCCTAAAATTTCAGGCTACTCTAGGCATTGGCTCGTCGAAGGACAACAACATTCTTCAGTGCGCTTCTGGACACAAAAGTCCCGTTTTCTTGTGTTCATTGCTACCAAATAGAATTGAGTCATGCCCTTTGAATCTTAAGTTTGACATTGACGACTTAGTTGCATTCTCAGTGATTGGTTCACGAAGCATCCACCTTTCTGGTTTTTTCGCGGCTGATGATGGAGATGAGCTTAAGGATGACTATGAATAGTATCCTTCTGAAAAACTTTCATTTATTGACTTATTTGCATTTCAATTTAAGGTTTTGTTTTCTTTTCTAATTTTTTTTATATAGTTGTGACTAGGACATGATTCTTGGTATTTATTTATTTTTTATTTTCTTCTTGATTTTCCTACTACTTTGTGAAAGTGATTCATGGGGGGAAGACATTGAAGGAACTGAATCATCTGAATATGATAGTGAAGATGAATATGATAATGGCTTTATTGTTGACAGTGATGTTGATATTTACCAGTCTTCACCAGTTCCAAATAGTGGAGGTATTTTCATTCTATTATTTTCTTTGAACTTTGTAGTTTTCTTATTGATGTTCACATGTGCATTTTTTTTTCATCTACAGATACACAAATCTTATATTTATAGTAAAATAGAATAAGAAATGGCATCAAATACTCACATTCTACCACTGTATTTTTTTTTTTGTGAAAAATAATGAACTGTCCAAGAAAATTTGTGTATGATTGTGTCCAGAAAATAATGATAACATATCTGCTATAAAATTCGATCATATGTTTCTCACTTTCACTATTATAAGTTTGATCATTATTTTATCAACTGTTCTTTTGTGCATCTGCTCATTTTAACACATGCATTCCTTGTGTGCTATTTTTGTTAAATAGCTGTTAGTGCCATAAAATAATGTTAACATATCTGCTATAAAATTCAATCATATATTTCTCACTTTCACTATTATAAGTTTTATCAACAATCATTCTTTTGTGCATCTGTATATTTTAACACATGCATTCTTTGTGTGCTATTTTTGTTAAATAGCTGTTAGTGTCCGGAAAATAATGATAACATATCTGCTATAAAATTCAATCATATATTTCTCACTTTCACTATTATAAGTTTTATCATTATTTTATCAGCAATCATTCTTTTGTGCATCTGCTCATTTTAACACATGCATTCCTTGTGTGCTATTTTTGTTAAATAGCTGTTAGTGCCATAACATAGTGTAACTTCTCTGAGTCCCTAATTCCAACTATGTCTGGTGTTGCGTTCACTATGATTGTTTTGTTTCTGGCATGTGTCCTACATTCTCGTCATCTTTGACAATACTTCTGCCATATAATTGATAATATACATCATATTTCAACTGTTGTGTGATAAGCCTGTGATGCTATCTGTTAGATGATATAGCAGATTGTTGGCTTTCTGTCATTTTCCACAATGTGCAATTTGTTAATGTTTTGAGTGTAGGAAAGAAACTGAAAAGTTTAAGGGAAAGAAAAAGTAAATGGTTTCCACAGCTTCTGCTTCTGCATCATAGTTTGCAAGATTTTTCTATTAAAATCAACATTAATGACATGTGTTTTCTTTTCCCCTTTTGTTTCAGTTGTAATTGAAGAAATAGTGGATGATGAAAAACCTGAATCTGGAGATGATCAAAATAAACAATTAAAGAAAAAGAAACAGGTAGCTAAGTTGAAACCAAAAGACAGCAAAATTTTCAAGTCTGAAATTGTTGCCAAGGGTGAGACTGACCTTGTGGAGAATGAAGATGAAGATGAAGATGGTTTTCCAATTTCCACTGCTGAGAAAGATGTCTCTATCTCTCAGAAGGAAGATGGAGAAACAACAGGAGAACAAGCACTTAAGAAAATTGAGAATGCCAACAAGAAGAGAAAAGATGGCGATGATTTTGCTGGAGTTAAACGGAAGGTTGACAGTGCTGATGAAGATGAGCCACAGGATGGGTGAGAAAGATTTACCATTTTAATTACTCCCGATAATCAATTTCCATCTAATATTTGCCTTGCCCACCTGATTCTATTTGAAATACTTTCAAAAATATTGTGCTGGATGTTTTGTGCTAAACCCTTTCTGATGATGATAAATTGTGCAGGAAAAAAAAGAAAAGAAATAAGTTAAAGGAACGTATTAAAGAGGAAAATGCTGATGCATCTGGCAATAGCAATGAGACAAATGTTATTGCCCCAAATGAAAAGCATCCAGAGGCTGTCAAAACTACAACTGGCCAGAGTGGTGTTTCTCATGCAAAGGATGAAAATGAGGGAAAATTGTCCAATAACGAGTAAGAACTGTCAACTAACTAGAATCAGTTTCATTCCACTAGGCTTTTGTTGTTACTGGCAGTGATTGTCTTAAATAGTACATATATATCTGGTACCAAACTAAAGTTCTACCAGAAATACCACAATTGGAATTCAACTATATAGGATGTGTAATTGTTGGGTCTTGCTTGATTTTGTGGTGAACTTTGCTCCCGTGGAGTCATTTCTAATTACCCTTTCTATGCTTGAGATATTGAAGATTGGAAATTTAGCGGGGTGGGTTTCTGTGCCTTCTGTTTCACTTTTAGGGTTATGTACTGTTTACTAACTATTTGTTTGTGATATGTGTTGCCAGGGTCGGTGCTGAGAAAAAAAACAAGATAAAAAAGAAGAAAAAGACCAAGGAGTTAGAAGGGATAGCAGCTGCAGATCAAATTACTTCAAGTGCTGAAAAGCAGAATTTGTCTGTTGCCTCGGAGAAAAAAGGGAAGAAACAAACTGAGACCAAGCCATCTCAAGTGAGAACTTTTCTGAACGGATTGGTAATAGAGGAGCTCCTTATGGGCAAACCTGATGGCAAAAGAGCTGCTCCTGGAAAAAAGGTTACGCATCACCTACCGATTTTTTGATGGTTGCATTGGCATGTTCACTGAAGGATAATTCTCTTCAACCTATGCTTTTTATATACTATACTTTATTTTAACAGGAACTTATTGTTTGATTACAGGTCAGTGTTAAATATATTGGCAAGCTGCAAAAGGATGGAAAAATATTTGACTCAAATGTGGGAAGAGCACCCTTTAAATTTCGCCTGGGTATGTAATCTGTTGTGTTGAATTTGCTGTGATTTTCCTTTTTATGTGTGTTTCACTATTTCATGTTGTATTTGCAGGTGTAGGACAAGTCATCAAAGGGTGGGAGGTTGGGATCAATGGTAATATATAATAAGATTTTAAGCTGTCTACTGCCAAGTAATTCTTTATACCAATTAAAGTTTTCTTTTGTTTCGACAGGGATGAGGATCGGGGACAAAAGAAGGATCACAATTCCACCATCTATGGGGTATGAATTTCCTAATTTTATCTTTTATTTATTGAATTTTCTCTACATTGATCATGTGTAGTTCAAGTCGTGAGAAGCATCTGTATGCTTCAGTAAAAACATCCGTGTATTTTTCTTTAAAGAAGCTACTTGCTGTAATCAAATTACAGTTGTGTGGGAGCTCTGTTGTTTATGCCACAAGTGTTTTGTTTTGTTGAACAGATACGCAGATAAGGGCGTTGGGACTATACCACCAAATGCGTGGCTTGTATTTGATGTTGAGTTGGTTGATGTTGATCGCTAATTTCCAACTATTCCGTTCCAAAGGTGTTTGCATCCTTTTTTCTATCCCTCATTATTTGTATCGGAGAATGTTAACCACACATTTGCCATTTTTGTAGGAAATTTTGGATTGCATAGAGGAATTCACACAGCTTTACGAGTGTAGATTTGCAAATGTGTTTGCTTTCATTATCGATAGTGTCTATCGTTAAATGGGAGAGTCACATTTTATAACTGAAGAAATTATCATCCCTCATTTTTTTTCTTTTTTGTGCTTTACTATACCTTTAATCCTTGTGTACAATGTGTTATATTGTTTTTTTTTAGATAACTGTATTTTTAATGTTATATTTTATCCGTAGTTTTTAAATTCTCATCTTTTATTCAGTTATTTTTTATAAATTGAATCGATTTATATTTTTTCTAAAACTCAACAAATAAAACTTATTTATTTTTTCAAATTGCAAGTTTCTGTGAAATTTTACTTAATTATTATATTTCAGTTCATGTTTTTAAAATATTTTTTATTATGTAGTAGTGGGAGTTTTAAATAAAATATCAAACAGTATGGATATTGCCTATCTCCTACCCTACATGAAAAAAAAAACATTATTTGGTTAAAAAATTGAGATAATTCGAATTCAATAAAATTTAAGCACTTGTTTTAATCAGATAGAAGTAGGAAGAATAACTGCTTACAAAGTAATTTAGGAAAGAAAATGGATCGAGTATCGAAAGATATTTTAAAATTCAAAACTTAATGATTTTTGCAAATATTTAAAAGAATATATTTTATAAAATTTTAAAATAAAATATAAAAATTAAAATTTAATTTTAGTTAAATTTAATTTAATAAAATATAAATTAATTTTAATTAAATTTAACTAATAAATATAAATTAAAATTTTACTTTTAAAAGCGTCGGATATTAAAATATTTGTTAGATATTAATTATCCATGAATCAGTCGTGAAATTTTATTGTAGGTATATGGGGCTAATTATTAATTACTATTGATATAATTATTGGTTGAAATTTAATTTCGATGATAAAAAGTAAGCCTTTTTTTTTCAAGTAACTATTACTAAAATAAATAATTTGATCATTAAATAATAATGTGACACCCTTTAAAAAATTATACACACTTTAATAATATAATAATATAGATTGAAATTTTACATTAGAAGCAAGGTTAATATAATTAAAATATTACTGTTTAAATCGTCAAATGTCTATTTTAATTTGATAGTTGTAAAAGTAAGATGATCACGATAATTATAGTATAGAGTTCACTTTTTTTCTTCATCTAACAAGTTTCTATTTTATCAGTAGCAAACTGCTCCAGGTTGAAATTGTATAAATAAAACATATTCTAACTTTTACTTAGTTTACATTTCCTACTATATTCATCTCCTCAAATTCTTCCTCGGATGAAACAAACTCCTCACTACAGACATAACCAGCATCTTTCATTAGCTCATTCAATCCATCCATCAAAGGGTAAATCTTATATGAATGAGGGTTAGAGATGTCCCCCACCAAAAAGCGAGAGAACTCAGTGCCAATAACAACCCAAGCACAACCAGGAGATTTTCTCACACCCAAATTCCTCATATAAGTCCTCACCTCTGCTAGTTTGCTCCAACAACCAGCAGCAGCATACATGTTGGCAATCAACACATAATAACCTGAATGATCAGGTTTCAACTCTAGCAATTTTCCTGCTGCCCATTCTCCCATCACTGTGTCTCCATGGATTCGACAAGCCCCTATGAGAGTAGCCCACATTGACGATGTTGGCTTGTATGGCATCCCTGTGATAACCTCCTTCGCATTGTCCAGAAGACCAGCCCTCCCAAAGAGATCAGCCTTGCACGCATAGTGCTCGAGGAGTGGAACTATCCCATAAACATCTATCATCCTTTTAAACAACAATTCCCCCTGTGCTACTAGACCAGAATGACTACAAGCTGTGAGAACTGCAACCATAGTCACTACATCTGGCTTAATGTCCAACTCACACATCTCTTCAAATAGTTTTAGAGCTATTCCTCCATCACCCTTCATACCATATCCAAAAATCATGGAAGTGTATGTAACTTCATCTCTTGTGCTCATTGAATCGAACACTTTTCTGGCTTCTAAAACTTTGCCAGACCTTGCATACATGTCCACCAGGGCATTCCACAATAATAAATAGTCCTTAAACTGTTCACGCTTCATAATGTAGCAGTGAAACTCTCTGCCATGCTGCAGGTTCGCTATGCGAGCACACAGGGGAAGAACGCTTGCAATGGTCACATAATTAGGTTCAACACCCTTCCGTAACATCTCTCTGAAAAGAAAGGATACTTCCTCAGTTCGATCCACATGTGCATATCCAGAAAGAATGGCATTCCAAGATATCAAACCTTTCTCTTCCATTCTATGAAACACCATAAATGCATGCCCAAGATCTCTACACCTAGAATACATTGTAATCAATGCATTTTTGACATTCTCAAACACGTCAAAGCAAATTCGCACCGCATGACCGTGCATCTCCTTTCCCAATTTAAGGGCTCCAATGTGGGAACACGCATTTAACCCAATGACCAATGCAACAGCGTCCAGATGAACAGATATTCTCATATGGGAAATCAGCTTAAGTGCCGCTCCGAAATTGCCCAAATGCAAGTACCCTCCGGCAATGGTGTTCCATATAATCACATTCCCTTCAACACCCTCCTCCTGCATACTTCCAAACAGCTGAAACGCTTCCTCCCACATACCCCTGGAGGCATAACAACCGATTATAGTGTTCCACGAAACAACATCTCTAACTGGCATATTGTCAAACAAGTTACACGCAACTTCCAGATTCCCAAACCTACCATACATGGAGACCAAAGCATTGTGCACAAACAAACACCACTTCATGGAGCTAGCCTCAATAGACCTGTGAACCTCCACCCCAGTATTGATATCCAACGATTCCCCACAAGCCTTGAGAACAGAAGGATAAGTGTATTCATCCGGTTCAATTTGCTTACTCAACATTTTCTTATACACAGAAAGAGCCTCTCCACAGAGCCCATTTTTAACGTACGACGAGATAAGCATATTCCAATGCAAAGGATCCAAAGTACAAGAGCTCTCAGTGACAAATTGGGCATTGCCAATGAGATTAACATTTGTGTAAAAACCAATAAGCCTTGCAACCAAGACAGGATTTTGATGAAGACCAAGTGAGATGATATGGCCATGAAGCTGCTTACCCTGTGACAATGACTCAAACTTCGCGCAAGCAAAGAGAAGAGAGCTAATGGAGTGCAGGAGAAGGTGTGAAGAAGCATGGTGCTGGATTTGAATGAAGGTTTTGAAAGCATTTGGCAGGTGGCCATTGGTCACAAAGTCCTTGAGGGATGCAATGAGAACACCAACCATGGATGCATTGCTACACAAGATGGGATTGAACAGTGATTGTTGCGGGGTTTGTTTCCATGATTTTGAGATAAACTTGAGAAATTACTTACCAATACAAAGTGAATAAGGTATTCCATACCTAAATATACCCCATCTGTTAACATGAATTTTCAGAACTTCAAACAGCATTAAAACAGATTCATGAACATATTTCTAATATGATAAAGAACATAATCCATCCACATCCATAACTTATTCTCAGTCATATAATAATATAACTTTCCAGATTATAACGTAACAACACAAAATCAATTACAGTTGGAACCCATCTATCGAAGTAAAAACCCCAAGCAAAGATATCAATTTCGCAAACAATACAACTTATCCAAACAAGAACACAATAGCTCCTCATACATATACTTTTCATCAGAAAATTAATAAGAATTAATTAAACCCCCAAAATCTCAGAAACAAAACCCAACTTCCACTCACAAACAACACGAAAAGCAAATTAAAATCAGTTCAGCTCACCATACCTTGACCCCAAGTCCTTACGGCGGCCTCTCAATTCGAAAACTCTTCGAACACCTCACATTCTCACCCTCTGCGCCCACTGCTTACCGTTCTCCTCCGTCCTATGTCCTCTTCCCCTTCATGTAGGTTTTTTTCTTTAAGGGTCTCCCAAAAGGAAAAGAAAAGGGAATAAGAGAGGAGAAGGAGCTGTCGTACCTGGTGGACGAAAGATGGTTTTCCCTTTGCTCCTTTTTACCTTATACTTTTTGACTTCTCGATCTAAACCTAAGTTAAAAAAATTAAAAAAGTAAAAAATAAAAAGAAGGTAAAAAAAATTTTAAAAAATAAAAATAAAAAGGTGGTAAAGCAAAATAAAACACATTTTCGTTCTCCTTTGCGTTCAAAGTAGAACCTTTTAGCAAGGTAAACATAATACCTATATATATAGCGTTTTTTTAGAAAAATTCTATGAGTCTATTTTAAATTATGAATAAAAAAATAATACTAATTATTTATATTCAACAAATTGTTAATAGAGTTTTTTTTAAATAGTCAATTTTGTAGTAGTGGTATTTTCTGGTTTCAAGAAGTCTTAGGAAGAATCTTATTGTATATCTAAAACAAGCCACTGTACAGTGATTATGTATATAATATTTACTCATATAACACGGTTTTAAAATACGTTCGGAATTCGGTTTATGGGAATCTGAATTCTGAACATGTTTCACAATGCTTTTATATAAATTAATTTTTGAAATTCGTATACCAGAAAATCGAATTTTGGCTATTTTAAGTTATTTTCGTTTCCTTTTTCTGAGAAAGCAAATGGAATTCTGAAAACAATAATGGTTTTTGTAACCCATTTAACATTTTTAATCTCTTATATAATTGTGCAATGGTTTTTGAAACCCATTTAACACTTTTAATTTCTTTTATAATTGTGCAATGGTTTTTGAAACACATTTAACACTTTTAATTTTTTTTATAATTGTGCAATGGTTTTTGAAACCCATTTATCTTTTATAATTGTGCAATGGTTTTTGAAACTCATTTAACACTTTTAATTTCTTTTATAATTTTGCAATGGTTTTTGAAACTCATTTAACACTTTTAATTTTTTTTATAACTGTGCAATGGTTTTTGAAACCCATTTAACACTTTTAATTTCTTTTATAATTATGCAATGGTTTTTGAAACCCATTTTGCACTTTTATCATTAGGGAAAACAATCCTGAAGCAGTAGCTTGGATTGATCAAATTCCAAGACAACAATTCACACTTGGCGTATGATGAAGGCAGAAGATGGGGTCATCTAACAACAAATCTAGCCGAAGCAATTAATTCAGTCCTGAAGAAGACAAGAAATTTACCAATCTCCTCCATAGTATTGGCCACATACACAAGATGCAACGCCTTTTTCACAGAAAGAGGGAAACAAATAACTGCAATGATAAGTGTTGGTCATATCTATTCTGAAAATGCCACGAAGGTCCTACAGGATGGTGATTCGAAATCAAACACCCACAGGGTTGTTGAATTTGATAGAAATACAATAAGATTCAGAGTCGAGGAGATGGTAAACCCAAGAGAAATACGACCTGCAGGGAAATTCGTTGTCAGATTGGAAGAACGATGGTGTGATGTCAGTTTCCCATAAATCGAATTCTGAATGTATAATATGTTATTTTATAAAAAAGTGCTAAATGGGTTTCAAAAACCATTGATAATTAAAAAAAAAATTAAAGTGCTAAATGGGTTTAAAAAACCATTACACAATTAAAAGTGTTAAATGGGTTTCAAAAACCATTGCACAATTAAAAGTGTTAAATGGGTTTCAAAAACCATTGCATAATTATAAAAGAAATTAAAAGTGTTCAATGGGTTTCAAAAACCATTGCACAATTATAAAAGAGATTAAAAGTGTTAAATGGGTTAAAAAACCATTGTGGTTTTTAGAATTCCATTTGCTTTCTGAGAAAAAGGGAACGTAAATAACTTAAAAAAGCTTTTTCTGAATTCGGTTTCTTGATATACGAATTTCAAAAATTAATTTATATAAAAGCATTCTGAAACATGTTCAGAATTCGAGTTCCCATATACGAATTTCAAAAATTAATTTATATAAAAGCATTCTGAAACATGTTCAGAATTCGAGTTCCCATAAACCGAATTCTGAACGTATTTTAAAACCGTGTTATATGGGTAAATATTATATACAGTATGCTATACGTGTAATTAAAAAAATAATGTGTGTTCTTAATGAAAAAATCCCGTATCTTTGGCAAATAGTGTAGGCTACATTGGTCTGCAATGCTATTTTGTTCATTTCGCATTGCTTTTAGAAAAGCAGCCGAGCATAGGCTGGTGTAACAAATTATCTCTTGAAAATTGAAACATTCTTATTTTCTTCAGCATTTTAGTTAATTGGAGCCACAGCTCATTATTCTGCTTCGCTGAATTCATTAATTATTTTACCGTTCTACTTGATTTGCTTAGCTGAATATGGTTGGTTCCAAGAGCGGGGAAAGGGTAAGCTAAAGTTCAAGCAAAACATAATGCAATTCTATCTAAGATTAAGCAGTCTTGGAAAGTTTTCGACTGATTCTTTTTGCATATATTTAATGTTCCTCACATTCTTAAATTTTATATTTTCAACTGCAAGATATTGGATATGCGGCATAGGCTGTCGATTTGATTGAACTGAATCTGGAATAAATAAGAAACTGCTGTTTAGATGTTTTTCGCTATCTTTTTTTTTTTTTTTTCCTTTTATTATTTCCTTCTCTCCCTTGTAAGTAAGCCATGGAAGTTAGTAAATGGTTATAAGATTCAACAGCAGTCTCCTACTCTACTGGCCCAGGTCCTGATATTTGATTCCTTGTAATCTTCTGAACACGAGCCACTCTCAAAGAAGAGCATCGTCTGTCAATACCCTTCACCTCTTAATCTTGGAGGGGATTGCAATGTCATCCAATGGAAGGGAGGATCTTGACCATGCAGAGCTTTGAATGTTGATATTTTAATAGACAGAAATAATATATTTGATTATAGTTTATCTTATTTAGTTTCTGTATGATTAATTATGTCTTAAATAATTGATATATTCTTTTCTTAATTATTAAATGTTGATATTTTAATAAACACTGTATTTGGTGTCGATATAATATTATGGCCAAGCCGGTACCCCGGCCAATGCTTAGGTTTGATACTTGCAAGACAGAGGAGATCCGCCTCTTATTCTGCTTGTGAAAGGTAAGGTTTTTTGTGAAAGGAATATGTTTGACATTAGTCTGTGTGAAGGAATGTCCAAAAGTGTGATGGTGAGCCTATTGATGGGTATGGAATTAAGTTTATATATGTATTGTTTACAAATTGATTCAAACCATTATAGTGATGATGGAGTCATGATTAAACTTTTCACCAAACAAGAGGCAATCTTTAACCGTTTAATATTTTTATTCTTTTGGCAAATAGTTATGTATTACAGTATTTTAAATGTTGTGCACTTTAGCGTCAGAATAATTGTGCAACGTACAAATAATACCAATAATAAACTAAAAGTATTCAATATAAATATCAATGATGGGTGTAAAGGTATATTTATAGACTTAAAAACGATGAATATATACTCTATTTAGAGATAATGAGTCTTGTCAAATAAGATAGTAGAATTTCTAACTTAAATTGAAGTTGTACTCATAAAATTTTCTTATAACCAGTTATCATTTCACTAGTGCAGTGAGAGGAAACGAAACCGGTTATTTTTGCTGATAGGCACCGGTTCTTCAACCGGTACATATTCAGGCGAGGTAAAAGGTGGTAGATTTTATGCCTCGGTTCTGAACCGAAGCATAAAGTGGTAGGATTTTGCCTCGGTTCAAAATCAACCGAAGCCGTAACATAATTTATTTTTTTAAATATCTTTTTTCGCTGGACTTTATGTCTCGATTCCTTGGTGAATCGGTACCATAGGGACACTTTTGGCTTCGGTTATTGAAAGAACCGGTGCCATAGGGGCACTTTTTTCCTCGGTTGTGGTACGAACCGGTGCAATATGCTGACTTTCTGCATCGGTTATGGCATGAACCGGTGCATATTCCCTTTCTTCTTTTTTAAGAACAGGTATGTTTCTGCAACATTCCCAACTGCAGAAACAGACCTGCATATAATTTTACGGCCAAAACAGTCCAAAATAATCCAGAAGCATATATTTTGAATGAAAATTATATTAAAAGACACATACATTTAATGTAATCAAAAATCAACTTCTTAGAAGCATAACAATCCAATGTAATCATAAATCAATCAAATGTACAAAGTTAAACTACTAATGATGTACAAAAGCATAAAACAACTTAGAAGCACAAACTTAGAACGTATTATATCCTAATATGTACTACTTACTATTATATAATTGAATTATATATTTAGCCAGTGCTTTCCTCACAAATTTAAGTGTCTTCTCTGGAATTGGAGCAATCATATTGAATTTCTGCATAAAACACAATGATTTCAATTAGTGCATATGAAATCTAAACTATAGATAAAATAAAATTCAAACCTAAATATTACCATTTCTCATCCATTAGTGTAACGTGCACGAATAGTGGTCATCATCCAAAACATGACGTAGTAACCACATTCATATGACCCTGTTTGTCTATTACACTACAATATAACATCATAATTATAAAATTTTAAGTAACATCATTGGAATGGTACAAAATGTAACAAAGTATGGACTAAATTACCAAACCTTAAGAGGAGTCCATATAAGCTTTTTAGCTGTAGCAGTAGATCTCCCAGATAATATCATATATGTTGCAAGGGAACTATTAAAATAAATTGCTTTAGCATACATTTATATAACAAAGAAAGTTGAAACATTTAGGTTCTTACCAATCTACTACATGTTTAAGAGAGTTGGGAGGAGACTTGTGCAATGAACAAAACCAGACAGCAGTGTTCTCCGGTATGGAGATCACAAGTAGCTGCCAATGACGCCTGAAATTGATAATAACTTAATTGTCATATACCAAAATTAATAAATGAAACTTTAAAGTTAACAAACTTCACTTACCCATGTATATAAGGGAGAAAATATATCTCCTTCCCCATTGCAAAGCATGTGGTGATGTATGATTGAATATCATCAAATTTATTTCTGTCATGAGTCATAGAGGGGTCAATGAACCCATATACATCATTGAAGCCCTTCTTGTTACTGACACCACACATAAACCTGAAATGAAGAAATAATCTGATATAAGTAACTTGATAAACAAGAATTATATAAAAAAGTTATAATAAACTTACATCATCCACAACTGAATGAGTGTAATATTAATTTCTTCTGTCCCTAACACAAGCTCCCTAACATCTTGCTGATGCAAGTACAATGAGATATGAGCTTCTCTTCCAAATATAGTAGAATCCCATTGTACAATCATTGGCGCATCAGAAATGATGTTAACAAGCTCGTCTAATGCACTAAGAGGGTCATCCTCGGATAAGTGAGGCTTCTTCGGTGTAGGACCTCCCTCTTGACCTGTCTGCTGTTACATGAAAAAATGGTTGTTATGACGTCAATAAGAAGTAAATATTAAAATTGAGAAGTATATAGTAGGAGTGTTTACTGGGGGGTCAGATACATCACCAACCAAAGGTCTAGGCCAGGCGACGAAGGACTTAAATGCCTCTTCCACAGTCACAAACTCAAATGTCGGCACAGGAAGAATGGCATCTCCTACGACAACATCATCCACCGTGACCTTGACCTCATTTTCTGCTAGCTGTACACCATGCACTAATGTGGCTGTCTCATACATTGTGCCACGAGCCACTAGTTGTCTCTCTGTATCAGAGAGAATATATAAAAGACATGGATGAGTGTCGTCCATGTCGTCCCCTGGGGCACCGGCACCTGAGCAACTTCCTTTGCCGCTTCTACCTGTCAAATTAAATTTTAGGTTATACAAAAAGTAAATTAATAAATAAAATGATTATTAAGTTTACCTGTAGGGGGCATAACATGTTCTGCTACAGGAGATGGCGGAGGACGATTGCCAAAATCCTCATAACGCTGCTGGAACTGGCGCGCAACCATTTCAGCAACTTCTTCATATAACTCTGCCCGAAGCTCTTTTCTGATGTCCGCCTTTAGTTTTTGTTCATACTCTTTACTAATTCCGGATGAAGATGGACGCGAGGAAGACCCAAAGAACTGTCGTATGCCTATGCCAGTCCCAGCACCACGCACCCGTCCTGGGTGCTCAGGTCGTCCAATAGTTGTGGCAAGAATATCCTGACGACCTTCTTGTGTGAATTGACCTTGGGAGCTCTGCTCAACCAAGGAGTCCTGTAACATAACAAAACTTCATAATTATTTGAAAGATCTATGTAAAATATATAACAAAAATGTTTTTTAAATATGTGAAATGAAATCTTACAATTCTTTCAGATATCTCTCTTGCACTATCGGAAGTGTAGGAGCCCGATGATCTTAAACGGGCTAACTTCCACTTCTCGTGTCGAGATGGTGGTGAAGGAGGAGGAGGAGGAGGGTCACCACCCTGAGAATGTGAAAGTCTACTATCTGACTTCTGCTTCATTATTTTTTCCTCAAGCTTCCTTTATCCACCACGAGATAGTAGGTGTGGATTTTTATTATGAGCACTTATAGCCTGTGCTTTTGACCTTGTTTCCTGTGACAAAATGAAACAATTGTTATGATGTAAATTTATGAATTATGAATTGAATGATTTTACCTACACTTACCTGCCACGTCTCGGATGTCCTAAGTTGTACAAATTGACGCCATGTTTCTTCGTCAATTGAAGAATATTTATGACATGGAGTTTCATTGCGTTTTGCTCCAAATATATATCTGGAGGTCAATTTTGTCTTAAACCCCGAAATCTGTCTGCAATTGCAGATAAACACCTACTCCTTAGGCTCTCGACATTTGGCATATCAAATGTCATCTGCAACAAAGAAAGTAATAATCTTGTATCAATACAAATTTATCAATATAATGAATCTAGAATTTGGAGCAATATTGTTTAACTTACCAATAGATCTTGCCAAATGAGATTCCGATCAGCCTCAGATACATGGTCAAAGGATGTAGTAAGTATAGAGATACGATCACGGGCTAATACTCCAAGGTAAGACCTAAATACATCTGCATTTGGGCCAGATGCAACTCCAGTGACCACGTCAACAATGACAGGTGTCCTTTCACCTGCATTTCTTCTAAGTATAAGTTGTCGTAACCTAGTCGCTCCTCTCGTCCGTGTAGAAGTGGTGGGGACTTTATCCCCTGACGAATGAGGTGGCTCAGCCATATATCTATCACAATAAATAAGATGAAAGATTAATAAAACACTTATAAAATAACATATATTATTTAACAAAAGCCATAAATATTTACGCAAACATGAAATTCATACATAATCATATGGATTGGTCATATGTATATTCCCTCATTGTGATCTTCCTGAATTGCTTGTATATCATCAATTAGAGGGTGGTCATCCAAATTTATTGTCGTTTTAAATGGATGGTTGTCAGCAATATTAAGATTACTTATATTCTCTTCTTTATCTTCAATTTGTCTTTTTCCTTGAAGAGCAACATACCAATGGTCAAACGCAGGATCTTTGACATAAAAAACTTGACTTGCTTGATATGCCATGATAAACGGTTCGTCTCCATAACCAACCTTTCGAAAATCAACAAGTGTCATACCAGATTCATCTATTTTGACACCACTCTTATTGTCGACCCACTTACATTTGAAGAGTGCAACGGAAAACTTAGTGTAATCAACCTCCCATATCTCTTCAATTCTACCATAATATCTCATGGATCCAAGTACAGGATTTTGATCTTTGGATGTGGAAAATTGTAACGACTCAGCTTATAGACTGACACTACTATTTTGCATTGTGCTTTTATCATCCAAAGTCATTGTATAAAATGTGCAATTATTAATTTCATAGCCTGTACAACATACAACATCAAACTTCAAACCATTTGCTAGCCATAACAAAGTTTCAGAAGACCGTGATTCTTTCAAAACTTCAGATTTGAACCAGGCCAAGAATGTTCTGTTATGTTCCATCAATTGCCATTTCTCTGATTGTCTTGGATACTTGTCCTTTACAACGGCTTTGTGTGCTTCCAAAAATGGGATCACTTCATTTGTGTTGTTTAATATGTACAGATGTGCTTGCATCAATTCTTCACGACTTTTTGTCACCACATTCACACCTCGGATGCTTTTACTTGTAGAATGTCTATTCAACCATGATGTCTGAGGGACTCCTATCGGATTTGCTTTAGTCATATAATCAGAGCAAAACTCAATGCTTTCTTCAGCAATATATCTTTCAATCATTGAACCTTCTGGACGATATTGATTTTTTACGTACCCTTTCAAAATCTTCATATAACGCTCAATAGGGTACATCCATCTTAAGTATACTGGTCCACACAACTTTATTTCTCTGACCAAATGAACAAGTAAATGCACCATGATGTCAAAAAAGGATGGAGGGAAAAACATTTCTAGTTGACACAAGATGATGATAATTT
Source organism: Vigna reflexopilosa (assembly GCA_027742785.1). Lineage (NCBI taxonomy): Eukaryota > Viridiplantae > Streptophyta > Magnoliopsida > Fabales > Fabaceae > Vigna > Vigna reflexopilosa. The sequence goes on from CM050918.1 coordinate 34,423,502, forward strand.
CGCTTTGAAGTTCATCTAACTTTGTAGGATCGATTACTTTATTACAAATTGACGAGAAAAATGAGCACAATCGAGTTATGGTCTGCCTAACTTTTTTGGGCAAAATTCCAAGAATTGCCACCGGTAACAATTGTTGCATTAAGACGTGACAATCGTGAGACTTGAGTCCAACAAGCTTTAAGTCCTGCATTGACACTAAGCTCTTGATATTTGAAGAGTATCCTTGTGGTACCTTAATACTCTTTAAACAAAGACAAAAACTTATCTTCTCTTGTTTGGACATTGTGTAACATGCAGGGGGCAAATAAGTACGTTTGCCAATCTCTCTTGGTGCCAACTCTTCTCGGATCTTCATGTCAACCAAATCCAAACGCGCATTTACTCCATCTTTTGTTTTTCCCTGGATGTTTAATAGTGTACCAATCAAGCTATCAGAAACATTCTTCTCAACATGCATGACATCTATGCAATGTCTAACATCTAACTTTGACCAATATGGAAGATCAAAGAATATTGATTTCTTCTTCCAATGAGTCCTTACAGAAGACTTCTTGGACGTTTTCCCAAATACATGATGTACTCTATTAACCTTTTCAAGAACTTCAAGTCCAGTAAGTGGAATGAGTGCATTGTCTTTCTCTTTTTCTCCATTGAATGCTTTCTTCAACCTTCGATATGGATGATTAGATTGTAAAAATCGCCGATGACGCATATACACTGTCTTCCTTCTGTGTTTTAATTGATAAGCTGCAGTGTTTGCTTCACATATAGGACATGCTTTATGACCCTTGACACTATACCCCGACAAATTACCGTAAGCTGGGAAGTCATTAATGGTGCAAAATAACATGGCATGCATCATGAAAGTTTCTGAAGCAAAGGCATCAAATATTTCAACTCCATCAACCCACAACAACTTTAATTCTTCAACTAGTGGCTTGAGATAAACATCTATGTCATTCCCAGGTTGCTTTGGACCAGATATCAATGTTGACAACATCATGTACTTTCTTTTCATGCACAATCCAGGAGATAAGTTGTAAATTATGAGTATAACGGGCCAACAACTGTGATTGGTACTTAAATTACCAAATGGGTTCATTCCATCAGTAGCTAAGCCAAACCTAAGATTTCTACATTCTTGACCAAATTGAGGGAATTCTTCATCAATATCTTTCCATTGCTTTGAATCAGCAGGATGACGAAGCAACCTATCAGTTGTTCTCTCATCTGCATGCCATCTTAAGTTTTTACCGTCATTGGGATTCGCGAACAAACGCTTAAGTCTGGGCACGAGTGGAAGGTACCAAACTACTTTCAAAGCAGAGCCATTCTTTTCTGTGTGACCACTATCTTCACTGTTGTTTCTTGACTTGTATCGTGATAACCCACATTTTGGACACTTTATCAAAACTTCATTCTCATTCCTATATAATATGCAATCATTCGGACATGCATGTATCCGTTTATACTCCATACCCATTGGACAAAGAATTTTTTTTGCATCATAATTACGAGTGGGTAATGTGTTTCCATCTGGAAGCATTTCATTCAACAACGACAACAATTCTGTAAAACTCTTATCAGTCCATCCATTTGTCGCCTTTAAATTCATGAGACTTAACACCGCTGACAACCGTGTGAACTTAGTTGAACCGGCATACAAAGGAGTCTCCGCATCAGTGGTCATCGTTTCATACACATGCGCTTGGGCATAAGCTTCTGCGCCAACATCGCGGATCATGTCCTCTAAATTGTCTTCTTCCGGTCGATCTTCCATATCCATGGTGGAATCATATACATTTTCAGTTCGAGAGACAGTTGGAAAGTCTATTGATTCGCCGTGCCATATCCATGTTGTATAACTTCGTATGAAACCATCACAGATAAGATGTTCCCTAATATTAGTTGCATTCAACTTCCTCCCATTCAAACAGTTCACACATGGACATCTAAACTTGACTTCATCATCACCACTTGTACTTGCATTACGTTGCGCAAACTCTATAAATTCTTCTACCCCTCTCTCGTATTCAATGCTGATGCGTGGTAAATTCATCCACCCTCGATTCGTACGCATGTTTACTGAAATTGTTGACACAATTTCAATAATCTTGAATGATCACTTTGTTCGTGTTTGTATTCAAGGTGTGATCCTATCCCATTCAAGAACATTCATTTTTTTAGTTTATTAAACATATCAATTTTAAAAAACATATCTTAAATTTCACGAAATTTTGCCAGCATTTCGCATTGGTCTTCAGGTTACACGAAATGAAAGTGATTATAAATCACAATCAAATATGCACCCGAAGATCAATACAAAACACAACTGCAAAATATCATGAAATTTAAGACATGTATACTAAAATTGATATGTATTAATAAACTATGAAAAAGTTATTACTGTTCTTAAACTGTCCAATCGGACAATTCAAGATTCAATACTTGTAAATTATTATTACCATCTCCTCTATTCATTTGTAAAAAGTACATTTGTTCAAAAAATCTGGAGATAGTAAATATTTTTTGTATTGAATCTCAAACGGGAAACTAAGGCTAATTGTCAACAACAATATATATTCAAGCAAAAAAATAATTACATATACAACATGCAATATATTCAAACAAACAATATATTGAAACAAACAACAAGTGAGAATAATACAAGTGAGAATAATATTGAGGGAAAAGATAAGTGAGAATAAGTTGTTTGGATTAAGGAAAAGATGATGAAAAATGTAGAGGATTTGAGATGAATGTTTATAAAAGTTAAAGAATAATGTGATAGATTTAATAAATTCAAAAAAAATGTTTTAATTGATAAAAATAGAAGATTACTATTATTTATTTTATTGTTTATTGTTGTTATTATTTATAATTTTTTTACTATTATTTATTTTAGTAATATTATTATTTATTTATTTTATTATTATTATTTGATTTATAATATTTTATATGATTTTAATCAATTAGATTTATTTGTTTAATAAAAGCATATTGTCTTCAACATTCTATGCTCCAACTCCCTACAATTATCACCACTGTCTTCTTTCTTCTTTCTCTCTTTCTCCCTTTCTTTCTCTCATCTCACAGGACTGCATCTACCTCTTCTATTGGGAGAATTTCTCACTTTATTTCATTACTAGAACTCCCCCAATTCTAACGGGCATTCACGCTAATTCATGTTTTGTAAAACTATACCAATATTCTACATCACTTTTACCAATTTTTCATTCAATAATTTACAATCAGGAAGCAAAACGCAGATAGCAGATTTTTCTTACTGCATAAATTCTCAACCAATATACCATTCTCAGCCAATATACCAACTCAAATATAAGACAAGATAAACAGGGTTTGAACAACTTACCGTGATGGGCAACACCAACGATGATGGCGGCAGTGGGGCAACGACAACAACGGGAGCGACGACGGCAGAGTGGACGAGGACGACGAAAACTACAGGGACGAAGGCGGCAGAGTGGGAAAACGGAGAAACTTTAGGCGTAAGAGATGAAGAACAGAGGCCGCAACGCGAAAGAGGATGCAGGTTCAGGCGAGGAAGATATTGCCGGTTCAGATGGCTAGAAAGAAAATGTACCGAGGAAGAAGATGCACAGTGTAGGTGATCAGTCTTTACGGGAAGGTGAAAAAACATTTAAATGAGGATGTGCTTCGGTTATTCAACTAACCGATGCCTAAGCCTAAATAGGCCTCGGTTCCTGGTAAAAACGAGGCATAATCCCCCAAACATATGTTTCGGTTCCCCTAACTACCCGAGGCAATAACATAGTCCTGTCATTCCTTCAAGCGAAAAGCCTGGTTACAAAAGGGCTATAGGCATCGGGTGTTCTACAAACCGAGGCAATAGCACCTTATAGGCATCGGTTCTCCTGCAAACCAAGGCAATAACAGATATTTTAAAAAGTTGTCAGCCAAAAGTCTGATTTGCAGGGCGTACAACAGAGGTTTAGGCATCAGTTCGTGACTAAACCGAGGTCGTACCTCTCTTCTGCATCGGGTCTTCATGCAACCAAAGCATATAATAGCTTTTTTAAAAAGTTGTCAGCCAAAAGTCAGATTTGCAGGGCGCACAGCAGAGGTTTAGACATCGGTTCTTGACTAAACCGAGGTCGTACCTCTCTTCTGCATCGGGTCTTCATGCAACCGAAGCATATAATATCGCATTAATTACTAAACTGCCATCGCCTTTTCATAAGCAGCAATTTGGTATGAAACGATATATATTGTACGAGTTTAAAACCAATTATTCTACTAGTGTTTGTGAGTACATTAAAATTTGAATCTAAGTAAGGAAGGTGTTACGTCGTCTTATTCCCAAGACTAAACATCTATGTTCAATCAATAACCGTCCATATTTTAGTGACTTGAATATTAAGCCTCAAGGAATATTTAATGTTGTTGAAAATCGAACCAAGATGAATGTACATGTGTTTTTTCTTGAACAATTAGTTACAATTTGATTTTCAATAATTATAATGACTGATAAAAATGAGTTATCCAAAATCGATTTTGTTGCCTGAGAGGAACACTTATTTGTTGGTGGAATCGTAATCAATTCCAGAAGAATTGAATATAATTCAAATATACATTTTATTAACCCCATTCACAAATTAAAATATAAAATCATCCTAAAAGTAATAGTACAATCATGGATGAATTACTTTATTATTTGTAAATATTTCATAAAAGTGGTGTGTCATGCCTGCAGGTGGCACGATTCAGTCACACAGAGGTAGTTAATCTTATTAATTATTCCAAGAAAAAAAAAAACACCTTTAATTTTAAAAGTGGTGTTGGTTAGAACTTAGAAAATAGAAAAATTTGGTTTGTGAAGGTCAAATGTGAATGGTAAATTCCTAGCACGAAAGTCATGCCGACTAGGTCGTAATAGATTCGGTCTGCTTCCCAAGATCATTGCCATATTATTATATTAATTCATTCTTCTCCCATGCTTATCAAATTCTCGAATAAATTTTTAAATTTTTACGAATTTACGTTTTTAGACATAGTTTTCGAGTTAACTCAGAAGTAAACTCTTTTTTACAAAAACTCGATAAAATTAATTGTGAAATTAGTAAAATAGTGTAGAATCGCGAGTTTGGAATGATTTTACGAGTTTGAAAAAGAGAAAAATTAAAAAAAAAAACAAGTTTGTTTGATCTTTTTTTATTATATATTTAATGAAATACATCAAAATTAATGACAATAATCTAAATATTTATATTTTATAATATTTATTTTTATGAACAATACATTTATAAATTTTATTCATTTAAAATTATATAATTTTGTAAACTTATTTGAATTAAGATATTATTTATATAGTACTTTTTATTTGAAGTAAACTCTTACGAGTTTATAAATTGAATTTACGAGTTGAGTTTATTCGACTCTCACAAGTTTACGTAAACTCACGAGTTTAATAACCTTACATATAATTAATAACATGTATGTACATAATGTATAGAATACAAGAGAAATTTATTAAATGAACAATTAATAATATAAGCAAAATACAATACAGGAGAAAAAAAAGGGTGGTGATGAAATTAGCAATTGATAACATTAAATAATCCTGTTGCTTCATTGAATCAGTCTCACTAAAACCACATGATTCTTTAATCATTCATTAATAAATAGAATGCCCTCAATCAAGGGTAGTACATTAATTGAATATCAATGAGTTATAATCACATATATTCAGGAGAGTCCCATAAGGATTCATGATGCATTTCTTCCCATCCACTCAACTCCATGGCATAATCATCATCACTATCACAAGACACCACCATCATAGAGTACTCATCACCAAACCCAAACCTAAGCGTCTCTGCCATTTGCATCATCGACATCTTTGGTCACTCCAATGGAGACTCATTTATAGCTTGAATCTGTGTCGCCGAAAGCCCCACTTGCAGAGGAACCACACCATTATTATCACTCTTCTTCTTATTGTTTCTGTTGTTACTGTGTCTGTCACTACTTTCACTGACACATAACCAGTATCTTTCATTAGCTCATTCAATCCATCCATCAAAGGGTAAATCTCATATGAATGAGGGTTAGAAGTGTCCCCACCAAAAAGAGAGAGAACTCAGTGTCGCCGAAAGCCCCACTTGCAGAGGAACCACACCATTATTATCACTCTTCTTCTTACTGTTTCTGTTGTTACTGTGTCTGTCACTACTTTCACATAACCATAATCTTTCATTAGCTCATTCAATCCATCCATCAAAGGGTAAATCTCATATGAATGAGGGTTAGAAGTGTCCCCCACCAAAAAGAGAGAGAACTCAGTGCCAATATCAACCCAAGCACAACCAGGAGCTTTTCTCACGAAAAAATTCCTCATATAAGTCCTCACCTCTGCTAGTTTGCTAAAACAACCAGCAGCAGCAGCAGACATGTAGGCAATCAACACATAATAACCTGAATGATCAAGTTTCAGCGCTAGCAATTTTCCTGCTGCCCATTCCCCCATCACTGTGTTTCCATGGATTCGACAAGCCCCTATGAGAGTAGCCCACATTGACGATGTTGGTTTGTATGACATCCCTGTGATAACTTCCTTCGCTTTGTTCAGAAGACCAGCTCTCCCAAAGAGATCAACCATGCACGCAAAATGCTCGAGGCGTGGAACTATCTCATAAACATCTATCATCCTTTTAAACAACAATTCCCCCTGTGCTACTAGACCAGAATGACTACAAGCTGTGAGAACTGCAACCATAGTCACTACATCTGGCTTAATGTCCAACTCACACATCTCTTCAAATAGTTTTAGAGCTGTTCCTCCATCACCCTTCATACCATATCCAAAAATCATGGAAGTGTATGTAACTTCATCTCTTGTGCTCATTGAATCGAACACTTTTCTGGCTTCTAAAACTTTGCCAGACCTTGCATACATGTCCACCAGGGCATTCCACAATAATAAATAGTCCTTAAACTGTTCACGCTTCATAATGTAGCAGTGAAACTCTCTGCCATGCTGCAGGTTCGCTATGCGAGCACACAGGGGAAGAACGCTTGCAATGGTCACATAATTAGGTTCAACACCCTTCTGTAACATCTCTCTGAAAAGAAAGGATACTTCCTCAGTTCGATCCACATGTGCATATCCAGAAAGAATGGCATTCCAAGATATCAAACCTTTCTCTTCCATTCTATGAAACACCATAAATGCATGCCCAAGATCTCTACACCTAGAATACATTGTAATCAATGCATTTTTTACATTCTCAAACACGTCAAAGCAAATTCGCACCGCATGACCGTGCATCTCCTTTCCCAATTTAAGGGCTCCAATGTGGGAACACGCATTTAACCCAATAACCAATGCAACAACGTCCAGATGAACGGATATTCTCATCTGGGAAATCAGCTTAAGTGCCGCTCCGAAATTGCCCAAATGCAAGTACCCTCCGGCAATGGTGTTCCATATAATCACATTCCCTTCAACACCCTCCTCCTGCATACTATCAAACAGTTGAAACACTTCCTCCCTCATTCCCCTAGAGGCATAACAGCTGATTATAGTGCTCCACGAAACAACATCTTTAACTGGCATATTGTCAAACAAGTTACGCGCAACTTCCAGATTCCCAAACCTACCATACATGGAGACCAAAGCATTGTGCACAAACAAACACCACTTCATGGAGCTAGCCTCAATAGACCTGTGAACCTCCACCCCAGTATTGATATCCAACGATTCCCCACAAGCCTTGAGAACAGAAGGATAAGTGTATTCATCCGGTTCAATCTGCTTACTCAACATTTTCTTATACACAGAAAGAGCCTCTCCACAGAGCCCATTTTTAACGTACGACGAGATAAGCATATTCCAATGCAAAGGATCCAAAGTACAAGAGCTCTCAGTGACAAAATGGGCATCGCCAATGAGATTAACATTTGTGTAAAAACCAATAAGCCTTGCAACCAAGACAGGATTTTGATGAAGACCCAATGAGATGATATGGCCATGAAGCTGCTTACCCTGTGACAATGACTCAAACTTCGCGCAAGCAAAGAGAAGAGAGCTAATGGGGTGTAGGAGAAGGTGTGAAGAAGCATGGTGCTGGATTTGAATGAAGGTTTTGAAAGCATTTGGCAGGTGGCCATTGGTCACAAAGTCCTTGAGGGATGCAATGAGAACACCAACCATGGATGCATTGCTACACAAGATGGGATTGAACAATGATTGTTGCGGGGTTTGTTTCCATGATTTTGGGATGAACTTTTGAATTCGAGACAAAAAGAGGTGTGTGGGAATAGAAAGGAATGGGGAATATGTCATGATATTGTTGACATCTTCAACTAGAAAAATACTGCAAAAAAGAAAAATAATATAAAATTAGTTAATTATATTTTAATTACTAACTTTGATAAAAACTACTTGCTTTAATGATATTTTAATTACAACCAGAACTAATTTCATAGGATTATAAACCTCACCTTTGTTTGTGTATCAACTGATGCAACATGTTTATTTTTAGGCAGATCTTGAAGCGAGTCAATTTCATCTTCTAACTGAAAAGCACTGATGAAATCTGCCAGTTCACCGATCTCAGCTTTAGGACCTGACAAATGTTGCTCAGAAATAAATATTTAAGAACCATCACCAGACAAATCTCCTTTTTCATTATTTAATTGACCATCTTAAGACCATTTAATACTGTTGATACTAGAGAGATGAAAAAAAAAACAAAAAGAAACTTAAAAAGTGTTGATAACATATATAAGAGTAACAATTACACACTAAACACACCACATTTGTCTATAGTTGTGCAAGCCTCCTCAAAATTGAATCCCATATCGATAAGTATGGACGATATCTCATCGCTCTCTTCTATTGAGGGTTTTTCCTACGAGAATGGAAACAGATAAATGGAATCTATATACACAATGTGAGTAAAATGCTTCCTAGAATTCAGATAACTAACACGTATGCATGAATTATATAATCTAAACACATGATTTTAGTTATGACATGCATGAAAATAGGAGAATTTGGTTTAGAATATGAATACCTGAGTTGCCTTTTGTGCAGGTCCAAAGTATATTGTTTGACCTCAGAGAGAAGAAAGAGATGATCAAAGAGCAAAAGCCTCACTACTTGGTTGGTGTATAGAAGAGATAACAGTCTTTGCATCATGAGCCAAATTTATGAGAGTTTGAGCAACAAAATATACTGAGGCATTGTCAAGACCGTTGGTGGGTTCATCAAGGAACAAGAGAGTTGGCCTTGTGAGGATTTCAAGAGTAATGCTTAGTCTTCTCTTTTCTCCACCGCTTATACCTCTCAAGTGCCAATTCCCTATTATCCGATCTACACATTCTTAAAGACCCACTTCCATAATTGTTCCTTTTATTATCTCATTCACCTCTTCTCTCCTCATGCTCCCTGGAAGCCTTAGATTCAATGAGTAATATGTTGTCTCTCTCTCACTGTCAGAGTTCCCAGCACTATTGTTTCTTCTTGGGTCACATAAGCTTGTCTCGTGTGTAAACATATCTCATTAATTAGCAGTGAAATATAAAAAAATGGATTTTTCTTGTCCCATATACACGCATACTTACAGCACCACCATAGTCCAATCTCCTCTTTCCATTTAGAAACACATTTCCAGACATGATAACTTTCCGGACAGTCTTCCTGCAACCATTCCCAGTCATTTGATGTTAATATATATAGCTTTTGTCATCATAATTAAGAAACTGAATATAACCACAAGTATGTATTTTTATCAGGTATGCTAAAGGAGTGAAAGGGTATTAATTGTGGAGGTTGGAACATGGAGAAGCTAGTTGCTTCACAAGCAGAAACGTCATATGAAAGTTAGATGATGAAGCATCAGATGATAAGAATCAACCTTCTTCTCATCTGGGAAGGCTTGAATATCCTGATTTAGACTTCAACTATCAGTTTCCGCTTGATAGGGAGAGGATACAATCAAATCAACACAATAATTTGTATATGCTACCTTCCACTGCAGATGAAGAGATAGAAGGTTGGAGCTATAAAGAGGCAATAGGACCTTATTAAGTAAAATTAAATTAAATTATATATATACCACCTAATAAAATATAAAATATTATAGGTTCTTATTATTAGATGATAGTTAGATGACCTTCTGTTACTTTTTAATAACAAGGAATCATGTATTCCATGCAAAATTTAATATCGCAATGCGAGTAATAATTCCAAATTTAAGTTCATCCACTATTGCCTCTACTCCTACTCAACCAATGCCTACTGCTTCCAATTTATTCAATCACAATTAATTCATAGTTCATCAAATATAAATCATACCTAAAGTTCATTCACAGCTCATATTTATACAAACACCAAAGTTTTTGTTTTTTCATTGAATCATACTTTGCTCCTTTACTAATTATCCTAACACATAATTCATATTATTATTGGCAGAACAACACATATTAGAGATACAGTAATTGACAAAAGCGTTGATGCAAAACTATTAAACCACTAATTTTAGTTCCTTACAGCAACTAGCCACTATAACCATTCTTATAACAAAGAAGCACGTTGGAATACTTAAATCAAAAGAGAACCCTGCAATCAGCTAAATAAATGAAATTGACATTACAGCCACTTACTCAAACTCCTAATCATCACACAAATTAATTTAATTGAAACTGACCACAACAGAATAAACAAAACTAAGAGAATACATTGAAACCTCATCACATTAACAAATGAAACAATTGACAACAATAATTCGTTAGAGAATATGTAGCTTAAAATGCTTTCATGTGGTGTATCCTATCGATCAGCACACCATTGAAATTGATCTAGGTGATTTCCAATTGTGATTATGTCACTGATGCCTTGCGCCCACTCATTTTCTTTCAATGGGTAGTTAGATTATTGCCCAGATTAAATAGTGAGGTTCAAATTATGAATTAACAAAATAAACTACCAAGAAAAACCAAGAACAATGTTACTTCTAGAAAATGACATAGAAACTGCATACAACACAGTTTATGAAATTAACAATAAGCTAATATTATCCATCCCGGTTAAGAATCAGAATAAGGCACGTTCAACATGAAAGGGAAACTACAATCACCTAACAGATATTATAGTACTTTGAATTGTTCATTATACGAAATATACATAATATAATACATTCAATCAGAGTTAATTTTATTGATGAATACTGAATAAATATTATGCATCAAATACTTATTGTTGCGCTTCAGATTTATTATATGTACTGGAGCCTTTTCCTATTGAACAAACATTTCACTTAAAAAGATTTCACTAAACTACACCATCCTCCAGCCTCACAACATAAACTTGAGAAATTACTTACCAATACAAAGTGAATAAGGTATTCCATACCTAAATATACCCCATCTGTTAACATGAATTTTCAGAACTTCAAACAGCATTAAAACAGATTCATGAACATATTTCTAATATGATAAAGAACATAATCCATCCACATCCATAACTTATTCTCAGTCATATAATAATATAACTTTCCAGATTATAACGTAACAACACAAAATCAATTACAGTTGGAACCCATCTATCGAAGTAAAAACCCCAAGCAAAGATATCAATTTCGCAAACAATACAACTTATCCAAACAAGAACACAATAGCTCCTCATACATATACTTTTCATCAGAAAATTAATAAGAATTAATTAAACCCCCAAAATCTCAGAAACAAAACCCAACTTCCACTCACAAACAACACGAAAAGCAAATTAAAATCAGTTCAGCTCACCATACCTTGACCCCAAGTCCTTACGGCGGCCTCTCAATTCGAAAACTCTTCGAACACCTCACATTCTCACCCTCTGCGCCCACTGCTTACCGTTCTCCTCCGTCCTATGTCCTCTTCCCCTTCATGTAGGTTTTTTTCTTTAAGGGTCTCCCAAAAGGAAAAGAAAAGGGAATAAGAGAGGAGAAGGAGCTGTCGTACCTGGTGGACGAAAGATGGTTTTCCCTTTGCTCCTTTTTACCTTATACTTTTTGACTTCTCGATCTAAACCTAAGTTAAAAAAATTAAAAAAGTAAAAAATAAAAAGAAGGTAAAAAAAACATAAAAAGATGGTAAAGCAAAATAAAACACATTTTCGTTCTCCTTTGCGTTCAAAGTAGCACCTTTTAGCAAGGTAAACATAATACCTATATAAATATATATATATATATATATATATATATATATATATATATATATATCTATCGTTTTTTTAAAAAAATTCGTCTATTTTAAATTATGAATAAAAAAATAATATTAATTATTTATATACAGCAAAGCGCTATATCATATATTTAAATAGCGCTTTTTTAAATAAACGCTATTTATAGTCAATTTTGTAGTAGTGATGTTTTCTGGTCTCAAGAAGCTCCAGGAACATGATGATTTTATTGCATATCTGAAACAAGCCATGTATTGTGATTATACGTTTTCGTTCATTCAATTTTGCAGTGTGTTTTCAAAGTTCGGGAGATTTAATTTTCGGACGTTTAGTTTTTGCAGGAAGTGTCGTATCTTTGATTTTTTTTCATTAATAACACACATTATTTTTTTAATTACACGTATAGCATACTGTATATAATATTTACCCATATAGCACGGTTTTAAAATACGTTCAGAATTCGATTTATGGGAACTCGAATTTTGAACATGTTTCAGAATGCTTTCATACAAATTAATTTTTGAAATTCGTATACCAGGAAATCGAATTCTGAGAAAGCTATTTTAAGTTATTTACGTTCCTTTTTTATGAGAAAACAAATGGAATTATGTGAAAACCACGATGGTTTTTGTAATCCATTTAACATTTTTAATCTTTTTTATAATTGTGCGAACGGTTTTTGAAATCCATTTAACACTTTTAATTTCTTTTATAATTGTGCTATGGTTTTTGAAACCCATTTAACACTTTTAATTTCTTTTATAATTGTACAATGGTTTTAGAAACTCATTTAACACTTATAATTTATTTTATAATTATGCAATGATTTTTGAAACCCATTTAACACTTTTATCATTAGGGAAAACAATTCTGAAGCAGCAGCAGCTTGGATTGATCAAATTCAAGACAACAATTCACACTAATTGAATGCCCTAAATCAAGGGTAGTACATTAATTAAGTATCAATGAGTTATAATCACATATATTCACGAGAGTCCCATAAGGATTCATGATGCATTTCTTCCCATCCACTCAACTCCATGGCATAATCATGATCACCATCACAAGACACCACCATCATAGAGTACTCATCACCAAACCCAAACCTAAGCGTCTCTGCCATTTGCATCATCGACATCTTTGGTCACTCCAATGGAGACTCATTTATAGCTTGAATCTGTGTCGCCGAAAGCCCCACTTGCAGAGGAACCACACCATTATTATCACTCTTCTTCTTCTTACTGTTTCTGTTGTTACTGTGTCTGTCACTACTTTCACTGACACATAACCAGTATCTTTCATTAGCTCATTCAATCCATCCATCAAAGGGTAAATCTCATATGAATGAGGGTTAGAAGTGTCCCCCACCAAAAAGAGAGAGAACTCAGTGCCAATATCAACCCAAGCACAACCAGGAGCTTTTCTCACGAAAAAATTCCTCATATAACTCCTCACCTCTGCTAGTTTGCTCCAACAACCAGCAGCAACAGACATGTAGGCAATCAGCACATAATAACCTGAATGATCAAGTTTCAGCTCTAGCAATTTTCCTGCTGCCCATTCCCCCATCACTGTGTTTCCATGGATTTGACAAGCCCCTATGAGAGTAGCCCACATTGACGATGTTGGTTTGTATGGCATCCCTGTGATAACCTCATTCGCTTTGTTCAGAAGACCAGCCCTCCCAAAGAGATCAGCCATGCACGCAAAATGCTCGAGGCGTGGAACTATCTCATAAATATCTATCATCCTTTTAAACAGCAATTCCCCATGTGCTACTAGACCAGAATGACTATAAGCTGTGAGAACTGCAGCCATAGTCACTACATCTGGCTTAATGTCCAACTCACACATCTCTTCAAATAGTTTTAGAGTTGTTCCTACATCACCCTTCATACCATATCCAAAAATCATGGAAGTGTATGTAACTTCATCTCTTGTGCTCATTGAATCGAACACTTTTCTGGCTTCTAAAACTTTGCCAGACCTTGCATACATGTCCATCAGGGCATTCCACAATAATAAATAGTCCTTAAACTGTTCACGCTTCATAATGTAGCAGTGAAACTCTCTGCCATGCTGCAGGTTCGCTATGCGAGCACACAGGGGAAGAACGCTTGCAATGGTCACATAATTAGGTTCAACACCCTTCCGTAACATCTCTCTGAAAAGAAAGGATACTTCCTCAGTTCGATCCACATGTGCATATCCAGAAAGAATGACATTCCAAGATATCTAACCTTTCTCTTCCATTCTATGAAACACCATAAATGCATGCCCAAGATCTCTACACCTAGAATACATTGTAATCAATGCATTTTTTACATTCTCAAACACGTCAAAGCAAATTCGCACCGCATGACCGTGCATCTCCTTTCCCAATTTAAGGGCTCCAATGTGGGAACATGCATTTAACCCAATGACCAATGTAACAGCGTCCAGATGAACGAATATTCTCATCTGGGAAATCAGCTTAAGTGCCGTTCCGAAATTGCCCAAATGCAAGTACCCTCCGGCAATGGTGTTCCATATAATCACATTCCATTCAACACCCTCCTCCTGCATACTTCCAAACAGCTGAAACGTTTCCTCCCACATACCCCTAGAGGCATAACAACTGATTATAGTGTTCCACAAAACAACATCTCTAACTGGCATATTGTCAAACAAGTTACGCGCAACTTCCAGATTCCCAAACCTACCATACATGGAGACCAAAGCATTGTGCACAAACAAACACCACTTCATGGAGCCTCAATAGACCTGTGAACCTCCACCCCAGTATTGATATCCAACGATTCCCCACAAGCCTTGAGAACAGAAGGATAAGTGTATTCATCCGGTTCAATCTGCTTACTCAACATTTTCTTATACACAGAAAGAGCCTCTCCACAGAGCCCATTTTTAATGTACGACGAGATAAGCATATTCCAATGCAAAGGATCCAAAGTACAAGAGCTCTCAGTGACAAAATGGGCATCGCCAATGAGATTAACATTTGTGTAAAAACCAATAAGCCTTGCAACCAAGACAAGATTTTGATGAAGACCGAGTGAGATGATATGGCCATGAAGCTACTTACCCTGTGACAATGACTCAAACTTCGCGCAAGCAAAGAGAAGAGAGCTAATGGGGTGTAGGAGAAGGTGTGAAGAAGCATGGTGCTGGATTTGAATGAAGGTTTTGAAAGCATTTGGCAGGTGGCCATTGGTCACAAAGTCCTTGAGGGATGCAATGAGAACACCAACCATGGATGCATTGCTACACAAGATGGGATTGAACAGTGATTGTTGCGGGGTTTGTTTCCATGATTTTGGGATGCACTTTTGAATTCGAGACAAAAAGAAGTGTGTGGGAATAGAAAGATATGGGGAATGTGGCATAAACTAATTACAATGTGTGGGTTATGATAATGGCAAACGAGAAGAAGCAACAACATGCCTTCTTCGCAAAAATTCCTAGAGTTTGGTTTGGTTTCGCAAAAATATACTTTCAACAAATTTCTAGCTGCAAGGCAAGAATTACTTTTTTTAAGATTAATTATTTTGAAATTTATATTGTAATTTTTTTCTGAATTATAATTTAGAGTTTAATATTATTTTAAATTTTTGTAAACTAGGGTGAAATATTAACTTTTTTTTAAAGCTATATTTAGACATGAATAATAAGATAAGAAGTATTTTATTCATTAAAGGAATATATATACAGAGAGACTCACATTAATTTTTTTCATTAACTGAAAAATTTAAATTTTATTTGATACTATGTATTTAAATTAAGAAAAATGAAATTTTATAAATATTAAAAAAATATTAAAAGTAATATGAAATAATAAATAAATTCATGGAAAACATCTTAACTAATAAGAGACTATCAATTAAATACGACAGTTTTGAAAACCATCTAAAAACATAATCATGTTATAATCATTAATCATATAAACAGTTATAAACAAGTAAGATGTAAGAATAATAATTAAAGATAATAAATATAAAAATCTTGAGTAATTTTTTTAATACTTCTTTAAATAAAGAACTCGCGCATTTATTTTTTACTTCTTTGGTAGCCGACCGTGACATAGAAAGAGAGATATTGGCGCCCCTCTCTCTTTCTTTCTCCGCCAACGGCGCCACAGCATTGTTCGCTGCCTTCCTCCGTCCCATTCTTTTCTCTTCCAATCTTTCCCCGATCTGCATTTGCCATTCTCTTTAGATGCCGCTTTTCTCTCAGTCCTCGCCCTGCTGCACCGCCGCGGCGGTGGCGGCGATTAACTCGTCGGACCGGAAGACGAAATTCGGCTCAGCTGCATGGAGGAATTGCAAGGTCACATCTCCACTTCTTCGTCTCTCCGAGGTGCATTTCTTGGCTTCATAGTTTCTTCGATAATTTCAATGTGTTGCAAATTTAGCATACGTCATATGTCATGATCGCAAATTTTACTGCTGAATTTGATTGGAATTTGTATTAACTTAGCGAAGAAAATACGTTGATGCTAATGTTGCCGTTTGCGCTTTGTATTTAGTTCCGCAATTGTTAACTGTCTATTGCGTGAATCGTTCATTGCGTCGAGTCTTTGAGACTGCGTATCTCTCACGTTATGTATGGGTTCTTTTTTTGTGTAGAATGACAAATTCAACGTTTCTCGGTTAGCTCTTGGCCACTCTAGGCGGGGAGTTAAAGGCCAGACCATATCAATGGCATTAGTGGGTAACACTGTTGGGAAAAAAGGGGAGGTGGCCACCTCCTCTAGCATCTTGGTAATCCTCATCCTCATTCCATGCGTTTTGTGGTTAATTTATTTGCTTCAATCGTGTGTTTACATTGGCACTGTAAAAAGAGAAGAGACGTTTGTTGTATTTTCTTAGTTGCAAAGTCAGTCAACTATGAAGTTTGTTTAGTGTGTTTAGTGAACAGATAATAAAAAATAGAGTCAAATTCTCAATTTTAATGTCAAAATACATCTAATGCTTTCCTCTTCAAAAACGTAGTATCAAATTTATCCTTGTTTATTATAACTGAGATTTTTGTGCGTCCTTGTCTGCAGGCATATGATTTGATTCAGGGGGAACTTGTAAGTATTATTTATTTATTGCCTTGCCATTTCATCTAACGGGATTTAGTTTTCAGTTTTCAGAGAATAATCTTTTTACTTTCTAGATTCAGGGTGTTCCATTCAATCCATTAGAATATTCATGTGCGTGAAAGAGTGGTTGTGTTCATTTTTAGATCTAATAACAACAATCACTACTAAGCCTTTTCCCACAAGGTGGGGTTGGCTTAAGGGATGTCTGGAAGATTTAATGGCTTTTGGGCATCTAGTTTGACTCCAATAAATTTCTTTATGTATCTATCAGAATAGACTTATTTTAACTTATTTCAATAAATTCCATGGCTAAATTTATGGTTTAAGCCCTAATATGATAAGAGGCCATGACATGAATAAATGCTTAATTAAGTTGCTAAACCAAACACACCCTTAGTGATATTAAGCACTGATATGGAACAAAAAGTTGTTGACCGTACAAATCCATTAATGGCTTCTTCACAAAATTAATTTGAAACTATATGAGGATATTTAGACAAAAGTTAGTAAAATAACATTGGATTGCTGCAACGCTCGTGTATATTC
Organism: Vigna reflexopilosa; assembly: GCA_027742785.1. Lineage (NCBI taxonomy): Eukaryota > Viridiplantae > Streptophyta > Magnoliopsida > Fabales > Fabaceae > Vigna > Vigna reflexopilosa. Next base: position 34,441,339 of record CM050918.1, read on the forward strand.
ATAAGTTAATGAATCTCATTAATATGAAGTTGTGTAAAGCTATAAGAGACTAATATGCAGGCATAATTTCCTATACAGGTGAGATGGAGTTCTGTTATGGACAGATCTTTACCTGATCCACCAACAGCTGTTTTTCTGCATGGGATCCTAGGATGCAGGAAAAACTGGGGTGGGTGGTTCTGTGTACATTTTATTTTATTTTTGCTAGCCTTTGGTAATGTAAATTTTATGCATGGCCTGAATTGTTTCTATGTGTTGTGCATGGTTATGATTTGGCAACAACGTGTTCTTCATTGATCAAATCACTTCTGTTCTACATGCTCCCAGAAGTGAACAATAATTTTAGAGTAGCTAGGCTGGAGATCTGGATATTTATGGTTATTAGTTACTATGTCGTTCCAAAGCTCCTTTTTGACTTGGACAATTTCAATGAAAAGGGATATAATCCCCATCATTTTGTTTCATGTAACTTTTTGAGTAATGGGCTTAGATACACTTTTAAGTTCTTCTATTTGTACTTTCTAAAAAAACCCATTTTGTTTCTTATATTTCCAATTCTATACGTATGATTCATATTCTTTTGGTTTCAGTACTGTTTCTCTTGCTATTGATTATGGCTGATAGGTGCACATCTGTCTATTTTCGTTACTAGTGCAGCCATTCATCAGAAAGATATTGTAGTATTGCATGAAAATCTAATGTTGAGTTGATTGGAATTATAGAGACTAAAATGAAAAAAATTAAGTTCCCTAAAACATAAGAAGTTTAAGCTTTTTCTGGAATTTCTTGTGGGTTATGACTATAAGCGTGATTTGTAGGATTTCTTTGTTGGTGGACATTCAGCCTATTAGAAAGTTGGTCCTTGGTTGATTATTTGCTCTCTGAGGATTTTCAAGTTTTCTTGACATATAAATAAACTAAATTTAACTTATTCATCCTTCTTTAATTTCACAAGAAGCCTTGTTGGTTGAAAGAGTGGAAGTCTAAGTCAATTGACATGTATTCATGCATTGGGTAGTTAAATGCTGGCATCCTTATGTGGTTTTGTTAAGGAGAATTATTTGTAGTGTGTTAATAGAACAATAAACGAGTCACTTACCCTTAGCTTTATTATTACATGGAGCTAAATCTTTATTTATTTATTTATTTTTTTTTGCATTTTTTGTTTTTGGTGTAGTTTTCATGTGGTTTCTGATATTTAAGTTTGATGTTATATTTGGAAAGAAGTATTTCTGGTTCGCAGTCAAATATATTGAGAAAGAATAAATTGTTAATTAGTTTCATAATTTGCTGAAAGAGTGATATTGCAGGAAGTTTTGCTAGGAGAATGGCTCTAGAGTTTCCTACATGGCAGGTATTTTACTTTAAATTGTTATGCTGAGTTGTCTAAGGTACTATTTGACATGTCAATATTTATTGTTATAGCAGGTATTATTCGTATGAAATTAATTTTAATCCTCTCATAGCATGGAAATACGTGCACTGCCAACAGACCTTTTATAGTCATGAATTTAACACTTTGTTAAGAAGATTTTGTTTAAAATGGACGATGCAACACTTTCTGGTTTATTGTTGGGTGATGAATTTGGATCAAATTATTTGACTCTGATTAGATAATATTTTGTTTTTTGGGTATCTTAAATTTTGACAGTAGGGGTCCAATAATTTGGATTTACAAAAGTTTGAATCCTGTTTTTTTATTTTTTCTTTTTTGTTTGCATTGACAGTTCCTTTTAGTAGACCTACGATGTCATGGTGATTCAGCATCAATGAAGAAGAGAGGTCCCCATACTGTAGCATCTGCTGCTAGTGACGTTCTAAAACTAGTGCGCTTTCTTTATCATGTTTCTTTAATCATTGTCACATATATGTGGTAGGTTTCCTAAGGAATATGGCAGAGGGTCTATTAAATTCACTCCACCAATTCCTAATGAGATTTAAACTTTGGTTCTACTGTATGGAAAACCCAGTTTTCAACCATTTGCATTTCCTTGGGTACTTGCAACTCATCCTGACCCTTACTTTGTCTTCTTTGTCTTTCATGATTTATATTCTCTCTCTAGTTTGGGTGAATTCCTCAAATATTTATTGGCTTTTCCGCTTCCCTTAATTTTAATTGTAGTATGCCGTCCTTTTTAAATTTTTAAAATGCTAAATGATATCAATTTGTGGGAATTAAAATCCCTTGTTATTTTTTTAAAATCAAAACATTTTTTCTGAGTTAAGGGAATATTTTTGCTATAGATAGAAAACCTTGGAATGTTTTAAATTTAGGTCAAACTTGTGTGTTGATTGAATTCCTGCTGTTCTGTATACATGTAATTTATTTTTCCTTTCTTGTAATTACTTCCTCTTTGTTCTTGTGGATAGGTTCAAGACCTAAGAATAACACCTCGTGTGCTAGTTGGTCATAGTTTTGGGGGGAAAGGTTAGTCACTGATTGTTTGATTAAGTTAATTTTTAAGTGCCTTTTTTTCAGTATACATTCATCCATTTTTCAGTTGTTTTGAGCATGGTGGACCAAGCTGCAAAGCCTCTTGCTCGGCCAGTTAGAGTAAGTCCAAACTCCATTTGTGTTTGCTGTTGCTGGATGAAGTATCAGCTATCAACTATTTTTGTGTTAAAAATATGCAGCATGTTGGTTTTTAAATCCCATTTCCACTATAACATTTAACAATGCTTTAAGGATCACAATATGGATAATGGAGGATGTATAGCAGTTTCCCTTAATCGTGCTGACACTAGAATATATGCATAAGGCTCAGATGGAGAAACTCCTAGGATGATAAGAATTTATTCTCCATGAAATATTTTTTTTGCTATGGTAATAAGTTAGCTTGAATCTATGTATTATACCATTCATGAAGATGCACAGAAAAATTGTCTGGTAGGATAAAATGCATGATAAAATGCTTACTATGAGTATTGGATTTAGATGGTCATTTGATGTTTAAAGTGTGCACAACCCTCAGAGGTTGATAATTATACTCTATAGAGGTTCAATTACCAGAGGAAATAATAATAACTAAAGTGTGCTGTTAACCATTTAATTATGACAGCCACCCTCACGATTGAGCTATTATGCTCCTAGCTTGTGACCAATGAATCCAGCCTTATGGTGGCAAACACAGCTAAATCCGGCCAAACACGGTGGAATAGTTGCAAATGTTTGAATAAGTCCAAATATATGGCCAAACAGCAGCAATGTGTTGAACAAAAGTCTTCAGAGCACCAAATCCAAACAGGAAATTTCCTGTGGTGAATAGACAGCAACAAGCCTCCCGGAGTGTGGAACCAATGCACAGTTGAACTCTGTTGAAATCTATGCGGCTCGAGTAAGTGGACTGAAAAATTCTGTCCAAATAAAGAGAACACCACTGCTGGAGTAAGTGGCTACTAGTTACTGTAGTTTGTGAGAATGGAAACAATGGCAATACTTCACTGGAATTTGGTTAGTGTGATTGAAGCTGGAGGTATGTCACTGGTGTAGTTGAGAGTTTGGAAAAACATATCTGATTAAGGATCAGCGAAAAAGATGCTGGAGGAATATGGTGGTTGGAAAAAACATGATGCTTGCATTACATGTCCTTCTGTGTGGCAAAATGAGCAGAGGAGAGATGCATGCGTGAGAGGTTGCATGCAAATGGCAGAGATGACGAGTCTTTGTGTTGAGGGAAGAGGATTCTTCTGATCAGAGGTACTTAGCAGGGACTGAAGATGCCAGAAAAAAGGCTAGGTTTAGATAAAGGGACCAGAAGTTACTCATCATTACTTAACTGTGTATCTCAAATATAGTCATTAAGGAGGTTCTCAAAATAATATTGGCTCATATGTAAGATCTATTTTCATATTGGAGCCCTCTGAAACTCCTGAAAATTGAATACATATTAAAAAAATGGGACATTAAAAAGATGAACAACATAAGACTACTAAAAAATCAGCCGGGTGAAAAAGTAAGAGTTGACTAGGATTTAACTGTAGTTTCTGTTTTATATGTCTGTATATATGTATGAGTGCTTCTGAACTGTTTCATACTTGTTAACTATGCTATTTGAAGGCTTGGGTTCTGGATGCAACGCCTGGAAAAGTTCGAGCTGGTGGAGATGGAGAAGATCATCCAGCAGAACTTATATCCTTTCTAAGCACACTGCCCAAGGAGGTAGATCCTTATTCTTTTTTATCCCCTTCAATTAATATTTCTGAGAGAAACAAATGTAGTAGGTGTTAATTTGATTCAATGTGTCACTTTTGTTTTAATTCCTCAATTTTAAGATTTGGTTGTTGAGTTTGATCAAAATTCATGTTTTGATGATGATGCATGAAAATCGCAAGTATAACATTGTTGTCAAGTACGTGATTGTCAAAGCAACCAATTGTGTGTACAAAATTATGAAAATGGTACAATTTCTTTGACACATCACTATCAAAATTGTCACGATTCAAAATTTAAGCTCTCTCCGATATGCATACGATTCTCATTCAACTACAATGTTTAGGAGTATAAAGAGGGGGTAAAGAAAAAAATATAGGGAATTATGGGATCAAAGCTGGCCACCATTGTAATTTCTATGTAAATTTACTTTTATTATTTACATTTTAAGCACTTTGGATTGGCATCTCAGTAGCATAATAACTATCTTCCTTTACATTTTAGCTTCTTTTATATGAATAAATTTACAGAATGCTTTTACTTTTGGTGCTATATTGTGACCTAACCTTTTATTTTTCTATGATCATTTCCTCAAGGAAGATATCAACAAAGCAGGAAGTTGTACGAGCTCTTATCCAACAAGGATTTTCCAATGATGTGGCACAGGTATAACTATGGTATACTTTGATATAGTGTTAGAAATATCATGTTTATTGAGAGTAGGTGTCAGAAATTTGGTGTTTAGTTGGATACTGTATGCTTTTTCTGAATCACTGATGATATATAAATATGGCCATTGTTGGTGAAGCTCATGCCCAGTAAAGTATTTTGTCACTGGCCTGTTTGCACCTTGACCCTTCAGGCTTTCACTGTCATTTTATGCTAGAATTGTGTCATAATAATTATAGAATGCATGATTCATGGTAAATTTTCGTGCCTTGAAGGCACTATAAATTCTAAAGTAAAAAGTCTATAAAATTGGCATCAATTGATGGGAGATGTTTATTATACTGCAACAAAATTTAACAGTCTGCACATGGCCTGTACGTGTAAATTGAGTTGGAAAATCAGTCCAAATGTAAAACTAATCAGTAAATTATGAACATATCAGTATCAACTATTCATAGATGAACACTTGGTTTATACTTCTTTTGGAAAGTTCAGTTTGCTTGCCTATCTGATTTGTCACATTTATAATTGTTTCACCAGACGATTGATTAAACAAAATTTCAAGAGCTTTGTTATCTTGATGAATAAGTTGGATGCTACAAAATTAACATAATTCACTTCAAAATAAATAAAGATATAAACAATAGTTTTTTTGGCAATTTTTGTCTCTATTAATTTTTTTTCTTCTGTTATCATGTCTAGTGGGTTGTGACTAACCTGCGACCTTCCAGCTCTTGTGGTTCACAATCGTCTAGCTTCGCATGGGTGTTTGACCTAAGGGGGATTGCAGAAATGTATCAATCCTATGAAGAAACAAATTTGTGGTACATACTGTTATCCATGGTGACAATGTTAGCTGTGATATCTTGATTATCTGCCCTACTTCTTTGGTTGAGATGGGTCCTTCCTGTTTTCAGTATGAATTAGAACGGCAGTGTCAGGCCCTATATAAGTATGATTGTTAATTTTATATTAGGCTGTTTGCTGAAGGCAATCACATTTAATTATGAACTTAATCTTTCCATACGGAAGATTGTGGAACCAATAATGCTTTGTGCTTCTGTTCATAGGAAAATTGTTGAAGATGTACCTCGTGGAGTGCATATGAACTTTTTGAAAGCAGAAAGAAGCTTGCATAGATGGGCTCTTGAAGATCTTCGGCGGATCCATGCGGCTGAAGAGCTTGCAGCTGAGGAAGGAGGTGGAGTTGAAATGCACGTCCTTGAAGATGCTGGCCACTGGGTATGTTATGTCATTCAGTTATTTTTTTATAGAATGATCTCCTCCCGTAACTGTCTTTCACCTTTCGAGATCTATGCTATCGTCTAAAATACTTTCAATATAGCATCCTGGATTATAGGGAATTGTTAGGCTGGTGATTTTATTTACTATTAAATAGATATTAATACTAGGAGATAACATGGAAACTTGCACGATACTGGTAAAAACTGATAAAATGAATTCTCAAAGTGAGGGGTTGACCCTTTTTCGTAATGTAGTGGCAAGACAGACATTTTCAGGGTTTACCCCCAAGGCTTGCGAACATTTCACGCTATCAGCAGTCTTTCATCTAAAGATCAACGTTGTTAAATGGCAGCACCATGGTAGAATAGCATGGTGGATATTTTGCCAACTACCTTAAGACAATTCGTGAAGAGGGGTCTGCTATGACGGTACCATACTGCAACGGTGTGCGACAGAATTTTGCTTTTCTGCCACATGCCATCTGCCATTGATAACGCTGCAAAATTTTAAACGTTTTTCCCTTTTTATGTTTGGTCAATGATTTAATGTATTTGGTTAATGTCATCAAGAAGTCGTTCTTAGCAGCCATACCAGTATTTGGAGGCTAATAAGATTTGTTTTAGAAAAGTAAGTGATTAAGTAGACTAACATAGATTCTCATATCTCTGCATATCTTGTTTCTCCCACGCATCCCTGTCAAAAGCTAAGGGCTGAAGCGTTTACTATACGCATAAATTTATTTTGATGCAAATAGTATTTTCTCTCCTGAAAAGGACAAGGTATATTCTTGGAAAAATTCCCCGAAGTTGATATGAAGTGTTTTCTTGCTAGTCAAAAGCTGAGAGGAATTCGTTTAGAGCATCATGTATTGTTAGCGATGGGAGAAAGGAATTACATCCACACGTTTAGTGATTTAAGTGGTGGTTAGATTCTTCCACTGCTCTCACTCTGTTGTTTTACAGAGATTTGAAATTTCTTTATGTAGTTACATATTAATGATGTAATGAGGATGAATTATACCAATTTGGACTGTTTGTGACTCCATTTAAAAGAGGATTGATTGATTTACTGTCTTTGAACAGGTGCATGCTGATAACCCGGACGGACTCTTCAAGATACTGTCATCATCTTTCCAGGGAGGCAAGACCTGAGTTTGCAAATGTCTACTAGATGGGATTTTCCCTTCGAAGTTTGACGCCATTCCTTCCCATTTTCTTTCTCTAGTTATCCCTTTTGTATATGCTATTTTATTTTTTTCACTGTAATAATTTTTATCGTTATCCTATTCATTAAATCTCCTCCTCCCCAAGTTTTTTGTCATCTGCAAGGAACGTTGATGTCTAATTGTACGTACACAATCGTTGCTTTGTCCGCAGGTAATTCTCCACTACTTAAATATCATCACATTCCTTTATGTGTTTTTATGTCAATCCTTAGCATTTCTGATTCGATGTTTCTCTTCAGTTGCAAATACCAGTTGTAATAAATATGTTGGAAAAAGATGCAGAGTTTACTTATGGAAATAAATACTAATATCAGTTTTAATAAGAAAAATAATTCTTTGACACATGTAATCTTTTTTACATTCATTTGATATTATATTTTTATATTTTATTCTCTTCTTTTTTTAAAAAAAATATAAAAATTTATATTTTTATAACTTATCCTTATATTCTTCTAATAAATATGTTGGAAAACGATGTACACTTATGGAAATAAATACTGGGAAGTCTTAAAAATTAATCAACACAATGTTGCTCTTGCAGGGATTTGCCTTTGCAACTGTCCCTTCTGAACTTAAAAAGGATTACTGCATCCATAATTAAAATTGAATAACAAAAACTAGTTTTCTATCTATGCATTAAAATAATAATAGTTGCATACTTCATAAACAATAAACTATGATCGATGCTTACAGAAAAAAAATTATTGCAATTATTCATAATAATAATAATAATAATAATAATAATAATAATAATAATAATAATAATAATAATAATAATAATAACCTATACTATTATATAAAAAGATTCTTTCTTTTGATATACATAATTTTTCCAATTTTATCCTTTAAGCACGGTTTTAAATAAAAAAAAAATCATTTTATAATTTTATCATTTTATAAACAAAAGGAAGTCACAATTCCATCATCACTAACACATTGAATGTTGGAATCACAAAACAATTAAAAAACAGGGAGTAAACTAAGGATAAATCTCAAATTGCAAGATAACTAGCAGCAAAACCTATAACGCGAAATTAACTCAAGAAAAGGAAACTCAATTGACAAACAAAGAAAAGAACTTCAAAATGGTGTTATCAAGGCGTTTCGCAGATAACGGTGGGGCTGAAGGCTCAAGCAAGGTGCTGATTATGCAGATAACGACGTTATCAGGGCTGAAGGCTTAGGCAAGGTGTTGATTACGCGTAAGGATGGAAGATCTGCATACATGGACAATTTACTGTATGTTCCGACGATGAAAAGCAATTTATTGGGTCTTAGAAGCCCCTGGAGAAGAGATACATTATGACCATGCAATAAAGATACATCGAAGTGTTTGATGAAAGGCAATGGCGGGTGCTCAAAGCCCCTCTTTCCCGGAACCGGACCTTTAAGGTGAATTTGAATGCCACTGTTTTGTAGTTACATAAAAAGGGAGAGAACTCAATGCAAATATCAACCCAAGCACAAACAAGAGCTTTTCTAACGCCCAAATTCCTCATATAAGTCCTCACCTCTGCTAGTTTGCTCCAACAACCAGCAATAGCATACATGTTGGCAATCAACACATAATAACCTGAACGATCAGGTTTCAGCTCTAGCAATTTTCCTGCTGCCCATTCCCCCATCACTGTGTCTCCATGGATTCGACAAGCCCCTATGAGAGTAGCCCACATTGACGATGTTGGCTTGTATGGCATCCCTATGATAACCTCCTTCGCTTTGTCCAAAAGACCAGCCCTCCCAAAGAGATTAGCCTTGCACGCATAGTGCTCGAGGCGTGGAACTATCCCATAAACATCTATCATCCTTTTAAACAACAATTCTCCCTTTGCTACTAGACCAGAATGACTACAAGTTGTGAGAACTACAACCATAGTCATTACATCTGGCTTAATGTCCAACTCACACATATCTTGAAATAGTTTTATAGCTGTTCCTCCATCACCCTTCATACCATATCCAAAAATCATGGAAGTGTATGTAACTTCATCTCTTGTGCTAATTGAATTGAACACTTTCCTGGCTTCTAAAACTTTGCCAGACCTTGCATACATGTCCACCAGGGCATTCCACAATAATAAATAGTCCTTAAACTGTTCACGCTTCATAATGTAGCAGTGAAACTCTCTACCATGTTGCAGGTTCGCTATGCGAGCACACAGGGGAAGAACGCTTGCAATGGTCACATAATTAGGTTCAACACCCTTCCGTAACATCTCTTTGAAAAGAAATGATAGTTCCTCAGTTCGATCCACATGTGCATATCCAGAAAGAATGGCATTCCAAGATATCAAACCTTTCTCTTCCATTCTATGAAACACCATAAATGCATGCCCAAGATCTCTACACCTAGAGTACATTGTAATCAATGCATTTTTCACATTCTCAAACACGTCAAAGTAAATTCGCATTGCATGACCGTGCATCTCCTTTCCCAATTTAAGGGCTCCAATGTGGGAACACGCATTTAACCCAATGACCAATGCAACAACGTCCAGATGAACTGTTCACGCTTCATAATGTAGCAGTGAAACTATCTGCCATGCTGTAGGTTCGCTATGCGAGCACACAGGGGAAGAACGCTTGCAATGGTCACTGTCGCAACTGGAATCGCGAGGGACGACTATCCAAATAGAAAACGATTTTAGAAAAGAGATTTTGGAGTCGCCACCATAGTTTAATCTGGAAAACTACGAAAAAACCATAAAAAGGATAAGGCGGTCTATGAAAAACCAGACCTTGGTTTCGGCAGTACCTTTAATTAAATACGCGAATAAAATGTGGTTTTAAAAAATGTTTAACTTCCCCTAAAAAGAAAAATAAAATAAAACTCTAAAGAAAACAAAATATTTTTTTGTGTTTTTTGTGCCTGACAAGGATTGACCTTGCTCCTACGTATTCTCAGTCAGACTGAGAAATCAGGGTTACGTAGTTCTATTAAACCATTTGGAAAATTTGTTTGGAAAATTGTTTGGAAAATTTGTTTTTGGAAAGGTGAACCTCACAAGGACTGACCTCGCTCCTACTTATCTCTACTCTTGGTAGAGAATCAAGGATCACGTAGTTTTGGCAGAAAGATTGTTTGTTTGAAGATGTTTTTAGTTTTTGAAGATTTTATATTTTTGGGCATTTTTTTTGAGATAAAAAAGGAGAAAGGATTTTAGCACAAGGCCTACGCGAGCAGTCGCACGTGTGCTTTGAATCTTTAAAAACTTTGTGTTATTCTTTTGAAAGAAGAGGAAAAGACTTTTAGCATAAGGCCGACGGAATGGTCGCACATGTGCTTAAACCTTTTAAAGTAAATTTTTGTTGAATTTTTTTTTGAAAGAAGAAGAAAAAGATTTTCAGCACAAGGCCGACGGAATGGTCGCACATGTGTTTAAACTTTTTTTTTTTAAATAAATTTTTGTTGATTTTTTTTTTGAAAGAAGAAGAAAAAAGTTTTCAGCACAAGGCCGACAGAATAATCGCACGTGTGCTTTAACCTTTTAAAACATATTTTTATTATTTTTGTAAAAGAAGGGAGAAAAGACTTTTAGCACAAGGCCTACGCGAACGGTCGCACGTGTGTTTTAACCTTTTAAAACATATTTTATTATTTTTTTGTAAAAGAAGGGAAAAATGCTCTTAGTACAAGGCCTACGCGAACGGTCGCACGTGTGCTTTAAACCTTTAAAAACATATTTTTATTTTTGTTATTTTTAAAATAAAGAATGGTATTAAGTAATAGGACGATGCGAAAAAGTACCCGTACCGTTATTTACTTAATTAGAAAGATTTAAGAGTATTGAGTATTAGGCTGATGTAGATGATCACACGAACACTCATACTATTATTTAAGTTTTTTTTTTATTTTCATTTTTTGTACTTTATAATTTTTACTTTTTATATTTTATTTTGTAATTCAAATGAAAATAATATTTACTTACATGTTTGAAACAAAAAAATAAATAAATAAATAAAACAATTGTATTTACATAATGGTTTTACGTATTAAGTACTTTAAATAAAATGAAATAAAATAAAATAATAATTACATTCGCATTTTCAATAAAAAGTCTAATTTAGAAAATAAGTTAAAACTACATCTAGCAAGACATTAAGTGTTAAAAAAAATTAAAACTATTTTTTTAGTTTTGTGGTTTTACTCGTTTTTTTTTTATCATTTATTTTATAGTTCAAAAGTATAAGAATAACATGTATACATAAAAGGAAACCTAACGAAAAAAAACAAAACTAAAAGAAATAAAAATCAAAACAAAAAAACAAAAATAATAATAAAAAAAATGAAAGTGCGCACATTAAATGATCTAGTAAACAAAAGGGAAAACAGAAAGCTAAGCAAACGGGGTGCATGGTATCCAGAATAGGTGCAAGTGGAAAGAAATTAAATCAAAAATGAAATTCAAAAATAAAAACAAAGAAGAAAAAAAAGATTAGAATGGGCAAGCCCAATTACCCGTTTTGGGTTCATGCTTCTCAACCAAGAGAAAAAGATTCTCTTATTCAACGTGCCTCACTAAAAGAAAGGCACCAGATTCCTCACCAAACACCTCCACCGTCCGGAGATATCGGCATTGACACACCATCATAGCGCCACCCTCTACGATTGTTGGCCACCCTGTCGGAGCAGTCTTTTCCTTCATCTCCCCCCGGTCGGAGCCACCGTCGATATCGCGCCGTTCACGCCGATGACCGTCTCTATTTCGCAGCCGTCACCCTAGAGACTGTTACCTTCTCTCCTTCCCTCTTCAAATGGGGTTCATCTTTTACCTGGTTCACCACCGAGAATCGTGACTCCTCGCCGATGTTGCCGCTCACCGCCGCGACATAGCTACATCACAACGCCGTGATTGGGAATGCCTCCTCCGTGTTGTGTTTTCTGTTTTTGCACGGAAGTGGCCCTTGGGATTTTTGGTGGTTGACGGGTGAAGTCGAACAGGATGTTGAACTGAGTTGCGTTTGCGGACGGGTTAAGATTTGAAAATGGTGATGGAGGTTCTGTGTATGAAATGTGTCTTTTATATGTTTTGGGTGTTGGGATGATTTGGTGTGATGATGATAGGAAACGCTGTAGAGGTTGGGAAGTGAGTGAGTGATTTGTGTTTTTTCAGGAGCTGACCCGGATGAAGGGGAGGAGATGACGAGTTAATGGTGGTGGAGGATTTTGTTTTCGTGGTGAAAGGAGAATGTTTCTTTTTCGTCTTGCTTTAGTTTTTTTGTGTTTGTGATGGAGGAAATGGTGGCTCTGAATTGTTAATGGGGGATGATTGGTGTTGGAGAAAATCAGATATCGGAGCAAGAGTGAGTGACGAAGGTGAACTGATGATGGAGGAAGGGTGTTGGTGTTGAACGGGGAGGTTTGGTGTGGGTGGTTACGGATGATGGTTGATGATCGAGTGAGGGGAGTCAAGGTCTAGTTGAAAATCTAAGCGGTTGATGGTGGTTTGCAAGGGAGACAAAGGTTGGAGTTTTTTTGTTACCGTGGGCAGAGGATTGGAAAAATGAATGGATCAGGATGAAGGTTGGGGGAATGGTGGTTCTTGTGAATATGGCTGTAGAGATGGGTGAATATGAGTCGTGTGTGATGGAGATTAGGAAGTTGATTTGGCCTTCTTTGTTTTGATTTTTGAATGCAGGGAAGATGGTTTAGAAGTATGATAAGGAGGATGGGAATGGAGATGAAGAAGGTGGAATGGTATTGGTAGAAGCTGTGTGTGATGGAGGAAAAATGGGTTTTTTTTGATGTGGATGAAGATGGTTGAGGTGGTTACAGGTTTTGGTTCGGTGTTGATAGCTGCCTCTCTTTACTTAGATAATATGAAAATTTGATATTTTCGTATTATCGAAGTAAACTCTAAGTAAAGAAAGAAACACTAATTTCGTCTGGATCTCAAAAGAGGAAAAGGAAGAATGATAACCTGGATTTGACCATTGTCTAACAGAGGGTCAAAATCGCAGAAGAAAGCTAAAGGTGCCAGGTAAAACTGGGCTTAATGACAATAAACCATAGCTGTGCTTGAGAGAAATGAGGTGTACAAACCTCGCGGAGGTGTAACAATCCTATGGATGCATGAGATGAGGTGTAACAACCTCGTGGAGGGTGTAACAATCTTATGGATGAATGAATGAGGTGTAATAACCTCGTGGAGAGTGTAACAATCCTATGGATTGAATGATGTTTAATAATTTCGTGGAGGGTGTAATAACCGTATAGAGTTAAATATTATTTTAAATTTCTATAAACTAGGGTGAAATATTAGTTTTTTTAAATATTTAGACATGAATTATAAGAGAAATATTTTATTCGTTAAGACCTTGTTGACTTGAGTGGATTGGAGGATATAATTAAAGCAAAAAAAAAGACAATAACATGGAAAGGGGTAGGGTTCCCGACGAATAAGTGAAACGAAAATGAAAAAGAAACAAAAATGGTGAAGGAGAAAAAGTGAAACAGAAATGGGGAAAGAGAATGAGGAAATGGGGAAAGAAAATAGAATAAAAATAAACGAGTAGAAATAAAATTTTTAAATTAATTAAAAATATTTAAATGGGAAAAGTAAAATGGTTTTAAACTGAGGATAAAATTGAAATTAAAATAATTTGGGGGGCGGAGGAAGCATATGTGGAGGTGGAGGAAACAACATCCTGAAAAGATTTGATGATAAATTTTTTGTTGTTGTTTATTTGAATTGATTTGGATGTAAATGAGAATAGATTTAGAAGTAAATTTTTTTAATCTGTCACATAAATTAAATTCTACATTCATGAAAATCTTAAAATAGGAGATTTTGGTCTTGCAACAGTATATGATCCTGAAAAAAAGCAGCCATTGACTAGCCGTGTTGTGACTCTGTGGTATAGGGCACCTGAGCTTTTGCTGGGTGCTACAGAGTATGGAGAAGCAATTGACTTGTGGAGTGTTGGTTGCATTCTAGCCGAATTGCTAGCGGGGAAGCCGATCATGCCTGGAAGAACAGAGGTTGGTTTCATGAACCAATGTTCATAATTAGCTCTTGTACTGAAATGGTGTCGTTTTTCTAAATTCTGTCTACTTCTGTCATTTCATTTAACATTTTCTGACTACGTGGTGTGGTGTGTGCTATTCTTCCAAAGTTTACTCATTTTAAGCCTGTGTTTTAGTTTATATGTTCAAGCCAAATCAGAGTGTAAAAACTGTACAGATGTCACTTTAAAAATAAGGCTCATTGAAGTAGAAGGTTCCCTAACCAAGCAAACAGAAGAGCATAATAAGCATGAAATTTCTATTACTACTAAGCACAGACAAAGTTTCAATTTAACTTTTAGAGTGATTTAATTTATGCAGGTGGAACAGATGCACAAAATTTTTAAACTTTGTGGTTCGCCATCTGAAGACTATTGGCAGAAAACAAAACTTCCTCATGCAACAAGTTTTAAGCCACAACACCCTTACAACCGCCAAATTTCAGAAACATTTGAAAAATTTTCTTCCCCGGCATTGGCTCTTGTTGATAAGCTCCTCACAATAGAACCAGAGGCTCGAGGATCAGCAACTTCCGCACTCGAGAGCGAGGTAATGCTGTGAAGCCTTTTATTCTTTTTTTTTCAAACATACTTCATATGGAAATTAATTCTGTTTTTATGCTGTTATATAATTACTTTTACTGCTTTATTAAATGAAAGCATCTGACAGCTATTAAAAGTTTTGAATTTTACTCAAGAGCCCCAAGTGACTTTTTTCCCCCTTATATTCTTTAAGGCTTTTCAGACTGTAGTTTTTCAAAGTGATGATGCTCTATTTACTACCAGTTTCGGATATCCTACTTATCATATCATATTCATGTTGCATATTTGCTAGTTCTTCACTACAAACCCCTTACCTTGTGATCCCTCAAGTTTACCAAAGTTTTCACCAAGCAAGGAGTTTGATTCGAAGCGTCGACAAAAGGAAGCTACAAGGTATTAAAAGTTTTATTTCTCTACAAAGTAACATAACCATTTAATAACAGTTACCAAACCCTGTGATGGAGATACATGTTATAGTGGAAGCCAAGACTGTGTTAAAACATTTGCATCCCATTAAAGATTACATTGAACGTTGTGTTAGTACCGTTTAATGGTTTGATAAAAAGTGCAATATTCATAGAACTTCACCTTTATTTTCAATCAGGAAAAACCAGGAAGCTGTTAGAGGACGTGCACCAGCATCGGTTTTAAGAGGAGCAGGAGATACCAAGGCACTGGGTTCGCCACAGTATAACGCTCAGGGAAATATATCTATGCTGGTATGTTTATGCTTCTAAACATATATTTCCATGGTGATTGATTATCATTGACAACTTTCCATCGGTTTCAACATTGGCAGAGGAAACCAAACAGTATAATGTGTCGTCAAAAATACCTGTGCCAGGAGAATAGGGAGGCCAAGGAGAACGGTGAAGGCAGAGTAAGTGTACACGGTGGCTTCACGCATGCTGCTACAATGACGCGCGGTAGTGTAGCAGGATCATCCACATTGAGTAAGAGAGTAGAACCATCTTTGAAGAATCAGAGGTCTTATTTGAATCCTGCAACAGCAGATTTATGTACCTCTGCCGTCAAAAAGGAACCAGACTCATCTGCTGTTGAATCCACCATGGTAAACAACAATCTAACTTCTCTTTATTACCACCTCATTCCTGGTTTGCAACCTTGTCAGTAGTCACAGAGGTACATATAATAGGAACATAACATAACAGTTTTTTTATATACCTGTTGTGGTGTGATTTCAGGGTTATATGCCGAAGAAAAATAGGATACACTACTCTGGACCATTGATGCCTCCGGGTGGGAACCTCGATGACATGCTTCGAGAGCATGAGAAATTAATGCAAGATGTTTTCCGTAGCGTCAAAAAGGCCAATCTGTAAAACCATTACCATTCTGCTCAAAAGGGACTGCAATGTAAAATCTTTAAGGAAAAGACTGGGTTGTCTCTATGGCAAGAAGACAAACATGTACCATGCATTCTTAACGATGCATTATTGATGATGCAAAGGTATATTTACACACGCAGGTCCATTGCATCTTCAGAGCAACCAATGATTTAACAATGGAATGGCTTACAAAGAAACGACACACCAAATTAATATATGCGAAAATAAACAAACTTCAACTCTATTAATAAGCTCGTTATACAGTGCCACTTCTTTGCAAAACACGAACTTTATTATAATTTTTCAATTTTCATATAAATACATTCCTGATTCTGGTATAGACAATGTTTGCTGGTCAGCGTTCAGTCAACAAAGTATGTAGCATATGGTAGGTAATGGTACTTTCAGAGTTCCAAGTGTATCGTCAAGGCAATTGCCAGTTTTGTTCAATTCAAGATTGATATAGCATTTTGTTGCAAGTAAAGGTGTTGAAATGTGTTAAAATAGGTAAGTCAACATAGGTTTAAGCTTAGTTTCGACTGGAAAAATTTTAATATTTTTAAAATATGAGTCAAATGGAATCTAGCTTATTAAATCTGTAAGTTAAAGAGACTCCTAATTTACCAACAATAGTTATTTTCATTTTTTTCATAGCCTTTTTATTATAATTAGTTATCACTTTAATTATGTAAATTGTCAATTTAATTTATCTAAGGACTAGAATATTGCTCAACAATGTTTTAATAATTTAGATGTTTATTTTAGTTGTTTATCCAATTATATAGATTTAAAATTTTAATTTTTAATTATCATTTTTATAATAATGCTTAATGAAATCCATGAATATTTTGATTGTCGTATTATAAAATCTATTTTGTATTCTGATAAATATAAATATACAAAATAATTTAAGATGGCAGTTAAAGTTGAGAGTTAATTCGTAAAATTGTAACATTTTATGATTTTATATATTATTTGCCATTCAAATCACACCCATGATTGTGACACAGTACAGGGCGTTTTTTCTGTACTTTTAATTTTTTTTCCTACATCTTTAATTTCTAAAAAAAAACCCTCAGTAAATGAGATTGATAAGAAGTCTTCAACATATGTCAAAATTAGTTAAAGATCTTTGATAAATTTTGAAATTATTAAAAAAATTTCTAAGGTTTCAACCAACTTCGAAATTCAATAATAGTCTGAATAAATTTTAAATTTTTTTTCATATCTTTAATAAATTTTAAAAAATGTTAAAGTTTTCAAAAAAATCCTTTAATAAATTTTAAAATCTGTTAAAACAAATTTCGAAATTTTTTAAAAAAATTTCGAAATTTTTAATAAATTTTAAAATCCGTTAAAAATTTGAATGAATTTAAAATATATTAAAAAAAATTAAAAGTTTTTTTAAGAAATTTCGAAATTTATTAAAGTACTAAAAGTGAGGGTATAAAGGTTTTTTTTAATTGTAAAGAGAAATTTTTTTAAAAAGTTACTTTAAGTTAATTTTTTTTTATAAAAATAATTTTATGATTTTAAAAAAAATTGGAAGTGCAAAAAGAAATGGTTAAATATGAGAGAAGCTTTTTTTTATTATTATTATTATTCGCTTCATCACTATTCACTTTTTTGGATGAATGAATTCAATTCAATAAAACCTAAATCCATTAAAAATTAATGGAATTAAAAATTCTCATATATATATATATATATATATATATATATATATATATTTGCACCACATCCAATCAAAAATTAGTGTGCAATTAAAGTTATTTTCTTCCAACCGTAACACTTATTCACTTTCGTGGTGAATGAGCATTCTAATTAAAATTAAAAGTTAACTAGTAAATCCTAATATTTATGATTTTATATAATATTTTTGATTCATACCCTACGTGACCTAATAAAATCGTTTAGCATCTTCAAACAAAGTAAAAAAGTCGTATGAGTTGCCACTTTTATTTCTATATTATCCATTGTACCAACTATTCACCTTTTCGGGTGAATAAATTAAGTTTAAATAAAATTTAAACTCAATTAAAAATTAAAATAATTTAAAATTTGGTTTAATTATTTTCTTTGTCTTTAGTTTCATTACATAGTGTCAAGTTAGTCTTATTTTTTAAAAAAGTTTCAATTTCATTCACATCTGATAAAATTTGCTTCAATTAAATCTCTTTCGTTAAAAACATTAAGTGTTTCATAATGTGGTTGGAAACAATGGTAACATGGTATTGTTTAGTAATATTGCTTGTGACATGTAAGTGAGTTAAAGGGTGACATGAAAATAGGATTTACAAATTGGGAAAATTATGTTAATACAATTAGGGGTTTTATGAAGGAAAGCAAATTAGGTCAGTTTTGATAGAGGGTTGCTGAGTTCGTCATCGAAGAGATCTTGTCATCTACATTTTGAACAGAGAATAATCACAATTAGGGGTTTCGAAAACAGAAGCACATTTTGGGATTTGGAAGCGCATTTGCATTGTTTGTGGAGTATTTTGAACAACGAAGTGGGTTCCATTCGAAGGTGTGTGTATGGTTGCTTTCGTTCTATGTATGGTTACTTTCGTTGTGATCCCCCATAAAGTTAGATTTGTGTTTGGTTGTTGTCCCCCATTATGTCTGTTGTTACTTTGTTTGTGGTGTCCCATTTTCGTTGTGTGGTCCCCCATTGTGCTCTATTAAATTATTTGTTTATGGTCTATTTATGGTCCCTTAGAAAGTTGTTTTAGTTGTTTATGGTTTGTTTGTGGTGTGTTTATGATCACCCATAGTACTTTTTTCTTTTCATTTTGTTAATAATTTACAATTAATTTGATATTTGATGTCGAATGAGTTTAATACAAACTAGGGAGTATATGTTGTTTATAGTGTAGATAGCATTTCAGGTAAGCATAGATTAACATAGAAAATGGTTAGACTAAATTTTAGTAGTTTGTGTACTTTATAATCATAGTCAAAACTATAGTGCGAAATATTGGTGTGGTTTATAATCATAGCCAGAAAGTTAAAGATAGGCAATTACTAAACTTCTATTATCTAGCTTGGCAGTCCTACCCTGATGTTGCTAAAGTGAATCATTTAGTTTGAGTGACTGGGGTTTTTTATTTTATAGTTGTGTACCTTGTTATAATGTAAATATAATGTTATTTGGGTAAACTAAATGTAGTCTGAAATGGCTAACTCTGATATCGAAGTGATCTTTCACCATGAGGGTAAATTTGTCATTAATGGGTCACTCAAATACGAGTTTGGTTAAACCAACACTTTAAAAATTGACCCAGACATATGGAGCTACTTTGAAATTTTGTCCATTCTGAAGGAGATGGGTTATAGGAATGTTAAAGAGTTGTGGTATTCAACGGGTGGTGGTTGTGTTAAAAGGAAGGTTGGAACTACTATATGATGACAAATGTGCATGTCATCTGGTCAACATTGCCCTATTGAATGGTCAAGCTCACCTATATGTTGTACACATGGTGTCAGAGCCTCAATATATTCATATGTTGAAATATTTTGTTGGACCCGAAGTTGAGAAACATAGTGGTGAACCCGAAATTGAGAGACATGGTGGTGAACCCTAAGTTGAGATAAAGATTAGTGAACCCGAAATTGAGAGAGACCGAGATGAACCCGAAATTGAGAGAGACCGAGAGGAAAAGGATGATGGTGTTGTTCTGGGGGAGGGTGACAATGATGTTGATGTGGAGGCAGAGAGTGAGGAAGAGGATGATGGTTTTGTTTTGGGGAAGGGTCACAATGATGTTGGTATGAAGGCTTAGGGTGAGGAAGAGGATGATGATGCTTTTTTGGGGGAGGGTCACAATGATGTTGGTATGAAGGAAAAAGGTGAGAGAGAGGATGATGGTGTTGTTTTTGGGGGAGGGTGACAATGATGTTGGTGTGGAGGTAGAGGGTGAGGGACATGATAAGTATGATGTTAGAAGTTGGAATGGGTCCGAAGAGGATGTCTTGAGTGAAGATGATCTTGTTAGTGTCCATGGAGATGAAATGGAAGATGATTTATGCGAAGGTAGTGACTAAGTTGAAGTGGGTGGACCAAGTGGGTCTTCTACTCTATTCCAGCATATATAGGACAGTGGAGAATAAGGAAATCTGTATTTGGTTTTTAGAATGGTTGATTGATGATCTTATTGGTGTTGCAATTTGTTCAAGATGTATATTTATTTTAGATCAACAAAAAGTAAGTTATATATTTCTTTGTTGTTTTCTAGTATCACACCTTAGCCTTCCATGTTCATGTGTTTTAAATTAATTGTCATACTTTCATTCATTACTTTGATAGGGATTTTTTCCAGCAATACAAGAACTTCTACCTAGTGTGGACCAAAGGTTTTGTGTGCGCCACATATATGCAAACTTTAGGAAGAAATTTCCTGGGAAAAATCTGAAACGTCTATTATGGAAGACAACAACATCAACACACCCTCAAGCATGGGAGGCAGTCATGAGATAAATTAAAGATGTCAATCTAGAAGCCTTTAAACACTTGATAGCTATTCCACCAAGGTATGTATTCAAAACTTAAAGTCATGTCAATTATTTACAAGTGTTTGCTTCTGTTTTAAATGTTTCACTTTTTCTTTAACTAAATTTTGGTCAAGGTCAAGGTTTACAGTAACAGTTGCTAGAGCTGTCAAAATGGGTCACAACCCGCGGGTCAGCTCGACTCATCACGGGTTCGGGCTGAGTTGGGTTTGAAAAAATTGTATTTTTTTTATACGGGTTAGATTTCAACCCGGCTCATTTAAACCCGGCTCATCCGGGTTGAATCCGTGGTGGACCGGCCCACCAACACACCTACCCAATTTTAATTTTAATTTTACAAAAAAATATTTATTATTTTTTTTGCTTGAAAAAATTATTTAAGTTCCCTATTTTCAAAATCAATTAAACACCCATGTTGGGAGTGAAATTTGTTTAGATTTGAATTATAGAAAATTTGTAATTTTTTTTTATTATAAAAAAATTGTAATTAAGTGAGCTAGTGAGCCAACCCGTTTACCCATCAACCCGTGGTGGGTCGGGCTGGGTTCGAATTTTTTTGACTCGCTAATAAATGAGTTGGGTTGGGTTGGCTCACTAAGTGATCAACCCGTGATGGACCGGGTTGGGTTGGGCCGGGTGGCCCGTTTTGACAACACTAACAACTGCTTGTGAACCCTAGTCAATAATATGCCTGAAGCTTTTAATAATGTCATATTAAATTTAAGGGATAAGCCCATCATAACAATCATGGAAGGCATTCGTATGTACCTCATTCGTATGTACCATCATAAGAAGTCAAGGTTCCCTTTGCTCGAAAATTCAAAAAATATTTGAAAAGGAATTACACAACACTAAATATTGGATACCTAGGTATGATTTTAGAATATGGAGTTGTTTATGATTTCATTTCTTTACTTTAATTACTCACTTGAATTGGTTATCATTTTGTAGTTGGTCAGGACTCAAAATATTTGAGGGGAGACACACGTCCACCATTGGTGACAAGTTTGTGGTTGACATATGTAAAGTGGAATGTAGTTACAAAAAATGGACTATAATAGGAATCCCATGCTCTTAAGCACTGACTGCCATGACATTTTTAAAATCAATGGAGAATATTACATCCCACGTTGGTTTACAAGGTTAACCTATGAAGAAACATACATTTCAATGATATATCCTGTCAACGGTCCTCATCTATGGGAAATGACTTCAAATCCTAATGTTTTGCCTCCACCTAAAAGGGTTTTGCCTGGTAGACCAAAAAAGAAAAGAAGACTAGAGCCTTGAGAGTTAAAGAAGGATGACACACAACTAAGACAAGGTGGAACTCGTAAGAGATGAGGGATATGTTGACAACTTGGACATAAAAGAAAAACTTGCCCATAAGCTGCTCCCAACTCAATCTCAATCAAGTCAAATTACTCAATGTCAACTTCAAGAACCCCAACAAAGTCAGCCAACTACAACACCAGTTTAGAAGTCATAAAATGTTATTAATGCGTGCCTATTTTGTAAGCCATATAAAATGGAACTTGAATATGTATTCTAAACTTTATTTTGGACACGACCTTTGGATAGGAACTTCAATATGTATTTTATGATGAAGAACAATGTTGTCTTTTCAATGAATATTGAGATGAATATCATGTTCATTTGAAGCACAATTTCTGATTTTATTCTCATTTTGAATGTCATTTAAAGCACAATATGACTTCATGAATATCACTTATATTTGAATGTGCATTTGAAGCACAATTTTTATTCTCATTTTATTCTTAATTTGAATGTGATTTAAAGCATAATATCTATTTAACAATAGCACCAGAATTGTATATTGAAAGTAGAAATTCAAATTTGTCATTCATTTAATAACATCACATTACAATATAGCCAACTTGGTCATGACAACAAGTCTCTAATACAACATATCATGGAATTTTAAACAAAATACAAACAAGAATGATGTTAATCAACCCCATAAAGCATAACATCCATATTAACATCTTCTCCCATTTCTAACAAACTATAACAAATTTCTCTAGAATATTAATCTTTCTCCTTTTCCTAGCAGTAGTATTATCCCTTTCATCCACACTATCTTCATTGTGCCATTTAAAAAATCCTTGAAATTCTTCATTTCGACTCTAGTGTTCAAAATATCCAACCATAAACATTTCATTAATCACCAAAAAAATGAAACTACAACCACTAAACAAACCTTGTAATTAGGACAGCCCGAAAATTGCTTCCCCTCGTTCTTAACAATTTTTTCCACTCTCAAGACAGCAACCTCCCCACAGTGGCATATTTGTGTTCCAACCAATCCTATGGATGAACCACCACGAGAGCTCCTCCATGAGCAAGACGAACAATACTGATTCAATGACATTACCACTTCCTAAGCCAACGCAAAAGCGACCCAACTAGACTTCGTGAAGCAACCCCAAACCATAGAGCACCCAACACTTCTTCAACGAACTCCCACGAAAGAAGAAGAACATTTCCTCAATCAACTCCCAAAGAGGGAAGAAGACTTCGTCAACCAAGACCCACCACGCTACTGCCAACATACAAGAGTAAACTCCAAACCCTAAAGAAGAAGAAGACAAAGAAGAAGAAGAAGATCCAGCACGCTACTGCCACTTATAAGCTCGTTGGGGTACTTCACTTCGGGCATCCACGTATACCTCCCCCTTTGCCACGTTACCAAACTCTTTTGCCATGTTATCATGTCTTCTGTCACATCATGAAACACTTAACTCCGTTTGTTTGTATTTAACGGAAGGGACTTAATTGAGGTAAATGTTGGCTCTAATTTTACTCCAACGAATAATTTTACTCTTCAATCCATTGTGGGTGATTTTCATTAAACCTTAGCAACCTTTAAATAGGTGCAAATCGGACCTTGGACCAAGTACAAATAATAAAAACTGACAATAAAATATCAATTTACTTAAAAATAAAATCTGTTTATTCTATCATAAAATAATATTCTACCTAGATAAACAGAAAATCATAACTACCTATCCCTATTTTATCTCTATCAAATCAAACCAAATATTATACTCAAAACTAATAAAATAATAAATCTCTAAAATTTAAGTTTATCTCAACAATAAATTTTATTAAGTGTGGACGAAATTGAAACTTTTTTAAGACGCAAAACCAATTTAACACAATGCACCAAAACTAGAAACAACCAAAACAATTAAACCTTACAAATTTACTCTTATGTGATTCTCAACTAAAATACTATCCGATTTAAAATTAATTAAAGTTCACCTTTTCCTTTGCCATTGCAACACTTATTCATTTTCTTGTTAAATAGAGTTTCAATTAAAGCAAAAAACAAAAGAAATTAAAAATTGAAAGTGTTTTCTGCTGCAACCTTCATCTTCTAGGTTGAATATATTTTAATTAAAATAAAACTTAATTAGATCTATCGTACTTTTCTATGAAATAAAATCTACTATCCTTAATACAATTTCACCATTTATGATTTTGAGTTCTCTTAATCTTAATCATAATTTGAATTTTACTTTCTTGTAAAATATCATGAGATAACTCATTTAATCTTGAATTACAAAATGTTTAACTTACCAAAATAGAATAAATTAAGTTAAATTCACTCGTTTATATTTCAATCCATAGTGAGTAAAGAAAGTAATATGAGTTGGGCTGATTTTTTGTGTGTAAACCTTGCTCTGCATTTATGTTTTCGGCAGTGCCAATGGACTTCCACTTGGACTCAATGGCCTGGCTACTTGAATAAACTTCCGGATCCGGCTAAGCCAATGCTGGAAATAACTTTTTCAGAATTTAAAATTATTCTTTTAATTTAATTTATCCACCTCAATATTTTAGAAAATTTAATTTAACAGTACATAAAAGTTGAGGGACCCATAAGATTCTTTTGAAAAATTAATAAAACTGGCTCAAGGTGAGGAGGGTTGAATAAAATGCAGACACAGCAGACTTACTCATATTTTAATCCACAGATCATGTATTCCTCAAAATTATGGCTATTGTTGTTAGTGTGATTGGGAAGAAAATATTAAACGATTTTAATCATTACGTAATTATTCTAGTAGTCAATCTCTAAGTTACGGATAATTATATTTTTCAGATTAGTAATACAAGGATTTGCCATGTTGGGGGAAGGGTTGTAAATAGATTATAAGATTGCTGTTTTAAGGTATGAATTCCTATGTGATAAGCTAGAATGATTTGGTTGAAAGGTTGAGAAAGTATATTACCATTGATGAATCTTAAAAGCTGTATTGGCTAGAGAAGGTTTGTTTTTGAAAGCAACAGTTCACTTATTTCTTTTACTTTTCTCCTTCAGAAAACAGTCCGATATTTCTTTTACTTTAATACAGCTCTAAAGTGGTCAGAAAGAATATCTTACTCCTTCCCTCTCTTCTTCAATTCACTTCCCTAAATTTCTTTCCTCTTTCACAGTTATTACTTCATTAAGAGTGAAACCACATTAATTTATACAATAGAAAAAGAAAAAAAACTGAGAGATAAGAGTATGGTTAAAGACTGGATTTAGAAGCTTAAAAACATGCTCTTATAAAACACTGAATTCATAAAAAACAGATAACATCAATTGTACATAAGCTCAATCCACACACGAATTCACAGTACAATCAATCTAAAACTTTAATGTAATCTGTTTTCGTAGGTAATTTTTTATATAATGCTTACTTTTTTCATATATGCTCATAAAACTTTTTTGAATTGTTTGTGACATGTTTTTAAGTTAAAGGATAATAAGGTGTTAATATTTTATTAGGTTTTGGAAGAAAATAAGGAGAATTGAATATTGGTTGAGTTGTAGAGATGGGATAATTTGATGGAATAACTTTTGGTACAATTGTACATTTCTGTACTTTTTTTGATTGAGTTGGGTATAGAAGTGTTTTGAATCTAGGCAATACATACAGATGGAAGAAAAGCATAAAGGAAATCCATTGAGCACTAAAAACCAAGACTAGCATTTTGATTGCATGGAATGAAGAGCTTGGAATTCCAAAGACTCTTGGCTTAAAGAAAGTGCTTCAACATCAAAGCCTGTTATTGGTTGGTTCTCTTTTCATGGAGTGACTGTCATTCCCTACCTTCTTCCAAAATTCTCTACTTTTAATGCCTTTCTTGTGTCTGTTGCATTACATTCTAAACATACTTTTACATAATTTTCTTAATAAAGATTTTTATATGAAAAGAATTAACAAAACAAATGAAAGAAATCTCTTTATTAAATTATCTTATGCCCAAAAGAAATTTTATATATATATATATATATATATATATATATATATATATGAGTAATCTAATTTTATTTTATTTTCTTATACTGACATCTATCTTCAGTCTTGCCATGTAACCATTAATTTGGACCACCTCTTACTTAAGAAAAGTTGATGCTATGAATGCTAATTGCTCTTTGTTCTGGTTTTCTTCTTAAAGAATCTTTTAATGAAGTTCATTTCGTAAAGTTAATTCTGATTAGGATTAAGTTTGAAGGGAAAAAAAAAATTATGCTTGAGTGTTTTTTATTTTTATTCTGAGTGTGTTAGTAGTAAAAATCATATAGCATATTTGGTTAGCTACTTTGAATAATTTTAACTTAAAAGTAAACTCTTTGACATGAGATTAAATATGTGAAATGTATATCTATGTTAATTGATATTTTAACATGAATTTATATAAGTCAAGTTGATTATGGATGTAATAGTTTTAAGATATGAGACAATTATAAGATCCATTGATAATTGCACTTAAGAGAAAACTTGTTCAAATTCTAAAATCTCATGCAGTATTATAGGACTTACTAGAACCGAGTTAAACTACTCTTTTGTGATTGCACCATTGAAGATGCAGATGCTCTTGCCAGTGTATGAAAAACGGTTTCTTTGGGTGGAGGTTTATTTTGGATCAAACATGTCACTTATTAATAATATATTAGAAATTTCATATCTAGAGAATTTCTAAAATATATATAAATGAGTTCATTACTCACTTTACTGGTTTTTTAAAATTGATTTAAACTTAAAATATATTTCTTTAAAAGGGTATAATTTGGTAGGTTTGTTTTTTTTCCATGTAACATCTCAGGAAAAAAGAATGAATGCGGCTAATTGAATAAGCAAGATGCATAGAATGATTCCTCTTATAGGCATAGATGTCTTGAGGATATGTTAGAAGAACATGTCAGCAAGGGCAGATGACGTGGCAGGCTAATAAAGTGTTTGAAGAGGGAGCTTCTTGGGTCTTTGTTTGGTGAAAAAGAGGAAAACAAATGATGGGGATCTAGGGAAACTGAATGGAAAGATACTTATCTTCCCAAGGATATTGTTCCAATTAACTTTTATTCAAACCTGTCAGTGTCAATCATCTAAATCAGCCTTATATATTGCTTATATACAATTTCCTTATGATTGGGGTGAATCTTAAACTTCCCTACATGTTCTAGGCTTCTCATGCTTTTGCTTTTAAACTTCCAAATCCCATAGAAGATAAACTGCAGAATTATCCTTGTTGTGCTGCTATGAGATACCAGTAAGAAATAGGAGAGATAAACACTCAGTTTCAGACCCACCACCTTTTCTTCTTTGCTTCAAACTCAGAAGGCATTTCTTCCTCCAAATTTTCCACAGCAAAAGAGATGAGTTTCTTGTCTTTAAGAGGGTTCTTTGTTTTAGTCTGTGTTGGGATTTTAGCTTCTCAACCAGGCATGGTTTCTGGCCTCAGAAGCAAAGATCTTGCTCTGAGATGGGATCAGAGGCAATCACCACTTGCTCAAATAGCTCGTGTCCTAAAGGCTGTTGCAATGGAGGACTTACAATCACAATTGGATTTGGCACCTGCACCTTCATTGACATTTGATCCTAATCAATCAGACAAAAGGACAGTTCGAAAAGGGTCTGATCCAATTCACAATCGATGTTAACAACTCAACATGCTGTGGTTTTGTCCCTTTTTACTTTTCTGAGAATGACAAGTGAGTTCTCCAATGCCAAGATTGTTCTTTGCTTCGGTTAACAGTTTCTTAATGAGGTTGGTCGGCTTTCGATGCTCTTTTTCTTCCCCATTGGTTTTTTAGTTTTGTTGAGTCTATCTGTCAGGTGGAGAATTGCTGATGAAAACATTTTGTAAAGAAATCAGGCATTGAAGAATAGCTAGATAGTTTCATGATATTGTTAGCTATCAAATACAGAATATAGTGGATTTCTCCCTCCCTCTCTCTCTCTCTCACACGATTTCTCTGTCTATCTACTACTACACTAATGTAGGTTCTATAAAGTATGGAAAATTTGTGAATGCAATTAACTTTTTTAGTATGCCATCATTATAAAAACATTTACTCAACTAACAAAAAATCACCTTATAAATGGCTCATACAATAATGATTCCAAAAATTAACAATTCTCAGTCGTGGCATTTTATATTAGATGATAAGATAAGATACACATACTTTTATATTCCAATTAAATTCATTTTAAGTACTCTTTCTAATATTCATATGCTAAGATGACAAATAATGAGGTATGCTTGGACATTAAAATAAAAATAAAAATAAAAAATCGTTTTTTTCCTTCAACAAGATGAGTAATTCAGCAAAAAGAAAGAAAAATAGTGAAAAAGAAACCAATGAGGAGAATGAGAGCTTGTCTCTTCCACTGGCATGTTGAACTTGAATGAGACCAAGGTCAGCAGATTCTAACGACACAGAATCTGGGAATTTCAGTTTGTCTTAACACGAAGCTGAGATCTCTGGTATCTGTTCTTTCTGTGCAAATTGAACCTTATTGAAGATATCTTTGTTGCAATTTGCTGCCAAATCATATTCACTGCATCCCCAGGTTGTGATGGATACTGATACTCAAAGTGGGGTGTAATTTCCTTCAATCTTTCCCACATCTTGTTCCATTCTTCCCGTTTGATAGAACGAAGGAGATTCAGCAGGTAGCCTTTCTTCACAGCATCAGAGGCACGCACAAATACAGAAAAATCTGAGTAGTCCAAAACATCTTCAAAGGGTAGCTCAATTTCATCACTGATGATCACAGGCACACAGTGGCTTACTATTGCGTCAAAGAGTCTATTCGAGGATGGGGTATCACCAGCAATGTTGAGGCAGAATTTTGATAAGGCCATGCCCTGGCTTGCCTGATTGATCCCATTTCCTCCTATGCTCCCAAAACTGAAATGCACATCTTTCTCATCTTTCAGGAGGTAGTACAGTTCCTGGCGAATGGCTCCTCCCTACAGTTTCAATATCATAAATTAACGTATTAAAATGAAGAAAGACCATCTTCCACATCGAGAATTAGTAAGTACAAAAAAATTGATGAGGGAAGTAGTATTGATGGAAAGCGGTAATTACTTCATTGTAACGATTCTCAAAATGCAGTCTTAGCAGGATATGTTTAAGTTTCACTGTTTCAATGAATTGATCTTAAATTATGTGCCCAATATTTGTTCATAGATGTTGAAAGGAAAAACATTCAATAAATTTTAGAAATTAACAATCGTGAGTCTTTTCCTATATTTGGAAGCATGAAAATGTAATATATGTACCACCTCTGAAATGAAGGCTTGTATACAAGCTACAGCCACCTGTGCTGATTAAACTTGTAGAAGATATATATTCAACTAATGCGTTATAGTTGATGGGTTTTTTTCTTTTTCCTCCGAGGGAGTTCATTAGGGAGAGATTATATATTCGTGACTTCAGTCCAACCAATAGAATAGATTGACAGCACTTTTAATCCAAAACCTGGGTTAATGAGTCTTTTTCCTTATATGGTATTTAACTTTGTCATTTCTACCCCTATCTTCTTTTGTAGGTGGTGGTTGCTGTATTGTTGTTGTTAACACAACGGTTTAAACCGGTCATCAAGACCAATCATCGACTGATATCACTCATGATATAGAGTAAATGAATAAAAAAAAAAAGTTTCAACATACAACATATCTCTTATATCTCTCATATCTCATATTTTCCAAAACCCCTAAAAATTCCCAGCAATAGTCAGCTCAGTGACACTGATATTTATATGTTGATTTACCTCCTTAAATTTAATAACAACAGATTTATATTGATATCTTGAGGTGCCAAAAAAACATGGAATTGAAGTTTTTCCTTAATTAATAATTTAATACGAACGATGAGAAGGACATGGAGATTGTTGCTAAAGGTGAAGGTAGAATATTTGTCAGGTCTCAGTTCTCTATGCTCATATCACTTCTGTTAAAAAGGTGGCAGCGTATACTCTAAGTACCTGGGATCAAATCTTACCATCAAAAAGCCCTAGAGGTGTAGTGTGTTCTGTAGCTGAGAGGGGTGACTTAAATACAGTATACATTCACTAAAGTCCACACTTATTTAAGTTTGCATTCCATCTAAATCCTTATTTCGAAAGGGAAAATTCTTGGATCAAGTTTCAAATAACACATCAACTCTATAATGTCGAGCAATACTTCACATGGATTGTGGTTTGGATTGCTCCAACAAAACAATAATCTCCATGAGCTAATGATCATTCATCTTTCGCAATGAGGTAAATTGTTTCTTCAATAAAGATAGGATTTATTATATGACTCCTCATATTTCATAACTATATGACCCTTAATATTCTATAATTACATGATTCTAAATACTCCACAATTATATGACCCCTAATACTCCATAAGTCTCCATCCCGGTTAAGTCTGCATCAAACTTCCCAGATAAAAATGCAGACTTAAGTGAGTGCATACTGAACATGGTGAAATCGGTAAAGGTTACCTATTATCTAATCCATAAACCAAGAAGTGGTTCTTAATTCTTATATTCACCAAATTAACAAGTTAAGAAGCTAATGCATTTTGACATTTTGCCAATACACAATAAAATGGAACACAGGCCTCTTGCAAACCTTAAATGAGTATAATCAATAGCCAATTTATTTCATAGATGAAATTACCAAAAAAAAAAAAGAAACAAAACTGGGAATTGAATTGTAAAACTAGTCAATGTGAGATGTTTTTTCACAATAAGGCACTTATGCATTAAACAGATAACATGAGTGCAGCAGAAACTCACGTCTTTCCTGTATATTGCTCCCTGGAAATACACCAGTGTGGTACGTTCTTCATAAGAAGCTGATTTAGCTCTTGGTATGGTGCCTACTAGGTGCCTGTAGGGGGCTATTACATCTTTCTTGATATTTGCTAATTGAGGAGGATACCTTCCGAAATCTGCAAGCACAAGCATAGCAGAACCCAATTTTCTTCTTGCATCCACCAAGCTGTTAGGATGGTGGGCTATAATCAGATGATCCTTCCCTCCTGAACGTTTCCATTCTTTCTGGTCCATCAAGAACTGCACCAATTTGTGTTGCAACATTTTGTTAACACTAACTTTTTCCTCTCCATGAAGCTTGGAATGCCTGTTGTAACTCAGAGATGAGAAAAATGGCACAAAAATTACATCTGCTTGACTTGAATCCTGCACTCTGATTGCAGAGCAAGAATGACCAACTCTAGCTGTGTTTGATGACAGAAGATCAAGGGTGAGCCAGTACTCCATGCTGTGCTGCAAGTTCAGACCACCTGGATAGCGTGGGATACCTTCAGGGTTATTCACCTCAGGCCATGTTTGATTCAAACTTCCCTTCCAACCCAATAACCCAAAGTGAAATTCTGGGGGTAAGTCATACATGAATACTCTCAATAAAGGCCGAACTGGGTGAGATGCCACATTCATCTTCTGTCCTGCAGAACTTGTTTTCTTGCTTGAATCAGAAGCTTGACAGTTGGATTCTCTGGACTTTTGTGATTGAAAATTTAAATCCCCAGAAGGGTAAGGAGGGAGTACGTTCTGCTCTCTCTTCAATTTAGGCATGAAGTACAGTGACGCATTATTGACAAGAATAAGTTCTAACACTGATCTAGGTATCAAAGAATGACTGCTAAACTGGAGTAGGAAAAGGGATGACAGGACCAAAAGGAGCATAGAAATGATCATCACGTAAAATATAAACCTTGAGTGAAACATGATCTTCTCTGACATTGTTGAGGATCAAACAAGGTCCAATCAAGCAACCTTGCAGCGAATACAGGAAAAAAAGACTGAGCAGCTCAAAGGGTAAGCTATTTCCACAAACACACAGAGCAAAAACCTTGATGGGGGTTATGGTTTTAGCAAGAAGCCCTTCTCAATTAGAACCCAAAGCTCAAATCTCTCAAACACAAATGACCATACCCACCCACTAATGGCTTCTCAACCTTCTGCAGCGTTGAAGAAGATCTCCAACAGTTCTCCTCACATGTAATGACTTACACATACAAAGCAATGTCAAACCCTCCACTTCTTACAGAACACACTGATGCGACACAGTACAATCCATCAACCAAAAATGCCAGTGAAATCCAACCTTTGATGAGCCCAACCAAAACTAGCAACAAACAAATCTCCCTAAACAAAAGTTCTCAGCTTCAGCATTCCATTAAACACCCTAAGGAGATGCAATCATTAGAAACCCAAGAAAATGCACTGAACGAGCACAGCAAGAAAATTAAAGAGGAATTGGCATCTGGGCAGACAAATTTATTTTATTTTATTTTTGGGTCGTGAAAGAATGGGTACCTGACGATAAATGTTGATGCAGCACTCACTTCATCACTGTGCTAAGTCTTCACATTCAGACAGAGGAGAAAAGGAATAAACTTTCTCAGCAAAGGTTTATGTTTTGTTAGCGGTGCACGCATAACGTGTGCGAATTACGAGATTCATCACACTAATTTATTTTTCCATCAAAGTCTCAACCTTTCTTGCGGAATTCAAATACCCATTTAATGTATGTACATATGACACTTTCCAGTTCTTAATTATTTTATTCTCTTTCTGGCTGTTCACGTTGATAATTAAGGAAAACTCTGTCTGTTTCTTACCAATCTATAACATTTGAATTAATATACAATTTAATAAACATAGTTTAAACGGTCATTTATGAGTAGAGATAAGCATAAACATCTTTTACATTCTGCATTATTTATAGTGATTAGGTTTTATGCCACCCATTAGGAAATTAATCAATTTGAAATGTGAAGGAGTACGGTGTTGCATTGCAGTCAAGTAATTTTTCTTTGGCGAATGGTCAAAATCTTGCTTTGCTGAAGGATAGTGGAAAATAATCTTACGAGTGATGGTATGCAACAACTTGTAGAGTGAAAGTGACTTTTTCCTTTTTTTACTTTTTTTTTTCACGGTTTTGTTAATGTCGTATTTCACTTGGAAATTACTAGGTTTTATTAGGAATATGATTTGAGTTTTCCACCAAGAAAATAGAAATAGAAACTAACAAGAAAAAGACTTTGAATAGATGATTTAAGTAATAAGTTTAGGCTTTTATGACATTTGGTTGATGTAGTAAAAGAAGACACCTGTAAAGTAAGCGAATAAGAAGGGAAAGAACCTTATTCTTTAAACTTTGTACACCAACTTGTTTATATTGTTAGAACGAATGATAAAGTATAGTGTTGCTTTATGGGTAACATCATTTTGATATTTTGTCAATGTTTTAGTAGGTCAGAAAATGAAAAATATATATTATGAAGTTTTAGATGATTAACTGATTAAATTCTGATATTTAAGTATGCATAACAAAAGAAAGCATATTATTAGGGAAGTGTTTTTGGTTGAAACACAGGATGATAAGGTGTCACTTGTCTGCCGACACAAAATGTTAAGAAACTTTTCTTTGTTGAAATTTCTTATCTAATTTTTTTCTGGGCCTGAACAATTGAAATGACAACATAATCACAGTGTCTAATTTACTTATTGTGCAGAAGAAGGTCATAATTACGAATGATAATAACGATGTGTTATTCACTCTTTTTTTAAGGTTTCTTATAATATGCTCACTCTCTTTTTCCTTCCAAAAAGATTCACTCTTTTTTTTCATCGTTTTTTTGGGTCAGGCACACTTCGGTTTGTTCCTAGGAAAAACATTGGGCCTGGAAAGTGATATGATGTTTCTTGCTGCACTCCCATAATTCTTAACTGCATCCCCATAATTTTTAAAATGATCATTTTACCTTTTGAAAAGGTGACTTTTGGAAATATTTGTTTGGGAACACACTTTGCAGATTTTTTGAAACATGTTCTAAGACATGATTTTTGAAAAAAGATTTTCAAAAGAATACATAACTAAAACAAAAGAAATTTATTTCAAATGTAGATAAAATGCAGAATACTACAATAAGTTTTAAATACTAAGAGTCTGCTTTTTTTTAATCAGAAACAATAAACAAAACAAGAAATGGACAATATCGAGCAATAATCTTGACAATTGAGACTATTACAATTCACTTATAACAAGCTGATGATTCAACCTAAATCATATGAAAATAACCTAGAATGAATAGAGGAATTAGAAGAATTATCAAAGAGAAAGAGAATTCATAAAGATAATTCATACCACACAATGTCCCCACTTTCAAACATAATATTCCAAATACACGTTCTTCTTGGCTAACGTGTACTTCTTCTAACCGTTTCTCTATTTTTCGGATCCTCTACCACGTTACTCACATGACCATTACGTGACTTTGTGTTAATTCTTCCTTCTACCCTTTTGTGCATGTTACATTACCCTCCTCGTAAAAAACAACCATGTCCTCAAGGTTGAAAAGAAGATATGAATCTTCACTTCCTCAACATCTTCCCAAGTAACCTCTTTAGGTTCTGAAATGTCCAATTGCACTAAGACCTGCGACACTTTCTGATTATTTCTTGTTATCACTCTACATCTTAATATTTTCAATGGCTGAATTATAAGGCTAAATTATAGGACTGAATTCTGGTGTAGTGAGAGGCAACGGTACATTCTGTTCAAATTACCTTAGAACTTCTTGAACAAAGAGATGTAAAAAACAAAATGTATTTTGGCTACCTCTGGTAGCTTTAATTTATAAGCCACTTAACCAATCTTAAACGGTCCAAAAAACATGAGTCCAAGTTTTTGGTGTTTACGTAATGTTTGGTTGTAGTTTAACCAAAGTAAGATCTCTTACCTCCAAATGAATATTTTTCTCCTTTTATTTGTTTGTTGTTTCATATAATTTTGAGATTTTAGTAAATTTGACTTCAATTGTAGTATGAGTTGATCCCTTACTGTCTAAACTTCTTGTACCGAAATAGGATCCTTAGGATTATGTTCATATCTAACAATTTTAGGAGGAAGTCTTCCAACAACGCTTGAAAAAGGACTCATACTTAAACTGTGATGAAAGGAAATATTATATCAATATTGGGTCCAAGACAACATATTAATCCAAGACTTAGGATTCTCATAAACATAACACCTTAAATAGATCTACAATGTCTTGTTTAAGTTCTCCATTTGCCCATTAGATTACCAATGATGCACATATCCCATTGACAAGGTAGTTCCTTGAGATTTAAACAAGTATTGCTAGGAGGAGCTAATAAAAACTCTATCCTTGTTTGATACTATGGATTTTGGTATTCCATGTATCTTCACCACATGTGTAGTAAAAGCTTATGTCACCGATTTACTTGGGATAAAATTAGATCACCATGTATCTTCTTTAAAATGTGATTTCAAATAAAATTAAGTTTATCTAATATAACTTAAGTAGCTCTCAAAGAAAATTCCCGAGTTGATATTGATAAAATGTGATTTCAAATAAAATTAAGTTTATCTAAAATTTACAATAATATAACTAAAGTAGCTCTTAAAGGACACATGTTCAATTATATTTAATATTTAGTATTGTTCTTCTAGCAAATTAATTTGGAAATTTGGGTTTTTGAAAAATAAAATGCAAACTAAAATAAGAAAACGGAAAATTAAAATTGCAAAAAAAAACTTAAGTGCCGAAAAAATTTAAAGTTGTTGGAATATAAGCATAGAAATTAAAAGTGTTGAAAATTAAAGAGCAATAACATTAAAAAATAAGAAAACTTTTTTAAACATATCAACAATAACTTTAAGAACAAAAACAAATTAAAAATATTCTTATAGTTGTTATGTTAGTTCGATGTAGGCTTTGCAGGTGTGGTTTTGATGTGGAGTGTTGGAATTGCAGCAGGACCAAACACGATAGGGTCTGCGTGGCTGTATCTGCGTTGAGTTTCATGTGGTTTGGGGTTGCGAGGCAGCTCACCGTTATGTTGGACTGCTTGACAAAAATTAGAGCACGGCTGGTTCAAAGGGTAAATATGTTTTCTTCTTCGTAGTTTCATATTTCTTGAGATTGCTTAAAAGATCATGATTCACGAAAGTTATTTTCTTCGAAATCCTCTTAAAATATGTGAACATAAAAATATATATTTGTCAATATTCTTAATAATATATAATATTCCTTTATTACAATGACTTTATCCTTCCATCAAGGGAAATATGATCTCGGTGCAGATTGTGAAGAAATTTTATCTAGCTAGTTTAGAAGAGTGCAAAAAACATTTGCATAGGTGTAATTTTTTTTTAATAAAACGGGAAAAACATCTCCCGCATTTAGATTTTTGTAAAAAACTTGATGTCACATGTAAATATTTATGTCAATGAAAAGCAAATTTACTTGACAAATGATTTTATGAATTTGTTTTTTTTTTTAGGATATATTAGTGCAAAATCGTTGTTTAATGTTACTTCATAGACGTCGATTTATGATCCGAGCGACGTTTATGGCTGATCGATGGTATTTTAGTAAATAAGTTGGCGATATGGACGTCGGTTTACAATGGAACCACCGTCTATAATATAGTAGACGTTCGTTTTCCTATAGACTAACGTCTAAGTGGCCTGAAAAGGCAAGTCAAAAGTCTACTGGACGTCCGTTTACACAGATAGCCGACGTCTATATGACATGCAATCAATGAGATTTACATACTCGCAGGCAAAATAGACGTCTGTTTGTACAACACCGACGTCTATTAGATTATAGACGTTGGCTCCCCCAAGTCCCCGTCGTCTACTAGAGTGACCGGATACTGAAACGTCACTTAGTTCAGCACTTTAGACGTCACAACCCTTGCATCCGACGTCTAAAGGGCCTGAAAAAAAGGCGGTGAAAAGTCTATTTGAAATGGCGGTGAAAAGTCTCTTTGCACTAGACGTCGGGTTTTGAAGGGAGCCGACGTCTATATGGCTACATTTAATGCGATTTACTTAATCGCAGGCACAT
Source organism: Vigna reflexopilosa (assembly GCA_027742785.1). Classification (NCBI taxonomy): domain Eukaryota; kingdom Viridiplantae; phylum Streptophyta; class Magnoliopsida; order Fabales; family Fabaceae; genus Vigna; species Vigna reflexopilosa. The sequence continues at coordinate 34,478,243 of CM050918.1, forward strand.
TCGACGTTTGTTTGAACAACACCGACGTCTATAATGTTTTAGACGTCGGTTATTTCTTGTCCCCGTCGTCTACTGGACTAATCTGATACTCAAACGTCACTTCGTTCAGCTCTTTAGACGCCACTACCCTCGCGTTCGATGTCTAAAGCGCCTGAAAAAGGCAGGTGAAACGTCTATTGGACGTCAGATTCGTAAGGGATCCGACGTCTCTAGACGTCGGTTTTTAGAGCAACCGACGCATCATTTCATGTTTAAATAACTGCGAAGTCGCAGTCACAGTTAGACGCATCGTCTTCTTCCTCCTCTCTGTTTCACTCTGTTGCAGTTTCGCCCAATCTTCTTCCTCCTCTCCGTTTCTTTGTCGCAGTTTTGCCCAATCTTCTTCCTCCTCTCCGTTTCTCTGTCGCAGTTTCGCCCAATCTTCTTCCTCCTCTCCGTTTCTCTTTCGCAGTTACGCTCGCCATCTTCTTCCTCCTCTCCTTTTCTCTGTCTCGACCTAAGCATTCCAGGTGCATTTTTTTTTATTTCAACCGTTTAAACTTTGTTTTATTCCGATTAAATTTGTTTCTTCATCATATATCCTCTACTGACCAATTCAAATGTGTTTTTGTTGTGTTTTAGTGCACTTTTGATTCTCTCTTTGGGTAACGTAGTACAACATTCTCCCTTTGCTAGCTTCCTCACAAGGAAATAGGCATTTTTTTGTATGTTTCATGACGTTTCGACCCAAAATTGAACTTGGGTCGTTCCTAGTTTCGACCTAGGTTCGATTTTGGGTGGAAATGCCTAGTTTCGACCCAGGTTCAGTTTTGGGTTGAAATGTCATGACAGATGCAAAAGACGCAAGCTTTTTTTTGTGTGGAAGCTAGCGAAGGGAAAGTGTTGTACTAGCTATCGAAAGACCGGATCAAAACTGCACTAAAACACAAAGGCTATATTAGACGTCGGTTAATGCAATGTCCGATGTCTACGGTGAAGATAGACGTCGGTTAATGACATTTTTGACCTTTATATATACTCGTAGACGTCGGTTAGTTCATAGGCCGCCTCCCATTACACGTCGGTTTTGTTATATGCCGTCATCTATATAGATGTCGGGTATGAGGGTGAACGGACGTCTTCGTAGACGTCGGTCATATGGAATTCCGACGTCCCATTGACGTCACTCTAATAGACGTCGGTTGTAGAAGTGACGTTAAAAGCCCAAATTAACCGACGTTAAATAGCGATTATGCACTAGTGATATGAGAAAGGTGTTGATGGTTAGAGTTTGGAATTTTTCTCTTGGAATCCTTCTTGTATATGCTTGGACTAAAGATTTTGTTCTAGCTTCTGTGAAGCTCATTAAAACCCAATGTTGCGTGCATATACATGGTCTTCCTTTGTAATATTGGCAATCAAAGGCGATTTTTTCAATTGTGTGTGGCATTGACACATCCTTATCTTTAAATGATTACACTAAGAATAAGTTCAAGGTTTCTTTGCGTGTGTCTTGGTTGATATTGATTTATTATTTGATTTACCTAATCAAATTTCGGTGCAAAGGCTAGGATTTTCATTTATTACTAACATGAAGTGTGAAAAATTGTCTCTTTTTTTTGTTCATATTGAAATAATTGGTCATAATCTATCTAATTGTTGACGATTACAACAAGTTGCTAATGTAATTTATGGTGGAAAGCAAAGAATTGGAGCAAAAGTACAACTTTTATGGTCCTAAGGTGGTTGGTGCCTAAGATGGGAATAAAGACTCTTTAGGTTCGATTTTAAACCTTTGGAGGCTGTTGTGGAGTCTATTTTGGAGCTTATTGTGGAGCCTGTGGTGGAGCCTATGGTGGAGCATGTGGGGGAGTTTATAGTTGAGCTTATGGTGTACTCTTTTGTGGTACCGTCTATTGATTAGTCACAACTTAAGTCAAATCATGATAATGTTTTTGTCATACATGGATATTCTATTGTTAAAAATCTAGATGTTTTTATTGGTAGTGGTGTACTAATGAATTTTGATTCCTTGGCTGAATTGTCTTCTTTGGAGAATGTCACTCTTATTGTCAATAATTTGCTGGTTTACAACATCTCCATTCATCTTATAGTAATTCTAAGGCATTTCCTAATTCTTTGACCTCTAAGGCAGCTCTAAATTTTGCGAAAGAATTGAAATTAGCTTCTAAATGGGCCAACATGCTTAACAAGGATGATTCTAATACCAATGAGGATGATGAGCCAATTCAAACTACAAAGAAACCTAGTAGGGGTAGGCCAATGAAAGTTAATAATAAACCTACCAAAACAAGGACTTCTAAAAAGCAATAATGAGTTTTAAAAGTTTTATGGAATGTGAGAGAGTTAGCTAATGATAAATCTCGTCATATGCTCATAAATTTGACTAGGAGCTATTAAGGGTTAAATTGGTTTACTATTTTCTATCAATGTATTTACTTAGTTTTTCTTTTTTTTCATAACAGGTACTTTTGCCTATATGTGCAATGTAATTTTATCATGGGTTTGGTTTAGTCCCCTATGTTTCCTGTTCGTTTTTTTAATAAAATTTTCATGTAATGGAAATGATGCCTAACATGAGCTTATTTAGAGCCTATGAATTTAGGTTTCTTGATCTGTTTTCCAACACATGAGCATTATTCTTTCAAGGTTTTGTTGTGTGTTTGTAAAACTTGAAAAACTATAGTTGCTAGAAAAGAAATTGGAGTTAAGTTAAACTAAGATGGAGTGAATTGGTTTTTAAAACTTTATTGAAAGCATTAACCTTTTATTAAAATCTTTTGAAAGCAAATATAATTAAAAACATATGCAATTAGTTAAGGTGCCACCATCGATAAAGATTGCACACAAAATACAAAAACAAAAAGAACAATACATAAAGATTGAAAAAGAATGTGGTTGCAAAAAGTTTCATATTGGTTCAAGTCAAAATAAATGCTACGTCCAATCTTTTTTATTCAACTTTAGAACAACTAAAATCCATTATCTTTATATGCCGAATACAATCACATGTGAAACATATACAAGATAAGAAACAAGAAAATCAATTCCTAAACATAGTCAAAGAGGATATGTTCTACCTTTGGATCACACCAAGAGGAATATAACAAACAACTCTTGAAAACATTTAAGAAGACAACATTTCAACCCTTGAAAACTCATGAAGAATCAATATGGGATCACCCCCAACAACTTAGTAATGAAAACAAGTTATTAAGCAATACTTTTTCAAGAGTCTTTTAATTGATCTTATATGCAAAACTCAAAAACATAAGCAATATAAGCTATAACAAACAATAACTTTCCAACATCATCTCTTTAAACATCATCATCAAAACCAACTTCTCTTATCTCTTTTATGAAGTATGACTTGACTTATGTAAAATTTGTTGGAATCATTAATTCTAAAAGGTCGATTGAATAAAACCTTAAACTCTTCTTACAAACAACTATACTAGATCATATGACAAAAAAAATCACCACCATATAAAAAAATTATATTGGGTTTATCTAAACTCACGAACAAAGTCTAATTTTCTCGTAAGACAAATTTTTCAAAGGTTCTACTAATAAATTCAATTATTACAAACATGTACACAAATCACAACTAATTATCTTCTCTTAATCTCCTTTTTAGATTAAAACCTCAAACTAAGAAAAAAATAAAAAGCTCTCAAAGATAGGAAACTCACTAGGTTAACTTCATGGAGTGAAGAATAAATAACATTAAGCAATTTATGAATACTTAGAAAATATATAGGTAATTCAGGTGCTCTTCTTTATTTTGAATCCTTTAAATAGGATCTTCAAATATGATTGTTGCTTCAATCTTTTCTTTCTTTAATTACTTCTTTAAAAAAATATGATCAATTATTTGAATCGTGTTTTATATGGTTGATTGGAAGGTATGATAAAGGAAAAGTTAGATATAAGCTTGAAGCTCTTTCTTTTATGTAAAAAAGAAAATAATTCGAACATATAAAATAAATATAATTAATTCATTTATATATACTTTTTTTTTATTTCCCTTTTGATATTTTACATGAATGTTTAAAAAATCTTTTGTTTCTATAAAATAATTTTGTCCTTACATATTACTTATAGTTGATTTTATAGTTAATAATCTCATTTTGATGAACTGTCTAAGATTTGTAAGTTCCTAAACAGTCCAATGTACTGCGACTATAGTATAAAACACACATTGAAAAATTCCCAGAATATAAGTATGTACATTTTATATCATAACATCTAATATTTGTTCACAAAACCGGCGGGTCGAATAGAAATACCCAAGATATGAGAATATCGTTAGGATAGACTCTAAACATGGCTCTGATACCATATTAGAAAGTGAGTTTATGCCTAACTCAACCCCACAAAACCGGCTTGTAAGGTGAGGTTTGCACTACACTTATATATTATAAATTGGCCTTATCTCTAATCGATGTGGGACTTCCAACACTCATACCTCCAAATAAATGCAACTGAGTTTATTTACAAACATTTTTCTCTTCACGTGTTGAGAATTCATTGTTTAGATAGTAGCTTAAACCTTGATTTTTTCTACCGAGGATATATACAACATGAACAATTTATTAAGACCTCACAATCTAATACATAAACACTTTAGGAGTACTAGATAATCCATATTTTAAGAGTTTTGGGAATAATAAATACAATTAAGTATTGAATAGATTATTTTCTATTATAATATTGTATGTCTCGAACATGCTTTTACATTCATATTGTTAATCAATGAAGATTACTTACGCACTTAACTATAAAAAATATCTAACGGTTATAATTCTCATAATAAAATGATCAACTTATTTTTATTTACAAAATCATTCATTATTAGTAATCACATTATTATTTTTTAATTAGTTATTCCATTAACGTTCAATGCACAATCCTTTTATTTAATAATATTTAAATTATTTTGTACAATATACAAAAAGAATCACAATCAATCAAAGCACTTACCTTACCTATTGTAACTAAAAAGAAATGTGATATTATATATTTTACATTTATTTTCATTTATATTAAGGAGAAATAAAGAAAAAAAAAACACAACCTTTCTATATTGAGACTGAAACATGTACCTTCAAACTAAATTCACTATAATGCTCTGTATCACACTCCAAGAATTAAATTATCAAAAGTAAAACTAAATCACCAGTTTGATACCATGCAACTATCTTGAAAAAGAATATAGAAACCTTAGTAAAAGATACATAATATCTTTTACTATTATTGCAATTCAATTCAATTTTAAAATAAAAGAAAAATTAAGACTAGAGAATGAGATAACGATGCTAATCTCTGTAATATATTTTGAATCATTTGATAATTTCAAATTAGGAGATACAATAGTACTCGTACGAACACAAGTTTTATTTCAAGTTCACATAAAAAAAAGGAAAAGATCTTTTATTTCTTTCTCAAAAAGTGGGTATTTGAAAATGACATTTTGATTATCAAGACAGATTCAAGATTAGACTATATAAAGGGTAAAATCGTGTAAAAAAAAATTAGTTTAATCTTGAGTGACATGTTTAAAATTGTGAGGAGAAAAGAGTAAAAGAGAATGAAAATAATAAAGAATCTTGAAATGATATAAATTTAAGATTTTTTTTTTAAGAAAGAGAATATAATAGAATATTATCTTTTGAAGAAATTTGTAATTAAAAAAATTCAGGTCAAAGATCAAAATATGTTTTTTTAAGTCTTATAATCTTTTATGAATTGAGGTAATTTAAATAACATATAGATCATTAATATAATTGAAAAATAATTTAAAAAATTAAATAAATTATAATTTTATTTAATGTTTGGGCAAGAGGACCTTCTTAAGTGAAAGTATGTGTTAATAATTTTCGTTTTTTATTACTTTTACGTGTTTCGGTCTTTGAATTTTATTTTAGGATTTTTAGATTTTTTTAAATTTAAGTGTTTATGCACAGAAGTATCAAAACTTAATGTATATGTATTTGTATTTTTTAGGGAAGATTTTTGTAAATTCTTGAAATTAGAACTCTGATTCGTATTTTTGTAGTGAATCTTTATTTAACTTATTAATCGGTTAGATTGTAATATTTTTATTTATTTCTTATTTTTTATTTTGTTTATTTTTTTTTTCTTGAGGATTCAAAATATTATATTCTTTCTTGATCGATGTTATCATAAAGAACTGTTAATCGGAAAAGTATGTAAGATAAACTTCATTAATAAACCATTGAGAACAGTAGATTTTTCATATATGTTGAGTGAATTATTTTGGATTTTATTTCTTTAAACTATTGTCAGTATAATATATCTGATCGATATTAGAAACGTCACGATGAATTTTATCCTTAGTAATTGGAAAACCGAGTCTCCAAAATACCCAACTTTTAGGAGGACGTCTGAGAGGTTTATTATTTTATTGGGTGTTGTATGTTTTTTCTTTATAACTATATCGTACGTCCAATAACATTTGTAACTATCACTACTTTATGCACCAGTGGCCCTGCTTCTGATGCAGATGCCAGATTCTACACGCAGGGGAATAGGAAATTGTAGAGAATTACAAGGTACAACAATTAAAATAAGCTTGGATCTTCAGATCATGCCATATCTGTCGTAAACATTACATGACTAACATCATAAAATAACTTCATTATGTGAAACCAAAAAATAGAACAATGACATAGATAATTGATTAACCATAAGAACAACACCCTCTTGTTCAGGATTCTTCATCAAATTAACGATTGGTTTGATTTCACGGTCGAGAACAAGATTGTTAATTAAGTAAATAGTCTTAGTGAAGACCCAATTGTACTAGTTGGTGGTTCCACTTTGAGTAATATAAAATTGTGGGTCAAATCATGCTTATGTAACTTCAAGGGCATTTGGGTCCTCCACGCTTGGTCTTCCAGTTGTTGTAGCAGGGGCACACAGACTTGTTCCCATAGTAGCCAGGGGGAACACATAGGCAAGTTTTGCAGCACTTTTGACAGAAGAACATGCATGGCTTGTGGTACTGTGTCTGGCTACATCTTCTTGAGCATTCAGAAGGGCATTCTGATCCAACAAACATCGCTCATTAGGTCACACATAATGCAGATATACTTGAAAGCAAATTGAGTTCAAAACCTTCAGAAACTTTTGGTTCATGAACCATGATGAACAGATAGTACAACTTAGTGTAAACATCATTGAGAGTATCATTACTCACGTGAGTTCTTTAGACTCCCAGGTCCATAATTCCTCCCGTGTCCATTATTACTCTGAAAATTAATGGAAAGAAATAGTCAAAATATGAATTTTTGTTTTTCAATTCTGAAATTTGTCAACCAATTAAAACCAGTCATTGTATGTTCTAAAACTGCATTACTGTTGATCTGATCTCATTTTCACATGACACATCATGTATTACGTAAACACAAGTGAAAATCACACCATACAATAGTTTCCAGCGATTAGAAAAGAGATACTCACTCGGTCCAAGTGATAAGCAGCATCTTTTGCCATAACCTGAAACCAGAGGAAAAATAAATTCAGACAAGGTTTAGACTATATATATATTATCAAACAGCTTACATACATAGCTGTAACATGTAAATGCAATAATGGGTTGTTTTGGAAGGGAGTATAACCTGAGTTGTGATCATGGAAATGGCAAGGAGAGCCAGAAGCAGAACGCAGACAAGCTTAGTGATGGCCATTGCACTACAGAAAAGGGTCGAAGTGGTGTTTGTAGAGAAAGAGAGAGAAATAGAAAGGACAGAGTAAAGAGTGTGGGGAAGGGGTTTGAGGGGCCTTCGGTTTAAGACGCCTAAATGGTTTGGTGCGTTTGGTTTGATTCAGATGCAGCGGTTTGTAAGGGCTATAAATAGACGCGGTTTGCCTTTTATCTCTGAAAAGGATGCATATTGGATAATACTGTATTATTTAATTATTACCGTATAGTATAATACTGTATGTATTGTATTTCTTATGTGTAACAGTAGTACCTGTTTTTGTATTCATGAGAACGTGAGCTTGTACCTTTCATTGTACTACCATCTTATCCCAAACTTTTGCAGCATTCAATAATCTTATTTTATTTACTGCTTATTGATGCTGCACCATACAATTTATCATGCATTCAAATGGTTTCAGCAGAGAATATTTTTATATTTATAACATTGTATATTATAATATTTTTGGTTTGAATTATTTGTCATCATTAACCTTTTAGCATGGGCGAAAATAAAAGACTGGATTTCATTTATATAGTTTAAAATAAGAAGTAATATATTGAAAAGAAGAGTAAAAAATGGAAATTTGGATAGAGAGAATGATGTAAATGTTTGGATGATTTGAAAATGATTAAAAGTAGGATGGGAAAGGAAGGAAAGGCATATATTGTTAGTTAGTAGTAAGATTGTTTTATTTGTAGATTGGAGGAAAGAAAAAAGTGATGATTAGTGAGAGGAAGAGGGAAGAGGGAAGAGAGAAATCACATGGGTTGGGTAGTGGTTAAGTTAAGAGTGGGGTCGAGTGAGAGCTATATAATTGAAAGAGAAAGAAGGGAAAGCCATGTGCATGAGTGCATCTGCACATGACTCTAAGATAGGCCAAAATAAGGACAGCAGTGCGCACGATACGCTGTCACCCCGATGCTCTTTCCTTCATTCATTCTATCACTCACTCCCTTTTGCCTTTGCTATTCATACTCTCTTATATTTTCTATAAATAAATAATCATGTTATTATGGGATCATAGTTAACCGTTCGGACACGAAAGAATACTATTTTAAAGAATCGAACGGTCAATATGTAGGAAAGAGTATCTTTGTCCATCATAGTTTCATGCATTATATAAGTTCTAATAACATGCCTTTTGTTTTGCCAACTTTTAGGTAACCCTTAGAGGTTTACGAGGCAAAGAATTAAATGCCTCCAAAAAAAAACATTGTAAAATATTGAATATTTTATTTAATACATATTTTTGCATGAGTGAAAATTTTTAGTATAGAAAAAAGTTTCAAAAAGAACATCTATCTGATCGACCAAGAGAAAAAGTTCTAAATAGAACTTCTAATGCCTTCACTCAACATAGAGTGTAAACCGTTCGGTGAGGAATGCTCTTCGAGACTTTCACTTTGATCTTAGGGAACGATCCAAGTGAACTCCTAAGATCTAAACCGCTCGATGAGGAATGTTCTTCGAGACTCTCACCTTGATATTAGGGAACGATCCAAGTGAACTCCTAAGATCTAAACCGCTCGGTAAGAAACGCTTTTCGAGACTTTCGCCATTGATCTTAGGGAACGATCCAAGTGAACTACTAAGATCTAAACTGCTCGGTGAGGAATGCTCTTCGAGACACCTTGATCTTAGGAAAAATCCTTTTACGATCGATAGAACTCGACAAACCCAACGCAATATCAAAGATGTTGCTAGGGTTTGGGGGGCTTATAACCGACCGTTCGGGCACGAAGGAGTACGACTCTAAAGAATCGAACGGTCAACTTGCAGGAAAAAACATCTTTGTCGTTTGGTCCCCACAGTAGTTGAACAGAGTTAAGGAGTAATTAACGGTTATTGATGAGCGATTAATGCGCAGTTAGTATTTCAACGGCTATTGATGACAAATATTAATGACCATTAAGAGGTAAATTAATCGGTCAGTTTATGAACTCTATAAATATGAGTTTCATTTCGAGGTAAACTCACATTTTCTTTAATGAAATTATTAAAAGGCCTATAGAGAAAAATTCTGACTTGAGCGTCAGAGTGTGTTCTGCAGGTCGCCCCCCTACACTGATCGGTTATTTGAAACAAGAAGCAAGAAAGACGTTCTGCAGAGGCATGAGCTACACTTAGGCATTGTTCTTGTCCCATTTCAGCAGGAACAAATCCATTTAATATAATTTTATTTTTAATATAATTAAAAGTATTATCACTTTGTTCTAACAACTTTAATATTTTATTAATAATTAATATAATTATATATGTTTTGTACCATCCCACCTAATGATATATCACTATTAAAAAGAAATATCACACATTTAATATTTAAAAACATATCATTTAAAATATTTAATGTTATTATAATTATCCAAAACATAATTATAATACAAAATATATATACAATGTTTCTATAATATTAAGAGATATTATACTACACAAAATAGAAAGACAAAGTTTTCTAAAAAGAAAGATTATAATTACAACTAGATCAATCTATAACTAAACTATTGTCCCACACCTTTGTCATGCAATGGATCGACAATTATCTCATCATTTGCTCACACTATGGTGATCATTGCAAATGAAAGAAACAAAAACAAAACAACATAGAAGAAAGGGTAAACTAATCTTTAAAAAAGTATTCATAAAAAAATCATAGAGATGTTATCACACATAACTCATTCATAACAAAAACCACATAACAAATAAAGACTCAAACTACACTCAATGATCTGAATACATGTATTAATATCAGACTTTGGTGAGTTATGCACTTGTGGTGGCCTCTACTACTTTGCAACACAAGGTTAATTAGTTAACATCATTGACTAAGGTACAACCCTTAGACTATGACCTCTTGCTCATCTCACAACATATCTCACCCTTCTCTACTTGAGATTGGATGATTATTATAGAGATAAGAAAGCTCTCAATACTGAATTCATACATCAATACATACACTAAAGAAATTACAACTAATCCTCCTTAGATTAGTACCAACCATTTTTAGATAAGCTTCATAAACCAACTATCATTTTTAACAATCATAAAATCATACATTAAACATAATAGAAGAGAACATATGAAATAGAGTCTAGTTATGTTAATTTTGTTAAGCAAGAATATCTACTTGCTCAGCGAGTAGTGCTTGAAAGCTCACCCACCCAACAATCAGATAGCTTACCCAATGAAACTATCACAAGAACTCACAAACTTAAATTCTCCCAAAAGTCGCCCAACGAGACTTGCCTCACCCAACTACTGCCAAGTCAGTGAGCTCTCTGACTTTAGCTTCTAAAACAAAGGATGTTGTTGCTTCATAGTCAAACAAGACACTCAACTTTCTATCAACTATTAAACAACATTCAGTGATGAGATTACCTGACCCAAAAACATTCAAGATGATGCCTGAGGCTAATTTATTCTTTGCTGGAGAACTCTTGATATCTGTGAACACCTAATTTCATCTGACTAAATAAATTTATTTTAAAAGAAAATATGAAATATGAAATATAAAAAATATAAAAAAATATAAAAAAATATGTTTTCAATCAATCGTCAATAAAAAAGACAAAAAAATGAAATAAATTTTCTTTAAATTTTCAAACTTTAATTTTAGCACAAAAATAATAAAAAATATAATAAAATAAAATAGCCCAATTTTTTTTTAATCTATTTTATGGGCCCAATAACTCAAGGGTTCTATACATATCATCACCCCTTCTTTACTTTTCGCATCCCTCACATGGCATCTTAGTCTTTAAAAAGAATGATAACTGCTTTAGTTTTTTTTAAAATGATATGATTCAAATGATTTGCAAAATTAAGATAATATCTTGGATATTATAAGATTTGACTAATTTTTGAAATATATTGTTATCAAGACTAATTGTTTTCCTATATTATTCATTGCCAATTAATTCACAATTAAGACAATATTACTAGAATATTACAATGTATGTATATAAATACACATCCTATAGTAGAGAGAGAGACTAGAAGGAAGTGTAGAGGGAATAGTTGGAGTACCAAAAGGTTCAAAGGTATGTGAAAAGGTAATTATAAAGTTTGTAAGGCTATCTAGTGTTGTTGCATCATGGCAACACTCTACTACTTAAAGGATGCTATCATATATTCAATTGCCTTTGCTAGATTGGGCATATTTGAGGTTGGAGGGAGAGGAGGAGAAGGTGGCCTAAGTGCCATAACTCTGCTCACAAAGATAAAAATCATCAGTCTAGCTCGAAGAAGAAGACATACTAACCAAAGATAACAAAGAGCACACAACAAAAACTAAGCACGTCTAAACCTATAGGTTTTCTAAAGAACAACTTCTCTGATACCAAAAACGTAACATTCCATTTAATAACATACAACTACTAAAATAAATATAACATATTCAATATTTAAGATCAAATAATTCAAAATATTTAATGTTATTACAATTATGCTAAGTATAACTATAATAGCAAAAATATATACAACGTTTCTATACAACTAAGAGATGTTATACTGAACAAAAGAGAAAGACAAAGTTTTTCTCAACAGGTAAACTGTTGCATCACCTTCATCCTTTGGATCAACAACTACCTCACTATCTGCTTATGCTATTTAGGGTGATCATTGCAAAGGAAAGAAATACACAAACAAAATAACACAAAAAAAGGGTAAGCTTATGTGTAAAAAGAATATTCAAAAAATAGGCAAAGAGATGTTAACACACATAACTTATTCATAATAACAACCATATTGCATATAAAGACCCGGACTAGACTTAATAATTTGGATACATATAATAATATCAAACTTTGGTGAGCTATGTACTTATAGTGGTTTCTACTACTTTACAGAGTCATTGCCAACAAGTTTCACCCTATCATAAACAAAGTTAGTTCATTAACTTCTTTGGCCAAGGTAAAGCCCCTAAGCTATGACATCTTGCTCTTCTCACCACATACTACAACCTTCTTTACTTGAGATTGGATGATTAGTAGAGCAACAAGAAAACTCTCAATATTGAATCCATATATCAATACATACACTAAAGAAATCATAACTAATCCTCCTTGGATGAGTACCAACCATTCTCAGATAAACATCATAAACCAACTATCATTTTTAACATCCACAAAATCATACATTAAACATACTAGAAGAGAACATATAAAATGGAGTCAGGCTCTATTAATTTTGCACAAGAAGAATATCTACTTGCTCAACGAGTAGTGCTTGAAAGCATACCCACCTAATGACTAGATAGGTTACCTAACAAAATTATGACTAGAACTCACAAACTTAAATTCTCCCAAAAGTCGTTCAACGAGACTTATCCTGCCTAACTGCCTCCAAGTCAGTGAATTCTCTGACTTTAGCTTCACCTAGGGAGTATACTCGCTTAACGATCACCAAGTCAATATCCTTTTGACTTTGACTTCACCCAACGTATATATTCTCGCTCAACGACAACCAAGTCAGTAACTCTCTAACTTTGGCTTTATCTAACGAGCATATTCTTACCCAACGAGTCTGCATAATTCCGCAGAACATATTTCTTCAAATTTATGCCATTTTAGCCTTACCAAACAGTTCAACAACTATTACAGATGCCAAAACATACCAAATTTCAAATTACATTACCTTCCCTAATTCAAACAATATCATTTGCAATACCAATCAAACAACATTCCTAATTTCATCATACAATTCAAGTAAGCTAAACTAAATCCTAATTTCAATTCCACACATCATACTCAATCATATAATCATACAGGAAAAACACTGTACAAGTATACAATTAACAATTAAAAGGTATCATGCACACAAAAATTGTGCAATTAGCTTCCCTTACTTGAAAGACAAATGTAATTGCTCTAACGAATCCCAAATCTTTTGAAGATCATAGGATGTCTTATCTATATCCAAGAACAATACAAAAACGATTAGGACACACCTTTAGAAGCACTAATTAACGAAGAATAGTATAAAAGACTTAAACACTACAAGCAAACCAAGATAACTCACATGCATAGAAAAAAAAATACAAACCAAGAAAAGAGGCAGAAAACTAATTTACTCTATTAGAGAAAATGATTGGACAAAAATGGAAACCTCGTCATAATAATCACTCAAGCGGTCTCCAATATTCAAACAAATAATCGAAAAGTGAGAAAACCTAGAAAAAAGAAAGAAAGCTCTAAGAGAAAGAGAAAGAGTTTTAAAAAATATATATTTTTAAATAATAAAACTTGTTTATAAAAATTTTATTCAACTTTAAATTTTTAATATTAAAATAATTGAGTCTCAAATTTAAACCTACTATCAATTTTAAAACATAAATTACTAAATTCTTAAATGTTTTCTTTTGAAAAAATTAATATTAATGTATTTAATCTTAAAAGAATCATTAACATTTTTTAATTTATAAAAAAATAATTAAAGTTTTTTAAGATTAATTACATGTTAATTTTAATTTGACATATCTAATATATACACATGGCACTTATTAAAGACCAAATAAGTTTTTAATTAATAATTAACAGAATTTAAACAACTAATAAAAGTTAAAGCTTTTGTACTAAACCTTATTGTACTAAATATAAAATATGGTAACATTTGTTATACAAAACAAACTATTTGCTTTATATATATATATATATATATATATATATATAATATTTAATGATGTTCTTTTAAGTCTCATGATTTTATACTATATTTTCTCTTTAAGTCGTTAATTTTGCTTCTACAGAAATGGTTCCCTAAAAAGCGTAATTATTTTTTTGTCACTAGTCCTATAAAATTTATAATAATTATTCATATTTTATTTTATTAGAGTTATTGCAAACTGCCTAATGGAACACATAATCAATTATTGTCACTTATACTTTATTGCTTTAATATATTAACATAATAATTTTAGAATTATTGGTGGAATTTTTTAATAGAAATTAATTCATCGGTAAATCTAAATTATTAATAGATTTTTAAAATTTTAATTATTGATAGATATTACATATAAATTTTTTGATAAAATTCATCAGAAATATATATTTTATTTACTAACAGGTTAGTAAAATTGATTGATAAGTGAAATTTGTCTCATCGATATATTTTTCTGTTAATAAAATTAATTGATAAATTAAATTTGTCTTATTGATATTTTTTTGTCAGTAAAATTTATCGATAAAAATAGTGAAAATTTCTCATCTATTAGTTCTCTCTATGTGAGCTATCCCATTATCTCTCCATCTCTCTCGTGGATAACCCCATATCGCGAACCATATGTTCGCCGCAAACCATCAATCGAGTGTGCTTCAAAATCGCAAATCACTACTACTGATAGTTGTAAACCATACTAGAAACTAAAACCCCCATTCCCTTTCTTCCTCTCCTACGATCCATCATAACACTAGAAATCACTACCAGACTCATCGTGAATGAGACGCAACGAAAGTCATCATGACTCTTAAAACCATCAATGTCAGAGAGATACACCACAAATATAAAATTTCATTTGTAAATATCATCGACAAATTTCATTCTGTTGAAAATCTTAAAAAAAATCATTACCAACAAATTTTTAATCGTCAACAACATCTATTTTTCTTGTAATAAAATAAGATACCTATTAACATGTTATATTTTATTTTCTAAACTCTTATTAAATTTCTATTGTCAATAGGAAAATGAGCTACATATTTGTTTTGAACAATAAAATAAAATTTGATGGGCAAGTAAGAGAGAACAAAAGTCATGGCTAGATAGTATTCTTACAATTTCACGAGTTTTATTTCATCTAAAGAATGAAATTGATTTACCCTAAAAAGTAAATTGATTTGATGAGTTTTTATTTCCTCTAAGAAATTAATTTTACATCTTTAGATATTTTTTGAAGCATCACAAAGAAACGATTATGCTATTTCGAGGATTAATACATAATTTGAAAATAAAAATTGTAAAATTTAAGAAACATAGTAACATAAAAAAAAAAAAAAAACTAGTTTCATTATGTATGGCCGCACAACAAAAAATTGTTTTCATTGTGTGAGATGGAAATTGGGTTGTATGATATTGCTGACAAAAATAAAATAAAATGAAAGAAAGATTTGTGATAAAAGTAGCAGTGCCAAATGCAATATTTGTCTTTCTCTCTACTTGCTATATGAGCATGTGTGATGGAGATCTTAGAATCTCTAACACTTTGATTTCTATTACTTTAATCTTCAATTATTTTATTTATGTGGTCCTTTTTTTTTTTACTAAAGTACAAGACAGTCATAGTAAGGGAAAACACATTGTTTTCATAGTATCTCTCTAAATAGCTACAGTGCACTCTTAAAATTCACTGATTCTAAAATATCATGCGTATCATACTGAAGCTAAGTATTCTAGTATTTTATAAATTTTCTGGGAATTTTAATACTTTATTCAAGATGATGAAGTAGCCTTATCGTACTTTTATATATATACAAAGCTTCAGTATATGTAATAAGTATATATCATTTTAAATTAGCATATATAGTTCTATATTTAGAGGTTTATCTTTGTTATTTTATTATTATAAATTGCTATTTATTTTAGTAAGCAAATTAAATGTAAATATAATTTGAGAAATGATAAAGTATTATTATTATTATTTATATTGTATAATATAATATTAATAATATATTATCATTATTTATTAATAATATAATTTTTTTTATCGAGAATTAGGAATAATTTGCATGTTGTAATGAATCAACATAAAAATATAATTTACAATTCAATCCTCTTTTTTATATTTTCACATTTTTTTTTGTGTGCTTTTACATACTTGGAATGTAGTACAAAACACATATTTAATGTATCTCTACATTCATATTCATATTTGACAAATGAAGAAGATGGAGTTCAAAAACTCTAAACAATAAAAAAGGAATATGCAAGACTCTTTCTTTGAAACTATATATAGAGTTGTCAAAACGAGTCACTAGGCCTGATCTGACCCGATTCATCACGGGTTGGTCATTTAGTGAATCAACACAACCCGACTCATTTATTAGTGAGTCAGAAAAATTTGAATCCAGCCCGACCCACAACGGGTTGGTGGGTAAACACGTTGGATCACTTAATTATAATTTTTTCTAAAAAAAAATTACAAACTTTCTATAATTCAAATCTAAAGAAATTTCACTTCTAAATTTTACTCCTAACATGAGTGTTTAATTAATTTTGAAAATAGAAAACTTAAATAATTTTTTCAAGCAAAAAATAATAATAAATATTTTTTTTATAAAATTAAAATTAAATTTTAATAAAATAAAATTAGGTAGGTGGATTGGTGAGCCAACTCGGTCCACCACAGGTTCAACCCACATGAGCGCGTTTGAATGAGACAGGTTGAAATCTGACCCGTATAAAAAAATACAATTTTCTTAAACTCAATCCGGCCCGAACCCGTGGTGGGCCAGGTTGGTTCGAGGATTGTGACCATTTTAACAGCTCTAACTATATATAAAACTATTTTTTAAGAAGAAAACAAGACACATGATCAAATGCAAAATGCTAAAATAGTGTCAAAATATTTCTGTAACCTTAAAAGCTTTGTGAAAGTATTTTGATTTGTTCATATAGAAATTTAGAAGTGAGCGAGTATATTTGTATACGTTGTAAGACACTAACACTCTTTAATGAGCAAGCTCATGTGATCTTTGTGATCACCCTTGTCTTTGGTCATTTTTCTTATGTGTTCATTACATAATATTATGAAAGAATAAGATATTTACAAACCAATAAAGACTTCTTGAAAAATAGTTTGTTAATGTAAAACCCCATCTGATTACTTGATATCAAACAATGCATTGCATCATTTTCAAAAAAAAATTAAAACAAAATTCAACCCTTCCTTCTTATGGTTTAACCTATTTTTCACACATACAAACACTTTACTTTGTACTCTTTGTTAGGCAAGTTTTTTGCTTGAACAAACTATAAACCTTAGGCATTCACGTTACGCATTGAAGACTTATAAATGTTTTTTTGTGTAGGAAAATTTTGTCTCTTTGTTTCTCTCACTTTAAAGTGTCAACCTTAAGATCTCTTGAAAAACATGATAAATGTTGTTCCATGCAAATTTGTTTTTTGAAAAAGGTGGAATGACAAGTGTTGTGGAGTCAACCAACTATGTACATCAAACCCTATATGTTTTATGTTAAAGAGGAAAGAAACTACCTTCTCTAAGCCCTATAAGTTATGTTGTATAAGAGGACTTGTGTAAAGAAGTCACATGATTTAATGCTCCACATAAAGCATATAACGTATCTATGTGCTTGGATGTGGGCAAATGATAGGTGAAGAAAATGAAAGGCTTCTAAATCTCACAATGGAAAGATTTGAAAGGACTTTTTTCTTAACTTTATATATAGAAGTTCTCTATGAAGAAAAAAAGTTGAAAATGCATATGAAACAATTCTTAATGCTTTCAAACAATCCTCAACCTATGTTTTTGTGATGAAGAACAATATTTGTAATCATAGTAAACTAGATAATTGTACTCAAACTTGTATTTATCTTAGCATGTTAACTTTCTTTTAGTAAGTGAAACCTGTGATTCATGTCACTATCTTTGTGTAAACAAAATGTTTTAGTCATAGTTGTGTCCAAATAATATTTGTAGCTTAACAAGAAGTGGTTTATACTTATAGTTTAGGTAAAGGTGATTGTACTCAAACAATACTTAGCTTACCCAGAAGTGGTTGTTCACAAAATACTTATAGTTTAGCTAGGAGTGATTAGGTCTAAATAATGCTTGTAACCTTTAGTGATAGTTTGTGTTAGTGAAATCTTGATAAGGTTGATGAAGAATTAGACATAGTCTGTGTGTTTTAGATGAATTATTATAAGAATATCATGAGTAAATATTTCTAATTCCTTATCTTTTTATACTGCATTTTATTTATCTTTAACTACATTAATTAAGGAGTAGAGTTTTAAAAAAAAAAGTATTTTGAAAAACCTTTTAAACAAACGACTTTGTCCTTTTAAAGTTATGTTCGTTAAACACATCTCTTGAGAAAAATATTTGATAGTGTGTTTGTGCATCTTAAACTTGGTTTGTTCAAGTTTGTCTATATTGTTTAATGAAATGTTCTCAAATATCTTATCTTCTACTGCATTGTCATATAAAAGTTAACCTTTAACATATGAACAAGTTCATATAGTTTCAATACATAGTTGATGACTACCACATTGTCTTAGTGTTATTCCGTAAATAGTAAATGTTGTTTACATATTGTATGATATAACTTCAATTCTATTTCTTCTTACTTTGAACCCTTTACACATAATTTTTCTCACAACTATTCTAATAAGACCCAACTAGTTTTCTCCTATAATTGTGAATAAGAATGATGTTATAGAGTCCCTTTGTCTCAAAACATTCTTCACTTTTAACTCTTAGGTAGGATTCTCATTCCTTATGACCGAAAACATATATAATACTCTAAATGTCGTTTGATCCAATTTAATCATTTCTCAAATTCCACCTTTGCATCACATAAGACAAGAAATTCCAATTGATTGTCATCATATGCTTTCCCAAAATACCTTTTAAAAATAATGCATCCCTTTCTCTTCCATTTTTGTTTTATCAATAGCTTTGTTAGTAACCAAGACACTATGCATTAAATTTCTATCTATTAAAAAAAATGCAAAACTAATAGATATATATAACCTATGGTACTACAGAATTTATCCTCATAATAAGGCTATTAGGTACCACTTTGTATACACAACCTATACCAGTAATATAGGCTCTAAACTACTTAAGGAGTTTTCAGATATGATTTGAGTATGAATGCTAACATGATGAATTCCTTCTCTGGTATGTTTCCTTATAAATTGAAATTCTTCTAAACAACCCATAAAAGCATCCTTCATTGCATTCCAAAATTTTATCTTAGGCTTTTATTGATATTACAATCCTAAACTAAAGCTCTTACTTTTTCTTTCTATTAATTTTTTTTAACAAAAACTTATTATATCCTCTCAATGCAACTTTGATCTTGGAAATGTATATAGATGATAAAAGAATTCTTTTTATTTTGTTTTATGCATATTTCCTAGATTTTTTTTGGCTTGAAACTGTACATAGAAGATAAAAGAACTCTTTTTATTATGTTTTATGTATATACCCTAGATAATTTGCATAGGATTTTGCTTATAGAAATAGAAAACTCGAATCTATAAATTTAATCATATTTAAATTTAGGATTAAATATGGTTTTATCCCTTAACTTTTAGTAAAAATTAGAATTACTGTCTGGACTAATTTAGTCCCTTATCTTTAAAATTACATAAATTTAGTCTTTTTAACCAAATTTTGTTAAGTTTATTTGAGGTTTCAACTGCATTTCTCAGTTAATATTGAAGAAAAAATGTGTTAAATAGTGTAAACAACTCAAATGTTTTCACGAAATAAGTTTCAAATGTCAAATAAACTTAGCAAAAATTGGTTAAAATGACTAAATCCACATATTTCTAAAGTTGAGGGACTAAATTGAGCCAAAGTTTCGAAGAGGGACTGATTCTAATTTTCAATGCAAAATAAATGACCAAAAATATATTTAACCCTTAAATTTATAACATCTCAAAAAGAATTTCTTTTAATAAGGTTTGAAAAACTCACAAGATTAAATTGTACCACAAAATTTGAAAACCTTGCTAGAAAAAAAAAAGTATATATATATATATATATATATATATATATATATATATATATTATTGGGATGGAAGAGACTCACTCTTGAGGAGAAGATTGTTGGAAATCCAAATGTTAGGCTAAGTCCCACATTGGATAGAAATGAGAAAGTAGAGCAATATATAAAAGTGAAAGACACATTAACACATTACTTTAAGGTTTTGGGTAGAAAGTGGTGTCAATCCTTTATATATAATAAAGACAATTACTTTCTCTTAATAATAAAGAAAAAGGAAAGAAAGAAAAAAAATCAAAAACCATCCTCAAACTTCTCCCTTTTACATTTGTGATTTAAAAAAAGAAGGAAAAAAATAAACATGAAGAGGTCCTCTTTCCTGGAATACCTATAAACCAGTTGATCAATATTGTTCTTTGGTCAAACTATAGAGATTGTTTTATACAAAAAATTTTCTAACTCAACTACAAATTCTAACATATTGGAATGTCTTATTTTTCTATTCAAGTGACATATTGATGCATATGTTGCTTGTTGTTTTATAATGACTTCTTAATATCAGTTACATCATAAATTCTTAATTCATTTTTGTTGGATACATACAAAAAGAAGCAAGCTTGAGCTCTTGATGTTATGTATAAAATCATATTTTTGTGCACTATAAGATTTGGAAGTTGTGTTTTTTATATATACATACTTAAGACAAATTTATGTTGTGAAACTTTAATAAGTTAAAAGGATTCAACATAAGACCGAGACAAGTACAAACACTGTCTTCTAAAACACTTATGCTATAAATTCGAAATAATTATACAAATTTATATTAATAAATTTAGTATTTATACAAAATATTAGAGTCTTCGTTAGGATTAATCCAACCAAACTGAAAAAAAAAGAAAATAAACCAATTCAATTAGTTTAAATATTTTTCTTAATTAAATCTAACCCTATCTAAACCAATAAAATTATTATTCAAGATTTGTAATTTATAAGTACAATGAAACTAAACTTTTGTTAATGATGTTAACCTTTTATTATTAATTATTATCAACGAAGATATAACTATATTTTATTTTAAAATTTTTATTATTACTCAATTTATTTACACCAACCATAATAAAAATTCATAAAATATGTATTTTAATGATTTATTTGAAAATTTCAAAATCAAATATCAATATTTCTTTTTTTTTTCATTTTCTTCCAAAATCTCGGTTTAACGAGGATAATGTTGATATAACACTAATAAAATCTGAACCAATTATATAAGGAATTATATAAAATCTGAATCAATATTAAATACTAAGACGAAGAGTAATTTTGTTGAAAGTAATTTTTTGAGTAATAAAATTCCTACTCAATTTTTTATCCTCCAGTATTACGTATGCATGTTAAAAGATGTTAGTTAGATTTGAATGAATTTGATTTTACAAAATACCAACTAAAAGTTGATCAATTATGCAAACCAATATGTTCCAAAAACATCCAAAAATTGATTTTGGATTGGATCTAAAAATCACTAGGAAGACCGAGGTGTGGAAAAAGGGTAAAATAGAAAAACAAAATTGGAGTGGGCAATGGAAATATGAAAAAACGGGGTGTGAGTAGTTTTTTTTGCTTTCTATCTATGGACTTTGACTTTTTCCTTATGACCTCGTTTAGGTATCTTGTTGGCAGCCTTAATCTTCAACCCTCTTGATTAGGACGGCACAAAAATAACTGAACTGTATTATATTATAGTTAACTGTACTACTTTATATTAAAAAAAATTGATTTATTTGTACTATAATTTAAATATACTGTTTTATAGTTCAATTTTTAAAAACAGAATTGAAAAAATTTTTGGTTCAGTTAACTCAAATTATATTTTATGTACTAGTTGAAAACAGGAAAAAATTCTGGTAAAATATCTTTATAATTTCAACCTTTCAGCATATGCGTTTAATAAGTTCCCTTTTATAAAACTCTAATGGATGTAGGCATTTAGCATCTTTAACATATATTCAAAACATCAAAGTTGCACAGCCATGCCCTTCTCTTGCACCAAATAAAACTAAGTTAACCTTTTAAACTAAGTTAACCTTTTAAACTAAGTCAACCTAGTAAATTATGTTAGCTTCTTGAGTATACCCACAAAAAGATGTTAATGATGTTATATCTTCCAGAAAGATCTTCAAAAATTACTTTACTATGCCAGGTACTTAGCTGACTATGGTATGTTCAAATTCTGCATAGCTAACACAGAACTCGATTGGAGAAAAGGATCAGAACAGTATAAATTCATTGAAAATTGCTTAGCTTTGGTTGACCGACAGAAATAGCTCTTTTGAAGAACCAATGGGAAGGGAGGAGCTCATAACTGGCAGGAATCCGCAACTTAGGCTTATGGAATATGTGTTAATGAAATCTTCCAAAGCCGACCAACGATGTGTGAAATTGTTCAAGCATTATCTCAGCTTTGTAAGAGGAATGGTAAAAGTCTTGGCCAACGATGTATGAAATTGTAAGGGAACTCATTGAAGTCTGTATATATCCGTGACCTTGGAGATTTAGTTCAACTATCGTGGGAATTGTTGTGTTCTTGTTTGCTGTTTTAAACTTTCTAAGGATCATTGGTGTGTTTAGACCAAAATATTAAAATTGATATGATCTTAGAATTTTCCCACATAAATGCTAACAAGCATGCTTGTTTTTTTTTATCAAAGTATCAATTTTATGTTCCAACTATGAGATCGATTTCTTTTCCCATAATTAATTATATTATAACAGATTAAATCACTGTGACAATTTTTATTCCAAATAAAAAAAGAAAATTTTTGTTCCAAATAAAAAAAAGAAATTGTTTTACAAAACTTGCAATCAAAATGATTTAATTTCAGATTATAATCTAAAGTTACTTTGTTATTAGATAGTGTTAAAATTAGATTTTAGAACTAGTGCAATGTTAAAATTAGTATAATTCAGTTTAAAAATAGTAGTTCAATTAAAATTAGTACAGTTTACAATTCACTTAATAGTTCAGTTAGTACAATTTACAATTCAGTTAATAGTTCAGTTCAATTTATACTGTAGTTTAGTATAATTTAGTACAGTTCAGTTTGTCTGAACTGTTTTACAATTTAGTTTAAACAAATTAATGTTTAGTTCAATACAGTTTTAATAGTTGAGTTCGATTTATCCACCCTACTCTTGATTCTTTTAAATACTTCCATTATCAATAATCTATTTATATTAGAAGCGAAAAATTTATTCTAAAAAAATTATCAATTTTTTTATATTAATTTATTGCATAAGATATTGTATAGTATTGTACTGTTATTTTGTTGTTACACTTCAACAATTATTTTTATTCATCAATATAATATCACGCACGCACACATATATAATATAATAATAATAGTAATAATAACACGAAGAAATAATATTTCAATATTTATATTCACGAAATAAAATACGAATAATTTCTTTTTGTCAATTTTCACTCATTTCCATCTTATTTTTTTCCCTCACAAACATTTTCAAAGCTTACTTATTCTGTTACTTCCGCAGAATATAAATTTTGTAGGAATATATCATTTTACATTATTGAAGCTTCTAGATGTTTGGTCCCAATTTGAACTATTAATTTTTGGTTGGGTTCAGAAAAATCCTTTTATAAATTGTGAATGCCTCGATAAATTCCCCCAGAGAACCTCTAAAAGAATAACACTGACAAAAGATTCGGATAACCTCTTGCAACACCATGTGTTGCATTTAATGAACCCAATGCTAGTTTTTCCGAAAGAACATTAAGAATTTCAGATCCTTTATCATGATCACCATCAATACTAAAGATTTTAAGGATTTGGAACTCCTCCAACTAATTAAACATAGGATAATAATACTTTTGATAATATATTTTTATAATATTTTAACATTATCAAATATTATGTGAGTGGTAAAAAGTTATTTTAAAATCAATAATATAATAATAATAATTATAAACCCATAACAGAGTAGATAATTTTAAAATATTATTAAAATATATTATCCTTAAACATAGTACCTATGGTTATAATCCCGGATAAGGTGACGTGAACTTTATATGTTAGAACACAGACATAGACAGAAAGAAATATAATTGTACTGCATAATATGAAGATGAAAAAGTTATGTGTGTGTAAGGGGGATGAAAGAGGTTTAATAGAGGACAGCGGTGGTTCCGGTTTGTGTTGTCGCAATGTAAAGTTGACATATATATTGAAACTACTAAATCCAACCATCAAATGATACAACTCTTGCTGTACTTGTTGCCCTTGTGCACACACCCATGTGACCTAGCAAGAGGAGCTGCTCATGTCACAAACTGCCTACCTAAATTCACCAAATTAACTTCTTAATCAAATGTGAGAGAGAGAAGAACAGGACACTGACATGCAATATCCAATAATACAGATACATAGATAAACAAGTGTACATTGTACAATTTCTAGTACAAATCACACTATCCTAAAATTTATTGTTGAAGACATTACTTTTTATCAACAGTTAATAGAAAAATAAATATACATAGTCATATTTTATTAAATTAAATTAATTTAACTTATAATGTGTTGAAGAAGAAATATAACTAATCAATATTTATATAAAAAATCTTGTGCTCTATCGAATTATGAGATATTTTCTCTGCATTCTCTCGTTCATTCAATACATAAATAAATTCATGAGAATTTATTTTTGTTTAAAGTTAATACTAATAATCAGAATTATCGTTGTATTTCTTCTTTGTATCTTAAAAACAAATTTCATGATTTTCTTCATTTTTGTAAGGGACGAAATATTATTTTTAGGAAAATGTGTATTCACGTCTAAAAGATTATATCAAATCTATATTGTTGTTAATCTTCTTTTCCTATATTCTGAAAAATTATTCCAATATAATGTTTCTCTATATAAAAGTAAATACTGATAGTAGAATTAACTAGTTTTTAGGATCTAAAATATAATTTTTAAGTATCATACTCTTTTTATTACTTTTAAGGTTATTTTATAGTATTGCGGTTTTTATTTTACCTCTAAACCACTAATTTATCAGTTTAATTTAAAGTTCCAAAATTTAATAATAGAAAAAATTTTAATTTTCAAATGATAAATGATATTTTAACTGTAAAGCATTTTAGGTTTTTTTTGTTCATTTTTTGTTTTGATGATGATGAAGAAAAAAAAAAGAACAAAAATTACAAATAAGAACTATGATTCATTTATATAACCTCCATTAGTTATTTTTTTTTAAGTTTGAATATTTATATGTTCCTCCACAAATCAAAATAATGTTTAAACTAAGTTTTCCATCACTATTTCTTATCCCTGTCTTTCATAATTGAATAAGCTGAAGGCTCAAGATTCAACTCCTGTGGCCATAAAGAAAATGTGAAAACACATATAAGCATTGCAAAATCAAATTAATATAACAAGTAAAAAATAAAATAATAAATATCATCATCTTCCATATGATCATTATCGTTGTCATTCTCATTCTCATCATTACGTGGAGATGATGAAGGTTGACGAAAAGAGGATGCCACATATCCTAAATGTTGCATTAAATTTATTGATTTTTTTTTTCTTAATCAACTGTTTTCTCATTTATATTTTATCTTTTCTTTGTTTTTGCAACTCTCTTTTCATTTCTTCTTGTCTTTGTAATGATTCATTTAATGCTTGAATTTGACTTCGTAAAGATCAACTTCTTCAAAATGTGATTGTTGACATGAGGTTGAAATAAACATTCTACCCACATATCCAAGACCAAATACCCTTCCCCTCTTTTTTACCAACTGAATCAATCCATTTATCCCAATTAAATGGAATTTCGTGAATGGATTGTTCGCCACCACTAGCACTCTACATAGAGCTTTGAGACGTTAACTCACTTTTTATTTGTTCAAATTTACAAATGAAAGTAATTAATGAAAACAAAGAAATTAAAATCTTAACAAAAACTAAGTAAACAATTGAAAACTTGCAAAGGCCAATTTTGCTTGAACACCAACCCAACTTTGGTCCTTTTTTTCTTCTGTGCGTATGAAAATAAAACTCAATTAATGATGAATTTGTTCCTTTCTCCTCCTTCTATAATTGACCAAGAAATTTATTTAATATAATTAATTTTGGAATCTAAATTATAAAACTGACAATAAAATAATATTACTATTCTCTTCCATCGCAAACAATGAAGATTTGATCCTCTAGAGGGAAGATATGCATCATGCATAGCTTCACGATTTCGTTTATTTGATCCACTAATGTGAATAAATCCACTTTCAATATGTCTTTAATTGTGTTCACATATTCTATTGGTTAGATATATTATCATTATTTTATATTTATATTTTATCTTTAGTTTTTTTGTTATTATTTCTTATTTGTATTTTTGGTTTAATCCATATTTTTTCTATTATAAATAAAAGATACTATATGTATATTCAATACAAGGAAGATTAATCTTATTCACAGTTTTCACTATATTCAACACAAATAATTATTGTTATGTACCTTCAAAGAGGGGGGGGGGGGCCTATAGTAAGGCCTCCCTTTCACCAATATTCGTTAGTAATAACAAATGGTTCAATCCTAGAGGGTTAGTCTCGAGCCTTTTCCTCACAGGATCCACACCTTCAAACACCTACATGTATCAAACAACCATTTTAGAAACATATGCGTATTCCAAACCATATTTAACAAAGTAATTAACTAAACCTATGAATGCACAAACTACACACATTAACCAATTGCCACAACATTTATAATTGTTTATCACAATCAAATTGACAGATCAAAACCTAAATTTGATTAGAATGATAGCCTCTGGAACTTTCACTTTTCTGAAAAGCTTTAGGAGTGGGGGCAAAAGACATAAACACCTTAAAATACCATGAAAAAAAAAACACCTTAAGGACGAAGAAATAAACCCTTGTTGGTGAAATAAAAAAAAAATCCCAAACAATGAAACATAACTTAGTACCACTCTAAATCTTGCCAAAATGAAAAACTCTGAGTCTTCCACACATAACATATAAAGCACACCACATACCGTTTTATGCCAATCGAAAGAAAGAAAAGAGGGATTATGGTTTTTAGGTTTTAGAAATTTAGGGATTTAGGAATGAACAAAGAAGATTACTTACTAGAGGAATCAACAATAAACGAAATCTTGAAGAACGAACACTTACTGAGAGTGATAGGAACAAGTTTCTTCGTGTGCCCTGATTCTACATTGCACGAGACTGAACAAAGAAGATGATGAAGTGAGCTGAGAGTGCATGAGACTGAACGAGGGCAGTGTAAGAGTGAGTTGAGTGAGTCGCGAGAGTGAATGAAGAAGGAAGAAACGTGACCCTAGAGTGTAAACGTATTTTTTATTTTTATTTTTAAAAATTAATTATTTCAAAATTTGTATGTAACATCGGTAGGTAAATTTTGTTTCACTTACCTACGGATTCTATATCATTACATACAAATAAAATCCTTCTAAAAAGTTCATGCTCTTAGGCACTAAAATTACAAACGAATTTTACATACAGAAAATTCGTACGAAATCTTTTTGCCATTACCTACGAAGAAAATCCGTATGTAACTAGATTTTTCATATCAGTATATAAAATTCGTATGTAACAACTAACTTACATATGGATTCAAATCCATATGCAATTATCTGTAAATAAATGACACATGTCTTGTAATGAAAGTTATGTCGCACCATGCCATTATATTGAGGTGATCATGGAAATTTTGACTAAAATATAACAAATGAAAACCAATTATTAGATACATTTCAGAAAATATATAGAACATTTTAGTCAAAGTTTGAAATTTAATTACGTTAAACATATCAAACCATGACCCCCTTTGCTCTTTGGATAACTTTTTCCATTATGGTTTTCCCTCCTCCAAGTTAGTGCAAATGATTGAAGCAATTAAATCAAGTACCAACTTGTATTAATCAAACCTATGTAAAGCTAAAAAAATTGAAATAAAATAAGAATATTCAATCAACACAAATGTATATGCTAAGAAATTAAATGATTCACTAACAAAAATTACTCACCCATATCCCTCTAGGAGTATCAAGACTTTATTTTTGTTATTGTCTCCACTGATGTGACTAGATAAAGAAGACAAATCTTTATTAACCACTAGAAAATCTTGTAGTTGATGGACTTAAATATGAATAGTTGGATGTCGAGATAAGATGGAGGGTGAGGTTGAGATATAGGTGGGAGGAGGTGGAGGGCCATATGTAAATGAAAGTGGTAGAGGTCAAGATAAAAATGGAGGATGAGGTCGAGATATAAGTGAATGAGATGGAGGGCCATATGTAGGTGGAAGTGGTGGATGAGATGGAGGTTGAGATAAAAACCATAAACATGAAATTATAAGTTAGTATGATAACTATAATACTAAAATAAGGCCATTCATGTAAACATATTAATAAAAGGTTTAAAGAATAATTTTGATGTATTATTTCAAAGAGTAGAGTACCATATATATACATATAAGGATCCTATAATTCTTCATCTATTAAAGGAGTGACAGGTGCACAAATTTGCACAAATTATAATAATATCTAAATTATAACTAACACAATATTTGATTGCCTAATCCTTTAATAGAATATTTAGCATATCTCAACACCCCTACTCAAGTTGGTGCATGGATATCACACATTCCCAACTTGAATAGAGATTCATTAAACAATCTTCTTGACACTCCTTTGGTGAGAACATCAGCCAATTGCAATTCTGATCTTACAAAAGGAAATGAAATTATTCCAGCTTCAAGTTTCTCTTTGATGAAATGTCTATCAATCTCCACATGCTTTGTTCTATCATGTTGCACAAGATTGTGAGCAATTGCTATAGCCGAAGTACTGTCACAGTACAAACTCAGCTTCATTTTGTTTAAAATCTGATAGCACATTTTTAATCCACAAAAGTTCACATACACCTAGTGCCATGCCTCTAAATTCTGCTTCAACACTAGATCTTGCTACTACAGGTTGTTTTTTACTCCTCCAAGTTACAAGATTCTCTCCTACAAAAGTAAAGTATCTAGAGGTAGATCTTGTATCATCTTTTGAACCTGTCCAATCTACATCAGTGCACCCATCTACCTTTAAGTTTCCATTATTTGAGAACAAAATTCCTTTTCTAGGAGCAGACTTCAAATATCTCAAAATCCTTTCAACAACATCCATATGAAGCTTTCGTGGGTCATACATAAATTGACTAACAATATTCACTGCATAGGTGATATCTGGACGTGTATGGCACAAATAAATTAATTTTCCTACCAGCCTTTGGTATCTTCCTCTGTCTATGCTTGCTGAATTTGAGCATTGAAAGAGTTTATGATTTTGTTCAATTGGTGTATCAAATGGTTTACTCCCAAGCAGCCCCGTTTCTGATAGTAAATCAATAGTATATTTTCTTTTGCATAAAAAAATAACATGTTTTGATCTAGCTACTTGAATACCCAAAAAATATTTGAGGTTTCTAAGTTGTTTCATCTCAAATTCAGATGCAAGGTATTGTTGTAAACTAGAAATCTCATCTTGGTCATTTCCTGTAACAATCATGTCATCTACATATATAATCAAATCTGTAATTTTTCCTTTTCCTCTCTTAAAAAATAAGGTGTGATCAGAGTTACTTGCTCTATAGCCAAAAGCCTTCATAGACTTGGTAAACCTTCCAAACCATGTTCTTGGGGATTGTTTTAATCCATATAGAGCCTTCTTTAATTTGCAAACCTTCATTCCATTTGAATTTGTCATGCCTAGTGGAGAATTCATATAAATTTCTTCTGAAATTTCTCCATGTAGGAAAACATTTTTCACATCAAATTGTAGAAGAGGCCAATCTTGGTTTGCAGCTAGCGACAAAAGTATTCTCTTACAGTATTGAGCTTGTCTACCGGTGCGAACGTCTCTTGGTAACTACACCATAAGACTGAGTGTAACCTTTAACCACAAGTTGAGCTTTATACCTCTCAATAGTTCCATCAACTTTATGCTTAATTGTAAAGACCCATTTGCAGCCCACAATTTTTTTCCCTCTTGGTAAGGACACAAGATCCCAAGTATTGTTTTTTTTTAAAGCTGCCATCTCCTCAACCATTGCTTCGGTCCATCTAGGATCTGCCAAAGCTTCCTGTATATTACTGGGAATAGAAATTGAAGATAATTGAGATACAAATGATGCATATAAATAGGATAACTTGTGAGATGACACATATTTACTAATGAGATATTTAACTTTGGCTTGGATGTCAGGTTCATATTTAGTTGGAGGTTGACCACGATTAGAACGAGGTGGAAGAATATATTGAACAGTAGTAGACTCAGTGTTTGGTGTGCTGGTGGTCTCAGGCAGACAAGAATCAATTTCATGATCAATTTCATCTAAATTAGTATTATCAGAGATAGGATTAGAAGGTACCTCTGAAGAGTCAAGCTGAACCTGTGGAGAAGATTGAGCCAATTGGTTATGATCAGAAGACACTGTATTATCCAGAAAAGAAGTGTCCATATTTAGGATTGGCTCACTTCCTGCAGAATGATCCTCACAAGATAATTTATCTTCACAATATAATTTTATATCTGAGATATCAAACATACTAACATCATGATTATGCACTTCACTTTCATTGCCTCCCTGAAGTAGAGAATCAACATAAAAAAAATCATGCTCATTAAATGTCACATCCATAGAAATATAAAATTTCTTTGATGGTGAATAGTAAGCACAATAACCTTTTTGAGTTGATCCATACCCAACAAAAACACATATGTCCGCTTGTTCTTCAAGCTTTGTACGTTGATGTGGGTGTAAGTGAACATATATAACACATCCAAAAATATGAGGTGGTAAATAAACTATGGGAGGAAGGGTACAATGATAAGACAACACATCATAAGGCCTTCGAAAGTTAAGCACACTAGAAGGGGTTCGATTAATTAAATAAACGGCAGAACTCACAGCATCACCCCATAAATGAGATGGGACATTACCATCTATTAAAAGTGATCTTGTTACCTCTATTAATATATGTCTACTTTTCCTCTCAACCACTCCATTTTGTTGTGGTGAATAAGGACATGTAGTTTGATGTAATATGCCTTTAGAGTTCATGAACTCTATTAATTCAGTCTTAAAATATTCCCCTCCATTGTCTGATCAAATGACCTTAATAGATGTGTTAAATTGTGTAACAATCAGATGATAGAAGGAACAAACCACATCACACACATCACTTTTATGTTTAAGCAAATATACTCAGGTTACCCGAGTACAATCATCAACAAAACTGATAAACCATTTTTTTTCATTATGTGTAGATTGTGGGGCAGGACCCCAAACATCTGTGTGAATTAATGAAAAAGGAAAATCAGTTTTGTTATTACTTAAAGGAAACACAACACGATGATTTTTTGCCAAAACACAAGTTTCACAAAAAAAAAATCAGAAAAATTGCATTTATGAAATAGTGATGGAAATAATTTTTTTTTAAATAACCAAAAAAGGATAGAGTTAGATATACCTGACTTGGTCAAAAATCCGGCAACAGTAAAAATATAACTTTTGGAAGCAATAGAAGTTTCAAAATCATGTTTCTCCGATTGATTGTCATCGGAAGAAGTCATAAGAAATATTCAATAAAAAAGAGCATTGATTCCTATATTATAGAGGATATAATTGTTTGGCTCTTGATACCATAATAAAATGTTTAAAGAATAATTCTGATGTATTATTTCAAATAGTAGAGTACCATATATATATATACATATAAGGATCCTATAATTCCACAAATCTGCACAAATTATAATAATATCTAAATTATAATTAACACAATGTTTCCTTTAATAAAATATTTGACATATTTCAACACATATTATAAAAGATTATTATAATACTAAACATATTTAAAAAAAAACAATCTTTATCTTCCTTTTCCTTTTGCATAGAATCTCTCTCTTCCTCTTGCATATATCCAAGTTAACCTCTTCACTATTAATCTCATCATCTTTTAGTTGATCAAATGGGTCACCTCTAATTGTTCCATGAACATGAGATTCAGGCATGTGATAAGAAACTTACAAAGTATCTCTATCATCAACAACTCCCCCAAGATAAGACAGTAGTAAATTGGAGTTTCCTTTTTTGGAAAAATAAAATAATCAAAATTTTCATATTTTCTCCTTTTTCTAAGTTTTCCAATCTTATATTGTTTCTGTGCTCTCATATCGTGAATTGAAGGATTAAACCAATCACAATTAAATAAAACTAACTTTTTTTTTATTCACTTGGCCATTCCAATTTTAAAATCTATAAGAACACTACAATAATAACTTGGAGTATCACCATATCCAATTTCGCTAACTCATACCCTGTTATTATATGTTATTTTGTATGAAATTTCTATCCATTGATAAAATAAATTAACTAAACTTTACTAGTCTCAAAAGTTCCCTTGTCAAGTCACAAAGATTAGGACTCCATAATCAAAATTGGTGATTTAATTAAAAAATATAAATATATTGAATACTCACTAGATCACAAAAATTTATTAGGGACTTAAGTTCCCAAATTTATTAGAAACTTTAAACATAATTAAATCTTAAATATTTTTCTTTTTTGTTTTTTTACCTAGATTTGATATAGTTTCCATGAATTTACACCTTAATTTTCTTATAATATAAATGATGTAATAGTATATGATTGAGGAATTTTAAAATATCCATCTATATAAAACGATAAACATCATAAGAACCCCTATTATAAATTCTTTGGTTAAAATCATCTAATATTTTTAACAAATAAGTTTCATTAAGTTTGACTCTTGTCCCAAATATACAACTGAAAATGTGATCAACTATCCGAAAGTTTAAAACTAGTACGCCCCACACATTTTAGATATTAATCATGTTATCCAAACTAGATTTCCTTGTCAATTACATAAAGGATAATGATACTTAGATAATATTTTTTTTGACAATATTTGAACATCATATACGTACTATTCTGTGATTGGTCTATAATAGTGTTTATAATTATTATTATTGATTGTAGAGTAATTTTGGATCAATCATAGAATGACAGATAAATGATGTTCAAATGTTGTCAAAAAAATGTTGTCTAAGTATCATTATCCTTACATAAAAGGCAGATTATCCTTAGTAACACAAACCTACTTTTGTTCTCTCTCTAAATACATATATGATGGAGATTAAGAGTATTAATATTAACTTTTTCAGCCGCCTAGAGCTATATATCTAGATATGTATTATTCGTACTATCATCACCTTTGGTTTTGGTTAGGTTAGGTAAAGGACAAGCGGTTGTTTCCTCATTTCTTTCTAATCTCTCATCCTTTTCTGTTAGGTCTCTATCTTCAAACATAAATATAAATCATTCAACAAACTTCCTTCCAAATACACCAAACAACAGCCACTTCAGAGTAGACCCTATTAGATATCATCATTAATATATAATTCATGCATCACCATCTTCTTCTTTTTGTACATTTTATATTCTTCTTTTCTTTAACTCTTATAATCTGTGTAAAATTTACTATTGAATAAGAGTTTAAGTACATATTCATGCGCAGCACCAAAAGAGGAAGTTACATAAAACGACTTTCTTCCTTCTAAACGTACACACACTGGCAAGTTTCCTTCCAAAGGTCGAGGTTGCTTTACATGGTATAACGACATAAAAGAAATCAATGCAAAGTCCCATCACCATCATTTGTATTGCTTCATTTTGCATGAGATTGTTGTGGTAATAATAAAAGTTCATTCGGAAAGCTACCGATTTTTCAACGGACGAGTTAAATCAATTTTAAGTTTTTGTTCCCATATCATGTCATGAAGTTTGTTACCATATCAGGTCTGAGATTATTATTGTAAAGCTACAAAAGCAAGATCATGCATGGAGGAATAATAAATAAAGAAAAAAGAAGAAGCTACTACTGGACTCAATAATCAGTTTTGGTTGAGGTGAGAGGTTGAGTGAAGGGAATTTTGATCCTTTTCATGAGCTTGCATTGTAGAATATTAGCCAAATTATAAGAAGAGAGTGAGAACGAGGAAGACAAAGAAGGACATGCACTCTTATCTATCCCCGACAAAGCATAGACACATTTTAAGGCCAACCATCTATCTATACCTAATTAGGGGGCTCACATGCATGATTAAACCTTATTCTTTTGCACACTTGAGGATCCCCTATAACACCTTTAGTTGTTTTTCACCTTACAATGCTTCTGTGGCTAACTTAGTCATTGCTTCTGTCTGCCATATTTAAATTGCTATATATATATATCCAAATTGGGCAATTGGGCATTTTTTATATACCAAAACATTGATGGCCCTCTAAAAGTATATATCCTCCATGAATCCCTAACTCAAAAACAAACAATATTAGGCACCACACATTCAGTGCTTTCCATTGGCCTTCATTCAATTTTCTATTCACAAGTTTTGGCCATTGCTATTTCATCCACCTATAATAATGGCACGCACCTGGAAACTTGATGCAACAAATCAATGCCTTTTGCCTTTTGAGATAATTCCCATGCTTCATATATATATATATATATCATTCAGTTTATCCAACACAATATTTTAATAGGGTCCAGATAATTTTTTTTAAATAAGTCAAAAAGAAAAAAATGGTAATATAATAAGAATGTTTTCATATTGACATGACAATCTAGATTCTCATTATGCCAATTATTGACAAATTCCAATTTTTATTTTCGTAATAATAAAATTTCGTGCATATTAGTACTTGCCATAATTAGGAACAATAAAATAACAATTCCAGAACTCCATGGAAAGACAACATGCCTTCATATTCTTGGTTCATCACAACAATAATAAAGAACTGAAGAGCCCATACATATCACAAGGCAAAAGATAGTAAGTGCAGTTGCGACTTCCAACTATTAAAGCTACTAGGATTGTTTTATTTTTATTTTATTTTTTTGCCTTTATTGGAACAATTCCCTTGTGGTCTGTGAGAAACTCCACTGACTGTCCAAAAGAGAGGTGGTCATCACCTCCACAACAACACTAATCACCTTTAATCAACTTTAATTAATTTACCAATATATATCAAAAGAAATATTTGTAAGGCATATCCTTAACATGATTGAATACAAGTGGGCCTTAAGGAATTATATAATATGTCAAACACTAAATGATTGGGACAAAAATAATTTATTTTCATCACGTAAACACTAACCTGTTTTCTTGCCTTCAAGGCATGACAAGGAGAAATATACACACACTTCAGCAGAATCTATAATTTTACTCAAACTAATATGCCTTATAAGTGCACTATTATTGATGGAGAAGAAACAGGGGGAGTTGAGTTGAGAAGTCATCTAAACACCTTTTCTCTCCTTTTGCTGTGTCTCTCAGTGCTCAATAAACTTTTAGTTGTCGCACTCGGGAGTGGGAAAGAAGCATAAAAAGAATATTGAACATTAATTAAAGATTTTTAAAATATAATATTGAACTGGTCAAGTACTAGGTAATTGAACAATCCAATTCAATGACCCAATAAATCATATTCTCCTTCTGCACACACAGACATCATATATAATGTGTTAACCACTTAACCATAATTCTACTGTTTAAACTATGCAGAAACTCTTTACTACTTCACTCCAAGTTATACTGCTGAATCTATATGTGTGAAAATATTGATCAAGTTTGACTGTATAATAATATCATGGTTGTATTTATGTGTGTCATCAAACTGTAGCTAGCATGGTAAATATTCAATCAGGAGCAAAATTGAACAGCTCACTGACAGCAATACACTAGCGGAAGGATTCAATTTGCAAACCAAAACCCATATTGAATATATGAAAACCCATATGGTTATATAGGTTATAATGTAAAATATCAGTAAAAGCAATATATTTCTGCCAAATCTCATTCCCTAGATCATCGATTGAACAATTGAGTAATCTCTCATCATGTCGTCTTAATTATGTGAGAAGAGAATGAAGAGAAATAATGGGAGCTGGGTTGGGGAAAAAGATATAGAAAGCTTGGATATATAGCATTCCAAAACACAAACCCTGAAGCTTAAATTTTGTTTTACAAGAAGAATTCTCTGTTGGTAATCAAATCATCCACGCTTACAAGAACACAAATGAAAGAAATATGGAAAGAAAGAAAGAAAGAAAGAAAGAAAGAAAGAAAGAGAGAAAGAAAAATTCAATCAGTTAAGTAATTTGATACACAAACCCTGCACTCTATTTTTTTCCCTTGCCTTAGCGAGCAGAATTAGGAGGAGAGTACTCACATACTACCTCAGTTTGCACTTCCCTTCTGTGAAAGTTCCTGTGGCAGCCACAAGCAGCGCATGTGAGAGCTCCACCACCTCCATCCCCTGTACTAGCCATGAACTCCCTGCAACCATCCACAGCATACCCTCCAATATTCGCTGCATGATTCTTCTGGCACTCTCCATATCTTACATTTCTGGTCACTGAAGATGAAGTGTTGGCCACATCTCTTTTCAGCACCACCTGTCTCTTCTTCATGCTCAATCCCAAAAACCCTAATAAGCTTGATCTCTATGTTTGACTTTCTGTGTATGTTTGCTTTGGGCTCCAATCAGTTTATGGTTTCACCCAGAATATGAAATCCAAGCAAATGGAAATGCTGGATGATGATTACACCAGAGATAGCTCTAGCTCTATTTATAAGTCAGTGCTTGCTGGTGACTAACCCTAACCCTAGTGTGTAAATTTGTGAGTGGCTTATTTGGGTAAAGCACTAGGAACAAAAGATGGAAATAAAGGTCATGATGGTTCTTGAGGTATTGAGCAGCCTTATTTTACCAACTTTTTGGTGCTCATGTATTTCAACTGAGGACTACAAAGACACGCACATGGGAACACTTGGTCCCTAAAGTATCAAGACAGGGACTTACATAATCCATTCTGAAATTACATGTATTATACTTTTACCTCTCAGAACCATATGAAAAACATAAGAAAGGAAGATGAGATGACGAAAGAATATAATACACATGTTATTTTTTTATTCGAGAACAACATCACCAGCATGTACACAACTTTATCCAAGTTTTGTCTAAAGTATTATTGTTCTCTAGGCCAATAAAGGCACAACACGTCACCCAAGAGGAAATGGTGGGGTTCTTAGTTGGTTATGATGCTAGAGAAAGGTAGAAGTATGTTTACACAATGATCATCCGTTGCTTTTAGAAGTATAAGTGAAGAAAAGTCTCCATACCGCATTGTGGTGCCCTCTGATTGAGAACCGGACAAAACTTAATATGGGAAGGAAAGGAGGGAATACTTGTCCTTACATTAACCATACAACCATAGAAATGTCTTCCAGAATTGATAGCTCACCTGTCTCAAAAGGACTGTTAAATCAATAAAGAAAAAATAAAATGGGAATATATAATTTTATTTTGTTACATATCTTTTTGAAAAAAGACAACCTTGACTATACCAATATATTTTACATGGGTAGTTAATAAAAAATCAATAAATAGACGTGGTGACAGTGCAGTGAAGCTGCTTTTTTGGTCAAACTAATTGATTAAGCTGTTTAAGCAGAGTTACCAACCAAAGGGTAGATGCTAATTTTATATCTGCAGTGGGTCCGATTTGATACTT
Source organism: Vigna reflexopilosa (assembly GCA_027742785.1). Classification (NCBI taxonomy): domain Eukaryota; kingdom Viridiplantae; phylum Streptophyta; class Magnoliopsida; order Fabales; family Fabaceae; genus Vigna; species Vigna reflexopilosa. The sequence goes on from CM050918.1 coordinate 34,516,368, forward strand.
AAAAGGAAGGTTGCTGTGGCCCTGCTTGCAACTGTGACAACAACTCTTGTCTAATTACCTAAGATTCTAATAGGTATAAGACCATTCCCCACACTCATACATGAACGACCACCCTTTTCTTCTTTCCCTTGGATCAAATCAAGGACAATCATAACTTTACAAAATTTCAACATCATTGATATGCTCTTGAACTATCTGGCCATCATCAAGGCTAGCCAAAACAAAAGGACACTGTGTATGTCTACAAACACCAGATTCCTTTAGTTTTTCCTTGTTTTAAGTCATTGCGAGTAAAACTTGGGATTTCTCCTATTGGCTAGTTGAAAAGTACGTGTCGTTCCCTGCACAGATCCTGATATGAGTAGTTTACATTTACACCATGCTTTTGCCAACATATATAGAAGGAAGTGAAGAAGAACAAAATAGACAGACAAAGAGATTGCTGAAGTGAAAAGCGGCTGATTTACACAATGCATTTTTTTGAAACCTTGATATTATTGGATGGGGAATTTGGTGGGGGAAGAAGAATAGAAATGCCATAGACAAGTTTGATTTTGAAAGGTCTGGATTGTTCACTTAGGTCATGAGTAATACATACACAAGAAGGCATGAGGAGCCTCCACCAACGCCATATCAAAGTGAAGAACTAGAAAGGGACAAGCACACATTGGGGCAATAACATGTGCACATTAGAGAAAGTGACAAAGGACAAAGACACATGTGCTTGTCAATCACAAGCGTGCTCGTAGTTTACGTTATAACAATCAATTATAAATTCGTATTTGCCTAATCTCCACTTCCAAAAAGCAACATCCTCATGAATCTCACTGTAATATGGGAATCTGATTTCTTATGTGATTACGATATGGATATAACATTCAATAATTAGAATATTGGTTTAAATATCATTTTAGTTTCTCAAATCTGGATTGAGTTTCATTTAAAACTATTCTCTTGATCCTTCTAATTTGAAAATTGGTTTTTTTTTAATAATTTTATCCTAATATCATTATAATTTTCGTACACACACACATATATATGAATAATAATTAAGTCGTTTATCGGTTTGTTTATTTTAATTTTTCATTTCATAACATTTATGTATAAGACATTTAGATCGAATGATATAATAATATTAATATTAACACCGTGCTGCATACATTCGTGTGTTAAAAAAGATTAATTTATGGACTAACTGTACAGGAGTACCCTACGAAAGAAAGGAAGTATATGAATAAACTCTTACATTTAAAATGTTTGACCATAGATGTTACTTTAATCTAATGGCTCAATTTCCCCTAATGTAATGTGAAGAGTGATAACGTTAAAGCTAAACAAAATGATTTCATTGGCAATGAGAATCATATCGTCCAATCACCTTTAGTGGTCAATGATGCTTGAAATTAAACATGAAATTGAGTTTTATCATCTTAATTTGTGTGCTTATACGTTATTCGTTGAGTCAAAAAAATAATAATATAATTCTATATATAAGTTTCATAAAATTAAAAAAAAAACACAATTACTGCTCGATGATTTGTTTGATTGTTCAGTAATGTCCTAAAAATTGTCAAATTATGTTCAATAATTAAAACTAGAGATGACTTATTTGACTACATCCATGATTTGACCTACCAGATTTGAGGCACTAAAGTCATTAGATTACTGGTTTGTGAAAATAATTAGTTTATACTTCTTAGACTTACGTCTTTAGTCAACAGTGTGAAAGTTAATCCACGTTTCTAGACTAGACTATGAGACTGTGTCGTCCTTGCTATCTGGTTTTTTCTTCTTTTATGTTGTTTAATCTTTGAAGTTTCTAATAGTAGCTATTTTGTTTATGACTCTAATATGTATTATGGAATTTTTGGTATTTTGTTATATATATTTTCGTAATTTTTGGCTGAAAAAAAAATCTCCTAAGTATCATGTACGCCATCCTTATAAAAAAGTTTGGAATCCACATTTGAACTTTTTTTTTCTATTAACAAAAATAAATATTAGTCTTATAGTTGTGCACCTTATTAATCTTAGTTTTGTCGTTGAGGAATTGTTTACAGTTGTGCACTTTATTAATCTTAGTCTTGTCGTTGCTTCGAATACTAAGGTGTTAGACAAAATATCGTTTGAAAAAAATGTTAGTCATGGTCATTTGCTTATCTTTGATTATAAGGTACTTGTTTATGTTTAAAAGGGTGAAAGATCCTATTTATATGCAAATGCAAGTCAATGTATCCTTGTTCTATATGGTTAGAATGAATTTGGCTAAAAATTGCATGTTGTAACGAGTAGTGATACAACAACAATATTATAAGATTTAATAATTAAGCAGAATATATATATATATATATATATATATATATATATATATATATATAAAACCTTCATATTTGAAATGTGTGAAAATAAAACAAAGTCATAAATGTTCCAAAAACATTGTGGATTATATAGTTATAAAATTTATAAAATAATCAAACAACTTAAGTGAAGAGCCCATTTCTTCCCATCTTATTTGTTCTCTATTCTGCATCTCAAATATCTACAATAACTTACACTCCCTTATAACCAAAAGTCATACAATCATCAAATAAATGCAAACACAAACAAGAATGTGGTAAGCCACCATTAAAATAATCAATAACAATAAAGATATAAGAATGACAAATAAACACAACAACATATTAACCAAACATTCGTCATCCTCATCATCATCACCATCGTCATCAACTTCATTTTCATCGTCATCATCATCATCATCGTCATCATCAACATCATCACCATAATCATCATTATCACCATGAAGGACATTGGTCTATCTCTTATACCCAACCTCACACACATGCTCTACCAAACGGGGTGGTTTGAGTTGTCCCGCCCCCGCGACTAAAGGACCTGTTTCCTTGCTCCTCAAGAACATAAGAGTAAAAACTTCGATGCATCGCACATCGGGAACTTTACTCAACAAACGAGCCAAAGCCCGAGTGAAACATCATTCCCCTTTCTATTGTCTCTCATAGGCAAGAGAGTTTAGCAATTAAACCCCACTCTCTTCCCACATCACACAGTCAAAGAGAGCCTATTTCCCGCATCGCATGGCCGAAAGCACAAAACTTAAGATTTACTAGGTACAACAACTAGACACTTCCATGACATCTGCATACCCATTCGTCAACAACATAACTTGGTACTTCAAAATCACTCTAGCATGCTTCATTATCAACCAAGAGTCATCCATAACTCAAACATGGCAACCAACTCACTTTCCTCTCAAAACATTTCATCTTGCAGTCCATCACACTAAGCTCCTCGTTCCATCTTTCGTCATAACTCAACTTTCAGAAAATACACTAGGATAATAGATTATCACCAATGATAATCAATTATCACAATAAGTTTTAGAGAAGGCAATGTTTCTAGGGATAATTGATTATCACTAAGGATAATTGATTATTCTAGCAAGGTCTGGAAGACTAAAGTTTTCTAGGATAATAAGGTTCGCAGGGATAATTGATTATCACTAAGGATAGTCTATTATTTTAGAAAACATTAATTTTCCATATAAACTTGACACTTATCATCTTTTAATTGATCATATTTTGCAAGTAAACAACCCCTTTTACTTTAGATTACAAAATAAAGAGTAAAAAAGTAAGAAAATAATAAAATTGGTGTTTGTGATGTTTTTGCATATATTTTCAAAGAATTTAAGGATGTACAACTTAAGCCCCCGAAAATGGTGTTAAACGCTACAAAAATAGATAAAGAAACCCTCATGAGGAATAAACCTTAAGCACTCACATAAGGAAAGGTGGTTATAGCTTGAGTCCCAGAATGTGCTATTGAGTGCTAAGAAATAAGATTTAGAAAGATTTGAAATGTAACTTTTGCAGTTAAGCCCCAAGAAGGCACTGAGCACTTAAGGCAGTTAAGAGAAAATCTTGTATAGAGGGAAACCTCAACGGTTGAGCGCCAAAGCTAGAGCTAAGCACCACCCTAGAAATTTTCTAAATACAAACCTTATTTTAGGCATTGAATGAAGAATTAAATATGTAGTAATAGACTAGGAATATAGTATTGAAGGCTTGCGAGAGATGATTTCATTGTACATTTTATGTCTAGATGTTGTTGAGATTACATTGCAATATTTTATTAGTAGCTAAACTTTCTTGTGTCGAGATTGAATGTAATCAATTCTAAATCTTTGTACTTTTACTTCTTCGATATTTATCTATGCTTTCATTTAATCTGTTTGGAATCAATTCGTGCTTGTTGTTGGATGAAATAATCACTCATCTTATTTCACTGATTTGGGATTAAGGGGAAATTAGTTTCAAGTTGTGGTCCAACTAATTCTCCACCGGCTTAGGAATAAATCTAAGGCTTTAGTTGATTATACAGTCTTGCACTTAAAGCAAGTGATTCATTCAAATAGTCATTGATGAATCATATTAGAGTTTGATTACCTTAAGTTCTAGATGCTAGAAAGGGATCTAGAGTTACATTTAAATAGCACTCCTAAGGCAATGAATGTTTTGCATAAGTAAATAGACAAGATCAATAGTGGTGTATGAGATGAAATTCAGTCATAACATCCACTCCACTCAATCTATATAATATATATTAGTATCAATATTTTCATACAAAAATTCTAAAAACAAACTACTGATATACTTGCTAAGTTTCCATGGAAACGATAACCCTCATTTGGTTGTACTACAACTTACTTGGTGCACTTATCAATCAGTCACACAACTGGATACTTTTCTTCTTAAAACTTGATCCATTCAACACTTCATAGTGTGAAGGTGGAGTTTGATCACTAATATATAACTCATAAAACACTTTTATGATTTACTCCACCCATAATCAACAAGAGACTAATTATACATTTCCAAGGTCCAAAGTTAGATTAGTTCTAAAAGACTTTAGAGAATGGAAAGGTGTTGATTTCAATGAGATTTTCCCACCTATGGTGAAAAATTCATCCATTAGAATTGTGTTAATCTTAGCTACTATCCTTGATTTGGAAGTTGAGAAAATGGATATGCAGATATTTTTTCTTCATGGTAATTTGGAGGAAGAAATTTAAATGAAAAAACTTGAAGGCTTTTTCTTGTTGAAGGCGAGGAAGATTATGTGTAGACTAAGAAATGGTCTATATGGTTTGAAGCAGGCTAAAAAACTATGATACAAGAAGTTTAAGTCCTTTATGTGTAAACAAGATTACAATAAGACTACTTTTGATCATTCTGTCTTTGTTAAAAAGGTCTATGATGATGACTTTATTATCGTTCTATTTTTTGTTGATGACATATTTATTGTTCAGAAAAATATTTCTAAAATTGACAAGTTAAAAAAGGTATTGGGTGATTCATTTGTCATAAAGACATGGAAGTTGCTAAAAAAATTCTTAAAAAAGTATCATACATGATAGAAGAGAAAAGAAGATTTGGTTATCAAAGGAGATGACATTAAAAAGGTTTCATAGAACTTATAGATGAAAAATGCTTAAGCTGCTTAAGCCGCGAGCAGTCTTCTTGCTACTCATTTTAAACTAAGTGTTAAACAAATTTCTTCAAATGAAGTTCAGAAGACATATGAGTAAAGTTTCTTATGCATTTGTAGTGGAAAATTTGATGTATCCAATGCTCTATGTAAATATTGCACCTATAAGCATACAAGTAGTTGTTATGATTGAAGAAATTCTTGTAAGAGCTTGCTTTTGTGCAAAACAACTATCCATTATATATGGACAATCAAAGTTCTATTAATCTTGGTAAGAATTGGACTTTTCATTCTAGGTGCAAATATATTTATGTGAGGCATCATTGGATACGATGCTAAGTTGTTTGAGTTTGATAAAGTTCATACTAATAACAATGTTGTTGATAGGATGATTAAAGCATTGCTAAGACATAAGCTTGAAGCTTATTGTGAGATCTCACGATTGGTGATCACCTTGACATAGTTGCGAGAGAAGATATATATTAGGTTGGACTCCCAACTATGTGTCTAAAAAGTTCAAACTAGTCAAACTCATTTTATCTCACATAACTTAGGTAGAGAAGAGCATTTTAGATCAAGAAAGAGTGTAAATTTCACACCTTTAGAAAGAGAGAAAAGAGAAAGAAAATAGATTGATATATTTATTGGATCGTCTTAATAAAATTATGATTTTTACTTTACTTCATGGTGGTAAAAGTTTTATAATAGATTTACAATACATGATGCTTCATTTTGATCATCGTAATTAGATATTTATTGCAAATTTTAACTAAAATATTTCTACTACATAATTTAACATATATTTAGTTGTGTTATTTCCCATTGAAATAGTTATTTTAAAACTATAAAATCACATAGTCACATTACACGATCTATAAAATTTAAAATTTTTAATAACCGATCGATAATAAATAATATATGTAATTAAGAATATATGGTGTTAATACTTTTCTTAATTCTCAAGCATAAATATTAGACAGTGTGTGCTATGCTTGGCTGTAAACCATTGGGTGCTTAAGAGCAGTACAGATGGAAGTGTGAGGTTGTTTTCTCTTTCAAAGATTTCGAGTAGGGGTCACTACTCCCTCAGTGTTCTCCATCACATCATATTCTACATCAAAGCTTCTTCAATGAATATTTTAAGAAGACCCATCTAGAAGATTTATTAATTGAGACATGAATTATTTAAGAAAATTTATGATATCATTTTCAATTTAAAATTTAGTATTTTTTTTAAAAAGAAAATTCTTAATGTATACTTTGAATTCATATTTAACATACTAATTTAGTAAGTATAGAAGATTATCTTGCTCGTGTGAACTATTAGATAAAAATGAAAAAGTGAAATATCGTATAAATGTGAAAATTTTATTAATTTATTGTTTTAAAGTTTTTTGGTAAAAAAAAAGAGTTAAATATGTTTTTAGTTCCTATACTTTTGGACGATTTTAGTTTTAGTCTATTTTCAAACTAAGGTACAATTTAGTCCTTCAACTTTAGAAAATTCTGATTTTAGTCATTTTTACTAAAATTTTTTAACTTTATTTGCTGTTTCAAACACGTTTCATTATAGCATTTGGATTGTTTATACTGTTTGACATATTTTTGCTTCAATGTTAACTGAGAAACACGTTTAAAACAGCAAATAAAGTTAAAAAAATTTGGTAAAAAGGACTAAAACCAGAGTTTTCTAAAGTTGAAGGACTAAATTGTACCTTAGTTTGAAAATGGACTAAAACCAAAATCGTCCAAAAGTATAGGGACTAAAAACATATTTAACTCTAAAAAAAATATCAATTTCTTATATAATTAGAATTTGTATTTCGTGAACCTTTGATAAAGGAGCTAAGTTCTCATTTAAGGAGTGAGATCTGTTCTGCCATGAGAAAAAAAGGGTTTAAAAGTATGAGTGAATGATGAGATGATTAAGAGATGATGAGATGAAAATAAGAACATAAATGGCTGTATCGGGTGGTAGTGGCAGTAGCATCTGAGGGGCTCCATCTGTCACAGTTTTATTGTTACAAGCTTATTGTTATTGGATGTGATTTTTAACTAAACCATGTACCACACTATTTTTAGGATAATATGTCACAATGATTGGTAGCTACCAAACTTCCTTTTGCTCATTTATTTCATATGAACATATAGCAGTTAAGAAATATTATTACTCTGTTTTGTATATATAATTTTTTAAAATATAATTTATTCCATCACCTTGTAATAAGATTTCAATGATTTTTGTTTAAAGATAAAAGTTTGACAAATAAAATTACTCCTCCATAAATGAGTGTTTATTCACTTATCTTTACTGATTACAAATAAATTATTCACACGTATATAATAATATGAAATTAATTAAATTGTTATTCAAATAAAAGAAGATAGCACGGGAGGTCCTTTGCACTTATATTTTGAATAATATTTATAATCCAAAAGTAGATGGTAACGAGATAGGCAAGAGAGACGTGTTTTATTAACATATTAATCTTAAAAAGAAAAATTCATCGTCATGTATTACTTTAAATTCATCTTATTCTAATACGTATATTATATTCAATTAAAATTACATATATTTCAACAAAGAAATTTTATGAAAACCAAAATATTTATTAATTTTGCAAACATTAATAAATAAAAAATTGATAAAATTAAAAAATATTTTTTAAAAATATAAAGAAAAATACAAGTATTCAATTTTAAAAATATTTTAAATATTTTCTTTATTTTCTTTTACAAAATGCTAATGAGATCTGCTTTTATAGGTTAATAAAAGTTATATAATACACTCACCCACTTGAATCAAATTACACCAAGAATAAAAATTAAATTAATAATAATTAAAATTTAGTATAAATTGTTCATCTTTTAAACTTTAATTTTTGTTAGATACTGATAAACAATATTCATGATAAGAATATTAAATTATTATATTATCTTTATATAATTGAAGTAATAAAATTACATTTATGATAATAAATTAAAAAATAATAATTATATAAAATATTATCAATATAATATTCTGCGTGATAAAAATAAACAAAAAAATATTAAAAAAAGTAAATATGTTTAACTGTTGAGGATGTAATAAGAGGAAAAATACTTTGAAAATTTAAGAGAACAAAATTTAGATATCAAATTAATTGAAATGTTGAGAGATAACAAAATTTATTTAGCAAAACAAAAGTTTTTCAAATGAAAAAAAAAAGATAAAAAATAGTAAAAAAATAAGTTTTTCATATTACCTATTAAAAAAATAGTAAAAAAATAATTATTACCTATAATAATTATATGTTTATATATATACCTATTTTTTAATGTGAATTTCAATTGAAAATTCATGTATTGCTTTTCAATGATCATATTTTTTATTTATTTTTATATTAAAGTGGAATGGCGTGAGGAATTTAAATTTCAGCAAGAAGAAATGAAGTTAATGAATGATGAATTCAAATGACCAAACTGGAAATTTAAATTGCAAGAAATTAAATTATCTAGGGTAAAACAGAAACTGATAAAGTAAATATATAGAAACCGTAACTCAAATTACAACAAGCATTATTCTATTTGCCATTTTCTCTCTCCATGATGTTCTCATAATGTTTAAATTATAACCACAACCTGTTACAATTTTTTACATTTGAATAGTCTATTTTTATATTTTTCTCATAATTAAATTATAATAAAAAAATAAAACAACATAAATTGTAATAGCCACTTCAAAATCCACTTATGTACCTTTCATCGTACTATATTGAAAGGAACTTTGAATTAGGAAAAAAGTTTTAAAACTCATTTTAATGACAATAATTTATTATGTGGAGTGAACTAATTATTACCTAATTATAGAAATATTACCTAATTTCTCATATATATGAATAAATTTTCTCATTATTTGTTTTAAGACGTTATAAAACTGAAAGGAAAGTTGGATAAGCTTTATCTTCATATTAAAATTTTGTTTCACTTTTTAAATCCATGTGTTCAATTATATATATATTTATGTATAATTATAAGTTTCAGATCTTTAGATTTGTTTGAGCTAATTTTATTAAACATCCCACCATATGTTGCTTTATTTATTATGTTTACATACTAATTCATGTAGTTTTTCTTGGAGTACGTTTTCGCTAAGCAAACGCATCACCTTTTACAACTTCAGTGTGTTGTTAGTTGTTAGTCTAAATTTGTATTATGTATAGCTCATTATTGTTAGAGTCTTTTACCTAAAAAATAATTACAAACTAGGCAAAAAAAGGTGTAATTTGTGACATTTCAATCATATAAGAAATATATATAATATAGAATTTAGCATATATAATATGATAAAGCAGTTAAGGACTTCTAAAATGAAGTACAAGATTTACAGTCATCCCAAAATATAGACATAGTTTGAAGCTTTACTTGCACAAGGGAGTATTTCAAAAGATAAACAAGACTAGAGGAATATAATAGCTAAGACTATACAATCCTAGACTATCACTGACTACACAGCAAGATCATCAACGCTTGCTCCACCACCTCATCTCCCTCTGCTCACATCTAAATGGATTATCATTGCAAAGAGAAAAAACACAACACGTGCAATACAAACAACAGTAAGGGTAAGCTAGGTTGAAAACTATACATGTTATCTAATAGCATGTGAAAATAGGAAAGCACACTCATGCAAGAAAACAAGCAAGACATCAGATCATGTTATAATTTAGACTAGACTAGTCCGGACTTAGAATGAATATAAAGCTATGGCGGGTTGTGCACTTGTGGTGGCCTCTACTACTTTGCAAAGCCCTTGCGAATGGGTTTCACCCAATCACACACAAGGTAAATCTGTTACCGTGCAATAGGCCTCCAAGTTGTGCCTACACTAGGACCTCCTACTATTTTCACCACATGCATCAATCTTCTCTAAATGAGAATGAAAGATCATTAGAGTGTTAGGATAACCCTCAAGGCTGAGCTCCTATATTCATTCTAAACACTACATTGATCTCACCAAGAGATCTTACTTTCATACTCAATCTCACCATTTAATCACATTAGATTCCTCTTTGAATCATCAACATATCATCTTTTATTTATATAATTATATACATTATCATATCAAGTCATATATACATCACACATCATTAATCAATCAAGCAAAGAAGAAGAAAGGAATAAACCAAAACGAGGCCGGTCGCTCCGCGCACCAAGTTGCAAGGTGAGACCAGAGGGTTCTCGCATAGCGACTCCAGCTCGCTATGCGAATCCCCAAACAGAGAACACCTCTCCTCAAACATCCGCATAGCAACCAAGCTCGTTGTGCGTATTAACACCCATTTGTTCCATACCTCACACCCTCGCATAGCGTCCCAATTAGCTATGCGAGATTACCTTAAAAAGTGGTTCAAGTTGTACCACTCTCGCAAGGCAATCCAGATTCGCCCTTCCAATTAAATGGTATTTTTCCCAATACTGCTCCAGCCGCAAGGCGACCTAGATTCGTTGTGCGAATCATCAAACAAAGGGAAACCCTCTACAATAATTCGCATAGCGCACATAATCGCTATGCGAATGCCCTAGTAGAGAGCACCTCGCCAGGGTGATTCGCTATGCGAATCCTCTCGTACAGCGAGTCTGCATAATCTGCATAATGAAATTCTGCAGATTTGTGCAACTCACTTACCCAAAGTCAATTCTAAACCTTTTGATGAACTTCTAGCACCCCTAAAACACAGTATATGCTTATTAGTCTTGTCCAAGTGATTCTAACTCTTCCTAACATCATTAATCAGTGGTTATGCATTGATTTATACTCTACAACTTCAATTTCCTCAACCTAGAGACTCAAATTTAAATTTACCACTTTGCAACTGTTTTTAACCTTTTTGACATTACTAATAAGTCACAATTAACCTACCTAAGTTGACCCAACAGCCTAACTTAGCCCTTAACCTCTAAGTCTAAAAATAACTACCTCACTTCCTCTAAAAATAGCCTAGAACATAAAATTTAAAGTAATTCTCTATATAAGCTCCTGCATAACTGATTTCACATCATTCTAATAACTCAAATCCATCATTCTACTTCATTCATACAAGTTCAACTCATCAGTTTCACAATTTCATACTTTAACAATCTCGAAGCACACAACTTTCATGCAAAATCGCTAAATTTCAGCTCAAACAATAAAATTGTCTATCACACAGTTTACACGTACATCATTCTACAATTTCAACAAGACCTAACTCATGCATACTCTAATTTCATAGAATAGAAAAGAAATCCCAGCTTCTCTTACCTCGGGATTATACTGCCCAGCTCACAGAATGATCAAACAGCGCCTTACACCGTAGGGGAACTCTAAAAGTACCTATAGACCACCAATTGATGATAGAAGCTAGTCTTTAGAACATAATTGGAGCTAGAATTTGGGGAAAGATACAACCAGCCACATGCAAGCAGGATCTGTTGCATGATCACAGCCCTAAACTTGTACAGAAAAGGAAATTCAACTTACCGGTTGAAGAACAGAAAAATTGATCGGTCGAGAATGTTGCTCTTGAAGCTTGAATCGCCTAGGCAGCTTCTGATCAACAAATCAACGATTCAATCTTGAGTTAAGGTAGAGAGAAGGCAGAGAAATTTGAAGGATATGTTTTTATGAGAGAGATAAAGTGGTTGAGTAATAGAACCAGAAGGTTAAAAAAAATCAATTTATACACTTGGGGTTTTTAACTATTAAAAGTTTGGTTCTATTAATCTGGTCCACTTATCTACTCTCAAAAATATATTTTTCAGGTTCTCACATAATTAGATAATAAAATCTGAGTAAAGAGTATATAATTCACTATTCATAAGTATTTATAGATATATCTAATATTTTAATATTGCGATTGGCAATGTAGATTGAAATTATCTAGTGGGTGACAAAAGTGGATAGCCCACCAAGCGCATCCATATATGTTTCGATCTGGTTAGTTATTCTATATAAAATCGCAAAATAGATATTAAAGATTGTGATATCCTTCTGGATTGAGTCGGATACACATTATATTATTAAAAATTTTAAAAAATGGTTCACTATTCTAGCATAGATCTTCCCTCAATTTTCAGATAATCTAATAAGAACATTTAATTGGTAAATTCAACTAACATCAAATTTCATAAAAATTTAGAATAGGAATTTTATTAAATCTTTAGAGGACTTGCTTTTGACTCACATGGATAGGGTAAAAAAATATAAAGAATAAAAAATCTGTCAAAATACTAATAAAAGTCTTATTTTGCAATGAAAATAAAGAAAAAATTATTTAGAAAATTCTTTATGCATATGAAAACAATTATTAAATCTAAATTTAAGCTCAATATAAGCGAAGTTGGAATTAACTTAGGTTAAAACAGATTAAAACCCTCTTAATTTTTTTAACATGGACCTAGATCAAGTCAAGTTTAAGTCAAGACGAATCGAATCGACTAGATAAAGACAAGTTAGACTTAACCCAAATTAAGTCGAGTCAGGTCAAATACATGTGAGGACAAGTTAGGTTGGACTGAATATAGGTCAAGTTGAGATGGTTCATGTATGGACTAGGTTTGTTTGATTCGGTCCCAAGTCAATATAGACAAGGTTAGGTCGAGGCCAACTCAACTAGGTCGATCGAGTTCGGCTCAGGTCAAGCTAGTTCTTGGTCAAGCCAAGGTTGATAAGATCCATGTTCTAGTGAGTTAAGCTAGTTCATATTGGGTTGAGTCAAGCTAGTCTATATTAAATTAATTAAGTTAAACATATGTTGGATCGTGTCGAGTTAAACCTAAACAAGTCAAGCTCAACTCAGATTGCCTTATTTTGGACCCATCTTGTGTCGAGTCAAGTCAGACCTACCTTAAGCTAAGTTAACTCAAGTACATGTCAAATTGTGTTGAGTTAAGTTTGTTGTCCAAGTTGAGTTAGACCCACATCGGTCCAAGCTATTTTGGACCTACACCAAACCAAGTAGAGCTAAGCTCGTGTTGAGTGAGCAAAGTTGTATCTAGGTTAGGACTAGTAGAGTTAACCCACCTTAGATTAAGTCCATTATGGTCAACATCATGCTAGTCTAGTTAGGTTTGCCTTGGGCTGAGTTGAATCAAGTGCAGCTTAAGTCAGGTCAAGTCAGTCCACCTCAATTCGAGTTGAGTTCGACCATAGTGGGGCAAGTTTAGTTGAGTCATGGTCAAGATAAGTGATGTTAGACTTATATTGGTCGAATCGAGTCATAAATATGTTGTGTGGGGCTAATATCATGTTAAGTACACAGTCACGTGTCAAGAGGAGTTAAGTTGAGTTAGACTAAGGTTAGATTAGACCATGATAATTCTTGTGCAGACAAGGTCAAGCGATATCAAACTCACATCAAACATTGTTAGGTTGGGTCAACCCAGTAAAGCAAGTTAAATTAGGTCCTAACTTCTAATTAAGTTACAAATAGTACAAATTAATTAAGAACCACTTTGTAATAAATGTAAAATATTTAAGGATCAATTTGTAATTTAGAATACTTTAAGGTAGCATGCAATTCTGAAAAGAAATTTGGAGTTAGTTGAAGTCTTGAAGTGGACTAAACCCACTTTGACATTAACCCCCACTTTATGTTGGAGCTTTAGTGGTTAACACTTTTTTAGACCACTTATTTTGGTGGGACAATACAAGGAGACATATTTTAACAGTGGCTTAGGGTTAGCCCATGGATCATGGGTCAAGTTGTTAGCTTGAGTCATAAAGGAATAAATTCAATTAAAGATACAAACAATTAAAAAAACTATGAGATAAGAAAGATTAGTACAACATGTTTTATACTATAGTTCACTTTATAATTTCATATTTTTACAAACACACAACCATAATAATAAAAGTAAACTACTCTAGAAACTCTATTGAATCATATAACACATGATCTAACACCTTCTTATAACTAAACAAACATGAAAACCCTATTTGAAAATAATACATAAACTAAATAATGAATTAAGAAACAAGAACATCATCACCTAGAACAAATTCAACACAATAGAAAACATAAACTTGGCTTAGTGAGAAACTGTGTTTCCTCTTCAAATCAAATCATTGATTATCAATTTGCCATAAAGAAAGATCCAATAATTTTTTTTAGCTTAGTTAGACTCTCTCTCTTAAAAGATAAAATTATTTTAGAAAGAATGATTTTGATTTTGTGTTATTTCTTTTTGAAATGAGAGAGTGGCACAAAATCCTATCTAACAAATTTAATGAATTAAAAGGTATATAATCAATTAAAATAGAACCTTCAAATAAAGCACTTAGAGTTTTAATGGGTTAAGACTAAGTTTTAACTTTTGTAGTTTCGTTTAATAATGAAATTTATTTTTTAAGCTGTCGTTTTAACAAATTAAAATAGATTCCACAACATTGATTGAGATTAACTGATTTTAATTCATTTAAAGCTCGTTTTAACATGTTAAAATAGAGATATCATAATTGTTCATGACTTTCAGTGATTCTAATCAATTAAATGATAATGGTTGATTAAAATGCTTCAAAAAATACCTCTTCAATCGATAAAAGGATATAACAATGTTAAACGTTCACAATGTTCTATTCTCACAAACAAAAACCACAAACTACAAACTAATACCACCAAAGTTGAAGAGTGAGGGATGTGAAGGGGTACCCTAAGTAGCGCTAAGAATGGAAGAAGGGAAGTGAGAATGGTTAGGGTATAAAGTTTGGAACTTTTAGTATAATTTTAATGACTTGAAAAATTGATTTATGATGTTTTAAGGGGTGCATAAGAAAAGAGGGAGGTGTAGAAGGAAATAGCCTCTAGCAAAATTTGTTGTTTGTTTAGACTATTATATCATCATTATTGGGTCACTATCTACATTAATGTTTAGTTTCATATTCGAAATGTATATTTCTTAGTGTGGGTGAAAGTATATATATGACACCAAAAAAACATATATCTCAAAAGTAGATTACATTTTTATATAAAATAACTAACTAGATATTAAAATTTTACATTAAATCAAATTTTATAAGTTTTGTTTGATAAAAACCTTTAATTCATTGGCTAAAAGCATTTAAGCTCATAATATTTATATGCAATGTATAAAATTTTTGACGTTATTTACTTTAACATAAATACATTCCCATTGTGCACATATTAAGAAGAAAGTTCAGTTATTTATTGTTAGATACAATAAATATGGTTAAATATGTTTTTCGTTCCTAAATTATGATGCGAACTTGGATTTCGTTCTTGTCTCAAACTTTTGATACAGTTTGATTCATAATTTTAAAAAATGAATAAATGTAGTCTGTTGATGCTCTAAAACAATCAATTTTTTCAACAAGTATGCTTGGTAATTTGTAGTACAAGTGTTGTATTCCTAGGGATTTTATAGAATACACAAAGTTTAAATTAGCTTGACTCGAATAAAACGGTAAAAAAAGTGCATCAAAGATGTGGAAACATATTTGATTTTAGAAAATAAAATTAAGTCTATAAGTAATACGTTGTAAAATGGTTTGTAACTAAAAAGATTGACTTCAATATGGTGAAGACGTGTTAAAGCTAGATTACACCCATTTGCCCCTCTCTTGTAAAGGTTTAGTCATTGTTTATAAAGACACAATTAATCATCTCATGGGAGTTCTCTTTAAATGTAACTATAGGTCCATTCTTGGCGCGTAGAGCTTAAGATCACTAGATTTCAATATGATTCCTCAATGATTGCTTGATTGGATCACTTGTATTAAGATTAAGACTTTATAACAAGTTAGAGCCTTAGATATATTCTTAGCATTTAAAAGCAGGAGGAGAATTAGTTGAACCACAACTTAGAACCAAGTCTTACTCAATCCCAAGCTAGTGAAATAAGATGAGTGATTAGTTCATCCAACAATGAATATAAACGAATTCACAAACATGAAATAAAATCATGCTTTGATAGATAAAATAGTACCCATACAAGAGAATTCCAAAGGGTTACATCTTTGCTTAAACACTTTTAGAGATTTAGCTCCTCATAGTAGATGAAAATATTACAACATAAGGAGGAGCCATCATCTCTTAAGACCTCTAATAATGTTCTCTAAAATTACATAGGAAAGTGTCTAAGAAACTCTCTAAAAAGTATATCTCAATAAGTCTCTCAAGAAGTCCCCTAAAACAGAGGACTAACTCTGTTTTTATAAACTTTCTAAGGCGTGGCTTCAACAGTGCAAGTATAACTTCAATTGTAGGTTTCCTTCCATGGTGGGTTTTCTTTGTGGCTCAAGCCTCATGTTTTTGGTGTTATAGCCCTTGAGATAACTTTTTTTAGAATGAGTCTCAATGGCTTAGTCTTAGGTTCAGTGCTTGAGGTTTCCCTCCAATGTGGGTTTCTCATGTGGCTCAAGCCTCAAGATTGTTGCTCAGTCGCGTTATTGTTATTTTTGCCTAGAATTGCTTGGATTTCCTCCATTTCCTTTATTTTACCACTTTAACTCTCTATAATCATCAAAATCTGTAAAACAAGTCAAATTAGGGTGATTTCTACATATATTTAATAGAATCAAAACAAGATAAGTGTGAAATTGATCTCAAAATTAACTTATATTAAGCACTTATCATAGTCTTCATCATCAAATAATGTTAAGAATTTGCTTATGTGGAAAATGGCATTGCTACATGTGTGTCCATGGTTTGCCACATGTTGACATGTGTGTTTGTCCACATCAACATGTGGAAATATACGTGACAACATCATTTCTCACATTAGCAAATATTTAACGTTGTTTTGTCATGAGGACTACATCGATTCATTAATAAAGTTTGGGATGAAAATTCTTAAAATTTTGAGATAGGGATGATATAAGGACCTAGAAAATAATTTAAGAATGTTAGTGATTTTTAAAGAAGAGATTCCATTATTTTATTAATAAAAGGTCAAAGCTATAAATAGAATTTCTCTTAATTGGATTTCATTTTATAAAATCATCATCTATCTAGATTTTCTTTCCAAAGCTCTTCTCTACCCTCTCTATAGATTTTTTTTACCTCCTTCTTCATCCCTTTGAAGATCGTAGACCGTAGAAGTGATCATTTAGAGAACTCTACTTAACCACCCGATAAGAATTAAGAACAGAGTAACTTCACTTTTTGCCCCTGTTTTAGGTCAATTAGAAATTTTGGTACTTATGGCATGTTGTTCAACAAATGTGACTCAAAATAGCTCAAAGTGACTTTCTATTTGTTTGTGATGATAAAGATATGTTTAGATTTCTGATTGGGGTTTTATTTTATTATTTAGATAATCTTTTGAGGAATAGAACTCTAAAGAACAACTTTGAGTTAGAGAGGGAAGCTAGTAATAATCAATGTTTATTTTAATTGTTTTTTATTTTAATGTTTATAATTGATAAGATTGTATGACAAATTTGATTTAGTATATGAAGAACCTTGTTGAGCTAATTGTATAATTAGAATTGTGATGGAATTTGATGTGCTTGTTGAATTAATGGTTGAATTTCAAAATGATTGAGAATGGGTACATAACTTTAAATAATTGGCTTCTAATGGTTCATTTTAAACTAACTTAATACTAATTAAGACCTATAAAAGGGATAAAAACACCCATTAGAACCAATTGAACAAACTCATGATATGCCAATTTGTATCTGGTTTATGATATGGCATTAAGCGGTATACTGGTACCGTTGAACATAACCCTGAAATTTGAAGTCAGAGAGCTTTAGTAGTTTATGGCATTGGGCGCTAGTTTGAGATCGCTAGGTGCCAAATGACCTTAAGTTCTAGAGAACACCAGAGGTGAATGGCATTGGGTGCAAATTAGGTGTCATTAGGTGGTAATTTGAATTTAAATTCTAGAGTACTCTAGGGGCTTGAGGCATGGGGTGATAGACCCACCATAAGGGGAGAAAATATGAATTTGTTGGGCTCAAGTTTGAAATTTTTTCCTAAAGAGCCCAATGTTAGGTACCCTTTTATTTGCCAGGTGGCTTTAGTGAATTAATTACTTGAAGTTTAAGATGTATTATTATACAAATGGTTATGATGTTGGAGGAATACTTTCTATAATAAATGTTCAATATGATGAGATAATGAAATGATGGGATTGAAATGTTATGGAATTTCGTGTATTGTATGCATAAGGTTTTTCCTAACGAGGAATATCATATCATTAGTGTTGAGTATGCATTAAGTAGGAGTACCAAGGGCGTGATCAGTCTAACTCTACTAAAATCACATACTCATATAAAAAATGAAGTTTAGGGGTGATAGTTGAAAGAGGTCCGAATTTGGTGTAGGGAGTATCTTTGGCATTGCCATAGTAAACTAATCTCGGTATAGGAGATTTTTAGACTTAGTGAATCAAGTTAGATCTTGATTTTATGTCACACTGTTATATGACAGGTGAAGGACTATACAAGTACTCAACTCGATGCATACGTCTGCCAAAATTGAGCTAGAGTAAGTATGGTGGTAGTATATAACAATGTGTTTGATTTGGAATGAATGTGCATGAATATATGAGTTGTTGGTAATTATATAGTCCATAAATTTATATATTATACTTATCTGAAATTATCATTAGCTAACCATTTTCTCATTGTTTTTTGTTTTTTTCTTTTACTATATATGATCGCATTGTATTCAAGTGAGGGTGCAAGTAATAGTAGGGCTTGACCTTAAAAGATTGTGTTTGAGTTGGATGTTAAGGACAATAAACATATGTATATAATTTATATTTTGGATAATAATAGTCTCTCGTTTTGAAGTATATTTAGTTGTCCTTTTATTTTGAAAAACATTTACTTCAGATTATTGTAATTACATTATATACATGATGTGGGTATGTAATGATTTTTGTGTGATATGAATCTCTTAATATCAACAATGTATTGACTTTAAAAATATTTTTATAATATTTTTTGGGTTGTTACATATGAAATCTAATTTCACATAAAAGTTAAAGGATTGAAAACATATTTAATTTTGTTTTCATAATGTAGTAGAAACATTTAAATTGTATAACAATATAAAAGAAAAAAAAATCAGTTAAGAAACATATGAAATTACAAGATAATAAAATAAAATTTTAAATACTTATATTCTTTTATTATATGTTCTTATACAGAATCAACTACTAGTTAGAAATTTTTTTCAATTTATATTTATATGTTGCATGTAGAATACATATAATGTGTAGAATATTTGTGCTAATCAAGTCAAAATTGACTAATATTAATTAGGAAACATATCTTTTCAAAAAGTTAAATATATTTTAGTTTATTAACTTTGTGGGAAATTGAATTTCATCTTTATCTCAAACTTTGAATTATTTTCATTCACAAACTTTATTAATGAGCTAATGTAGTTCTTGTGATCAAACAGTGTTAAAAATTTATTGATCTAAATGATATTGTCACTTGTGTGTTCACTTGAGATGAAAGCACACATGTTACCACATAAATAACACATAGCAATACTATTTATCACGTTGGAAAATTCTTAACATCATTTGATAATAACTATTAATTTTAATTTAACAACCAGAATTTAATATAACTTGATGATACCATGTTTTTCTTACCAATCCTACCCAAATTTGTGAGGTCTTGATAAACAAGACAAGGGAAACAATAATAAAAAATGTGTAAGTTTCATTATATGAATTATTAGGTCTTTGAAATAAAGTTTTATATTTATTTTTGTGCATGATATTTATTATTTAATTCATACCTTTATACAAAGGGGAGTTTTTTATTGGGTGTTTACATTTATTGTTGAATTTTACTTTTTAAATAAAAGTTTCTTTTTTAAATTAAAACAGTTATTTTATCAATTTTAGTGTTTAAGTTATTGTTGCTTTAAATTTTAACTGTTTTTCTATTTGACTGTTTTTTAAACTTAACAGTTTTTTAATTAAAACATTATCTACAAAATAAATAAAAATTATTTACAATAAAATAAAAAAATCATTTATATTTAATTTTATAATTATTATAATAAAAAAATTTATTATTTTTTATTATCATAGAAAAAAAGTAAACACACACGTAAAGCATATATTTTCACTACATAATATAAAATTTATAATTAGTACCATATAAATTCAACATTTATGTTCCTCTAATTTTTCTAAAACGATAAAAAAAAAACTTAAGGTAACAATAAGATGATATTATAAAAAACTAAAAATTAATCCGACACAAAATTTATTTTATTTAATATCAAATAATAAGGAAGACATAATTTCATACTACTAAATAAATTATATATGTTTTAATAATTTAAAATAAAATATATATAAATCGGAGACGAGACGAATAATAGTACTCGCCTGGTTTTTATATCTAATTTAAAAAAATTAAGTATTACTTGTATTTAATTAAGGGTTAAATATGTTTTTAGTCCCTATACTTTTGGGCGATTTTGGTTTTAGTCCATTTTCAAACTAAGGTACAATTTAGTCCTTCAACTTTAGAAAACTCTGGTTTTAGTTCTTTTTACCAAATTTTTTTAACTTTATTTGTTGTTTCAAACACGTTTCTTAGTTAACATTGAAGCAAAAATGTGTCAAATAGTGTAAACAATCCAAATGCTATAATGAAATGTGCTTGAAACAGCAAATAAAGTTAAAAAAATTTGATAAAAACGACTAAAACCAGAATTTTTTAAAGTTGAAAGACTAAATTGTACCTTAGTTTGAAAATGGACTAAAACCAAAATCGCCCAAAAGTATAGGGACTAAAAACATATTTAACCCTTTAATTAATTTAAATATTTTCTTATCAATAGTGTGAAAGGAAAGGTGTGAAATATGAGGCCTACAAAATTATATTTTTCAAGATCGCGTATCCAATCTTAAGTAAATGTCCCTTTCTTCAGGTTAGAAAGTCCTTTCCTCAATTTCTATTATACGTTATGCATTATATTATTCATTCTTTTTTTATATCTAATAAACATAAAGACCTGGAATTATAGCTAATTTACCAATGTAAAGAGCCATACTTTGTATAAATGTTAAATTAGCAAAACATTTTATATATGATTATAGTTATTTACAATTTTATATTACATATATATATATATATATATATATAATTAATTAATTTGGAAGGACTAAGACTTTCAAGTCAACAACAATTATTGGGAAAAAATCTATAAATTTCTCAATGAAAATGAACAAAGATGATAAATACTTCATAAAAAAACATTAAATAGAAAAATTAATGTACTCACTTATCTATTAGAATTGAAATAACTTTCCTTTAAAAAGTATGAAACTATTATTATTTTGAACTGAGAAAATGATAAAAAGAAATTCGCTTATGATTACTGTTGGATAAAAAAGAGTAAATATTCTCAAATTTAAAATTAATAAATATTAATTTTTACATTATTAATTTTGTCTAAAATAAAATAAAATATTTTATCGAGATAAATGTGTATGCTTACAGTATTATCATCAATGTTAACTGTAATAAACAAATCATTATTATAAATTATTCTTCATTATAATAAGATACTAATTATACATAATATAATAATTATCGTGAGGGAAACTATTTTAGGAATAGTGTTAAAAATAAAGACATCAATGAATTTATAAATTGATAAGATAGAGAGTAAAAATGGGCCTCTGGGTTTAAAGTTGCATTTGAAAAATATTTAACTTTTTTAAATATAAGTCAAATCATAAGTTTCAATAGAATCAAAGATAGATTGATCCTAATCAATCAATAACATCTTATCTTATCTCCATATATAATGAATTGACTGTAAGATTTTTGTTTCACCATTATCGATTGTATAAGTGTCTATAGTCACTTTTTTATTTTCTTATTGTTTTAATATCAACTAATTCTTTTTATAAAATATTAAAAATAAAATAAAATATAATATTATCAAATATTCAAAATATCATAAATTATAATAGGATAAATTTCAAATCAAAATTTAAAATAATAATTAAATAAAGATGAAAAAATTATATAAAATATTTTACAATTAACAGAAATAAAATTTCACAACCAAAACATCTATAAATTTTGCAAACCTTAATATAACAACGTTGGTAAATTTAAAAAAGTGTTTTTTTTAATTATAGAAAGAAAATAAATATTCAAGTTTAAAAATATTTCAAATATCTCTTTTTTATCTCTTTTTTATACATCCATTTATATCTTATTGGAAAATCGCATAGAAAAAATATATTAAAATAATAATAATTTAAATTTAGAAATAAATATTTATGTTTCAGGTGTATGGGTCGAATGTTCACTTTAAGTTGTTTTTCTTATTCTAAAGATTCCTTCTTAGTTGTTAGGATACTCCAATTGATTAGGTGTATTTGTTAAAGATACTATGATGTTTAAGTTAGTTTGATATTCCATCGATTTAGCAATTAATGTTGTAATAAATTTGTTACAAAAGTTTCAACAATCATACATTTGATCTATATTTATAAGTTTCTTCATGAGTTTCTATTGTCTAATCACGACCCAAATCTATTAAACCTTTTTATTGGCACTGATCGGTTTCATCCCCGCTCCACCAATTGATTTGGTGTAATTTGGTTGGTATGTACTCTTGGGTACATGTAGAATACACTTTCATTTGTTTTACTTCAATTTATGTTGTATGATGTAAACAAGATTTATGATTACAACATTAAACTATTATAATATAGTAAATGAAATATCTTCATGCAATTGCGATGGTAAAATTACACTTAGTAAAAATAATTATATATAAACTCATCAAAACAATATTTTATATAATAAATAAAACAAAAAAATATTAAAAAAGATAAAAAAGATAAAACTATTTGATACATCATTGAATAAAATTGTATATATAAAAATTGTATAATTCAAGGTATTATAAGATAAAAAACATCTTGAAGATAAAAAAAAGATTTTCAAATATCAAATTAGTCGTATCATTGAGAGATAACGAAAGTTGTTTTAGGAAAACTTTTTTTTTTCAAAATAAAACAAAAATAAAGGATTAAAAAGAATAAAAGAAATAAATTTTTATATTATCTAGTAAATGAATTCCTTACGCAATTAAACACTTGAAATTGATAATCAAACTTGTTTATGTGAAAAAACATATAAATCATAAATAAAAACTATTAAGAAGGGGAAAAATAATAAAATATGAAAATTAACATTTATTTTAAGGTTAAATATATTTTTGGTTCCTAAACTATCATTCGATTTTAGTTTTTGTCTCTCTCTTAAACTTTGATTCATTTTCATCCCTCTCCTTTTTCAAAGTCTTGGATTTAGTCCTCAATGAACAATGATGTTAGTTTTTTGTCTGACGTGGCTAACGGTATAGTAAACATTTCAAATTAAATTGAAATTAGGGTTAAACAAAAGAATGACCAATGAATTCCACTAATTACATCTGTTATTCTTATCTTTATTCATTAAACGCAACTTCCTTTCAATTCGTGTTTAATTCGAGTAGTTTCACCATGGTTCTCCTTACAATTGTGGTCAACCCTCGGTCACCTGATTTGTGTTCCTTTGTGTTTGTAGTGAAGGTAGGGTTTGCACCCAATTTCGCCTCAATATTGTGGGATTTTCTATTCTAATTATTAATTTGGACACCCTACTTCCCTGCTTACCTAACCTTTTTGGATTTTTTCTTGAGGTTTTTGGTAGAAAAGTTTTCTCTTACCTTTTCCTTTGTTATTTCCCTCTCCCTGTAATTGAAATTTGTGATAAAGGAAATATCTTTCCAGTTTGGTGATTGAAGTTGTGGTGGAGGAAAACAACAAGAGAGTTGTAATTTCTGGAGTTCCCTATGTTGTTCTCATTCATTCTATTTTGAAATCTCACACAAGAAATGAACATACGTCTTTTTTCTTTCGTTAAACCCTAATTTCAAATGTTTACTATACACGTATCTTGAGAATGTGGCATACCATTAGTCACATCAAAAAAAAAATAACGTCATTGGTTATGAAGGACTAAATCCGAAACTTTCGAAAAGGAGATGGATAAAAATGGATCAAAGTTTCGAAGGGAGACGAAAACCAAAATCGCATGACAGTTTAGGGACCAAAAATATATTTAATCCTTCATTTTATTCACTGAAATTGATAATACAACATTTAAGCATAATCACTCAAAGAAAAAAAAAAGTGTAGTCAAGGTTGTGATAAGAGAAATAGTACTTTTTTAAAGATGTATGGATTTTGTAAATATATCAAACTAAAATAATTAAAATGAGGAGGAAGAGAATAATAAATATAATATATATATATATATATATAAGGTTATCTAACTAACTATGGGTACTTTAGTCATTTAAATGGGGACGGGTGGAGGACGAGATATATATTGGCACAGGTATTAGAATGGCACAAGGACCATTCTCGTCTCCATATCCAATTGAAAAAATTTTGTATTAGTTATATTCATACCCGTATCCAGTAAATATAGGGAGTTTTCATCGAAACGGGGATGGGTTCAAACTTATCGGACGACTTCATTTGTCATCCTTACTTTTAAGTCAATCCACTATTGTAATAAATATATAACATAAATTGAAACAACAAAACATCCTTAACTGAGTTAACCCATTAAGCCACCAACTCATGGTCACTTGAATTAAGTTACAAAATTTTTGGCTCACCAAAAAGTGAGTCAGGTTGAGCTAACTCAATTTTACCTTAACTCATTGTAAGTCAACCATTGTGAGTCAAGTTAAGTTGACTTAATTTTAGTTCAACTCGTGGTAAATCAACCTGTGTTAGTCGAATTAGCTCACTTTGACACCTAAGGATAATGTTACTATGAAACTCAAGTTAGAAAGTTTGAAATAGTTTTACGATATTAGATATATCTTAAGAAAGAAAATCGTTTAGAAAAAAGTCAATTTTACTCAACTTAAATTATTAGAAAATAAGAAAATATCGTAGATAAATAAAAATTAAGAATTACTAATGGTAAATACATTTGCATTATTTAAAAGATGGGACTGATATGAAATATTGTGAATTTTTTTCTTAAAAGATATTGTCAAATTTGACCATGAAATTCAATGTATATTGTAATGCATTAAGGCAATGTCTTATATGTGTATTGATATAAAGAGGAAAGAATATTAGTAGCATATATGTTAATAAAGCTATGACCAATCAAGTCAAATTATCTTATCTAAAGCTGGTTTTGATAGTGTTTACATTAAACATATTGTAGGGGTAATATTAAGATTTGGAGTCTTTATTTATTACAAAATACTAATAATGATAAATTATGTTGTTTGAATAAGAAATTTTGAAAGAAATTAAAATTTTATAATATTAGAGTAATTAGATTACTTAAAGTTAAATCATTTCATATTTTACCTAAAAAGTAATAATTTAAAATTTTTTATATACTCAAATTTATAATTTGATTTTTTTAGTATTGATAACTTGAGTTTGGACTGAGTTTAGATCGATTTAGTTTGAACCTACTTGATTCAAACTAACAATAGATTAACTGGACTCAATCAAATTCTCTTTAACTTAAATTAGTTATAAAGAATAAATTCATGTTCAACATTATTTTCTTGATTAGGAGATGTATTTTCAACTACAACTAATGTTTGAGCTTACACATCTTTATCTTTTTTTTTTCTTGCTTTCCTTAACCTAATAAACAAATTTGATATATAGGCTAAGACGATATATTTTGCATTATTAAGTTCAAATTATTGTTTCTTTAAAATAATTTTACATTAATTATTGAGTAAATAAATAAAACTATGTAAAACTATTATAATTTTAAATCAAATTAAGTTAATATATTGAATCCAACTTTTTTGTGAGGTTGAATTAAATCTAATTTAAAAATTGAAGTTGGTCCAAGATTCAAGATAAATGAGTTATTGTAAAATCTAGTCAAGATTAGGTAAACTTAACTCAGTTTTAATCCTGAATTTTTCTATACTTTTGAAAATACAATAGTTATTATGTTGCGTACAAGTTACTCATGAATGTGTATTTAGAGAAAACCTAGAATTTCACATCAGAATCCGAAAACCTAGAATTTCTTCCCTTCCTTTTGAAGTTAGGCCATTCATAGGCCCAGAATCTTTGATTTAAACTACGGCCAGCACTTGTTCAATTTAAACGTGTTAGTGGGAGCTTCTCCCTATCTTCAAACTTTATCTTGTAAGTCCAAATTTTCTTTTAATCTTTAAACTATTCTTTTTAAGAGTAAACTTTTTTCTCTTTCTTCTATAATTATTCCATCCACTTTTATTCTCACATTTTCATAACCTATACTTAGTATCACATCTCTCTTCCCCTATCCAGATTTTAAATTTTGATGAAGTACTTAACTGGATATTGAAATTTAGTTTAAAATTTCATAGTATTTCAAAATCCAGTTTAAAAATTAAGAAGATTTCAAAATCTGGTAAAACTATTTTTGGATTTAGAGATTCGATAATTTTTTTTTTCAAATTTTAAAATTTGATGAATATTTTTCTTGAATTTTAAAATTTGATATTTATTTCTTTAATTTTAAAATTTGGTCAACACTTTTGGATTTCAAAATATAATATTTATTTTATTATTATTTTTCATGTGGTTTTAGTCCATTTAGACATCTTAGCTAAGTAAATTGGGACTATTAGGGGATATTGGAGAGTGGGAATTACATGTTAGTAGTGTTAGATGAGAAAACAGTAATTAGAGTAGTGTTTTAGGTTAAAAGAGAGGAAGTGAGGTAGTGATTTTTAGCCTTAAGGGTCCTGAACGCATTTGGGCAGTTTGGACAGCTTGAATGAGTCAATTAGAACTTGTGAGAGTCATAAAACTGAGAAAAGTCATGTTCAAAGTTGTAAAATTGATATTGGATCCTCGAGTTGATGAATTGAGAGTTAAAAGCTAAGAATTGAGATTTTTAAGTGTCAAAAGTGGTTTGATACACCTAGTCTTAGATCTAGTGATCAAAGGGATATTTGTTTTAACTTATAAACATGTTTTCCCATCAATACAAATGTGTAATGAACCCCTGTAGTCATTAGAACAGGTTCCAAGTGCATCAAAAGCCAATTTTCATGGTTGTTGTCAACTGGTATGGCGCCCCAACGTCCCTGGTAGAGCCCTGGCGCCCTTGGATGCCGAAACGATTCACGCTGAGCACCCCCGAGCGCCCCCGAGCGTACAAGCATGTTGTTGTTTTTGCTTTTGATAGTTTTTGGGGTTCTTGATGTCTGTTTTGGACGTTCCTTACGTCATTTTTGGGGTTTTGGACCCTTCTGGAGTTGTTAGTGAGGGTTTCGGAGCTGTTTTCCTTACCTATATATGGCTTGATTTCGTAACATGATTAAGGGCACGGTGTATTGTGTGTGAATTATAGTTTGAAAGTATGTACATATAAAAGTTATGATTGGTGTTGAATGTAACAAGTATGGTATGTTGATGATTCAAAGAGGATTATGATTTGATTAAGGTGATTTGAATAGTATTAAAGTAAGATCTCTAGGTGAGATCATTTTAGTGTTTAGAATGAATGTAATAGGCTTTCATATGGGGGGTTATCCCAACACTCTAATGGTCTTTCATTCTCACTTAGAGAGGATTGACGCATGTGGTGAGAGTAGTGGGAGGTCCTAGTGATAGGTGCTACGTGGAGGCCTATTTGCGCGGTAACGGACTTACACTTGTGTGTGGTAGGGTGAAACCCATTGACAATGACTTTGCAAAGCAGTAGAGGCCACCACAAGTGCACAACCCGCCCAAGATCGACATTCATTCTAAGTCTGGACGAGTCTAGTTGTGTCACAACATGATAGGTTGTTCTATTTAGTCACATGTATGTATATGATTTTCTATTTAATTGTTGTATGATGATTAATATGCTTTTGAAACCTAGCTTACCCTTACTCTTGTATGTGTTGTGCTTTTCTTTTTACGATGATCATCCACTTGGATGTGAGCAGAGGAAGATGAGGCTTCCCTAGAGCAGACGTTGGAGAAGACTGATGCTGCTGATCGGTCTTAGACAACCTAGATGTTTAGTTTCTCATGTCCTTTTGAAAGACTCTTGCACTTGTAACTTAAAGTTTTAAATTTTAACTATATTTTGAGAT
Source organism: Vigna reflexopilosa (assembly GCA_027742785.1). Taxonomy (NCBI): domain Eukaryota; kingdom Viridiplantae; phylum Streptophyta; class Magnoliopsida; order Fabales; family Fabaceae; genus Vigna; species Vigna reflexopilosa. The sequence continues at coordinate 34,544,987 of CM050918.1, forward strand.
GACTGTACACTTAGATATTGTCCATATGCCAACTTCTAACTGTTTTTCTCTTATTATAATTTATGCATTCTACATATATACTTTCCTATATATTTTGGGATATCACAATATAACTTTTTTATTATTTTTTTTTTACTTCTTGATTAGTTAATCTAGAAATAATTTTTTCACTTCCGAGTTAGTTAATCCAACTAATTTGTTTTATATAAAAGTTTTGATCCCGAACATGTGCAATCCGAAAATGAAACCAAGTTTTGATCTTGGATTTCTAGATAGTAAATTATTTCTAGATTTGAAAAAGTTAATTTCGAATTTGTGAATTCGATATTTAAAGTAATTAATTCTGAATTTTCAACATTTTATAAAAGTGGAGAAAGAAACTAAGGATTGCAAGGGTCAACCCAAAGTTGCTTAACTAAAGAGGTGGGTATATGGGTATTTCTTCTTGTACCTCCATACTTCCTTCTTGCACTTCCATAAACAAAATGAAATGACAAAATTGTTCTCATATTCTTCCTTCACTCCTTCCTTTCCACCACGGCTAATTTCGTGTTTTCTATTTTAGATTATATAACTCCAAAAACAAATTTCATATTTCAATTATATAATTCAAAAATTATAATTTTTATTGTGCATGAGAAATTATACAATCTAGAATGCATATGAATTATATAATTTATAATGTAAAATACATATTTTAGTTAATAATTTGGAACACAAAATAAAAAAATATATTTTGAATTATACAATTCAAAATGAAAAATAAAAAATATTTCTTAAATTAAATAATCCGAAATGTAAGAGGGTAAAATTGAAACTTTTTAAATATATGAAGGTGCAGGAAGAAATTCTTAAAGGTATTTTTGAACCGGCCCACTCAGTTTGTTTTCTGTCATTAGGAAGGTGTGGTAGACTCTTAACATGATTAGAAAAGTTTCTCTATTAATATTTCATAAGGAGAAAATAATTTAAATTAAGTTTTTTATAAGCTTAAATTAATTTTCCGTCATGTAACTTCTCTATGCTTTTATTTTTGAATTTATTAACTAATTTTAACTTGTACAAAAATTAATTTTATTTTTATAAAACATTTATGTAAAAATAACGTGAAGGAAAAATGTAAATTTTTTATTTGATGGAATTGTGACATATTAACAAATCTCGATGTATTAATTAGAAGATTAATTTAATTAGGATCAGTAAGTTAATATATTATTTGACTTTTCAAGGTGTAAAAGTAAAGAAAAAAAAATATTCTGGAAAGTTTCAATATAGTGAGAAATTTATCCTACTTATTAAATTATTGTTTTGTAAACAGATTTTTTTTTTGAATGGATTTATGTTGAAGAAACCTGTGAAGAAGTAAGACAATATAAGTGGCCATTTGCAATGCTTAAAATTAATAATCCAAAGATCGAATTTTCACACGGTTATTTGGAGAGAAATAAATGAGAATTTATATTACATCCCACTTAATTATTAACAATATTAATTTGTATTTATAGTTTTAAAGAAATAAGTATTAAAAAGGAGAAGATTAAGTGTTAATAAAATTGGGAAATATTTGAATATGATGATTAAAAAAGGAAGATAGAAAAGATGGTGAGAATTAATAAAGGCATTATTGATTGAAGCATGCATGGTGAGATTGAAAAGAAAGGGGTGGATGTATTACACTTTCGTGAACCACATTTGATATATTGTTCATAGGGTCCAACAAAATCCTACTCCTTTTAATTCTACTCAAATATTAACCCTTTACAAACTCTCCTTATAGTTTCTTTTAAATTATATTAATATCAATTTTAAAAAAATCATATTAAACTTTTTACAAATATAAAAACTCAATAAAATAGAAAAAAAATATAAAAATTAAAACAAATCAAAATATAAAAAATAATTTACTAATTAAACTATTAAAATTATATTTAAAAATTCTTAAAAAAATAAATAAGATTGATTTAGAGTATATAAATAAAAACAAATTAAAGTTGTTTTCTAATATAATATGAGTATCTATCCGACAAAGTTGAACTTTATCAGTATTTATTATTTAATAAAAATAAAAGTTGTAAAAAAGAAAAGTATATTTTGATGGTATGAAAAAGAAAAAAAAGTGAAAAGAAGAAAGCATTAGAAAAGGTGTTGGGTCCCCCAGGCCCTGGGAGAAGGCAGAAGATTTATGTAATTTATTGCTCGGTATCTTTACTTACATCCACGGGTTTTCCGCCCAATCAATGAACCAATCAGATTTTTCATCTTCTTTCTTTCCTTCCTTCCATAACTAATGCAAAAGGAATATTAATACAATATTCTTATCATCATTGCATGTGGTCCTTTACCATCATAACTAAGATGCAAAAATCTTATATAAGTGATAGGTAGTATTTTATTTATCAAACTGCCTTTTATAACTTCCACTTATATATTCACTGCTAAAAGCCTTTTTATATTTTTTGAAAGTATTATTTGATGGATTAAAACACATTTTTTACACTTCTATATTAGTATATTAGTGTATTAACAATTGTATCCGAGTTTCATAAGGAGTCTGTTCCAGAAAGTAAGCGAGCAACCTAAATTTAAAAAATCTAGGACAGAGAGTAAGTGAAAAATAGCAAGAGACATTGGAGTAAGGATGTATACATAAAAAAGTTTGTCTAGAGTACCATTCCAAGGTTTCATGCTCGTTATGATTTTCGGTCCATCACTATAGAAAACTTTCTATGAAGGAAGGATTTATGGAGATATGTCCATGAAGGACAAAAGAAGAGTGTGACTGATGCAATTTAAAGGATTTGAAGGTGAAAAATTATTTGTTTCAAGCTATTAAATAGGATATTCTTGAAAACAATATTCGACAAAAGAACTGAAGTACATGAAAAATTCTAGAAGAGGATTGAATAGTGTTAGTGAAATTTTTTTTACAACTTTCTTGATATAACACTTTAGTAGAGTATATGATTTTTCAAATAGTTATTAAACGTTCGACCTTGTAAATGATTTTCACCAATAAATTCTTTTCACGTGCTATTCAAAATATTCATTGTAGTGTTTTTAAGAACTTCCTTTTAATGAACAATCGTTTAGTGTGGAAAGCTTTTGTATTCAAAACCAAAATTCAACTGCAGATTTTATAAGAGAAGCGTTGAGACAAAAGTAAACAATAAATGCACAAATAATTTTATATTGGTTTACTCAAACTGAGCTACCTCCAGTCTCCTCTATTCTTTGAGGGTTCCACTTAAATCTTCAACAAGATTACAACTAAGTATCCTCATCACTCTTAGTGTCCCTAGGAACTCCTAGTATCCCTTAATACATTGCCTAATTAAGTTTCACACACTCCTGGTTGTGCAGTATTCTTCATCACTCCTGGTATCCCAGTCAACAAATAATTGTTCTTACCTAGACGGGTTATGTTTTACCCACTCCTAGTTATGCAATATTCTTCATCACTCCTAGTATCCCAGTCAGCGAATAATTGTTATTGCCCTAGACTTGTTGAATTTCACCCATTCCCGGTACTAGACAATCTTGTTATCCTCTAATACACTACCTAGATTTCCTTAACTCGCATGAGTTATACAACAAGTGTTTTAATTCTCTTCAGAGTTTCAATCAACTGATTGCTTACAAGTCTTTTAGACGATTTCTCTTGTAGAGAGGATGTGTGTTCAATACAATACAGTCTATACTCGCTGCATGTTTCTCTCTTTTCTCTCTTCTTACAATAGTAAGCAAATATTACAATGAAGCTTGAGAGTGTTGCTTGACTTTACTTTTTATCTTCTTAGATATTCTCTTTGAGCTTGAGTTTTTTGTGTTTTTCTTCTAAACGCTTTTCGTAGGATGATATTCTCGTTGTAATCTATCCTCTTGATTCTTCCTTTGAATGATCTTTTATTTAAAGGCTCTTTCAAAATATATTCATTACACTGATCTTTTAGCCTTGAATCTTATGTCTTCTCTGTCTTGCGTGTGAAACAACCGTTAGTTAAAGTCAACTTATCAGAGCATACTTGCTTTTTCAGTACTTTACTTGAAGTAAGTTGTACTATCTTTCATACACGACTTCTTATGAAGAGAATATTTCGTGAATGTCTTCTTTTTCTCTAACGTCCATTTCTAATATATTTCAAATAAAATATGTGGATGTGTGCAAATCTGCACATAATAGAGTAGATTGTGCATGCAACATATATGTCTTATCTCTTATCACTTTTATTGTTTTTGAACGTTGATCATTTAATGACATTTAATGCTTGTTCAAAACAACAAAGTGCATTTTACATTTTCTACCATTGAGGTAACATTTATCATTTAAACTTTTCTCTAAGATACCAAACGTTGAATAAGAACTTCATTGTTGGACAAAGTAAAGATTTTAGCTCGCGGTATTGTCTAGTCTATTCTAAACATTTTTTTGGATTATTTCCTTTTTAGAGCTAGAGCGTTTAACAAGTTTTGTTTTCTACATGTTTTGGGTTATTGATTGAGACACTTGAGAATTTTACCAAAAACGGTGTCTCGATATCTCAATATCCTTATCCTTTTGAAAGTTTAACTCTTTACCGTTGGGTACAATATAGCTTACGCATTTAACATAACTCTCATAGACCCTTTGACTTAGTAGTCGTTTAGCGTTGTGTCTGGATGTTTTAACTTAGTTTTCTTTTTTTTCGTTTGATATAAACCTAAGTGTTTTCCTAAAGCTTTTCTATGTTGCTGGATGATTGAGGATTTTATTCCTAGCACTTATGTTTTTGCATATCCAACACTTCTAGATAAGCATTTTCATATTCTTATCTTGTTTAATGTTATTTGATTAAACTTCAAAACATGAGAGCGTTTAGACTTATAAGTCTTATAGACAATTTTGTTTTAACAAAAACTTCCCAAGCCATATGGAAATCTATATAAAAAAAATACCAAGGATCAATAAAAGTAAAAGTGTTCAACTTCAAGCACTACAATGTGAGTTTGAACTATTGACCATGAAAGATGGAGAAAAGATTGATAGCTATTTGGGATGCGCTCTCAGTATAATCAATCGCATGAAATCGAATGGTGATAAGTGGAATCAAGCATAATGGTAAGTAAGATACTTAGATCGTTAACCAAAAAATTCAATTATGTGGTGTGTGCATTCAAGGAGTCCAATGACTTGACTATCCTAAGCCTTGATGAATTACATGGAAATTTACTCGTTCATGAGAAAATGATGCATAATCTCCAACCTGAAGAACAAGTATTGAAAGTCACTCAAGATGATAGAATGGGAGCAACTGGTGGATGTGGAAAAGAAGGCCATGGATGTGGAAGGTGCAACTCATGAGTAGAGTGAACAAGAGACGTCCGATTGAAGAAAAGCGTGAAGCGTCGAAGGTTCTCGACCCATCTTCCTTTTCCCTTTCTTTCCTTTTCAATCTTTCTTTGGTTCTGGTCCTTTAAAAGGATATGTAAATAGTTTTTATAGAGGTTGAACCGGGGTGTAACATGGAGGATGACAGACTCCACGAGAGACAATATGAGTTTGCTAGGTTTTAGAGTTTTACGTACTTTTCATATGGTAGGTTTTTGTCATTCTTGGACTTTTGATCGGGAAATCACGATGGTGATAGCCCGTGGTTGGCTCAGTTCCATTCTATTGGTGTAGTTTCCATTTTCCTTTTAATAAATTTCAGTTTTTTTCTTTGTTCTGGTTAATTCTGGTTCTAATTTTGATTCGATGCAATTTTAAGGTATTGTTCTATATCGGTTTAATAATTCTTTTTTATTATACAAATTTCACTATATCCATTTTCTATACGGATCATAATTAGATTCGGTATAGACAGTTTTATTCTTTGTTAAAAAATGACACCACATTCACTTTCTATACTTGTTATAACTACAACCATTATAAATAAGGTTATCGTATTTACAATTATATCACCAAGTCGTTTTTTTATATTTGATATATTATAACTAATATAAATAATCATTATAAAAAATATTTTTTACATACAACATAAGAAATAATATTAAAAAGATAAAAGCATGAAAATTTTGAAGTTTTTTAGATGAAACTTACTAATTTTAAATAATCAAAATATTTTAAAAAAATTCCAAAATTTTAATTTCTTTGGAATTTTCTATTGAAATGACATATTTTATCAAAAATTATTTCATATTATATAGAAAAATAAATTATTCACTAAACATTTTCAATTAAAAAATATTTGGGTTGAAAGTTCAATTTGAGGAAAAAAAAAGGAGAGAAAGAAAGTGGAAAGTAGAAGAAAGTAAAGAAAATAACAGTGAATGATTTCATTGAAGTAGTAAATTTAAAAAGTATAAAATAACATATTTAGAAAATGATCAAAATACTGTTATTATTATAAATATATTGTAATAAAATAATAAATTATAATTTTATTATTATTATTATTATTATTATTATTTAATATATTTTTTTATAATTTTTACTATTATTTTTTAATTTTTAATTCTATATTTATAAGAATAACTATTATTATTATTATTATCATTATTAAAATAAATATTAATATTAGTTTATATTTTTTATTATTATTACTATTATTTTTCACATCATCCGATATTATTACTTTTTATTATTAATATTAGTATCATTATTATTGGTATTATTTTTTATTTTCTAATATTATTTTATATTATATTATATAAAAAACATAATAAATTGTTTCGATTTGTGTGTTCGAGGTTAAGTTTTTTTACACAAAGCGTCTCTTTACTCTTGGCTCAGGATTCTTTAGATATCCTCACAACATTCGGTGTGCTCGGGTGCCACTTGCTGCACTAAGATGTTCAAGTTAGTATTTGTCCGAATAATTCTATAATAAATATGTAGTAAAAGTAACTAACTATCTGAATATCAAACCTGTATTTATAGACTTTCGTGATGGACTTCTGATTAGAACTAACATAGTTATGGCCTATGTACCTGTAACTTGTCTTAGGGTTAACCTAATTATTATTGACAACTAATGTGATTAATATTTTGACCGACTGTTTCGTTACTCATCGTCACAACTGCTCAATCCATGACTGACAGGAGAGTCATACGATACATAAAATATACAACATGTGAGGACCTAAAAATTGGGCCAAGAGTTGTTGGGCTTTATGTTGATGCAACTAGGCCCTTAAAAATTAAGACACCCTAACCTTATATAGGGTTTTTCAAAGTCTGGTTCATTAGCTTAAAGGCCCTCTCTCTCCCTAAAACTCTTGTCCCCTTTCTCTTTGCCTTCTCTCTACCATTCACACTGATCCAACCAGTGCATTGTTGATTAGGTGGTGTCAACGCGTTCCCGGAGTCAAGAGCTTCGTAACCATCCGAATAGTTTTGCGTTCTTCAGCGGGTAAGTCGTTTTTCCCTTTCCTCCGCTATTCTAGAACTTAAGGCATGCTAATCCTGGTGGTTGCATGTAGCTAGTAAAGCTTTTCCTCATTTTTTCTATCTGTTTTAGCTCTAAGAGTTGTTCCTAATCACACATTGGTGATACTCAGGATTCTGTTCAGTATCCAGGCGGTGCTAGTGAGTTGACGGGGTTAAGGTTCTTCTGTTTTGTTCAAACCCTGAGGTAAGGGGAGCTAGAATTTTTATTTTAAATTAGTTGTATGATGTTTAAAAGTATGGAAATTGTGAACTGGTATATTGTTTGCTCCATTTTCTGAGTTTTTGATCAAGTTGAGTAATATGGACTAGAATGCATGTTCTGTGAAACCATGTTGTGATGTTTTAACTAAAGTTGTGTGTGTTCTATTACTTTAATTGATTTTGTTGGAGGTGCTAGGGGAGTAGAATCTGTTCTAAGGTGCTTAGATAGAAACTTTAGTGTTCTAGTAATGTTTTTGGTCATTTTAGGGGAAGTGAAGTGGTGAATTTGAGAGGTAGAGGTCTAGGACTCTTTTGAACTGTTAGGGCAACTTAGGTAAGTTAATTGTGACTTATTGGGAGAGTTAAAGTGGTCTAAATCATGTGGCTAGTAGCAGAATTGAAATTTGATCTCTAGGTTGATGATCTTGGTGCTTTTGAGTGAGTTTAGAGGAAGTGAGGATGGGATTTTGAGAAATTTAGGTTAGGGGTGTAAGTGAGTTGTAGGGACAATTTGGATAAGTCATTTGAGACTTGCTAGAAGTAATAAAATGGTCAAAAACATATTCTAAATGGTAAGTTAAGATTTAGGTCCCTAGGTTGAAGGAATTGAGGTCTTGGCGAGTAATTTGGCACATAACCATTTTATAATGATGTTAGGAATGTTTAGAACCACTTAAACAAGTTTAATCATGTACATACTACGAATTAGGATCATTAGAAGTTAAGGAAAGTGTCTAGAAGTGGTTCTGGAAGGTTGGGTTGAATAAATCTGTAGAATTTTATTCTGCAGGTTATGCAGACTCGTTGTGCGAGAGGATTCGCACAGCGAGTCGCCCTGGCGAGAAACTCTCTGCCAGGGCATTCGCATAGCGCACATGGTGCGCTCTGCGAAATCACCTGGTTTTGTTGTGCGCCCTGGTGTGCTATGCGACCAGGCCAAGGGAGTTTCACCCTTTTTCTTCTTCTGTTTGGATTATTTGATGTTGTATGATTGACAGAGTGTCATTTATGTCCATATATTTTAACTGTGTGGCTTGAAAGAATATGACTGTGAATTGGAATGATGAAGTGGAGTATGAACTGGACATCTCAGGGTAAGATGATTTGGAGTGGTTTTATAGATTGTGTTGTTGTCTTGTATAATTGTATGGAGCTTTGAGATGGTAAGTCTATCCCTACACTCAAAGCACTGTTCATGCTCAAATAGAGAAGAACAGTGTAAGTGGTGAGAGTAGAGGGAGGTCCTCGTCTATAGTCTTAGAGTTTAGACATAAACTGGTATGAGGATTTACCTTGCATAGTGTTGGGGAGGGTCAACTGAACTATGCAAGTGCAAAGACGACCAATAGTTCGATAGTTATACAAATCCGGATGAGTCGTGTTGAGCACTTGATGCATGGTTTGAATTTTATGCTTTTGATTGTTCTCCTTATATGTTACTAAACATGATGATACCGATTGAATGTGCAATATATATGTTGCTTGTCTATCTAGCTCACCCTTGCTTCTGTGTTGTGTGTTGCCTGTATATGTTTTCTCTTTGCGAGGATCATCCACTTGGATGTGAGCAGATAATGTTGAGGAAGTACCCCTGGAGCAAGTACTGGAGGATGTTGATGCTTTCTAAGATTTCTTAATTAAGCTCTATTATTTTGCAATACTCTTTATGTCTAAAGTTTTAAGTTTGGACCCTTTTGCTTAGGTTTTAAATTCTTAGTGGTTTTGGATGAATGTAATCATGTACTAAATCGCAAGTCTACTCCAACTGTTTTTTTATTTGAATGATGACGTTTATATTATATGATTATGGTTTCTATATAATTGGGATGTCACACAACATAATTAATTATGTGTTATATAAGATAAAAATGTCATCTTATAAGCTTAAATTATTAAAATAGGGATAAATATATTCGTCCTTAATCAAGTTCTCCTTCGTCAACACTTCAAAGTGATCGGGAGTACTTGTCTAAGGTACTCTGCTTAAGTCAATAATTAATCCGGACGGAGTTAGAGCAAAGAATTAAATTCACAATAAATGTGATCACTTACCTCTTACATTTGACCTATATTTATAGTTTTTGAAATGGACATAAGATTAGTAAATCCTTTATCATGGTCCAATCTGAACTCACTATACTAATTGATACTTACCTTTAACCTTAATTTTTATTGTCTCTTAAAAAGTATTTTGCTGTTGAAACAGACCGTTCAACCTCTTATTTTAGACTTTTAATAATATTTTCTTCAATTTTTGCATGTCCCACGTCTCCATCTTATCATGTCACGTGTTAATATATTTATTTCATAGTTATATTTAATTAATTTCAGTTAAAGGAGAATAATTAATTTCTTTGTTGGATGCCAGCAACCATTTATAGAAAAAGGCCTGGATCATGAGGAGACATGGCCCCTTTATTTTGCAGTATAAATTCAATAGCATTAAATCAAGAGTGAAGCTATTATATGAGGACCAAGTTCATTCATATTTTACACACAGATTTATTAAGGTTTATTTTTTTTTAATCTAATAATTAAAAGGTTTTTATGTGTTGCCGACAATGCAAGTTTATCCTTTACATCCCACTAACTGTTTCCAATTTCGTCTTCATTCAAGAGATAAATTGTTTGAAAAGAATGTGAAAAAATAAACTGAATTACCAAATTGTGATATTTTAAGAGTTTTCTTAGATTGCAGACTATGCCAGCCTTATTATTTGTTTTGAAGTATTACATTAACAACCTTTATATATCACAATAACCTTAATAGTTAAAAACCTTACATCATATATTCTTAAAAAAAATTGTAAACTTTAAATAATAATTATTGGAACCACACGTGGATTATAGGTAAAGCATACAAATGAGTACAAATTTCCATTACAATTTTGTAAAATTAAATTATATTTAAAATTTATTTCTTAATATAGTATTAAAATAATGAATTTAAGTTTATGGTAGCAAAAATTTGTTATTTATTAAACTTATATCACCTACTAATGTAATATTTAGTAATATTTATTCCTTATTAAATCTATTGTATCACCGAATCATTATTAAATCACTTTATTAATTTTTCTCAATATATATTTAATGTGAAAAAAATATAATAATATTAACTAGTAATAAAATCAATTTATAATATATATATATATATATATATATATATATATATATATATATATATAAATCTCATTTTATAAAATTAATTTTGTAAATTAAATTCGATTTAAAATTCATTTCTTATAAATATATTTAAAACTTAAAAACATATCAAGAATACAAAAAAAATTCACTTAAATTGCATATTCCTAACATTATATTTTTCCTTAAATTATAGCAAAGATGTCTAGCCTCGGTACCAAGAGGTAAATTTTGTCTATTTTTTCTTTTATTTTTCTATACTTTCTATCTTTAATTTTGTTAATTTTGGGAACACAGGTTACATAATCTGGAATCAATTTTTTTTTTCAAGTAATATTATATTTATAAATATGTTTTAAAATATCTAACCTATAAAAATTTATAGGAAATAATGAATCCAAAGAGAATGAAATGATTATAAAAGAAGTATCTATTTCTTCTCACACACTTATACAATTATGTCAATTAACAAAATTTCACAGAAAAAGAAAAAAAAAACTTATAAATCTACAATTTTACATAAATGTGAAAAAGGTGTTTTGGACCTAATGACACGTATAAATCATGAACTTGAACGTTGCGTTGCAATACTATGGTACAAAGCATGTGCATGTCCACACGTGTGTATAGAGACCTGTGGTTTCCTTTCAACCTTGTAAAACAGTATATATATAATAAATATAGTTCCACAATTTTTTCCTTTTAAAAAAAAATAAAATAAACTTTTAAAATTAAAATTAGTTTAGGAAGAAATTAGTTTGTAAACAATTTTATATAATTATATAAATTATTGAATTTAACTTATTATGCTTGGGTAATCTTAGTTTATAAGAAAATTATTTTATTCATTTTAAAAATATATGAAAAAAAATGTGCCCAAATATATCCATAATACAATATTAGATATCAGTTTGAACCAGATGAGTTGATACAGTTACAGTTAGGCATAAATAAACATGCCTCAGACTTTTAACACGAGATATACAGTACATGTGTCTGTTTTTGTTTGTATGGCCATGTATGTGTACATACGTGCCAGTTTCAAACTCTTACGAGTAAGTATTATATATGTATGTATGGTTATTAGTGTATCAAATTCATAAAGCAAAATAATTAATAATTTTTTCAACCAAAATAGTACTTATAGTGATTACAAAATTTTCACATAGATGAAAAATAATTGAATAACTAATTTTTTTAATTAAAATTTAAGTAAGTGTACAAATGTATGAAAAGCAATAACCAAGCATTTTAATTGAAAGGGGAAAGACATGCAGCAGGTAACGTTACCACCTTAATACAAAGAATCTAAAAGCTAATAGAAATATTTATAGATTTGCAAAATAAAAAACCAAAGTATTCATTGTATTAAAATGTGAAAAACGAATTCAATATATAATTAATATTGCATTTTGTCATTTTATGATCATATAATTTTAATTCCAATGAATCTGAATACATGTGAAACATTAAGCGCATGAACGACAAATACACTTAGAAAAAGAGACCAAAAAGTCTCAGACCTATAGCCAATGGAGTTAATATGAAAAATAAAAAAGTTATTTAAAAAATGCACACCAATTAATTGTAAGGCAGAAAATCCTTTGCTAGTGTAAAACCAAACTGCCACTAAGTGAGAAAGGAATTAATTTTCTTTTCATTTGACAAATAAGAAAAAGTTACAATTCATTTAGTAAAATTGGATGACAAAAATTCTTGTCCCTCTATATATCAGATAAAATTGATTATGAATAATGAATATTTCTATATATTTAATATTTGTAGATATTTATTATTTTTAAGTTATATTATTATGAGTATCATATTACTCCTATTAATACATATTTATTATAGATTCAAAAATATGAAATAGATTTAAAATACTGTGAATATTTCTTTCTTTTTAAATGAATATCTCTAAAGAAGTGAATTTGTTTTAGTAACAAGTACACAGTCCAATCAATTCCCATAGGTAAAACTCCCAATACATGATTAACTATAATTGTAGAAAAATTAAAAAGGAATTGCAAAGAGATGTTGAGTAACCCGTGTTAAAAGCAAAAAGAAAAAAAAAAAGGAAAAAATGAAAAGGCATAATATTCAACTCAGTTATTATTATGGTAGATAAGATAAGATAGGTAATGATGATAGTCATAGTTATAGATGTACTTGTAATGTACACTTTTGTTTCATTTGCAATAACTTAAAGTCTAATTCTCAAACACACTCACACGCGTTCTCTTTCTTTCTTTTCAAGACTTTTTTGTTCTTGATTTGGTTACATAGATCTAGGACTAGATTAACTAGAACAACCCATCTGTAGTTTCCTCTAGTGACATGTTCATGAGATCTTCGTTGCACTGAGGTGCACCATCCTCGAAAAGCCAATTCTCCAGCAGCATCAGAGGCACTTGCGTCTCTACGTTTGGCTTGCTCTCCACCAAGTTCGTGTTCTCTTCTGCGGACACAGACTGTGAACGTTCATACTTGAAGCTCCAAAAGGAGTCAAGCTGGTCCTGTGTGCTTTGTGTTCCCTCACTCGAACTAGACCCTGTGGTTACCATGTTGCTCATGGAGTTGTTTGTTTCGGTTTTGTTTGGGGATTTTTTCATCCAATTGTCCAGCAGCCTGGCTATGTTTTCTGTGCTTGAGGCGTACAAGGATGATGTTTTGTTTGGTGATGTAGGGTGGGAAGAAGTGGAGGGTAGTTTGGTCTCAGGAAAGATTTGGCTTGGTTTGTCAAGGGACAAAGCCTCACATAATGCTTGTTTGGCCCTGTGGATATCTGTTTGAAGTCTTCTCTCCCATTGACCCTTTAGCTGTGAACAAGAGTTTCCCTTGTCGTAATTGTTACCTTCATCGTCACCTTCCTCACTCTGCATCTTCTTCAGCTTCTTTTTCAAATGGGTATTCCAATAGTTCTTTATGTCATTGTCTGTCCTCTGTGGAAGATAGGAGGCTATTGCAGCCCATCTGCACCCATCACAAACACCTCACGTCATCATAAATTCATCTTTATCAAAACAGATCCCAAAGACTTTTTCTTTTATACAAAATTCCCAAAACTCAAGTCAACCTTTTCCATTCATGGCAGACAAAAATCCAACCTTTAAACTATCTAGCCTTTAACATAACAAGCAGTACCTGTTACCCAAAAGGGCTTGGAGGTGGAGTATCATTTTCTCTTCATGATCGGTGAAATTGCCTCGTTTGATTCCAGGTCGGAGATAGTTGGTCCATCTGAGTCGGCAGCTTTTGCTGCATCTCATCAACCCTGACAAAAAAAAAAAAAGAGGCAAAGTTAATGGCATCATAACTACAGCAAATTCATTTAATAAACAAGAAAAGTAACCTAGTTAGAAAAGAATGAAAAGCCAAAAGAATTCTGAAGGAAGAAGAGGGAAGAATATATAAAAGCATATGTTGAATTTTGTTACCTGTATTAGAGGGAACCAATCTCCAATTCCCGGGTCCATGTTCTTGAATGTAAGAGACCAAGATGATGTCTTCCTCAGGAGTCCATGGCCCTTTCTTAATCCCAATTTTGTCACAGCAAGGTGGTCTTCCCATTTGGTATGAAGGAAAAAATAAAAAATAAAAAGGTGTAGATAGTGATACTTTTTTTCTCTTGCTCCTTTTTCTTGTTTTGTTCTTGTGGATTGCTATAGAAGGGAGTGTTTGAAACGCAAAGACAAGGTTCTGCAACTGGGACTGGGTTGTCTATTTTCCATGAGTTGTATATATATAGGGAAAAGAGAAGAACTTGTTGGGTTAATGCCTGACTGCAGAAAAAACTGAGGTGGTAATATTAGGAAAAGGAGTCAAAACAAACATTTACTCAACCATTGCAAAAGTCCACTCTCTTTCTATATTCACATTTCACACACAAATCAGTCGGCATTCATTATTATGGGAACAGTAGAATCATCCACAGCCAAATCCTTACTTCCGATTATGTAAAAACAAATCAAGTGTATAAGTATAACTACTTAAATTAGTTCAGACTATATGTAAGTAAAATTATTTTATTTATTCTTTTTTATTATTTATTAATGAAAATAAGAAATTTATAATTAATTATTAATAATCTACAATCGAATAAACTCTTGAGAGTCAAATAAATTTTATAAACTCGTAAGAGTTTATTCTGATGAAAAATATTATATAAATAATATCTTAATTTAAATATGTCAACAAAATTATATATTTTAAATAAATAAAATTTTTAGATATATTATTTATAAAAATAAATATTATAAAACATAAATACTTGGATTATTGTGATTATTTTTGATGCATTTTATTAAATATATAATAAAAAAACTAAATAATTTTGTTTTTTTTAATTTTTTTCTCTTTCAAGTTCGCAGAATCGTTCTAAACTTACGATCCTACCGATTTCGCAATCAATTTTATCGAGTTTATGTAGAAAAGAATTTACTTTCAAATTAACTCGAAAGTCATGTCTGAAAACGTAAACTCGTAAGAGTTTAAGAATTAACTCGAAAGTTTTATAACCATGATGTATATAAAATATACTTCTAAATTATTATTTTAATAACATAATTGATTTGTTTTTCATCAAAAACACCCCGCGAACTGCATAATCTGTGTTCCAAATAGACTATCATAATAGACTATCATGTAACAAGGAGTAGGCCTATATAATTTTAATAGATTATCAAATTCAAAATAAAAATAAGGGTTACTACTACCCCTTTCACATATTTAAGATCTTTAAGATTTAAATTTAATATATATATATATATATATATATATATATATATATATATATATATATATATAATCAACAATAAAATGTTGGTATTGGATTAACTATCTTTACTTAGTGCATTTTGTAAGAATATATATGATTACTAGTGAAAATTGAAAATTTTAAAATATAAAATTAGCTTCTAGATGAAATGTAAAATGTTGAAAAATGGAAAAAGAAGGTATTATAAAAAAAAAAAATTAGCACTTTTTATTGATTCTCTTTTTTTCTTTGTATTTATCTCCTACTTTCGTTTCTTAGCATTTATTTTTATGACATTAAATGCATTTAGCTTTTAGAAGTGAATATTATATAATAATATATTAGAAAACGTTAAAATTCTAAAATTACATCTTAGAAAAGAAATATCTAAAGATATATGAAAAGAACATAATATCAAAATAAGAATGATCTTTTATTAATTCTCTTACTTTTCTTTCTATTTATTTTTGCTACATTAAATGCATTTAACATATATTAAATGCCTTTATACTAATAGTGAAAATTTGTACGAGAGTATGACATTTTTTTTTTAAATAAAGCGTCAAATTTATTAGAAAATAATAAGACTAATAACAATCATAAGAAAAAAAATCAAAGCTATTTTTATACAAAAGACAAATTTATTTTACGAATTGATAAATTAAAAAATAATATATACATATATGTAGAAATAATTTACTATATTATAATTTCATTAAAATAACATTTTAATTGTTGATTAATACCCTTAAAATTTGAAAACTATTTATTTTCCATTTATGTTTTTTATTATTATTTCATACTTTCTTACATAATGTGAATGAAATTTTCATTTTTCTCCACAGAATAGTGTGTCTAATAATATGGGGTTTTAGATATTACAAGTTGTTTTCATGGTAATTAAAACTCAGGCCTTGTGATGTGTGCTTGATGATCGTGTGGTTCACAAGGTCTTCAAGAACACAACCTTTTCAACTTCACCATGTTATCACCGGTCGGCATAATGAAGAAAGAAGAATGTTAGTAGTATTGTTTATTAATTTTTTTATTCTTCCAAAACTTCCTTTTATATTTATACTTTTTTTTAATTTGGACTTGTCTTTTATTAATAAATTTTATACTTAATATTGGAAAAATACAATGAGGACATGTGGCCCTCTTCAAACTAGAAATACGACTTTCCGGTATCTTGTCGGTTATTAATTTAAGTTATGGACTGATTTTTTTAATGATATAAAAATAGTGATTTTCTTCATATTTATCTTCTTATATTTTCACGTCTCCTTCGATCAAATTTGATATTGGTATGATGAAACTCAAATCTGATTGCATAACAGCATTAACTCTGTAAGTTTTGTCCTAGTTAGAGTTACATCTAATTCAGTCAAGATTCCAAACATTTTAGACAATATCAGATTAACTATGTATCAATAATAAAATTGTATATATCATTAAAAATTAATATAAGAAATTGTTGAATAGGATGAAAAACTATATTTGGAATTAATCTTTCTTGTGTTAAATACACATAGGTTTTTTATTTATAATAGAAGAAATATGGATTAAGACCAAAATACAAATAAGAAATAATAACAAACTAATTAAAAGATAAAAGATAAAGATAAAAGATAAATATAAAATAAAGATAATATATCTAACACTCCCCCTGTACATACATATGTACCAAGCTTGTTACTAATATAATTCATCAAGACTTAGTGAAAATATTTGTTTCTGCACTTGAGAAACACCAAATTGCTAATGATTTGCAATACGACATAAAAGACAAAATACCAACCCAGAAGACTCCCCCTGAGCAACAAATCTGGGAGGTTGCTCCATGTAAATCTCTTCTTACGAATCGCCCTTGAGGAATGTCACCAGTGGATAAAGAGGTAATTGTTGGAGAGTCACCACGGCTATAAATAAACTAACAACAAACAATCTTTTCCATGGAAAAAAAAGCATATATGGATGGGTCAAACACAATGGTGACAAAAGAGAGGTCAGAAGAAACAGCAGTAGAAGAAGTCATGGATGAACCTAAGGGAAACTATAAAAAGAAAAAATTCTTCAATCAAGGCACTTGAAAAAGGAAAAAGAGCAACATCGATGCTCTGAATAATTGCCTAAGAGGAGACAAGACGTGCAATAACACACAACGAAAACGACCTCGACATGTCACCATGCACGACGAAAAAGGGAGCAATCCATAACTTCAAAAGGCGCTGAGAGCACGTAGGAGCTCCAATGAAGGCGTAGTTGATGACATGGTGATCGCATGGTCGAGACGATCAAAACCGTGTGATCATCGATTGAAACTGAAACTCTGGTAATGGCAGTGGTAGACAACAGCGGTAGACGACGGCGCCGCTGACAGCGGTAGATGGCGCCGCCGCTGGCAACGGCAGATGTAGTGGTAAAGGCACCAAAAACTTTTTTCTCAAAAAATCCTTAGGCTTTAGATACCATGTTGAATATGATGAAAAACTATATTTGGGATTAATCTCCCTTGTTTTAAATACACACATAGGGTTCTTTATTTATAATAGAAGAAATATAGGCTAAGCCCAAAATACAAATAAGAAAAAATAACAAACTAACTAAAAGATAAAAGATAAAAATAAAAGATAAATATAAAATAAAGATAATATATCTAAGAGAAATAAATAAAAATATATTGCCTTGTACTTTTTCCTAAGTCCTAATATCTTCCTTAAAAAAGTTTACTTCTATCACGATTTTAATTGAGTTGACTAAGATTGTGACAAATTTATTAAAAATATTAAATTAAATTAATACCCTTTTATTATTATGTTAAAAATTTAATTGTTTTTTAGTGATTTGGTTGAATTTAGTAAATTGAATCCAAATTACAAAAATAATATATTAAAAGTTGCAATTTTCAATATTGGAAAACAAAATATTTTTAAAAGTTGAGGAGTCATTTATCTTATTCTAATCAACTCAAATTTTTTAAGAAGAAAAAATTGTACGTTTTCTTTAATCCTTAAAAGGCCTAGTTTTAAATGGTGCATATTTAATAAAATAATATTAGTGACAAGACTTGTAAAATCTTAGAAAATGGTATTTTTAGAAGTGGTGGTAGTCTAAATATAGTGATATTTGATTATTTTACTATTAAACGATTTTATTGTAAATAGTTTTGCTATAAACGAATTTCATTATTTTAAAATGTATTATCTCTCTAGAAAACACTTTTCTAGAGTTCTTTACCTTCTTTCTAAGAGCTTTAACTCTTGAGTCATTTTTTTTACGTTCAGGATATACCTAATCGACCACGGCAACGAGGTCTATGTTTCTACCCGATCAGTTTCTTCAATAGAGCATGTTAGTTTCGACTCATTTTTCCCTTTCCGTTGCCAAATATGTTTGAAAGGAATCTTGTGTTGTTGCATGTGTAATCATGTCTCTCCTACTCGTTCTTGGTTCATCTAGAGTTCTAAGAACTCTGTCTGTTTTCATTTTGGTGTTTCGTAGGTTCGTCTAGGTTTTCCTTGTGGTTCAAGTAATCGGCGGATCGTTCTTAGAGTTTGACATTTTCTTTGAGAGGCAAAGGAAGCTAGATTTAATGGTTGTTTGCTTATTAACTTGATTAAGTATTAATTTGAGTAATTATGCTAATTTAGTTCAAATATATGTGTATGTTATTGTATTGTATTATCTATGTTTGATATGATGAAATTGGATGTATTTGATGTCTTGAATGATTTAATATGAAGTGGTTTTGATGTTGGAAATTTAATTCAAAGTGTTTGGAGGGAAAAGGGATAAAATACTTGGGTGGTGAAGTTAAAAAGGGAGGTTTTGATAGGTGAGTTTGAGAAATAGGTGTTATGGTGAAGAAGCAATTGTTTCTGGCCTGTTATTTGGTCATTTGTAACTTGTTTGAGATGAGAATTAGTTTTTATTAGAATGGAATGATAGTCATTTTGGGGTATTTACAAAGTTGTTTAAGTGTATTTTGGGGGTTTGAACTAGTGACAAGATTTTGAATTTTAGGTTCTTTGTATAATTGGTTATTTTAGAGGGTGTTATAAGTATTTTGTGACTTGTTGGAGTCTTTAAGTTGTTTAAAAATGAGATATAACTGGTAGAATTCAATTTGGGTCTATAAAGTGAGGTTTTGGTTAATTTTAGATTGAAATCTTGTGGTTAATCACTTTAAGATGAGTTTAGGTTGGTTTATATATGTTTGTTTAGGTCCATTTGAGAGCATAATACAATCTAAGAGTGTTAGGAGTTGGGAAAGATATATAGAATAGGTCATGAGTGGTTGAGTAATGCAAATTCTTTTGGTGTTGCAGAATTATGCGAGAAGTTCGCTATGCGAGAGGTGAGTGAGCAGAACCCATTATTTTTATTTTCGCACAACGAGAAAGTGTCCGTTGAACGAGAAGTTCGTTAAGCGAGAGGTGAGTGAGCAGAACCCACTGTTTCTATTTTCGCACGAGTTTGGGGTGTTGAACGACCAATCCTGAACCTGTTTTCATTCTTTTTATCTGTGTTTTCTGATACCCTTGAGCTATGTTTTAATTTTTAGAGTGGAGTAAAAGTATTTATGGTATTGTATGATCATTAGTATTATATGTTGGAGTTTAATGTGAAAGTATGTGGATATAAATATGGTTTCAAAGTTATGAAAGTTAGTTCCAAGGTGGAACTTCTTAGTGTGGTTCAAGTATCTTTAGAATGAAATGCAGGGAGCTCAATCGTGGGGGTTATCATGAAACATTAATGGTCTTTCATTTTCAAGTAGAGAAAATTGATAAATATGGTGAGAGTAGCAGGAGGTCCTAGTCTTGGGTGCTTCCAGTATGATCCAAGGCGTGGAATAGACTAACCTTGTGAGTGTGCTAGGGTGAAACCCATTGACAATGGCTTTGCAAAGCAGTAGAAGCCACTACAAGTGCTAAACCAGCCATAGCTCAACATTCATTCTAAGTCCGGACAATCCATACATATTAGTGTCATGCATAAAGTGTTTAATGATGGTGTATTGATATGTTTGTTGTATGTAAAGTGTTTAAATGGGTTTATATTTATTATTCTTTAATTGTAAACTAGTTTACCCTTGCTTTTGTGTTATTTGTCTGTGTGTTGTTTTCTCTTTGCGATAATCACCTTAATGAAGTGAGCTTAGGGATACAGTTCTTTCAGTTGTCTCAGCGTGAGGTTGGGAAGCAGCCATATAGATAGTTTCTTTTGTTCTCTAGGTGAAGAATTTTCTTCATCACAAATTTGTAGTTCTTGTTCTATCATCATATATGTAATGTTTATTTTGGTAGTCTTATTCTACTAAAATGGGATGTTACAAGACTTGAAACATTCATATTTTATAACTCAATGTACTTAATATAAATATTTTTTTCTCATGTGTGGACACTATAATAATTACAAATTATCTAACCATTTCAACAATAATCAATACTTTCTTTCATATAAAATAATCAGTAATAATTAACAAAAGAAAAATCACAAATTAACATTGTCATTTCTCACCCAACATATTCATTCAATCAAATATGAACGTATCACACTTTGTTGGTGTGCTTTTTGTCCATGAGTAAGAGTTTGTGTTTCAGCAAATTATAAGTAAGGAAGTGACAAGGAGATAAAATGTAATGAAAAAGAAAGATAATATTTTTATTTAAAAGAATGGAAAATTAAATTCAAAACATTTTACCTAAAACAAAGGTGAAGATGAGATTGTGACAGAGAAGAGGCAACAATGGCACATAACAAAAACAAGTGATGCAAACACAAAAGACGGAGGCAAGTAATGTAGAAAATTGGTTGAAAAGAACAACAATTGTAAGAACTTTTAGAGTTAAGGTGAAAAAGAAGACACACTACAATAATATTTAGGTTTGATTGTCTAATATTATAGTTGTGATATGGCAGAGGTGAACGACAAAGATGAATGACGGAGAAAAACCAAGAGGGGTAATATGAAGAAGAAGATGTACTACCACAAAGTGCTTAGGTTTGTTTTGTTGGAAAAGAAATTGAGACTAAGCTAAACCAAAAGAGAGAGTGATGTGAAGAAGAAGACACATTACCACCAAAGTATTTAGATTTCTTTTGTTGGAAAAGAATATGAGGCTAAACTAAACCAAGAGGCGATGAATTTATTTTTAGAAATTTATTGAAAATATTAACCCTTTCTTAAACTCTTCTTGAAACCAAGTCTAATTAAAAATTAAATGTAATTAATTAGGGAATCAAGATTGGTAAATAATGTACACAAAAATACAAAAACATGAGAGAACAATGTGAAAAAATTAAGAAAGGATGAGAAAGATTACATAAATATTTATATGGGTTCAGATAAAAACAAATCTTATATCTAATCTTAACTAATCAACCTTAAAACAATCAAAATTCATTATCTTTATATGTCAATTACAAACACTCAACACAACACGTGTGAACCATATAAAAAATAGGAAATAAGCAAATCAATTTTCAAACACACCTAAGAAGGATATGCTTTACCCTCGGATTAAACCAATAGGAATACATCAAACAGAAGCGTCTCAGACATGGACACACATTTGATGTATGCATGATACAATGTTTGATACAGTGAATTGATTTGGACACGATTTCCATCTTGGACATAACAGTCGTAACACGATCCACTCTTAAACACACGTATAATAACACTTTGGGAGAAATAAAAAGTTAAAGGCTTAATTCATCATTTGGTCCCTAGTTTGGAGCTTTGTGTTCAAAGTCATCCTACCTTTTAAAAAAGTTCAGTAATGACCCATATTTTGTAAAAAAAAATGGTTCAAGTTGGTCCTTTTGGCTTACGGCGTTAAAAACATAACGATGCAATTGCCCATCTGGCCAAAAGTGAATGAGGTGTCCACTAGGAGGTATCTGGCTATCCTCTTTGCATCTTTAATCTAAAGAGATTTTCCCTCTTCTTGTTCCTTGATCAACCGGATGAACTCCTCTCTCCAAT
The DNA here is from genome assembly GCA_027742785.1 of Vigna reflexopilosa. Classification (NCBI taxonomy): domain Eukaryota; kingdom Viridiplantae; phylum Streptophyta; class Magnoliopsida; order Fabales; family Fabaceae; genus Vigna; species Vigna reflexopilosa. The sequence goes on from CM050918.1 coordinate 34,567,508, forward strand.
CGGTTTGGCCGGACGTGCTGCACACATAGAGGAATTCAGTTGTCGGCCTCATTAGAACTTGTCTAATTACTGAGGATAATTGCCCCTTCTCCTTTCCACTAGCCAGCTTAGACAACACGTCTGCTCGAACATTTTCGTCCCGAGGTATATGCTTCAACTCCACCAATTTAAACCGAGCCTCCAATTGCTTGGCCTTGTGAAAGTATTGCAGCAACTGGTCATCCTTGACTTGAAAGTTGCCACTCATATGCCCCTCAACCAATTGAGAATCGGTCTAACATTCCAGGAATTCTACTCCCAAATCACGAGCCAACTCCATGCCTACTAACAAGGCCTCATACTCTGTCTGGTTATTAGTGATCTTGAACCAAAAAATCAACGATTGCTCAATTACCAAGTCGTCCTCAGGTCAACATAGCCCCTCGTGTCTACCCTTTCTCCCGCAAATCCTAAAATGTGCTCGTGGAATGGCATAATCACATCCTCCGATATATCCATCCGTTGAAAGGTTTTCCAATATAAAATATTGGCCGAACTTCCCTGATCGACGCGGATCTTTCCTACATTATACCGCACAATCACAATAGTTATAACCATCGGGTCATCCTGGTTAGGATCAAGAGCGTGAAAATATTCATCTGAAAACGTAATTTTGGGCATAGATCTTCTTATCACATCTGCACGATTAACACTATGCAAGCTCCTTAGGTACCGTTTTCGTGCAGAGGTCGTAGACCCTCCTCCAGCAAATCCCCCCGAAATTGTATTAATGACACCCTGCAAGGGTCGCTCCCTTTTTTCGTTAGTCATCTAACCTGGGTCGATTATCCCTTTTAGGTGAACGACCACCACCTCCCGAAGAACTTCGCCGCTCTTGTACATACTTTCGCAAATGTCCAGCCTGTATCAAGCTCTTCAACTTATCTCTCAGGGTTATGCAATCTTCGGTGGTGTGCCCCAAGTTTTGATGATATTGACAGTGTTTTCGTCCATCAGCATCCTTAGGGGTTGGCGACTAGGTAAAGGTTAACAAATCATCTCTCAACGCTTCCTCTATCACCCTAGCCCTAGGCGCATTCAAGGGTGTATAACGAGCGTACTGAGGGACCCTAGGGAGGTCTTTATGCCTCTACTCGCCTCCTCCCTCGTTCTGCCAAACATTTTTCTCCAATCCCGTCTCTCTTGGTTAAGCTTGGTTGTTTAAACTGCCTCCTCTCTTTGCCCTTTCCGGAAGGCGCGCCCTTCTTTAATCCGAATAAGTCTCGTCGCCTTATTCTGCAACTTTGCCAACGTTTGGGGCTCTTCAGCATAAAGAAGGTCGGAGAACGGTCCTGGCCTTAAGGTAGTAGTCAAAGCGCCTATTATCAGTTTTCCATCTACATATTTCACCTGACGCATAGTTTGATTGAACTGATCCATGAAAACCTTAAGTGTTTCCTCTTTCTCTTGCCTCATCCTGACCAAGGCGAGATATGTTAAACCCTACGTTTTGCTGAATGCATACTGCTTGCTGAACAAATATCTCAACGTCGCAAATCCATCCACAGTCCCAGGTTGCAATGAATGGAACCAATCCAAAGCCTCATCCTTCAAAGATAATGAGAACACTCTACACCAAACCAAATCATCAAAGGAATAAATCACCATGGCATCCACGAAAGATCGAAGGTGCTTCTCAGGATCCATCGATCCTCCATACTTCTCCATTACCGGGAGCACTTTATTTTCTGGCATGAGTGCCCTCATCACAGCTGCAGTAAAGGGGTGAAGCCCCTCAGCTTGATCGGGACGCTCCACCAGCGTGAGGTGGTTTTCGCGGCCGGGATTATTCACCGTGTCCTGATTTTCCTGATTTTCCACATTACGCCCGCCATTCTGGGCGTTCCGACCGAGAGCGCTAGTTGCCCCATGTCCTCCATTTTCACCTTGCACCGTACGGCTACTCCCCCCCCCCCCCCAATTTTCCTGCTCGTTAGCTCCATTATTCGCCGATTGCTGGACTGAGTGCCCTCTCTACCCATTACCCCGTTCATCTCTCATCGCTGCAATCTCTGCCCTCAACTTCTGCATCTGCCTTTGCATTTCTGGAAGCACCTACAACAAGAGCTGCTCCGCCATTGTGGTCTCACTGGGTCTCTTCTGCACTCTCAGGCCCCACAGTGGGCGCCAAATGTTTCTGTTAAAGGGTCCAAGACTGCCACTCCTCCTTTCTCTGCCGCTCTGCTTGCTTGCTACTTTACATGATGAAAAATGTCCTCTTCAATGTTACTGATCGGTGGTGACCTGCAAGAAACATTATGATGCTCAAGTCAGATTAACCTCAAGAAGGTTAAGGTGATTGTTCAGAAAAAGTGTGGTTACCGGGAAATTACTCTCATATTTATAGACCTTATTCTTAATAATGACCATTAACTGCTAATTAATACCGCATATTTTATTTCCTATTGCTTGTTATTTTCCCATTAAAGCCATGTATTTTGTTCCAGATATCATTAATTGGCCTTTAATGCTTATCTACAGCTAACAAGTTACCTCATGACTGATTCCGCCAACTTTACCGATCGACTTCCATCAGGAGCCAGCCCAACGCCGAGTTACATCTCCTACCATGGTTACCGAGTACACTACATAAATAATGAGTAATAAAGAATAATAGACTTCATAGATGACTCTATTTACAAGAAAGAGAGTATGTAACATATAAAGGATCTAAACATGACTCTAAGCAAACTTGAAGGATTTGAAAATAAAAAACAAGCTCCTAAGTCTTAACCAAACCAAAACAAGACAAAGAACACAAATAAAAATCATGTTATAGATATACACATGTGAATTTATTTAAGGATAAAGAACAAATGAAATGAGTTAATTGACAAGAAATATGGACATGACACACATAAGAGAAAGAAAAATAAAAGACTAAAAAATAATTGTGAAACAAGACATGAAAGAAAGAAAAACCAATAACTTATCTCTTGAAGACTAGAAAATCCAAGTTTTTGGTGCTAAATGATGAACTTCCCCCTCCATCCTCACAGCAAAAACTCCAAGGAGAGCTTGAAAATTTCTTAAAGTTCCAATATTTTAAAATAAACTTAAATTGTTCATTTTTTTAGATTCCTTGGAAAGGAGCTTTGAAGAAGATTACTCGTTTTGTGAGCTTGAAGAATGAGATAATGCTTAAAAACAATTCAAGTTTCATTCAATATATAAAAGTGACTTGTACATGGAACAAGTTGTTATATATATATATATATATATATATGGTTTAGCTCCCTTACAAGCGTGATCAAATATATGTGAGACATAAAAACTAGGTGGCTTTACTTCCTAGGTGCCTAGGTGCTACCTCAATGTTTCCTATTTTTGGCTTATTTCATGATGTGGGACTTCCTTCCATGGGCTTGGACATTGTATGTAAGGCCTATCATAGGTGGTGCTGTTAAAACAGATCACCCGGTTCGACTCGGTTCTACTCACTACGGGTTGGTCACTTAGTGAGTCAACCCAACACAGCTCATTTATTAACAAGTCAGAAAAATTTGAACCCAGCCTGATCCACCATGGGTTGATGGGTTAAACGGGTTGACTCCCTTACTCACTTAATTACAATTTTTTTAAATAAAAAAATTACAAACTTTTTTTAATTCAAATCTAAATAAATTTCACTCCGAAAATAATGTTAAACTCAAGATAATTCAAAATAATAATAAAAATACAAAATAATCTTTCTTGGTATATAGTCATGGTAAGTGAGGAGAGTATTTTTTAGGGTTTCATAAGATAATAAATTATTAAATAAAATTAGGTGAATTGGTGAGCCAACCCGCCTCACCACGAGTTCAACCCGGATAAACCAGGTTGAAAATTGACCACATAAAAAAAATACATTTTTTTCAACCCAGCCCGGCTCAATTTTTTGATGGCCGGATTGGCCCGCAGGTTGTAGCCCACTTTGACAGTTCTAATCATAGGCTCAAAGCTTACCCAAATGGAAGATCAAAAACAATGTTTCTACAAAATCCTACAAATTTCTACTCCAAAATAGCAAATAATTCTTCCTTGAAGTTTAATCTTCTTCTATCTTCTTAGTGCCTTGTGGTTGGATGGTTTCCATTACGCTCTTTGTCTATCACATGCTTTTTCATAAATTTCTTACTAGCTCTTTAATTAGCTTGAAGTTACCAAGTTAATTACTGTGCATGCACATTTCATTTATCTTTTATGGTATTATAATTCATTTGATATAGTCCACACACATACAATATGAATTAAGAATAAAGTGCATAGGACAGTTCTCTTTCATATTCATTCCCAAGACCTTTAAGTATTGTAATTTTTCTCATTTCAATTACGTGCTCATGCATATTATTTAAACCTTCAAACTTTTTGTTGATCCAACAAGAAACTAATTTGAAAGTACTATTTCTTGAATCCCATAAATCTTAAATCTTAAATCCCACTAACACTTTCAGATTTAGGTAGAGGTTAATATTATTTGTAAGAGTCATCCTCTCTAAATATTAAATTGATTTTGTTAAATTTTTTCAAGGATGAATTTTTTGTTCATTGATGCCTGTGTTATTAATAACGTTATATCTCCATTTCAATATAACGAGATCAAGATACATGTTTATAATAAATAGCTGTAAAATATGTAATTATTTTATATTTATATATAACTTTATCATCTTATAAAAACAAAAATGGAATAAATAATACTCTTAATATTTCATTTTAAAATAAACTATTCATTGCTTATTTATAAATAATCGTCAATTTATATGTATTTAGAATTTTAATTTTTAATTCCCAAAAAATTTATTTAAATTTTGATTAATATACTATATAGGATATATGTGTTATCAGTTGAAAACAAAAGATAAATGTGCAGGAAAAAATTGAGAGAGACATAAACGCCATTTTATTGGAAACAAAAGAAATGTTAATTTCATTTTAAATTAAAAGATATATAAGAAACATCCAACGTTATTTTATTGAAGGCGAGGAGAATTCAACTTTTATTTTTATTTAGAAAATGAATGATAACTTTTAAAATGAATAAATGAAGGTAATTTCCCATATTATAAAAAAAATCATATTTAGTTTCTATTTCTTATATTATTAATTAATTTTATTTTTAAAATAAAACTATTTAATTTCACATTCATTATTATGACTTTGGCTCTTCGACTTCGTAATCACAATCAATGTGGTTTGAAGAGGGAAACCATCTAACACTACTAAAGTCAAAATCAAAGAGGTTGATTTTAAAAATTGATGGACCTTGTTGTTAAAAAATAATTGATGGGCCTCGGGTTACAATTGAAATGATTAATCAGCATTAATTTTGTGAATTAAAATTTTATATCTGTAATTTTGGAGACTAAAATCAGTCATTATTATAACTTTAAAGATTGATTCGTTGTTTTAAAATTTTTAAAGTATTGGAAATCGTATTTTGTTAAATTAATTGGCAGATTCTAACCAGATATTGAAATCACAAATGGTGACAAATAATTGATTAGTTATGTAATCAAGGTTGATTAGACCAGTAACTAGTTCAGAGGACAAATGAGTAGTACTGTATTAATTTATAGAATATCCCTAGCATTATTATTACTCTTAATTCATCGATATTTGAATTTAAAAATAAAGTAAATTTGTCTATTTTTAAAAATAAATTATGAAACCAAAATTATATAATCTATAAATTAAAGGAATAAGAAACATATTAAGGACAAAATATATCTTGTTTACTGATCATAAGAACAAGCTCTTGAATTTATAAAGGTCTGAATTTGTAAAAGAAAAAAAAATGAAAAGATAATTATTTCTATATACTTGTGTGTCTTTTCAACCCCAAAGAACTTAGAACATATATCATCAAATTGCGTCTACTGAGTTTTGGGAAGAAAAAAAAAAAGTAGCTTTTTATCATTAATCACCACCTCTTTTGTCACATACCCAGAAAAAGAATTGAAAAAAGTAGAAACAAAATTTGTATTGAACTGTGGAAAGAGGACCAGTGCGATGATTGGTGAGGATGACAATGGTGGCAAGTGGTATTTTTGTTTCACTTTGAAACCATCCGTGAAACTAGGTTGGTTCATTTCTGGACTTGGGACCATTGTCTGTCAAAAGTTCAGAATAAAAATACAAGATATAGCTAACCGCCATTCCAAACTTTTATCTTCTTCTTTATACAGTTTTCTACATTTTCAACAATGGCAACCTCTGCCATGAATTTTACTGCATAAAAAATAGCATATATAACTTAAGTTTGTGGCCATAGAATAAATTACAAGCTGTACCTTCAATTAATTTCTCTTGCAAACCATTGCATTGCTTTCTGCATTTCTAAGTGTGCATGCATGTAATCCTGTCATGCCTTCATGTAAATTAAATTTCCATGTATATTTCTTCAAGTGTCAGATTTAGCGGCAGACAAAAATTATTAATTCTCTCACTGTTATTCAAGTTTCAATGCATCATCCAGTCATCTAGGCACAATAGTTAAGTTAGATAGATACTTTGAACTGTATGTGACTTTCAACATTGCTGCCATTGGCTATGGTGGTTCACTCCTGCTGTGCACTGTCAAAGTTATATAATATATTATATATTATGTGCACAAAACTATAATACAGTGCGATATCATATTTTTTATTTAAAATAATAAATTTTATAAGAATAATAGATTAAAGTATAATACTTTTATAAACTGACGAACTAAATATTTAATAAATCATCAGAACAAATGAAAGTAATATTCTTAAGTCAATTTTAGTATGAACAATTTCATCTTATATAGTTTAAAACAGGTTTAATGATCTTTGAGTGAGTACTCCATTAAGTGATTAAATTACAATTAAAATTCTTCAAAAATATTTATTGATTTTAATTATTTATATTTTAAATATTTTGAAATTATGTATATATACCAAATTATCAATAGTATTAAAATGACATGGATTTGTAAGTATTTCTCCATTATTAATCTTGGAAAGAGAATTTAATCATGTTTTTAAAGTTTTGAAAAAACAGGCTTAACACATAGTAGAAAAATATTCTTTTGATAAATTTAATTTTTTTATATTTATTTGATATGTTCTTTTTCACTTTTTATTTTTTTTTTAAAATACAAAAAATTTATATTTTTATGACTTTTTTATTTCTATACTATGTGTCAAATGAATGTAAGAACGTATTATGATACTATTTCTTTTAAACATATTTATAAAAACATGAGTTTGGAAAGAAATGCTTCCACTATGAACACAACTTCTTTTTCTTTTTTTCATAGGCAAATGTTGAAATATTTACAAGAAAACAAAAAGTAAGGACTATAGGAGTGTGTGTGCTAGGAAGTGCTTTCAATGTGGGACTATCTAGGTAGGGGCCATGTGATTGCTCAAGACTTTTGGCTTGTGTCAATGATATTACACTAAACTCCATCTCCACTTTTGCAAAATATAACATGCAGAATGATTGCTCAATATATTGGTTGTTTTGGTTCTTTCCAACACCAACAGTCATGATTCTAGTGTTAATGTTCACGTGTTACACTTGTCAAATACTTTCCTTGAATCTATGTGGGAGAGTGCTAAAGTTACTCAATTTGTTTACTTTTACTCAGGAGATAAAAAAATTTGTAATCTGGTTGGCCGATTACACAGATTCACTCATTGTAAAATGTTTTTGTTTTTTTAACTTGTTTTTATATATTTATTATATTATAATTAAAGTATTGTGAATTAAATTATTTATTTATTGTAATTGTAACATCCCAAAAATTTTAAAGAAATTATATAGGATAATTAATATTATAATATGATAAAACAGTTTAAGGATGTAATTAAAGTTAAGTTTTTTACACTCATTCAAAATAGACTAGGAATTTAAAACTGTACAAGTGTGGGAATTCTCAAAATATGGAAAAAATCTAGGAGAAATCCTAAGAATTAGGGGCAGCTGCATCTGTCTCCTCCAATGTCTACTCCATTGAAGACTCATCTCCATTTGCTCACATCCAAGTGGATGATCATCGCAAAGAAAAGAGCACAGCACATACAACACACAAGAGTAAGGGTAAGCTAGGTTTTTTTTAAAAACATGAAAGACATCATACAACAGTTGAAAATAGAAAGGCATGTGCATACAAGTGATTAAACAAATTATCCTATCATGCTATGACTCACTAGACTCGTCTTTAACCACACATAGCATGCAAAGGACCATAATACAACATAGACTGAGACCGAATACATTATTCTGTTACCAATGACCGACCACGTGATTTGACCATCCGGACTAGTATGAAATGTCGAGTTCCAGGGGTTTGTGCACTTGTGGTGGCCCTACTGCTTTGCAAAGCCATTGCCGAGGGGTTTCACCCGACCACACACAAGGTTAGTCCGTTACAACGGTATAGGCCTACAGTGAAAGCGCCTATCCTAGGACCTCCTTCTATTCTCACCACATGACTCATGACTTTCTACTTGAGCTTGGATGATCATTAGAATATCAGGATAAACCCCATCGGGAACTTCGGCCATTCATACGGTCAATCACAACAAAGTATAGGGCACCACCATGTAACCTCCCTTGAGGATCATGGAATTACGTCCAATAACCATACTTTTCACTTTTACATTACATACAACATATATATGATATTAATTACACTTCAAAAAAAACACAAACAACCCAACAAGTCATCAAAAATTTTATGAAATCATTCCATGTACACTACCAGTCAATAATAGTTCTAAAAGGACCATTAAACAACACAAAACTCAGTGAACTCATACTTAGACAAGGAAAATGACTTTGAAACCATCACCAATAATTCCGGAAGGGTCAAAAACCCCCAGAACGACCTAAAGAACGTCTAGAATGGACATGCGAAACCCCCTAAACTATCAAAAACAAAAGCAACAACAGAAAAGGGCGCCCAACCCCCCCTTTAGGGGCGCCGGGCGTCATAATTAAGGTGAAACAGCGCGTTGAAGGGCGTCCAGCTCCCTTCAGGGGTGCCCAGACGTGGCTTCTGCAGATTTTCTGCAGATTTTGCAGAACTCACCCACTCTCATTTCGTTTTAGGCCTTTTGGTGGATTTCTACCATCCCTAATTCATTCTATAGGCTTATCTAAACTTGTTAAAGTGGCCCTAAACATTCCTAACATCATTCTTTAGTTGCTATGCACAAATTTACACTCAAGAACTTCAACTTCCTCAACCTATGGGCTCAAACCTACAATTACCACTTGAGGACTGTTCTTGGCTATTTTGACACTTCTCACAAGTCACTTTGGACTTACCTAAGTTGTCTCAACTGCCTAATTCAAGTTATAACCCCTATAACTCAAAACCACTACCTCACTTCCTAAAATCTAGTCTAAAACACCATACCTAACTTAGGATTTCAGCTAGTAACATGCACAAGACAATTCACATTCCTTAACCACTCAATTTCCACATCAAACATATTACTCATACCATTACAAATCACAATTTCACAGTTAATATACAAGCGCATATAACTCAACATCCAGAACTAAAATTTATAGTTCACACAACACAATCTCAACAAAATAACTTCATACATGCATCAATACATAATCCCAAGTAAATTCTCAATTCATGCAAACCCAAATTCCCAAAACAGAAGTAAAATCCCCAACTTCCCTTACCTCTAATGCATACAGTCAAGCTCAAAGAGGTCCCAAGCACGCCCTTCTTATTATCCAAATGCTAAACCACCTACTAATCATCAATTGATGATGGAAAACAAACCTTAGAACTAATTTGAAGCTAGAATTGGGAAAGAAGACACATGAAAGCTACATGCAATGGTTCCTTTGCATGATCGCATCTTCTAAAAGCGCGGAGAATGAAGAACGACTTACCGGTGAGGAAAATAGGAAAATTGATCGGTTAGAACGAAGCCCGCTAAGTTGAGTTTGTTGGGGCAACACCTAATTAGAAATCAATTTGCTCAGTGTTTAAGGAAATTAGAGAGAACAGAAAAGAAAGGGAAAAAAGCTTTGAGGGTTTGTGGTGTTTTTCAGAGAAGTAACATGAGTTTGAAACATATGTGCTTACAAGCTAAATTTTTATGTTTAAAATTATTTGCTCACACCACTTAACTGTTGTCACGTGTACACCTTCAAGTTATCATTTTCTCAATCCTTACAGTAATACAATTAAAACATTCACTAAACATTATTAATTAGTGCAGCGAGGGGCTTTTACCGCGGTTCATTTTCACTATACGTCGCGGTTCTCGAACCGCGGCATATTCAGCCGCGGTAGTAAGTCAGACACTTTATGCCGCGGTTCTAACCGCGGTATATAGGCTGCGGAATATGCCGCGGTTGTCTAGGGAACCGCTGACTAAAGTCATTTTTTTTTTAAAAAAAAATTTAAAAAAAAATTAAAAAATGGACTATATGCCGCGGTTCGCGGTTGAACCGCGGCATATAGGCCGAAGAATATGCCGCGGTTAGTGTCAAAACCGCGGCCATATGTCTCGTTTTTTAAAAAAAAACGAAGCACTATATGCCGCGGTTGTGGTTAGAACCGCGGCATATTCCCCTGCAGTTTTTTAAAATTGCAGGTCTGTTTTTGTGATATCCACTACCACAAAAACAGACCTGCATATAAAAACATTTACAGAAATTCAATTTCAACATAACAAACACATGTTCAAATGTATTTCAACATCAAATAAAGTAGAGAGTCTAAGAAAATTCTATCTAATCAAATGCATTGTTTAAATCTAAATCTAGGAGCTATTGTATAATCTAACTATATACTTCGCAGCAGCGTTCCTAATGAATAGTAGTGACTTCTCAGGAACTGGTGTAGTAGTCTTGAATCTCTGCAAAAGACAATTCATTTTAATTAGTGTATATGAATTCAACATTTGTTAAAAAATCAAAATTTGTTAAAGTTAAATATTACCGTTTCCCAGCGAGTTGTGATGTGAGAACGAACAATATGGGTCATCCAATACATTACATAGTATCCACACTCATATGACCCATTTTGTCTGTTACACTACAATATATCATCACAGTTGATAATAGTTAGTGAATAACATTTGTTATAAAACAATTATAACAAAGTATGACTTTAGCATATGTCAAACCTTGAGAGAAATCCAAGCAATCTTTCTACTCTTAACAATTGATCTCCCGTCCATCATCATACTTGCTGGAATAGAACTGTATATAAAAAAATGTTTTAGCATTCAGTTATATAACAAAGAAAGTCCAAACATTGAGGTTCTTACCAATCAATTGCTTGTCTGAGTTGTGTGGGAGGAGGCCTGTGCAATGAGCAGAACCACAAAGCATAGTTGTCTTGCACAGACATAACAAGAAGTTGCCAATGGCGCCTGAAATTCATAATAACGTAACTATTAAATATTAAAATCACATATGGAACATTATTATGTTAACAAAGTTCACTTACTCGGATATATAAGGCAAAAAGTATATTTTCTTGCCCCTTCCAAAACTTCTTATCAGACTCATGTTGATATGATCAAAATCATTTGATTCATGAATGTCTTGGGGATCAATGAATCCATAATCATCAGAACGCCCCAACTTATTAGTGACCCCAGACATATACCTGAAATCAAAAATTAACTTTGATATAAGGATACTTGATATATAAATCAATTTTATATATAAATAATTGGTCATAGACTTACATCGTCCATAGTTGAATAATTGAAATATTCAACTCTTGTGTTCCCGACGCAAGCTCACGGACATCTTGGCTATTAAGGTATATTGGGACCTCAGAGCCATGCCCAAATACATTAGCATCATACTGAACCTCCAAAGGCTTATCATCAAGGATGTCAGCAAGTAGATGCAATGAAGAAAGAGGGTCATCCTCAGATAGAGGAATCTTCTGTTGTTCCTGCGTCTGTTGTTACATGAAAAGATAAGATAAGTTTTGACATCAAAAACCTTTAAAATTGAGAAGTGTAAAGAAGAATTTCATACCGAGGGGTCAGAAACTGGTTTAACCAAAAATTTAGGCCAAGTGATAAACGACTTATATGCTTGTTCCACAGTGAAAATCTCTTCCGTGGACAGTGGAACCGAGGCATCTGGCATGATCATTTCATCCACTGAGACCTTCACCTCATCCTCTAATAGTTGCATACCATGACATACAGTCGCTGACCTAAACTCTGTTCCACGAGCTACCAGCACCATCTCATCTTCTTCTAAAATGTATAGCAGACATGGACTACCATCGTCCATGTCATCCTCTGGGATGGCTGATGCGGAACAACTTCCTTTTCCGCTTCTCCCTGTCAGAGTAAATGTTAGATTATGCAAGAGATAGAAATAATTGCACATAAATGTTTATTAAGTTTACCTGTGGGAGGGGGAGGGACCACATGTTCCTCTATAGGAGACTGCACCGGGCGCATGCTCTGAAACTGCTCCTGGTATAGCATCTGGAATTCAGCCCTCACCTCGGCCCTGATCTCCTGCATAAGGTCTTGTCGGACCTTTTTTGTGATCTCTTCTGTCATCCTTTGTGTATCGCTGTACGAATATGAAGGCTGACGAGAAGAGCTCCCAAAATAATCCGTAATTCCTACTCCAGGACCTGCAGCACGTACACGTCCAGGGTGCTCAGGTCGTCCAATTGCAGCAGCAAGAATATCCTGGCGACCCTCTGGAGTGAATTGGCCTTGGGAGCTCTGCTCAACCAAGGCGTCCTGTAACATTACAAAACACCATTATCAGTTAAATAGTTTAATGTAGTATGTATAATGACAATATTTATTATTTTAGGAACAGTGATAACTTACAATTCTTTCAGAAATCTCTCGTGCTGTGTCGGAAGAGTAGGTGCCCGATGGTCGCATACGGGCCAACTTCCATTTCTCATGTCTAGACGGTGGAGAAGGAGGCTGAGGAGGGCTACCACTCTGAGATGGTGGTATACCATCTGCCTTTTGCTTGAGGATTTTCTCCTCAAGCTTCCTATACCCACCACGAGATAATAGGTGGGGGTTTTTGTTCTTAGCACTTGTTCCTTGTGCTTTGCTTCTAATTGCCTGTCACATACACATTAATTAATCAGTTCATATGATATATCTTTGTTAATGAGGAATTGAATAATATGAACTACACTAACCTGCCATTCCTCTGACATCCGACTCTCTTTAAAAAGCCGCCAAGTCTCCTCATCAATGGACTTATATGAACTGCATGGACTTTTATGTTTAAGGTGTCCAAAGATGTACCTTGATGTCAACTTGCTTTTAAAGTTTCTGAAATTTTCTGCAACAGTTGACAAACACTTATTTCTAAGTGTTGGGACATTTGGAATGTCAAATGTCATCTGAAAAAAACATAATAAAGTTGTATTAGTACAAAATTATCAATATAAACAAATTTTAATTCAAATGCTATTAACTAACTTACCAATATATCTTGCCAAATAATGTTCCGATCACCCTCGGACACATGATCAAAAGATGGAATGAGAATGCTAATCCTATCACGTGCCACTACTCCAAGGTATGATCGGAAGTCATCTGCATGGGGGCCAGTTGCCACACCCGTGGTGACATTCACATTCACCGGAGTTCTTTCACCACTATTTTTCCTGATTAATAATTGTTTCATCCTAGTGGGTCCTCTAGTGGATCTGGTTGGGGGAGCCTCATCCCCTGAAGAATGTGGATGATCAGCCATATATCTGTCAAAATAAATAACAACATTAAATTTTCTTTCAAGACTTATGTAATATCATATAAATTAACAAAACATGTAATAGTACAGAAATTGAAAATTCATACATAAAGATATGGATTCATCATATGTATATTCCCTCATCATGATCTGACCGAATTGCATGTACATCATCGTCAACTACAGATTGGTCATCCAAATTAGTTGTAGTTTGAAATGAATGGTTGTCAGCAATATCAATATTAATCAGATTGTCTTCGTTAACTTCAATTTGTTTTTTGCCTTGAAGAGCAACATACCAATGGTCAGACGCAGGATCTTTGACATAAAAAACTTGAGATGCTTGATGTACCATGATAAACGGTTCGTCTCGATAACCCACCTTGCGAAAATCAACCAGTGTCATACCCGAGTCATCTACTTTCACACCACTCTTATTGTCAAACCACTTACACTTGAACAATGGAACAGAAAATTTGGTGTAATCAACCTCCCATATCTCTTCTATTATACCATAATATCTCATTGATCCAAGTACAGGAGATTGATCTTTTGATGTGGAAAATTGAAGTGACTCAGCTTCTAAACTGACTCCACTATTTTGTACTGTGCTTTTATCATCCAAAGTCTTCGTATAGAATGTGCAATTATTGACTTCATAACCTGTACAACACACGACATCAAACTTCAAACCATTTGCAAGCCACAATAAAGTTTCAGAAGAATGTGGCTCTTTGTCAATTTCAGATTTGAACCAAGACATAAATGTTTTGTTATGCTCCATCAACTGCCATTTCTCTGATTGTCTTGGATTTTTATTCTTAACAATGGCTTTGTGTGCCTCCAAAAAAGGGATCACCTCATCTGTGTTGTTCAATATATAAAGATGCGCTTGCAACAATTCTTCGCGATCTTTTGTCACCACATTGACACCTCGGATGCTTTTACTTGTAGAAAATTTATTCAACCATGCTGTGCGAGGAACTCCTATTGGATTCGTTGATGTCATGTAATCTGAACAAAACTCGATACTTTCTTCAGCAATATACCTTTCAATCATCGAACCTTCAGGACGATATGGATTTTTAACGTACCCTTTCAAAATCTTCATATAACGCTCAATAGGATACATCCATCTTAAGTATACCGGTCCGCACAACTTGATTTCTCTAACCAAATGAACAAGTAAATGTACCATGATGTCAAAAAAAGATGGAGGGAAAAACATCTCTAGTTGACACAAGATGATAACAATCTCGCCTTGAAGTTCATCTAACTTTGTAGGATCGATGGCTTTACTACATATTGACGAGAAAAATGAACACAACCTGTTTATGGTGTGCCTAACATTTTTGGGCAAAATTCCACGAATAGCCACCGGTAACAACTGTTGCATTAAGACGTGACAATCGTGAGACTTCATGCCAACAAGCTTTAAGTCCTGCATTGACACTAAACTCTTAATATTTGAAGAGTATCCTTGTGGTACTTTGATACTCTTTAAACATACACAAAAACTTATCTTCTCTTGTCTAGACATTGTGTAACATGCAGGGGGCAAATAAGTACGTTTACCAATCTCCTTGGGTGCCAACTCTTCTCGGATATTCATGTCAACCAAATCCAAACGAGCATTCACTCCATCTTTTGTCTTTCCCTGAATGTTGAGTAATGTACCAATCAAGCTATCACACACATTCTTTTCTACATGCATCACATCTATGCAATGTCGAACATCTAACTTTGACCAATATGGAAGATCAAAGAATATTGATTTCTTCTTCCAAGGGGTCGTTACAGATGACTTCTTCGATGTTTTCCCAAATACATGATGTATTTTATTAACTTTTTGAAGAACTTGAAGGCCAGTAAGTGGATTTGGTGCTTCGTCCCTCTCTTGATCTCCATTGAATGCTTTTTTTAACCTTCTATATGGATGATTACGTTTTAGAAATCTCCGATGACGCAGATACACCGTCTTTCTTCCATGTTTCAATTGATGAGCTGTAGTGTTTTCTTCACATATAGGACACGCTTTATGACCCTTGACACTGTATCCTGACAAATTACCATAAGCAGGAAAGTCATTAATGGTGCAAAATAACATTGCACGCATCGTAAAAGTCTCTGAAGCGAATGCATCAAATATTTCAACCCCATCAACCCACAAAACCTTCAAGTCTTCAACTAGTGGGCTTAGATAAACATCTATGTCATTTCCAGGCTGCTTTGGACCAGATATCATCATAGACAACATCATGTACTTCCTCTTCATGCACAATGCAGGAGATAAGTTGTAAATTATCAATATAACTGGCCAACAACTGTGATTGGTACTCAGATTACCAAATGGGTTCATTCCATCAGTGGCTAAACCAAGCCTAAGATTTCTACACTCTTGACCAAATTCGGGGAATTGTCGATCAATATTTTTCCATTGCTTTGAATCAGCTGGATGACGAAGCAGCCCGTCAATTTTTCTCTCATCTGCATGCCATCTAAGATTTTTAGCATCTTTGGGATTCGCAAACAAACGCTTAAGTCTGGGCACTATTGGAAGGTACCAAACTACTTTCAAAGCAGATCCATTTTTTTCTATCTGACCATTATCTTCACTATTGTTTTTTGACTTGTATCGTGATAAGCCACATTTTGGACACTTTGTCAAAAATTCAAACTCTTTCCTATACAAAATGCAGTCATTGGGACAAGCATGTATCCTTTTATACTCCATACCCATTGGACAAAGAATTTTCTTCGCATCATAATTACGAGTGGGAAGTGTATTTCCATCTGGCAACATTTCATTCAACAACGTCAACAGTTCTGTAAAACTCTTATCAGTCCATCCATTACTCGCCTTCAAATTCATGAGCCTTAACACCGCTGACAAACGTGTGAACTTAGTTGAACCGACATACAAAGGTGTTTCGGCATCAGTCGACATCGTCTCATACACATGAGCTTTGGCAAAATTTTCTGCTCCAACATCGCGGATCATGTCCTCCAATTTGTCTTCATCCGGTCGATCTTCTTCCATGGTGGAATCAGTAACATTTACACTTTGAGAGTCAGTGGGAAAATCAATTTCTTCGCCGTGCCAGATCCATGTTGTATAGCATCTTAGAAAACCATCACATATAAGATGTTCTCTAATTTGAGTTGCGTTCAACTTTCTCCCATTCAAACAGTTCACACAAGGACATCTAAACCTCACTTCATCATCAGTTCTCCCCTCATTACGTTGCGCAAATTGTATAAATTCCTCTACACCTCTCTCGTACTCAGCACTAATACGTGGTAAATTAATCCAATTTCGATCCATATTCCTAAATATTACATAAATAATATTTTAAGGTTTATAAATAATACAAGAACTACAACACACATTACCAAAACTATAGCAAAAATCATACCATACATTACCAAAACTATAACAATTTCATGCATTATCAAAATTAAAGCAAAAATTATACCATACATTACCAAAACTATAGAACCTTCATACATTACCAAAACTATAGCATTATGCAAAAACTAATGAAGAAATCATCTTAACAATGCAAAAGGGCATAAATACCTGGAAGAAGAACGGCGAAAACGCTTGGTGCAAAAAAAACGAAATCGCAGAGGAGTGGGAATGACGCGTTTCAAATGCTTTTGATCGGCCAAAAACTGTTGTTTATCGTCACAAATGAGAAAGAACCGAACAATTTGAAGTTTAAACGGAGAAAAATAGCGTATCGGAGATGATGGGAGTCGGAGGGAAAAGAAAAAACGCGAAACAGAGGCTTGCGGGAAGAAGACGATCACTGTTCAAAGTTTTAATTTTTAACTCTGAACGGGGGAATCTACCGCGGTTCACTACTTAACCGCGGTATATTAGGGGTATATGCCGCGGTTCTACGAGCAACCGTGGCATATTCTGATTAAAAAAATAATACTAAATGGCATTTTTGAAATTATTTTCAAACTATATGCCGCGGTTGCCCGCTGAACCGCGGTATATACCTCGAAATATTTCAAATTAATATTAAATTAATTTCAGATAGGAGTATATGCCGCGGTTCTATGGGGAACCGCGGCATATACCCCTGTAACGTACTCAACACAACTGCTTCCCAACTGCCTTCTGGGGAATTTCAGAAGTTACAGGGGGTATATGCCGCGGTTCTATGGGGAACCGCGGCATATACCCACTGTAACTTCTGAAATTCTCTGACTGGCAGGGAAGTTGAGACGTTACAGGGGGTATATGCCGCGGTTCCCCATAGAACCGCGGCATATAACCCTGTAACTTTTCCAGTTCTCTGACCCAGTCAGCACCTGCAATAAATTCGCAGGGGTATATGCCGCGGTTCTATGGGGAACCGCGGCATATACTCTGTTATTTAATTTTTTATTCATACGTGGCGTCAAAGGCAATGGTTGACTGGAGTATATGCCGCGGTTTGGAGCAGAACCGCGGCATATATGTTCGATTTATTTACAAAACTGCCACCGCGCACCATTATGCTGCGGTTTTCTTTGAACCGTGGCATAATGTGCGCTGTAAAAACCCATTTTTTTACTAGCAAGAACTTCAACTTCCTCAACCTATGGGCTCAAACCTACAATTACCACTTGAGGACTGTTCTTGGCTATTTTGACACTTCTCACAAGTCACTTTGGACTTACCTAAGTTGTCTCAACTGCCTAATTCAAGTTATAACCCCTATAACTCAAAACCACTACCTCACTTCCTAAAATCTAGTCTAAAACACCATACCTAACTTAGGATTTCAGCTAGTAACATGCACAAGACAATTCACATTCCTTAACCACTCAATTTCCACATCAAACATATTACTCATACCATTACAAATCACAATTTCACAGTTAATATACAAGCGCATATAACTCAACATCCAGAACTAAAATTTATAGTTCACACAACACAATCTCAACAAAATAACTTCATACATGCATCAATACATAATCCCAAGTAAATTCTCAATTCATGCAAACCCAAATTCCCAAAACAGAAGTAAAATCCCCAACTTCCCTTACCTCTAATGCATACAGTCAAGCTCAAAGAGGTCCCAAGCACGCCCTTCTTATTATCCAAATGCTAAACCACCTACTAATCATCAATTGATGATGGAAAACAAACCTTAGAACTAATTTGAAGCTAGAATTGGGAAAGAAGACACATGAAAGCTACATGCAATGGTTCCTTTGCATGATCGCATCTTCTAAAAGCGCGGAGAATGAAGAACGACTTACCGGTGAGGAAAATAGGAAAATTGATCGGTTAGAACGAAGCCCGCTAAGTTGAGTTTGTTGGGGCAACACCTAATTAGAAATCAATTTGCTCAGTGTTTAAGGAAATTAGAGAGAACAGAAAAGAAAGGGAAAAAAGCTTTGAGGGTTTGTGGTGTTTTTCAGAGAAGTAACATGAGTTTGAAACATATGTGCTTACAAGCTAAATTTTTATGTTTAAAATTATTTGCTCACACCACTTAACTGTTGTCACGTGTACACCTTCAAGTTATCATTTTCTCAATCCTTACAGTAATACAATTAAAACATTCACTAAACATTATTAATTAGTGCAGCGAGGGGCTTTTACCGCGGTTCATTTTCACTATACGTCGCGGTTCTCGAACCGCGGCATATTCAGCCGCGGTAGTAAGTCAGACACTTTATGCCGCGGTTCTAACCGCGGTATATAGGCTGCGGAATATGCCGCGGTTGTCTAGGGAACCGCTGACTAAAGTCATTTTTTTTTTAAAAAAAATTTAAAAAAAAATTAAAAAATGGACTATATGCCGCGGTTCGCGGTTGAACCGCGGCATATAGGCCGAAGAATATGCCGCGGTTAGTGTCAAAACCGCGGCCATATGTCTCGTTTTTTAAAAAAAAACGAAGCACTATATGCCGCGGTTGTGGTTAGAACCGCGGCATATTCCCCTGCAGTTTTTTAAAATTGCAGGTCTGTTTTTGTGATATCCACTACCACAAAAACAGACCTGCATATAAAAACATTTACAGAAATTCAATTTCAACATAACAAACACATGTTCAAATGTATTTCAACATCAAATAAAGTAGAGAGTCTAAGAAAATTCTATCTAATCAAATGCATTGTTTAAATCTAAATCTAGGAGCTATTGTATAATCTAACTATATACTTCGCAGCAGCGTTCCTAATGAATAGTAGTGACTTCTCAGGAACTGGTGTAGTAGTCTTGAATCTCTGCAAAAGACAATTCATTTTAATTAGTGTATATGAATTCAACATTTGTTAAAAAATCAAAATTTGTTAAAGTTAAATATTACCGTTTCCCAGCGAGTTGTGATGTGAGAACGAACAATATGGGTCATCCAATACATTACATAGTATCCACACTCATATGACCCATTTTGTCTGTTACACTACAATATATCATCACAGTTGATAATAGTTAGTGAATAACATTTGTTATAAAACAATTATAACAAAGTATGACTTTAGCATATGTCAAACCTTGAGAGAAATCCAAGCAATCTTTCTACTCTTAACAATTGATCTCCCGTCCATCATCATACTTGCTGGAATAGAACTGTATATAAAAAAATGTTTTAGCATTCAGTTATATAACAAAGAAAGTCCAAACATTGAGGTTCTTACCAATCAATTGCTTGTCTGAGTTGTGTGGGAGGAGGCCTGTGCAATGAGCAGAACCACAAAGCATAGTTGTCTTGCACAGACATAACAAGAAGTTGCCAATGGCGCCTGAAATTCATAATAACGTAACTATTAAATATTAAAATCACATATGGAACATTATTATGTTAACAAAGTTCACTTACTCGGATATATAAGGCAAAAAGTATATTTTCTTGCCCCTTCCAAAACTTCTTATCAGACTCATGTTGATATGATCAAAATCATTTGATTCATGAATGTCTTGGGGATCAATGAATCCATAATCATCAGAACGCCCCAACTTATTAGTGACCCCAGACATATACCTGAAATCAAAAATTAACTTTGATATAAGGATACTTGATATATAAATCAATTTTATATATAAATAATTGGTCATAGACTTACATCGTCCATAGTTGAATAATTGAAATATTCAACTCTTGTGTTCCCGACGCAAGCTCACGGACATCTTGGCTATTAAGGTATATTGGGACCTCAGAGCCATGCCCAAATACATTAGCATCATACTGAACCTCCAAAGGCTTATCATCAAGGATGTCAGCAAGTAGATGCAATGAAGAAAGAGGGTCATCCTCAGATAGAGGAATCTTCTGTTGTTCCTGCGTCTGTTGTTACATGAAAAGATAAGATAAGTTTTGACATCAAAAACCTTTAAAATTGAGAAGTGTAAAGAAGAATTTCATACCGAGGGGTCAGAAACTGGTTTAACCAAAAATTTAGGCCAAGTGATAAACGACTTATATGCTTGTTCCACAGTGAAAATCTCTTCCGTGGACAGTGGAACCGAGGCATCTGGCATGATCATTTCATCCACTGAGACCTTCACCTCATCCTCTAATAGTTGCATACCATGACATACAGTCGCTGACCTAAACTCTGTTCCACGAGCTACCAGCACCATCTCATCTTCTTCTAAAATGTATAGCAGACATGGACTACCATCGTCCATGTCATCCTCTGGGATGGCTGATGCGGAACAACTTCCTTTTCCGCTTCTCCCTGTCAGAGTAAATGTTAGATTATGCAAGAGATAGAAATAATTGCACATAAATGTTTATTAAGTTTACCTGTGGGAGGGGGAGGGACCACATGTTCCTCTATAGGAGACTGCACCGGGCGCATGCTCTGAAACTGCTCCTGGTATAGCATCTGGAATTCAGCCCTCACCTCGGCCCTGATCTCCTGCATAAGGTCTTGTCGGACCTTTTTTGTGATCTCTTCTGTCATCCTTTGTGTATCGCTGTACGAATATGAAGGCTGACGAGAAGAGCTCCCAAAATAATCCGTAATTCCTACTCCAGGACCTGCAGCACGTACACGTCCAGGGTGCTCAGGTCGTCCAATTGCAGCAGCAAGAATATCCTGGCGACCCTCTGGAGTGAATTGGCCTTGGGAGCTCTGCTCAACCAAGGCGTCCTGTAACATTACAAAACACCATTATCAGTTAAATAGTTTAATGTAGTATGTATAATGACAATATTTATTATTTTAGGAACAGTGATAACTTACAATTCTTTCAGAAATCTCTCGTGCTGTGTCGGAAGAGTAGGTGCCCGATGGTCGCATACGGGCCAACTTCCATTTCTCATGTCTAGACGGTGGAGAAGGAGGCTGAGGAGGGCTACCACTCTGAGATGGTGGTATACCATCTGCCTTTTGCTTGAGGATTTTCTCCTCAAGCTTCCTATACCCACCACGAGATAATAGGTGGGGGTTTTTGTTCTTAGCACTTGTTCCTTGTGCTTTGCTTCTAATTGCCTGTCACATACACATTAATTAATCAGTTCATATGATATATCTTTGTTAATGAGGAATTGAATAATATGAACTACACTAACCTGCCATTCCTCTGACATCCGACTCTCTTTAAAAAGCCGCCAAGTCTCCTCATCAATGGACTTATATGAACTGCATGGACTTTTATGTTTAAGGTGTCCAAAGATGTACCTTGATGTCAACTTGCTTTTAAAGTTTCTGAAATTTTCTGCAACAGTTGACAAACACTTATTTCTAAGTGTTGGGACATTTGGAATGTCAAATGTCATCTGAAAAAAACATAATAAAGTTGTATTAGTACAAAATTATCAATATAAACAAATTTTAATTCAAATGCTATTAACTAACTTACCAATATATCTTGCCAAATAATGTTCCGATCACCCTCGGACACATGATCAAAAGATGGAATGAGAATGCTAATCCTATCACGTGCCACTACTCCAAGGTATGATCGGAAGTCATCTGCATGGGGGCCAGTTGCCACACCCGTGGTGACATTCACATTCACCGGAGTTCTTTCACCACTATTTTTCCTGATTAATAATTGTTTCATCCTAGTGGGTCCTCTAGTGGATCTGGTTGGGGGAGCCTCATCCCCTGAAGAATGTGGATGATCAGCCATATATCTGTCAAAATAAATAACAACATTAAATTTTCTTTCAAGACTTATGTAATATCATATAAATTAACAAAACATGTAATAGTACAGAAATTGAAAATTCATACATAAAGATATGGATTCATCATATGTATATTCCCTCATCATGATCTGACCGAATTGCATGTACATCATCGTCAACTACAGATTGGTCATCCAAATTAGTTGTAGTTTGAAATGAATGGTTGTCAGCAATATCAATATTAATCAGATTGTCTTCGTTAACTTCAATTTGTTTTTTGCCTTGAAGAGCAACATACCAATGGTCAGACGCAGGATCTTTGACATAAAAAACTTGAGATGCTTGATGTACCATGATAAACGGTTCGTCTCGATAACCCACCTTGCGAAAATCAACCAGTGTCATACCCGAGTCATCTACTTTCACACCACTCTTATTGTCAAACCACTTACACTTGAACAATGGAACAGAAAATTTGGTGTAATCAACCTCCCATATCTCTTCTATTATACCATAATATCTCATTGATCCAAGTACAGGAGATTGATCTTTTGATGTGGAAAATTGAAGTGACTCAGCTTCTAAACTGACTCCACTATTTTGTACTGTGCTTTTATCATCCAAAGTCTTCGTATAGAATGTGCAATTATTGACTTCATAACCTGTACAACACACGACATCAAACTTCAAACCATTTGCAAGCCACAATAAAGTTTCAGAAGAATGTGGCTCTTTGTCAATTTCAGATTTGAACCAAGACATAAATGTTTTGTTATGCTCCATCAACTGCCATTTCTCTTATTGTCTTGGATTTTTATTCTTAACAATGGCTTTGTGTGCCTCCAAAAAAGGGATCACCTCATCTGTGTTGTTCAATATATAAAGATGCGCTTGCAACAATTCTTCGCGATCTTTTGTCACCACATTGACACCTCGGATGCTTTTACTTGTAGAAAATTTATTCAACCATGCTGTGCGAGGAACTCCTATTGGATTCGTTGATGTCATGTAATCTGAACAAAACTCGATACTTTCTTCAGCAATATACCTTTCAATCATCGAACCTTCAGGACGATATGGATTTTTAACGTACCCTTTCAAAATCTTCATATAACGCTCAATAGGATACATCCATCTTAAGTATACCGGTCCGCACAACTTGATTTCTCTAACCAAATGAACAAGTAAATGTACCATGATGTCAAAAAAAGATGGAGGGAAAAACATCTCTAGTTGACACAAGATGATAACAATCTCGCCTTGAAGTTCATCTAACTTTGTAGGATCGATGGCTTTACTACATATTGACGAGAAAAATGAACACAACCTGTTTATGGTGTGCCTAACATTTTTGGGCAAAATTCCACGAATAGCCACCGGTAACAACTGTTGCATTAAGACGTGACAATCGTGAGACTTCATGCCAACAAGCTTTAAGTCCTGCATTGACACTAAACTCTTAATATTTGAAGAGTATCCTTGTGGTACTTTGATACTCTTTAAACATACACAAAAACTTATCTTCTCTTGTCTAGACATTGTGTAACATGCAGGGGGCAAATAAGTACGTTTACCAATCTCCTTGGGTGCCAACTCTTCTCGGATATTCATGTCAACCAAATCCAAACGAGCATTCACTCCATCTTTTGTCTTTCCCTGAATGTTGAGTAATGTACCAATCAAGCTATCACACACATTCTTTTCTACATGCATCACATCTATGCAATGTCGAACATCTAACTTTGACCAATATGGAAGATCAAAGAATATTGATTTCTTCTTCCAAGGGGTCGTTACAGATGACTTCTTCGATGTTTTCCCAAATACATGATGTATTTTATTAACTTTTTGAAGAACTTGAAGGCCAGTAAGTGGATTTGGTGCTTCGTCCCTCTCTTGATCTCCATTGAATGCTTTTTTTAACCTTCTATATGGATGATTACGTTTTAGAAATCTCCGATGACGCAGATACACCGTCTTTCTTCCATGTTTCAATTGATGAGCTGTAGTGTTTTCTTCACATATAGGACACGCTTTATGACCCTTGACACTGTATCCTGACAAATTACCATAAGCAGGAAAGTCATTAATGGTGCAAAATAACATTGCACGCATCGTAAAAGTCTCTGAAGCGAATGCATCAAATATTTCAACCCCATCAACCCACAAAACCTTCAAGTCTTCAACTAGTGGGCTTAGATAAACATCTATGTCATTTCCAGGCTGCTTTGGACCAGATATCATCATAGACAACATCATGTACTTCCTCTTCATGCACAATGCAGGAGATAAGTTGTAAATTATCAATATAACTGGCCAACAACTGTGATTGGTACTCAGATTACCAAATGGGTTCATTCCATCAGTGGCTAAACCAAGCCTAAGATTTCTACACTCTTGACCAAATTCGGGGAATTGTCGATCAATATTTTTCCATTGCTTTGAATCAGCTGGATGACGAAGCAGCCCGTCAATTTTTCTCTCATCTGCATGCCATCTAAGATTTTTAGCATCTTTGGGATTCGCAAACAAACGCTTAAGTCTGGGCACTATTGGAAGGTACCAAACTACTTTCAAAGCAGATCCATTTTTTTCTATCTGACCATTATCTTCACTATTGTTTTTTGACTTGTATCGTGATAAGCCACATTTTGGACACTTTGTCAAAAATTCAAACTCTTTCCTATACAAAATGCAGTCATTGGGACAAGCATGTATCCTTTTATACTCCATACCCATTGGACAAAGAATTTTCTTCGCATCATAATTACGAGTGGGAAGTGTATTTCCATCTGGCAACATTTCATTCAACAACGTCAACAGTTCTGTAAAACTCTTATCAGTCCATCCATTACTCGCCTTCAAATTCATGAGCCTTAACACCGCTGACAAACGTGTGAACTTAGTTGAACCGACATACAAAGGTGTTTCGGCATCAGTCGACATCGTCTCATACACATGAGCTTTGGCAAAATTTTCTGCTCCAACATCGCGGATCATGTCCTCCAATTTGTCTTCATCCGGTCGATCTTCTTCCATGGTGGAATCAGTAACATTTACACTTTGAGAGTCAGTGGGAAAATCAATTTCTTCGCCGTGCCAGATCCATGTTGTATAGCATCTTAGAAAACCATCACATATAAGATGTTCTCTAATTTGAGTTGCGTTCAACTTTCTCCCATTCAAACAGTTCACACAAGGACATCTAAACCTCACTTCATCATCAGTTCTCCCCTCATTACGTTGCGCAAATTGTATAAATTCCTCTACACCTCTCTCGTACTCAGCACTAATACGTGGTAAATTAATCCAATTTCGATCCATATTCCTAAATATTACATAAATAATATTTTAAGGTTTATAAATAATACAAGAACTACAACACACATTACCAAAACTATAGCAAAAATCATACCATACATTACCAAAACTATAACAATTTCATGCATTATCAAAATTAAAGCAAAAATTATACCATACATTACCAAAACTATAGAACCTTCATACATTACCAAAACTATAGCATTATGCAAAAACTAATGAAGAAATCATCTTAACAATGCAAAAGGGCATAAATACCTGGAAGAAGAACGGCGAAAACGCTTGGTGCAAAAAAAACGAAATCGCAGAGGAGTGGGAATGACGCGTTTCAAATGCTTTTGATCGGCCAAAAACTGTTGTTTATCGTCACAAATGAGAAAGAACCGAACAATTTGAAGTTTAAACGGAGAAAAATAGCGTATCGGAGATGATGGGAGTCGGAGGGAAAAGAAAAAACGCGAAACAGAGGCTTGCGGGAAGAAGACGATCACTGTTCAAAGTTTTAATTTTTAACTCTGAACGGGGGAATCTACCGCGGTTCACTACTTAACCGCGGTATATTAGGGGTATATGCCGCGGTTCTACGAGCAACCGTGGCATATTCTGATTAAAAAAATAATACTAAATGGCATTTTTGAAATTATTTTCAAACTATATGCCGCGGTTGCCCGCTGAACCGCGGTATATACCTCGAAATATTTCAAATTAATATTAAATTAATTTCAGATAGGAGTATATGTCGCGGTTCTATGGGGAACCGCGGCATATACCCCTGTAACGTACTCAACACAACTGCTTCCCAACTGCCTTCTGGGGAATTTCAGAAGTTACAGGGGGTATATGCCGCGGTTCTATGGGGAACCGCGGCATATACCCACTGTAACTTCTGAAATTCTCTGACTGGCAGGGAAGTTGAGACGTTACAGGGGGTATATGCCGCGGTTCCCCATAGAACCGCGGCATATAACCCTGTAACTTTTCCAGTTCTCTGACCCAGTCAGCACCTGCAATAAATTCGCAGGGGTATATGCCGCGGTTCTATGGGGAACCGCGGCATATACTCTGTTATTTAATTTTTTATTCATACGTGGCGTCAAAGGCAATGGTTGACTGGAGTATATGCCGCGGTTTGGAGCAGAACCGCGGCATATATGTTCGATTTATTTACAAAACTGCCACCGCGCACCATCATGCTGCGGTTTTCTTTGAACCGTGGCATAATGTGCGCTGTAAAAACCCATTTTTTTACTAGCAAGAACTTCAACTTCCTCAACCTATGGGCTCAAACCTACAATTACCACTTGAGGACTGTTCTTGGCTATTTTGACACTTCTCACAAGTCACTTTGGACTTACCTAAGTTGTCTCAACTGCCTAATTCAAGTTATAACCCCTATAACTCAAAACCACTACCTCACTTCCTAAAATCTAGTCTAAAACACCATACCTAACTTAGGATTTCAGCTAGTAACATGCACAAGACAATTCACATTCCTTAACCACTCAATTTCCACATCAAACATATTACTCATACCATTACAAATCACAATTTCACAGTTAATATACAAGCGCATATAACTCAACATCCAGAACTAAAATTTATAGTTCACACAACACAATCTCAACAAAATAACTTCATACATGCATCAATACATAATCCCAAGTAAATTCTCAATTCATGCAAACCCAAATTCCCAAAACAGAAGTAAAATCCCCAACTTCCCTTACCTCTAATGCATACAGTCAAGCTCAAAGAGGTCCCAAGCACGCCCTTCTTATTATCCAAATGCTAAACCACCTACTAATCATCAATTGATGATGGAAAACAAACCTTAGAACTAATTTGAAGCTAGAATTGGGAAAGAAGACACATGAAAGCTACATGCAATGGTTCCTTTGCATGATCGCATCTTCTAAAAGCGCGGAGAATGAAGAACGACTTACCGGTGAGGAAAATAGGAAAATTGATCGGTTAGAACGAAGCCCGCTAAGTTGAGTTTGTTGGGGCAACACCTAATTAGAAATCAATTTGCTCAGTGTTTAAGGAAATTAGAGAGAACAGAAAAGAAAGGGAAAAAAGCTTTGAGGGTTTGTGGTGTTTTTCAGAGAAGTAACATGAGTTTGAAACATATGTGCTTACAAGCTAAATTTTTATGTTTAAAATTATTTGCTCACACCACTTAACTGTTGTCACGTGTACACCTTCAAGTTATCATTTTCTCAATCCTTACAGTAATACAATTAAAACATTCACTAAACATTATTAATTATTATATATGTAATAAATTGAAATTAATTTGTCACATTGGACAAATAAGTAAATTAAAAATTATAATCATAACATTGTTGCACAGTATTCTAACTTTTGAAGAAAAAAAATCAAATTATCAATCTATATGATTAAAAATAGTAATAAATAAATTATAATTAAAAAATATTAAAATTAATGATAAAAATGATAAGGAGTCATTGTTATTGTATTAAATGTAAACCTATTTTCAACTTGAATTGAATCTTTTTAATTTGTTCATTAAATGAGCATAATTCATTCTTCACACACATTTAAAAAAAATGGATTTTTTTCAACTCAATCTATTTGAATTTGAATACATTGAATCATTCGCTTTAGTTGTAACTTATTTTGACACCTTTCTATGAAGGTGCTTCGTTTGGTTGTGTTGTTAAAATTGTGATCCTACCAAAACTACACTCAACTTAACATATTTTCAAATGTCAACCCATACCATATGAGTTAATATGATAAATATTCAATATAGAAATATATCATCCTTTATTAGCGACTTGAAAGTGTTTGCGATTAAAAGATGAGAACAACAACAAAATAAAAAAATAAGATATTTGAGGTATTTAGTTGCAAGTAAACCTATGAATAAATTTCTTTGTTATAATTAACTTAAAACTATTAAATTAAGAATAATTTCTTCGAAAAAATTATTATACTTTATACTAAGTATACAAAAATAGTAAGTTGTTACGTATTGATTATACATTAAACTTGAGTGAGAAAAATGAGTGAGTTTAAATAGAAGTTTTCCAAGCGTTCCAGAAAGTTATAGAAATTATTACCGATAACAATTGCTGTCAGCTGTCCATTGAATTTATAAGGTTGAAGTGGCAATAAAAATGACAATATACCTACCCATCCCCTTAGAAAGAAACAGGAATATCTTGCTAAAAATATGACCTAAATGCCATGAAGGAACTCTGTTGCATTTTCAAAATTCAATAGCAAAATAAGATTTAATTAACAAATTATTAATGATTTGTATTATAGCTATGCAGCAATTAACTGTTATACAATGTTATGTACTAATAATTTTCTAGTATAACACAATTATATATATAAGTGATTTTGTAACTATTTAATTTTTATTTGTTTATTAGTTTTTAAAATGACAACTTTTTTTTATATCACTTACTCTTTCAAACCAATTAGTATTTTTTTTTATCTGTTTCATCTCTTTTCGTACACTTTTCATTTTCTTTTTCTTTTCAATCGAAGGAAGAAATAGAATAAATAATGTCTCAAATTCGACCTAAATACATACACCAAGCACATTAAAGATTTTGCTTTCCCTTATGGTTATCGAAATGAAAGCGTAGCTTAAATCAAATTGAGCATAAGAGGCGCATATACACATAATTCGTCAGATAAGATTTCTTATACGATCGATCTCATTGCTTTAGTATTTGGATAAATAATTTGATTAAACGTTTATTAAATAAGAATTGATCATATAAGTACTGTATAAGTATTATGTGGAGAGAGTATTGCTACTTGCTCCTTTAAAAAAAATTGTGTCACGTGAATCCAATACAAATGTTATATGTAATAATTTTAAAAGATGTGACACTAATTTAAGTCATAGTCAACCATCTCTAAACAATTGCGACTACATAGGGTAGTCCACCATTTAACCCAAAGAATTACTATATAAAAGGTTATGAGATAAAAATATATCATATTATGAAATTAATATTTCATATTATGTGGAACAAGAGAGATATTTTTTTTTCTTCAAAAATAAAATAGAAAAGGTGAAGAATAATGCTGTGTTTGATTGAAACAATTTAAAAGAATGATTAATTTATTTAGAAATTTTGAAATTCTTTAAAGCAAAATGACTTATTTAGATGAGAAAATTGAAATTAAGGAATATTAATAAATAAATAAAATTTAAAATTCATTCTGAAATGAAAAAGAAGAAAATTGAAAGTTCACAAGTCTAAATAATTGACACATATCGACCTTCAACTCAAAATAAATCATCTCGACATTTAGTATAAGCTGACTCGGTTTGATTATGAGATCAGACTAACTTGACTCGACCTTCGATCATAGTCAAATGTTGAGTTATCTTGGCTTAGGCCAATGGTCGAGAATAATGGGCCCAGGCTGAATGTTACCCAAGTCGTCCAAGCATAAGGTTGGGTCATGTTGGTCCATGTCGATTCAACATAAACTAAAGGTCGAGTCAATTTGGCATAAATCGAAGGTTAATCCGGTTTGATATAAATCGAAGGTCGAGTTGACTTGATTGAGCATAGTCGAGCCAAGTAGACATGGGGAAGGTCGAGCCAAACCGGTCAAGGCCGAAGGTGGAGTCGAGTTGGCCTAGGTCGTAGGCGGAGCCAAGCCAGTCCGGGTCAAAGGTCAAGCCAAGTCGACATTGAGGAAGGCTGAGTTAAACCGGTCAAGGCTGAAGGTGGATTTGCGTCGGCCTAGGTCGTAGGTGGAGCCAAGTCAGCCCGAGTCAAAGGTCAAACCAAGTCAACTTGGGGGGGGGGGGAGGTCGAGCCGAGTCGGTCAAGGCAGAAGGTGGAGCCAAGTTGACCTAGGCTGCAAGTGAAGCCAAGTCAACGCAGGCCAAAGGTGGAGCCAAGTCAGTCTGAATAATGTCGACCCAAGTCAGCCTAAATGAATGTCGAGCCAAGTCGATCGGGACGAAGGTCATGTTGAGCAAGTCTGATCGAAGGTTGAGTTAAGCCAACTGTGACCAAAGGTTGAGTTAAGCCAATTGTGACCGAAGGTCAAGTCAAGCCAATCTGAACCAAATATCGAGTTGTTTCGTCCCATACCGAAGTCGAGATAAGTCATCTTAAATCGAAAGTTGAGCTAACTCTACTTGTATTCAAAGATGAAGTTGAGTTTGACTTAAAATTAAAATTAAAATACTTTATCTAAAAATTAATAAATTAAAATCTGAAATATTTTAATTACTTCATCCAAACAAACTATTTAAGAAATGATTGTAATTTCAATTACAACTATTTCAAAATACTAGTTTTCAATTTCTTGAAATTATTGAATCCTCATCAAAATATAAAATAAAAGTAAAAATAATGAATTTATTTTATCTTTTATTAAATTAAATATTTTATAAACAAAAATAAAAATGTATTTAATTTAATTCCTAAAATTCCTATTATGCATACACACAGTTTAAGGGTTTCTTCGTTTCTAAGGAAACTATTATTCACACCAATTTGCAAAAGACAGATTAAAAGTAAAAATTGTGTTCGTTTTTATGAAAATGCAGATTGCTTTTTTCGTCAATCATCCCATAAGAGGTATGATTTGCAGGGATTTATGAAAAATTCTGGTATCTATCCTTGTCACAATTTATATCCAATTTTTTTTAATAATAATAATAATAATATTAATAACAATAATAATAATATTATTATTATTATTATTTAAATTTACTAAATTATCATTTTTTTATTTTAAAAATTAATTTTTATTTTTTTTCTTCTTATAAATATTTTTACAATTATATATAACAAACAACTATCATTTTATATTATTTTTATAACTGGGATATTTTAATAATCTTTAATTTTTATTAATTAAACAATTTTTTTTTATTTATTACATCGATCAAATTTTACACTAATTTTCACAAACTTTATTTTAAATCCACTTTCATCCACCTCTAAAAGAAAATAATCAATTTATTCTCAAATCCTTGTAGTGAATCTCTCCTAAATCAATACTCTAAAATGAACACATCCTAAAAAATTTGGGGATCACCACACCCCAACTGTCATCATGCTCCCCCTACCCAAAAACAAAGATAAAATGAGATTGAGACATCAACACACTGAACACATTAGATTTTATTGTGACACACACATATATATCTCTTTATATATAATACTTAAATAATAGATTTCAAATATAAACGGGTTTCAAAGCGTCTAACCACAAAATCAACGGCTCGATCCTGAAAAAGAAAATATCGAATAAAAAATAATTAATTTTAATATGTTATTTTTTAGATTGGTTTTATTTTATTTATTTGGGTCAACCTGCTTCTAAAGAACATATTTTTTAAGATATGAATAAGAAAAGAGAGAGAGACAGATGTACCAAGTGGGAGATGTGATAACAAATATATAATGCAAAATATAAAAAGGGAAAAACTTTAAGAAATATAATTAGGTAATATATATATTTCTTTAAAAATAATGTATAGTGGCATTATATTTTTATTTTTATCAAACATGGGAGGTATTGAATTTACGGTTATATTGTTTAAACACTGAGCCACTATAACCAAGAAAGTCTTACAAGGATTTTAATTGTATATTAGTACTTTTGTATGTGTATGAATTTTTGCGTTTAAGCATATAGTGTGTACGAAATTGCATTAAAAAATGAGATAGGGTGCATTAAATTGAAAAAAATGAAAAGTCTTGTAAAAAGGTTATCCAATCAGAGTGTATACATGAACATGCTAAGAATCTTGCGTTAATTATTCGACAATCTAAAGTCATTAAAACCGCAAAACAAAAGTCTGAGCATGATTCTGATATACGTATTTTGTATTTTGTTGTGTGGTTTGAATATGCATACTATCTCTATGTTGAATTAAGATAGGTTGGAATTTATGAGAAGGGTTGATTAGAGAGACGAATGGTTTTGACTATTTTGCTTATGTTATTTATTAGACGGGTAAAGCAGAAGCAGACGCGTCCCAAAATCTCCAAACTTTATGCCAACATGCACATCCAAACAAATTACGCTGTAAACTATTAAATGCTTCTCCTCATTCTCAACAATATATAATAACACAAAATCTCATAATAAAATCACAAAACCTTCAACGTTTTCAATATATATATTATGTATACGTTTTTCTTCTTTCTACATGTATCATATCACCTTTGCCTTACACATGAATAAATCCTTACTTTTATTCTTCAAGGAAATATGTCATAAACAGTAGATTCCGGCCGGTAATTAACTAATTTTCATTCATTAAAATAACATAATTAAATCAACTTAATTTTAATGTTTAATTTTCTTAAAAAATTATTAAACTTTATTTTCCACATGTAATGAGGTTACATGTATAAAATTTTCTTTCTCTTACGTGTATAAATTATTAAACTGGTTAATATATATGTGAAGATAACCTCTTTCGTTTATCCATGAAGCTATCATCTCCATGTAACTTCCTGTACTTTTTTTAAGCTTATGCGCACTTTAATTATTCAACTTTGATTTCAATCTCTTAACAATTTCTTTAATTTGTATGATTTCGTCCACTAATTACAACTCTACTCTTCTTTTTTAAGAAGTCTCGTAAATAAGGTTAATTTATATATAAAAATTAGTACAAATTTAAATTAAATTTATTTTATAAGATTGAGTTAAACTTAAAATTTATTTAACATAATATTAAATTTTGTATTAAATCTATTCTAATGAAATTTAATATTTATTATATATATTATTTCATCTATTATCAAAGATCCAAACTTCACATTAAATTATCCCGAAATTATATTCACATCTTTAACATCTCTTTCCATTTCTTAACCTAATTTCTATCTTTCTTCTTAAATACAATCGTTATGTGTCAATAAACTTCTACGTCTAACGTCTTTTTTGCTATGAAAACATCATTCTAAAAAACATTAATATATGACATCTTAATTTTGACACCTGAAATCTCTCTAGAAAATATTTATACAGAAAAAGAAAAACAAAATGCATGTACGTCATTTAAAAGATTGAAATAATCTTTTTTTTTCTTTGTTCATTCATTTTTATACATACTATGCTAATTACTAGTTTAACCATACTCATTATTAAGACCTATATAAATTTTTTTTATCCAATAGCTATCATCATGATCACTGTTATTATTTCATTAATACGATTTTATATTATTATTATCTGTATAAAATTAGCATGCTTTTATATTATTATTATTATTATTATTATTATTATTATTATTATTATTATTATTGTTACTATACTACTATTAATATTACAATGATAATGATAGTAAACATGGCGAGAATAAAATTTGAAAAATTAATAAAGATATTAACAAAAATAGTGATGATAAAGATGAAAATTATAAATATAAATACAGTTATAATAATAACATAAAATAAAATATTTATCTATGTAAAGTTTACTTTTAAAATTATGTTTAAAATATTTTTTCATAAGATCTGATCAGACTTAACTTGTAATTAAATTCATAAAGAATCAGATCTAAAACTTACATCATTCTATTAAAAAGTGACACTACTTTTTATTGTCCACGTGTTGCATTATTGTTATTATTATCATAAACCATAATTTACGTGTGGGTGAAACATACAATAAATTCTCCCACTTTATTATTATTATTATTTATTTTCGTTTTCATTTTTGATATGGCTGCAATGTGTTAAAATGGCACAGGGACACGTAACATGCATTAATTTATTTTTGATATATTGCAATTAATAAGAAACTATAAATGGTTTGGTTTATTTTTCTTTTGGTTTTTGATATGGCAACAGAGGCAGAGTCGTTGTTGAAATAGCAGAGAGACACGTGGAGTTCATTAATGGTGTTTGATATATCGTAATTAATTTATGGTATTTTTGGAATTTGAGTGTTGAGGTACGTGAGGAGTGTTGATTTGTGCACAGTGTTGGTGACGCTTTCATGAAGAGGGAAGAATAAAATGATTAGGTATTTTGGGTTGACAATGTGTGTGAAAGTTTATGAGAAACAGAGGCTACGTGGAACTGAGTTTCAATACAAAGATAAAAGTTGATATTAAAGAAGAATTTCTCTTCACATTGTTACAATCTATACGTCTTCTTCCACTATTTTTATTTTTGCTTCATATTCATCTTTTCATCTTTTCATGTAAAACTATTTCTATTTCTATGTTATCCATGAAGAATTAAGAATTCAAATAAATTATTTCAACTCAAAACATAATAAACTTTATAATTATTTTAATTATCTATCAACTTTAATCTAATATATAACATATCTATTTGATAAGTTTTAATTTGACATAAGGTTATAATAATAACACGTCACATTAACTATGAGTGAATATCGTCAATTAAGGTTGATTTATGATTAAAGTAACATGTGATAGGAATAACAAATGTTACTCCAGATTGTATTTGTTTTGTTATTATGAATTTGATAGAATGAATAATGTTCATTCATTAAAGAAAATAGACAAAATTAAAAATATTCAAAATACTGGAATGAATTTGAAAAGGGTATTATAATATTAAAATAAAAGAAAAACCTTATTTTACCTATTAAATACTAATAAAATAAGTTAAAATAGCTCAATACCAGATTATTTATTATTTCCAGTAGTATTGTTTTAAGTAGTGTTGTCAAAACGGATTACCTGGTTCAATCTGACCGGTTCACCAAGGATTGGTCACATAGCAAGTTAACCCAACTCGACTCATTTCTTATCAAGCCAAAAAAATTTGAACTCGGCCCGACCTATCATGGGTTGGTGGGTTAAACGGATTGGCTCACGGACTCACTTAATTACATTTTTTTAATCCAAAAATAATTAAAATGTTTTTGTAATTCAAAATTAAATAATTTTACTCTAAAATGATGTTAAACTTCAAAGACATTTAAAAAAAAATTAACCTACAATCAAATGTAATCCAAAAGCAAGCCTAAAAAGCGAATAAATAAGTTTATAATATTGATAATTTTTGTGTCATTTATCCATTTACAATATTTCTTGAATGGATAAATTTATAATATTGTGCTCACTTGAAACATATTTTTCTTTATTCCCATTTATAATACAATAAAAAAATATTAACTAATAATATTGAAATATAAAATAATAAATAATTAAATTAAACTAGGTGGATTGGTAGGTCAACCCTGCTCATCACAGGTTCAACCCGGGTGAGCCAGGTTTTAAGTGAACCGGGTTGAAAATTGGTCTGTATGAAAAAATTTCAGTTTTTTCAAACTCATCTCAGCTCAAACCTGTGGTGGGTCAGGTTAGCCTACGGGTTCTAACCCATTTTAATAACACTAATTCTAAGTTTGCTTTGTAAATCTTTTACACAATTTTTGTAATCATTAAGAGCGAATAATACTAATATTTTTTAAGTTATACACAATTTTTTAAGTGCTTTCAAAGATCTCAAACTAATCCAAGATTGTATATTGATTTCACAAAGTCATAATGTCACTTTTGTTGTAATAAAATTATTTTTATTGTGTTTTTTAAGTGTTTCAACTTTGTTTATGGATTGTTATATAATAGAGTTGATAAGGTTAACATCTTCTAAGATAGTCAAAGGGTTGATAAAGATAAAATTCTCTTTAAGTGGTTCAATTCTAGATAAAGCATATATCCTCTTTTTTTATCTAGAGTTTATTAAAGTTGATATCCTCTAGTTTACTTATTATGTTTTGTACAAAAATGTTTTGATATTTAATCAATTTTTTCTTGAGAAGAAAATTCAAAATTTGATATAAGATTTATTAAGTGCGAGTCAGTATAAATTCTTGTGTACTCTTGAATATTTTTTTTTTATTTTCCATTGCATTGAATTTCATCTTGTACCAAATGGATTTTCAAGATAATTACTTACATTATGATTTTTTTTAAGTTAAAAAAATTTAAAGAAAGAAGTTATCTTCAGAAAACGTTTTTGAAAACAATCCATTCCTTTATGATTTAACAAAGCTATCCTTATTTTTCTAAAAGTGACATCAACCTTTCTTCTTCAATATGTCTTCAATTTATAAAGGACTTAAAAAAGTTGTCATTTCAAATCCTTTTTATTTGTTGCATAGGTTCTTCATTCTTCAAGTTATACTTGCCCTTATAGATTAAGGAAATTGCAAAAAATGCTCTTCATGCAACATTTAATATAAAATGTCTTTTGAATAAATTTTTAATGTAAAACGTGACATAGAAGGCTTAAGATAGACAGTTTTTCTAGTAAAACTCAAGAAAGTGCATGATTGATAGTTTATATATGCAAAAGTGATAGTCAACATTTTCAAAGAAGTTGATGATTGACAACTTTCACATATTCTTCAAGAGAAGTTTGATATTGATGTTTATTAGAAGATCTCTTAGTGGTTAGAGGAACGAACATTATCTACAAAAACATAATATAGAAATTTATATATTGAGTCGTACTTTATAATGTCAAGAATTACATATCTTATAATCTACCTATGCATAAACTTAATATTTACATTGCAAGTTGTTTTTCGTATGTGTTTATAAGAAAAAAGCAACCACACTTATCAATATCTAATACTTAAAAGTAAATATATTTTTTATGTTTCAAACTTTATTATAAAGACTTTAATCAAAAGCATTGATAATAATAAATTTGTTGATGTTTAATCTAACAAGTTGTATGAATGAAATTTAGATAATCTAGGTTGTCTTTTAGATAAATGCGGATTAGCATGAAGTACAATATTTTTAATTAAGGAATTTATTTTTTTGCGTAAATACATTTTCCAATTTTTAAAAAATAAGAAAATAAAGCAAGTCAGAATTTGATATTCTAGGGACCAAATTAGAAACTGAAATACTTTGGTAAATATTTGTGAAATGAATTGCTTTTGAATTGGAGTGGGTGATTAGAAATTGAGTTGCGGGTGTGTAACACATTTAGATTAGCGGTGTGTAGATAAAAGTTTAACTTGGGAGTTCGCGGATAGAAATTGGGTGTATGAATAGAAATTTAGGTTGACGGGCCATAGAAATTAGACTAGGAGTGTGTGAATTGGATTAGGGGTATGTGAATAGGAAATTGAGTTGAAAAGATTAGCACTGGTTGGAGTTTTGAGAAATAAAAATCTTATCAGGAATAGAAATTAATATTTTATATGATATTTTATTTTAATAATTAGTTTTAAACTTGTGTCTACGAGTTGATATTTCTTTGTTTGTGTATTTTTAAAAGAGATTTAAAGGGTGAGAAAAAAATAATAAATATTTTAAGTTTATAATTAAATTTTTAACCAAATCAATCTGAAAAATTATTTATAAGTTTAGAAAGTCAATACACTTATAAAAATATAAATAGTAGATTTTGTCAAAATATAAATAATCAATATACTTATTATATATATTTTTAGACATATAAATACATTATATTTTAAGACAATTAATTTGTTAAAAAAAATTATCTTATTAAATTGACCTATGCAACAATTTGAAATTGGAAATAGTAGAACATAAATTCAATAAATATAAAAAAAATTATTATATTAAGAAGTGTGGTTTTTTATTTATTATAAATGTTACAAGTCACATATCGACTAGAGATAAAGTCATTTCAGTGTATATAAGTGTGTGCAAATCTCACCCTATAAGCTGGTTTTGTGGGATTGAGTTAGGCTTAAAGTTCACTTCTAACATGGTATCAAAGCCATGGTTAGAGCTTATCCTAGCGATATCTATTGTTATTGGACATGAGGTTATTTCAGTGTATATAAGTAGATGCAAACCTCACCCTACAAGCTGATTTTGTGGAGTAGAGTTAGGCTTAAAGTCCACTTCTAACAATAAATGTACATTTTAAACCTTATTCCAAAGTAAATTCTTTTATTTTGTTTTGTTACAAATATAATTATTTAAAACCTTATACAAAGTTATATATATATATATATATATATATATATATATATATAATACATGTTATTTTCTAATTAAATAATATCAATTTAATAATAAAATTATGAAGAATATTCAATAATAAGAATATTCATATGATAATTCAATATAAAAATAATTAATATAATTTTGTATTGAGTATTTTTTGTAAGATAAAATTAGTATATGACAACTTTTTTATATGACGGTGAAAATAATTTGTATATTAATGAATATATATTATTTTTTAAATATTATTGTTTTAATAAATAAAAGTAAAAACTATTTTTCTTAATTAATTTTATTAAATGATCAAGTAATTAGTAGTCAACAAATTAAAAATAAAAACAAAATAGTATAAAAAAATTAATATTTTAAATATAAGTTATTTTTTAATAGTTTATTAAATAACCAAGTAATTAAATGATAAAATTAAGAGTGAAAAAATAAATAATACTTCCAATATACGATAGGTTTTTAATAATAAATATGTTGAATAGAGAAATTTTTTTTAATGATGGTTAAAATGTATCTAAATAAACACATTAAAAAAAGTAATTATAAAGTAACATATGTATATATTCAACATAAAAAAGAATAATCCATATTCAACATGATATTATAATCTGATTATAGGAATTTGTGTATTTTGTGTTTAACTGCAATCTCTTGTATTATAAATAGAATATACTATATAAATCCAAGGGAGATTATTTCATTTTGATAAAAAGATTTTAAATTTGAGAAACTAATTGTACTACTTAAAAATTAAAATAATAGTTTATTAAAAGTTAAATATAGTTGAAATTATTCTCATTTTTACTATAAATCAATTTAAAAACAAAACAAATAGATAAAATAGTTAAATAAATTTTTAGAGAGAAGATTTTCATATAACATTATAAATAATTTGTATTATTAATAAATATATATTATTTTTTAGGTAATACTATTTAAGAAATAAAAGTAAAATATATATTTTTTAAATTTTATTTTATTAAATGATTATGTAATTAGAGATCATAAATATATAAAATTAAAAATGAAAAAAAAAGTGTAAAAATTAATTAATACTTTAAATATAAGTTATTTTTTAATAATTTATTAAACGATCAAATAATTAAAAATTATAAAATATTACAATTAAGAGTGAAAAAAATAGTATAGAAATACTGAATTAATACTTCATATATAATTTATTTTTCTAATAATAAATATGTTAAAGATATGTTAGGGAAAAACTTGTACTTATGATTAAAATGTGTCTAAGTGTACATATTACAAGAAGTAATTATTTATTTATTTTGAAAATCAACTAATTTTTTTAAAAAATATTTAAGAAGGCATATCCAAATAAAATAGACTTAAATATTATTATAAACTTTGACTGTGTTGATTTTTTTTTCTAATTTTTTATTGTATATTTAAAATTTTAAACTTTTAAGACAAATCAATTTAAAATTAAAATAAATGAATAAAAGAGTAAAACAACTTCTTTATATATTTATACCCTTGTCTTTAAGGTAGTTAATGCTCGATATGCTTTTTAGGTGAGTTTTGCTTACTTTCGGTAATCACCTTCATCTCTACTCCCACATCTTTATTCCCACAGCCTTGGATGATGACGCGTCGAATGACGTTCAAATCTGACTACTATTACTATCTGAATCCTTCCCAGAATCCATATTTGACTCGTTATGAAACATACCTTTGAGTACTTTGCTCTTGAAATGATTAACTTTTCTCATAAGATATCAACAACATAACATTTTCTCATAAAACTAAGTACTCAAATGTGACAAATGAGATCCTTATTTATAAGAAAACTCATGACCTTTTACCTTGCCACCCCTTCCCTCAACCATTAGATCTCTTCATATTTGAAGGCCAACGGTCATGATCCTTCACCTCCTTT
This sequence comes from Vigna reflexopilosa, assembly GCA_027742785.1. NCBI lineage: Eukaryota > Viridiplantae > Streptophyta > Magnoliopsida > Fabales > Fabaceae > Vigna > Vigna reflexopilosa. The sequence goes on from CM050918.1 coordinate 34,608,523, forward strand.
GTGTCTCTTTGATTTATGTGTCATCTAACAACAATTAGCTTCCCACCTTACTAGAAGTGACACCTAATCATTAGATCCTCTTCATCACTATTCTTCACGAGGTTGGGGGGCTACTATACCTATAAGGCTATATAACCACAGAAATACATATTTTCCTAGCATGTAAGAAAGGGATCAGATTCTGATATCAAGACTAGCAAGATGAGTACTAAAGACCGACTACTAACAATAGACACCCCAAAACTCTTTGCAAGTCTTTAACATATATCATGTTAAGCCTAGGGGGCTAGTGTACTATATACATCCAAGGTTCCCTCGGGCACGTTAGTATTGGACTTGCTTTTGACCGAATACATGTACACGGTTTGTATCTATGCGACCAGGACAACATCACACCAACCACCTATTATTCACCACAATCCATAATTAACTACAATAATTCAAGATTAACAGGTTATTCATTCATGTGACTCAGGTCATCGAAGCAAGGACCCATTAGTATTAGTATTAAAAGGACATTTTACGAGGTATGTGATTTATGTTAATTAATTATTTCATTTATTGTTAGTTGACGCACTATGACTTGGGCTTCAGAGTGTCTTCTGCAGACACAATCCTTATCTCCTTATCTGGTTTGGAGAGGACAATCATTCTTGGAGAAAATGAGTATTCTTAAGGTTGAAGACTTGAAGTGTTGGAGTGTTTTCAAAGTCTTTGCAGAATATATGTTTAGCTTTGTATCAATACTTAATTTTGTTTAGATGAAAGAGTGAATTGCGATGAAAATAAGAATAAAAAAGTTAGAGAAATGGAATCATCAATCCTTCAAACTTTTATCTTTAAATTTTTAAGATATACATTAACTTATATTTTGTCTTCCTAAAATTCTATTCAACATTGAAATTCTTCTAAAATTCTTTCAAACTCTTAGTTTTTCAAACTTTTCAAAGAAACTCATCCACTTTTATCATTTATATCAAAATCTCTTCTTTAACTTAATTAATTTAATTTAAAAAAATTTAATGTGATATTTTCCTTAGAATATTTAAATTGAATTCTTTTCATACAATCAACGAGTTCAAAACTAGTTGATAGGTTAAGATGAGCAGACTTGAAGTATTATAGTTTAGATGTTTGAAAATTGGTTAGATTTTGTTAATAAGAAACATATGCATCCGTGATTAACTATTCATGATGATTGTCGTAGATAGATTCGTGATATAAGTAGTGTTCATTTTCACATATTTGGATGCGATGGGAAGAAGTGATTTGCAAGATTCAAAAAATTTCCAATCTTTGCTAATTTGCTGGGATTTGAGGATTATGAGGCTAAAAAATCATTCTTTGCCCTCAAATAACGTTTCTTTTACTTGCATCCAACTTTTGAGAATCAATGAAACGCAGGAACTGATTCCATTGTCATGAACTTCCATTCTCATGAAGCTTGAGTTGAGGTTGAAGACGAATAACGAACTGATTCCCCTTGACTTGTAACCTATTCCACAAAAGGAGTAAACAAATTGGAATCAATTCCAGGAGCTCGCGTATCCGATTCCAGGAGGTTGGGTATCTAGTTCTGAGGTGGCCTATCCAATTCCATAACTCGTGTATCTAATAACAAAACTAACGTAACTAATTCTAGAGCTCATACAATCGATTACAAGACAATGTAATAGATTTCAGGATGTTGGAATGGATATCGTGATCATGAAATCAATTCCTTCAATATTAGGAGTTATTGTGATTTGATTGATATAGAAAAATGTTAGTTAATCACAAATAGCCATTGCTATTTTATTATTTTTCCTTCTCCTTCCATCTCATTTTTCTTTTTCTATATTAATTATTTATTTGAATATGAATAAAACATAATGGATATACAATTATAACTATATCAAGTAGAAAATGATGTTATGATAAATAAAAATAAAAATAAAATAAATATATTTTACGTTATTGTCTATATAAAATGTGTTTTTCACTCTATATTTTTTTAACATTTTACTATTATTATATTATAATTTTTTTAATAATGCCTCATGCAATTTTCATCTTAAATAACTAAAGGGGAAATAAATATGCATGTGAATTGTTTAGAACTTTTAATTTTTCAATTTCTTCCTAAACAAGTAAAGAAAATATTTAATATATCAAAAATTTTCTTTCTTACATATTTTCCTCCTAATGTAAAATATATGCTTGACTCTCTTTTTTAAAATTTATTTTCTCTTTTTAACAAAATAAGTTTAGATATAAAAAAATATGATCAAATATGCTCCTAAGACTTAATTTTTTTTATTCTACTATTTCAAATACTTTTTATAAAAAAATATATTACTCAATGTTATTTTATATTACTATTTTTTATTTTCTATCTATTAAATATTTTTTAATTTATTATATTAGTTAAATCTCTTACCAACTTTTACATATTTTAATTTTAAATTTAATTTTAATCATCTTCAAATTGTTTAAAAAGAAATAATACATACTTTCTTTTTAAATCTTTTCAATTTCATCCACTAGTCTCGAGATTTGCCATTCATGTGAAAATACGGCATTAAAATAAAAGAACTCATTTTGACGATGACGAAAAAGCGGTGAATTTAATGATTGGACATCAAATAAAGATGCGGATGGGATGTGGCAATGGGCTTGGCATCTACCATATCATGCCACATTCAACATCTTGTCGGACTATGGGCCCCACAAGACAGCTATGTTCGGCCACTCTGTAATTTTCATTCCATGAAACTCTTCCCTTCATCATCACGTCGACACGTGGCAAACAACATCTTAGAACAAGACAAGCCTAAAGCGTCATCTTTTAAACATGGCACCCAACAAAGACTTTCCGGAATGGGCCCAGGCCCACCATTGCAAGATTTAAAAATTGCCTTTTCTTTTCTTGTTGTTGTGGGCTCCTGAATGAGCGCAACTAACTAAACTAGGCAGGCCCAGTTGTGGTAGGTAGGTGGGTTTAATGGTGAACCAGAATTCGTATCTTTTTCTTCTCACATGGGCTTACTAATTTCTCACCTCAATCATACAATATCATAGATAGACCATGTCAAACCCGCATCACCATCACCAATTAAATGTATCTATACTTGATATGATGTGAGCTATTAATTGTATTTGGACGTAAGCAAGGTAATAAGTTCATGAGTTTTCATATCTATTTAAAAATAAAGTTTGACATTTATTCATTGTGATTTTGACATTGTTTTATGGCTCTCGCATTGTGAACAATAGTACTAAATTAGGTTTTCAATACTTTTTTTTTCATTGATGACTATACAGTTTACATTTTTTTTCAAGTACTATATTAACAATATATTAATGTAAAGACATTACACATTTGATGTAAAGAGATGAGACTCACTTTTCCTGACATTACAAGAGATGAACATTTCCTTTGAATGCTTCACAAAGGATGAACACCTCCTCTGACACACAGAGGATGACATATACCTCAAAACACCTCCTCTGACCAACAAATGATGATTGCTCTCTTTGAACATCTCCTCTGAATCTTCACAAAGGATGACAAACTTTTTCCTCAACAACAACAGCAACACTTTAACAGCTCTACCAACACCAAGTTTCTCAAGCCTCCAAAGAGTTTTACAAGATCTCAAGTTTTCCTCAAAGAGTTCACAATATTTTCAGTGTTTTATGTCTCCAACCATGAGAAATGAGAGTTTATTTATAGACTCCAGCAATGGAGACCTCCAAAAATTCGTTTCTAGCCTTTCTTACTGTAATTAATCGATTATCTATTGTTGATAATTGATTATTCACTAAAAGACAAAGTAACGGATAGTCTAACGACTAAAAATCAATGGCTCACAATGATAATTGATTATTTTCAGTGATAATCGATTAACACTAATTGATTATTGTACCAAATAATCAATTATTGTTGAATGCGAGCGTTTTCGAAAATCAGCGTTTGTTCATAATCGATTATTTCACTATTCACATGAACAGTGATTTGCTACAGTGATTTTCTATAATGATTTTGCAAAACACATTTTCTACTCTTAAACTAGGTCCTATACTTAAAATCTAAACTTATTACAAAAGTTTTACAAATAAATTACAAGTCTTCCACTATCTTTTGTATTCTGAATTCTTGGACTTGTATTCATCATAATCCTTGTTTTATCATCATCAAAACACCATCTATTTTGCTAATAATCTCCCCCTTTTTTATGATGATAAAAAATATGGTTTAAAGCTTTTTGTAATGCCCTGCAAGTACACAACTTAAACAAAGAAGAGCATAAGATGGACTTAGAAAAAATAATTCAAATTTGAAGCAAATTTGAAATTTTACAAATTTAAACTTTACAAATTTAAACTTTACAAATTTAAACTTTAAACTTTTTCTCCCCTTTTTTATCATAATAAAAAAAATTGTTCATTTTATTATCTCCCCCTAAGTGAGTTAATTTAAACAAAATTAAACTCCCCCTAAATCGGATATGTTAAGGAAGATAGAAGGAGAAATAGTTTTTCAAAAATAATTGTCAAATTTTTCTTTGACATTTTAGTGTCTAAATTTCTAAAGAACTAAGAACTCCCCCTTAATTTGACAATCCATGCATTACTAAATTTTGGTGCAGATATTCACTTTTGAGCACCCACAAAATTCTTAATTTTTTGAAATAATCTGCAAAATAGAAAAATAATATTTTGGTCCCCAAAAATACTTATCGGGGTCCCAAAAATAGTTATTTGGGTCCTTTAACGTTAGAGACATGTTATTTTATAATAGGAATCCATGCATATGTTCCAATTGAAACATCATAATGTTTTATTCTACATTTATTAGATGTGTGTCCCTTTTTCATGCAATAAAAACATGTAACAGCATTTGGGTTCCTATAATAAGTAGTTCATTTTTCTCCCCAATCTCTACGAATTCTTTTAGTTCTATTTGTAGATTTAGGAACATACCTATTTTTAACAAGCTTTTTACTTTCAACACAATGTTTACTACATTCACCTAAGGTTGTTTTATCTAGTAGTTTCTTATAATTTTCACAAGATAAACATTTATCACTACTAGTAAATTTTCCTTTTTCTAAATATGAAATTTTATTTTTCAAATTTTCATTTGCATCCGTGATTGACTTTTCAAGATTAGTAATTTTCAATTTATGTTCATTGCAAAATTCACACTCAGCATATACATTTTTATCAATTCCTAAAATTGAAACTTTACTATTTAAAGTTTTGATTTCTTCTAAGGATTTTTCATATTTCTTTTGCAATTCTTTAAAATCCTTTTTCAATTTCTTATGAGCAAGATTTAGTTTTTTTTTTATTCTATCAATAATTCTCTATATGTATCATGCAATTCATCTTCATCAAAATTTATATCATCAGAATAATCAGAATCGTTAGAGGTACTTACTTGGCTTCCAGCAATATCATTATCTACCACTAAACAAATATATGCTTGCTCATTAAGATCATCAGTTCTTGATGTTGTGCTTGATGAGGAACTTGATGAATAACTTGAATTATATTCCTCCTTGATTAAAGCATTCTTTTGAGCATACTCAACCTCATCTCCGCCTTCATGAGTTACTTTTAAAATTTCCTACATTTCTTTAGCGCTTTTACAGAAAGAAATCATGTAAAACTTACCAAGGATTAAAGCAAATGAAATTATATTTCTGGCCCTAACATCATATTGAGCCCTCCTTTTCTCATCAACAGTCCATTGAAAAAAGGGCTTAGGTTCCTGCATGCTATTTACAGTGATAGTAGGAACAAAAGGACCATTTATAACAGCATCCCAAATATCTAAATCGATAGACTCAAAAAATATTTGCATTCTTATTTTTCAAAAAGCATAATTTTCCCCAGCAAAAAGAGAGGGTCTGTCAATTGAAGCACCCTGTGCAAATGTTTGATATTGTCTAGACATTTTTGAAAAATTTGAATAACTATCAAAGCAAGCTTTGATACCAATAACCAAAATCGGCAACAGCGAAATGGTTTTGCGTGGTAAATTGGACAATAACCAAGATGACAGGGTGAATTAGTTTCTTGTGCTTTAAAATCATTTTATTTCTCTCTTACTTAGCAAATAATAACAACAACAATAAAGAATGTAGAGAAAAAGAGATTTGCACAAGTAATTTTATACTAGTTCAAATCTTACCAATCCTATTCACTATAAAAAAACCAATAAACATACAATCACACAGATACAAGTTTAAAGGTTTAGAAAACACCTCTCTTGACGCACAAGAGATGAGAAACACTTCCCCTGACACCCCAAGGGATGAACACTTCATTTGAATGCTTCACAAAGGATGAACACCTCCTCCGACACACAGAGGATGACAACTACCTCAAAACACCTCCTCTGATCAATAAAGGATGATTGCTCTCTTTGAACACCTCCTCTAAATCTTCATAACGGGTGACATGTTTTTTCCTCAACAACAGAAACAACACCTCAACAGATCTACCAACACCAAGTTTCCCAAGCCTCCAGAGAGTTTTACAAGATCTCAAGCTTTCTTCAAAGAATTCACAATATTTTCAGTGTTTCGTGTCTCCAACAATGAGAAATGAGAGTCTATTTATAGACTCAAGCAATAGAGACCTCCAAAAATCCGTTTTCAGCCTTTCTTACTGTAATAATCGATTATCTACAGTTAGTAATTGATTATTCACTAAAAGACAGAGTAACGGATAGTCTAACGGCTAAAAATTCAACAGCTCACAGTGATAATCGATTATTTTCAGTGATAATCGATTAACACTGATTGATTATTGTACCAAATAATTGATTACTGTTGAATGCAAGTGTTTTTGAAAAACAGCGTGCGATAATCGATTATTTATTATTCATAATCAATTATTTCACTATTCATGTGAATAGTGATTTTCTATAGTTTTTTGTTACAGTGATTTACTATAGTGATTTTGCAAAACACATTTTCTACTCTTAAACTAAGTCCTATACATTAAATCTAAACTTATTACAAAAGCTCTACAAATAAATTACAAGTCTTCCACTATCTTTTGTATGCTGAATTCTTGGACTTGTATCCAATATCATCCTTGTTTTATCATCATCAAAATACTATATGTTTTGCTAACAACTTAGCTAAAACTAATTGCAAATCGCCACAAGTAAAGTGGCCATTGAGGCAATGGGCCAATGGGCTCATAATCGAGACTCATCTAGGTAAGGGCTCATAGTTAGTGAAATATTTTTATTAATATTATTTTAATTGAGTTTTGACTTTACTTTTGCATTAATTATATTTGACATAATATCTAACTCATAGTAGTGACTTGAGCATAATTTTTTTTTTCAAACATTCCACCTACTTATTTGATAGAAGACAAGTATCGAGAGAACAAACAAATGCATACCTAGTAGAAGTTCATGAAATAAAAAAAGACTTTTCATATATATATATATATATATATATATATATATATATATATAAAATTAATTTAAGAATCAAAATTTTACTTAACTTTATCATCAATCAAATGAAAATTGAAAACTTAAAATAAAAAAATAAGAATTTAAAAATAATCCTCATAAAACTAGCTTATTTAAAACTCTTTAAACAATATTTAAACACAATTTTGTAATATCCATTTTTGTAAGGGTATATTGGTAACTAAGTTATGATAAGATAGTTATTCTATTTTCTTTTACAATCCATCATAAATAATCGTTAATAGAGTTAAATATTTTCAATTAAAAGTTAAGAATTAAAAACATACTTAATTCTTAATCCTTATTAATATGACATGAACGGTAATATATATAAAGAAACAGATATTCTAACGATTTTGATCGTTAATATATGATAAGGTAATATATATATATATATATATATATATATATATATAACAGAAAATTATTTTATGTTGATGATCAATTATAAATCATCCTTTATGATTGAAAAATAACATGAAATAGTTTATTTTCTCTTTTATATTTATTAACAATATTAGTTTATTATTATAATTGTTAAATAATTTAAATTGCAATAATAACATATAAAAGATTAAAATGTGGTTTGATTTCATTCTAACAAACAGATCACAGAGTTAATAAATTTTATACAGTAAACATTAATTAATACATAATATTTGTGGCCATTATAATAGTTTTGTTTTATTCAAGTCACCAAACTATAGCCCTACCGATTACACAATTGATAAAAGAAAATGGGAAAAATTTTAAGTAAAATAAATTGAGATGTGAACACAATAATTGCTGAAATGAAGCATCATAATAATTTTAAATTTATGTAAACAAATAACGCCTAAATCTTTTAACATTTATAACTATGAATTGATTGATATGCATTGTCTCCTGTGATAGAAATTGTATTCATTTTCTTATAGTTTTAAAGTAGTCATTATTTTCCCGTTACGTCTATCAATGATGGAATCTACCTTTATTTTCTCTAAATAACAAATTATTTCACAAAATTTAATCCTAAAATCAAAAAATTCAACGACAACCAACTCAAATAAATGTTTCTGCATCATTTTTGTCCCAATTGGGTCGCACTCAAAAAGAAAACGTGTTCAACTTAGGAGTGTTTATCTCTAATAAGTAAAAAAAAAATAAGTTTTTGATTTTTTTTAAGAAATTAGGAAAATATTGAAAAATATTGATGACGTAATTAATTTATTTGATGAATTTTAACATTTTTAAAATATAATAAGTTATTTGAATGAAAAAATTTGTAAAATTTCATTTTAATAGTGTTTAACTATTATAAAAATCATCACAAATTCAATATAAAAGAAAATAATTTACTCCAAAAGAAATAGTTATTTTAACCTTACTATAACACCATAATATATATTAAGTCTTAAACTACTAAGAATAACTTCACTTTAAACAAAAATTGTGATAAAGTATATTAAAAACTAATAAATCAAGAAAATCACATCTTATTCTACACTTCAGCACTGTCGTAATCCTGAACCTGGTCAATCATGACATCCTCATCTATTCATACCAATTAGGTGATCATTGCAAATAAGAATTCAAGCACACAAAAATAAACAAAGAGAGAATGATAAGCTAATTATACCAAAAGAGCATAATAACACAATGCAAATGTTAATTCATAGACAAAGATATATCAACAAATCCTAAGGCATATAATAATAAATTCTAGACTTGACTATCTAGATACATGTATTGATATCAGACTCTAGCGAGTTATGCACTTGTGGTGGTGGAACAGCTCGTCCACCCAAGCTATCACACTAAAGGTTAGTTCGTCAACCATCTTAGGCCAAGATAAAGCCTTAGGCTAGGATTTCGTGCTCCTCTCACCACATACCCTACCCTTTTCTACTTAAGATTGGATGATTATTAGAGTGTCAGGATAACTCCCAATACAAAATCTCTACATCAATACATACACTAAATAAAACCATTACAAGAACTTCTCCTTGAAATTTTTATCACATCAAGTGCCATACATATTCACAACCATATTTACAATCCATGAATCATCCACAATTCCAAATAAGCATGTATTAAATTCATTTAAACCACTTCAAATCAAATAGGAATTAGTAAACATAGAAAACATGCACTAGCTTTACAATAGGGAATGCACAGTGCCAAGTCTAGTGCTCAACACCAAAGCTCTTGCGTTTTCTCTCACTCAACGCCAAAAACCTCTTACTTAGCGAATTAACATGAAATTAAGTTCCAAGCCTACAGTGGTAATTGGCGCTCAGTGGTGTCCTGCCACTGCTCAACGCTAGACCATTCACACTTTGGTCAGTGCGGCAGTGAAATGGCGCTTAGTGGCATACTAGAAAACTTGCACCAGTCCAATTTTGATATGATGAACTAAACTTATTTAAATGACCAAATTGGTATTCCTGATTCATATTTAGGTCTAAAAACAAGTTTCAACCTCAGATAGAATACCAATTTTCTCATATAATTATAGACTCAGTTTATCAACCTAACACCAAATAAAACAATTCCAAAACAATGCGCAATCATTTTGAACAATAGATTTTAGCACACAATTTAACTCATTTAAGACAATAATTTCATTCATTGTAGATAACCAAAACCAAATTACACTTAACAATTCATACAAACAAAATTCTCATCCTATCTACAATTTTAGATCAACCGATTTTGTGGGGTTGAGTTAGGCTTAAAAACCACTTTCTAATATGGTATTAGAGTCATGGTTAGAGTCTATCCTAGCGAGATCTATGTGGCATTCTTTTCCACCCGTTATCAGGCCGCTATCGGACCACCCATTAATTCTACTCTCACGCTCGAGATGTTTATACCTCGACGTGAAGGAGGTGTGTTGGAAGTCCCACATCGACTAGAGATAAGGCCAATTTATAATATACAAGTGGATGCAAACTTCACCTTACAAGCCGGTTTTGTGGAGTTGAGTTAGGCTTAAAAACCACTTTCTAATAAATTCAACATGCATCAAAGACTAGAAATGTATCATTGACTTTGAGCAATTAATGAAACTTACTAACTAAAATTATATTTATACTTTTAAACATTTAATATTAAAATAAGCTAGTCTCATTATTTAGAACACATTATCACTTCTAATACTTTAAGTCTAGGCTCTTATAAATTTAACTAAATCATTTGAAATTAATTGAAATTTTACAATTAGTTACTTTCTCATTATACACATCAATGAAAAAACTAAATTGTCAAACATTATTTGAATTGCTAAATTTAACTAATATCTTTTGTAAATTTTTAATTCTATAATTAAAAAAATTTAAAATAAAATTTTATTTTAAAATAGAAATTCAGTTATGTTATCTACACACACAAAATTAAAATATAAGACATTTTAAATACTTTATCCAAAACAAAAGTTAATTACAAGTAATTCAAGGATTATATACTTCAATTTTTTGAAATTATTAAAATCTCTCCTGTAAAGTAAAAATGTATCCTAATTCCAAAGGCTGACGTAGCAACCATGTTTCGAGCATGTGCATGTGAATGATACCAGAGTCATCTCCATCTGCATGTGTTGAGGGATACCTCTAGTGGTTCAAAAAGGAATCCCATCCCTCTGTTATTCTTGTTATCTCGGTCGAGTATTGTACCTCGACTTTGTTGACATCACTCAAATGACATTCTAGTTCATGGGAGATCGAAGTTAGAATCTGGTTGTTGGTATGTAATCCTACAATGTTTATGTGTTTATGCTATTAAAGAAAGTTAATTAATTTGTTGTTAATGTCATTGTAGGGACTATCAAGCACATGATGAGAATCTTACAAATGATGATTGATTGTCATGATGTTAGGCACTGTAGCTTGGGATCGTACTAATAAGGTATTGTAGATAGCTCATGCAGCATATGAAGAACATGCATCCAGTAGTAGAGGAGGTTGAAATGTACGCGACAAACGTTCACTCTGGCTAGCAGCGTCTTTTACTATGTATTTGGTTGTCTTGAACTTTTATATAATATTTAGAATGTCAAAACTTTATTTTTATATAATTAAATAACTTAACTTTTACATAATTAGTATATTAATGAAGATGATGTTAGTTTTTATATGCATGAGAGTGGTACGCTTGCCAAATAATTAACAACAACTTTGTATTTTCAATTATATATCTTTTTACATAACACAAATATCAATTATGATGCTAGTCTAAATAACTAGTATCTAACGCCCATCAAATTTATAAATATTTGCATACTGACATAGGAAGATGACTATGCCCGTGTCTCGAGATTACAAGGGGTAGATTATTTTATAATGGAACAAAAGAATAATTTACCTGCATTAAATAATAAATCATTACAAATAATATTTTATTTTAAATTATAATCCAATTATGTTAAACTTAAATAATAATTTTAAAAAATTCAATAACATAGACATAGACATAAATGTATTATTAAAAAATGAAAATTATAAATTCTTTAAACTTTAGAAGATAAAAAAAATAACTAACCATTTCAATTTCATTTTTTTTTTCTAAAATTCAGATTCATATTATCAACAAGAAATTTGAAATTTGAAATTTAAAATATTTGGTAACCAAGTTTAAATTTTAAATTTGAAATTGCAAAACACAAAAAAAATATAGTAACAAAATTTGCGTTTAAAATTCCAAAAAAAAAATTGTAAAATGAAGGTTTTTGTATGGACTTTTCAGTGTGTCTCAACAACTTTCGCATAATAATGATAAAAAAAAAAAGGTTAAATCATCTCCTTAATTTTTATTTTTGTAGCAAAATCTCAAATCCATCCGTTTTTTTTTTACATCTCAATTTAGTCTTTCTTTTGAAAATTTTGATGTAAACGAATTTTCTTTTGTTAATATTGTAGTAACAACATTGAAGAGATACCATGTATTAGTTTATTAATTTTTTTATTTTTTTTATTTTTAAAAAAATAGAAAAAAACAAAAATTTGTCAGGTATAAACTAACACTATGTCATGTGACAATAATAATTTAATGTGACAATGTCAATATCACATGTCACTATCAAAAGTAGTATCTTTATATTTTTATTTTGCTTTAATTATGTCTTAATTTTTTTAAATTAAACAATTTTGATTCTTTACAATTAAAACAAAATTTAATTTTTATATAACTGTTATACAAATATTTTTATTAAAATTAATATTTTTATTAAATATTTTTAAAAAGAGTAACATTATTTATATTTGTATTTTACATTGAATTTTATTCAAAGTTATTTTAAAATTGTTAATATAAAATAATGTTAATAAAAAAATTCAAAATTAATACCAACTATGTTAAAAAAGTTGTTTACCAATTACATTTTATAAAATAAGATCAAATTTTCAACTTTTTCAATTATTTTAAATAGTTATATATTTTTGAAATGTGTAAAATCAAATTTTTTATACAAATGTTTGACTTGGTTTAATAATAAAATTTTACAAATTCAAATTCTAAATTTTAAAATAATTTTAAATAATTTTATAACAATTTAAAACAAATAAATTTAAAATCTGAAAACAATTTTAAATAAAGTTGAATATAAAATATAGATAGAAATAAATTTAATGTTGTAAAAAATATTTAATAAAAAAATTAATTTTAATAAAAATATTTGTATAACATTTATAAAAAAATTATATTTTGTCTCATCCGAGGAATGATGAAATTGCATCATGTTAACATTACACATCCTGCACCCACTATCACTGATGACCTCAACTTCAACATATCTAATGTTATTTTAAATAAATAATAAAAGTATAAATAATTTTAAAAAAATTTAAAAATTTAAAAATTATAAATTAACATGTGATATTTCTTTATCATTCAGTAATAAGAAAAATGACCTGATTACATTAAAATAAGGACCACAAAATTCATAATACAAAATTTTATATTTTATATTTTAAATTATATAATTTATAATATAAAAATTTAAAACACATTTTGAATTGAATAATTTAGTATGTAAAATAAATATGTATTTTATATTATATAATCTAAAATATAAAATTTGTATTCCGAATTTTAGACTATATTTTATTTTAAGTTTCGAATTGTGTAATTCGAAATATAAATGTTGTATTTTGGATTGTATGTTCCAAAATAATTTCGGATTTATAATTGGAAATGAAGATGGATAAAATTAGAATTTTAAAATCTATGGAGTGCTGGAAGAAATTATGGAGGTGGACGAAGAAATGTCCAGCTATCATTTTTATATTTTAGAAAACTAACGCTAAAATTGAATGAACAAGTTGGACTAAGTCTAGCATCTGCCAGTTTGGGCTGGATATTCAAAACACAAGACCGTAAAGATAGATACCAGTAAGGCATGATTCTATTTGCTCTTCCATTTTTTCTTTTATATTTTAAAAAAGTTAATGTTTATAATGTGAAAAATAGACAGGGATTTGGGTTGTGTCCTCTTTGTGAACATTTTGAGTTCAAACAATTTTTTCTAATTTATACTGGAAAGTTTTTTCCTCCATCTTAATTGTAAAAAATATTAAATCAAGCTTGATTAAATTTTTTTTCACCGCTTATGACTACTTTGGGATTAAGTTTGTTTACTAATTTGCCCATAAAGTTTTTGTTTACTTCCTAACAATTATATAAAAAGTTCAGTTCTAATGAGTGTTTATATTATATCTAATAGTCTCACACTGTTTAGAAGTCGAAGTCTATAATAGTTTAAATATATTTTTTTCTTTTTTTATCTTCTAAAATGTTTTTTAAGAACAAAACCGTGATAAAATACAAGTTCAAAAGCAGACAATATCTTGGATGATGGGTAATTGACCATAACGATATCACTCGACAGATTTGGGGATCAAAACATTTACGTTCACCGTAAGGTCAAAAACAAGATTTTTAAGACAAATCATGAGTTCTCTTAAGCCTTTCACTGGGGCTAAACTCTCATCTCCCTTAAACATCGACTGTGGAACTTATGTTCTAGTACGCTGAATAGTTAAACATCACTTAGGAGTTGAGACCAAAGACACTTTAAATACTCCTTCCTACCTCCATCCTCTAAGACATCTTTTAAGGAAAAAACTATGATGGAGTTCAGGCTCCAAAGTGGACAATACTTCGAATGTGTGGTGATTGACCCTAACAATGACAATCGATTAACTTTGGCCTCTATTCCTAAGCGATATGAGACTATTAAGTGTATCGGTAATAACTACTATAACCAATTCATTTTCAAGTGTCATTACAAAAGTTTACTATATCGATTTTGTTAACATCGATATAACAAGTAATGTATAAAGATAGGAAACAAATGTCTTTTTATTTTATATAATCATTTTATGAGGGTTTTTCTTTCTTTTTTTCTTTGAATAGCTTGTTTCCTTTATTTTCTTGTTTAACATTTAGGTGCGATTAGTTTATGTTTTGGCATCTCTTCAACATGTATTAGGATGAGTTTGCTTTATATTTTCCTAAACAAGTAATGATATTAATCATTGGACATTAATCAACAACCTAGAAAGTAATGATATTAATCATTGGAGATGTAAGTAAATTCAACACATTATCGGCTATGGCAAATCATCACTTATGATGATATTGAGATCATATCACCAAAGGAAGATTAGTAATGAGAAGAGTTTTATTAAATGCACTTAAACAACAAAGTCAATCTAAAAATGAATATAAAAAATTTGTAGATTAAAGACCATTAAGGAGATCTGATACTCATTGAATATTAGCTATGAGGATAAAAAATATGTGCAACTTATAAAAGTTGTCACCTTAACACACCAATATGAATCTTTCACCACAAAGGAAGGTAAGAGCATAAATAGCATGTTTGGAAGGATTCATATTCTTCTAAATGGTCTAGGAGCTCTCTAATAAAATTCCTCTAAGGCTCAAACTAATCTAAAGTCGCTAGATAGTATGCCAAAAGGATAGACTCTTAGGAATGTTCAAAGTGCATGAGGTTCATCTTTAAGATTGAAGAGAAAAGCAAAGTTCAATGTCATTTAACATAGTTCTTCAAGTCAAAGTTAAGTAAACTCCTATTAGGTGAAAAGAGACTATAGCTCTCAAAGCTTTAAAGGAAGAAGAGGATGTATTTGAGGTTGAATTTGAAAACCAACTAATGAGGAAATATCTATTATGTCTAGATTTGTTAGAGCTTTTTGGGCTTTTGAGTTCCTCTTACAAGTGTTCTGTCCTTTACTTCTCTTTCTCAAGTGCATAAGATCTTTTCTAAGTTCAACCAACATTGTGGATTCAATTACTCGGTTTCTTTGCATCTTAGGTGATCGTTGTCACTCTTTGTTTGTCATGTTTCTCATTTATACCATGTGGTATGAGAAAAATTCAATTTTAACCCTTGTCGAATAATTTTGCAAGGAATAAAATAATCTTACAGGACAACATCATTCACCGTGTTTTGTTTTTAGATAATTTCTTTCTATAAAATATTCTTTTTCAACACTTGTTTAAAAGATTAACGATGTCTCAAAAGACAATCCAAATGTTAAAATTATTTGAAATTTTAATTTAGTAATATTTTAAATATGATACATGTCTTAATTATAATTATATTTATAGTCCATATAGTAATCTTTGTTATCTTAACATTTACCAGTATATAAATGTTTTACAGATTGCACCAATATATAATTAAATAATTTCCTTAAAATATTTAATAAAATAATTATAATAGTTGTATATAAAATGAATTTAATTTATATATGTATATGAGTGTGTATAGACAAATTTATTTGTAGTATATTTAAGAAGAAAAAATAAATAAATTTATCTATATGATAAAATTAGCTTAAGTTAATTTATAGGAATTATTTTTCATATCTTCTTTAAATCTTCATTTTTACTTATATAAGTTTATTTTAATATTTTAAGAATATTATATCTATTTTGTATTATTTTTTTTCTCAGAAAGAAAAGTCAGGTCAAACATCTTTTAACAAATCAATTCAACTATCATGGAAAAATATATTGTTTTCACACTCCAAATACACTTTGGTCAATTGAATCAAGCACATTCACATTGACCTTTGGAATACTATATTCCATTCCATGATGCAAAACTTGGGGATCAAGTTCAAAACAATATATAAAAAGACACCCATAGGCTTAGCATGAACTCCATCATCAATTCATGAGCAAAATGGCAGAGAAAGACAAGGTGATCCTACACGGGATGTGGGCCAGTCCATATGCCAAGAGGGTAGAATTGGCCCTTAATTTCAAGGGCATACCCTACGAGTATGTGGAAGAAGACTTGAGAAATAAGAGTGAATTGCTTCTTAAGTACAACCCGGTTCACAAGAAGGTTCCTGTACTTGTTCATAATGGAAAGGCCATTGCCGAGTCCATGGTGATCCTTGAATACATCGATGAAACATGGAAACATGCTCCCAACCTGCTTCCCATTGATTCCTACAGAAGGGCCCAAGCTCGCTTCTGGTCCAGTTTCATTCAGGATCAGGTAATTAACAACATCGTTCCATGCATTTCTTGCTTCCATAATGTTAATTTCGTATTAGTTTATGTATGAAAATGAAAATTAATTGTAGCAGTTGCTTAAAAACTAAACCACTAGTAAAAGAAAATTGATGATCTGAGTTCATACTTGTTGGCTAATTTCTGCTTGTAACAGAGTAACAACACTGCTTCCATATCGTACACCACTTGTTTGGTGAAAGTAATGTTAGAATGTTAAAAGACTAGTTAGTATTTGTAGTTCACAAATTTTGGTTTATAACTCAAGATTAGGACCAAACACAAAAAGCTGGGAATCTAAATGTGAGTATAAAGCTGCACACCAGGGTAAAGACGAGAAAATTGAACAAAAAAAACTCATATACTCTTTGTCTTGTGCTTTTTGAGTTAGAGTGATGTCAATTAGACTCAAGTATCATTGGTATTGAATCCTTTATTTAATCTTCTGGAAAAACCCATCACAAATGTACACTAACTAAGTTCTGATAGAATGGGAGGCACATATTTTAAACAAGTTTCCTGAGTTTAACAGGATCTTCAGTTTGAATGTTATAGGTGGAAAGTATAGTTAAATATAGCTTTACTAAAAGTGATTAGTTAGTTCTGTAAGAAAAATCTGTCAACCGCTAAACTTGTGAATAAAGAAATAAAGAAAGAACTAAACACAAAGTTAATGCATGCATCCGTCATTCAATCACAGAAGTGCATTGCTTATATAAATTTTATGATTTAGATAATAATTAATAAGATGACTTGTGACGGATTGTAAATTTAAGCCTTAGCCTTTTTTAGTTTAGTGAACTAACTAAAACATATAGGATTTCGTGTTTGGAACTAAGATTTAACTTGGGTCAATCAAAGTTCTTGTTTAAACCAAGTGCTTTTGTTCTAATGCATATCTTGCTCTCTTTTTCTCTATTTGTTTGTTGCAGTTGATGGAGACGACTATTCTAGTATTGAAAACTGACGGAGAAGCGCAACAGAAGGCAGTTGACCAAGTGTATGAAAAACTAAATGTGCTTGAAAATGGAATGAAGACCTATCTGGCAGAACGCGATGCAAAGGTGGAAAGCAACTTTGGAATCGTGGAAATTGTGTTTTGTGCGTTGTTTGGTTGTCACAAGGCTCATGAAGAAGTTCTTGGCATGAAGTTTATAGTGCCAGAAAAGTTTCCAGTGTTATTTTCTTGGTTGATGGCCATTGCAAAGGTGGAAGCAGTGAAAAAGGCAACTCCTCCACATGAAAAAACAGTGGGAATTCTTCACCTTTTCAGGCAGTCTGCATTGAAATCTTCTGCTGCAGCCTGATATAGGCTTCACCAGTTCAATGGATTTTCTATTATTATTTGCTTCTTCTGCAAGTCTTGATATATCTTTCAGTAACAGGATGAGTATAACACCTGTAGTCATGTAACACATGTATTGTGACAATATTGTCTGTGGTTATGTTTGAATTCATGTTTATGGTAAAAATAAAGTCACCTGATTGTAATATTATTTGTGATCTAAAATATGATCTTGGTAATTTGAATTATTTTTAATTAATGTCAGAATTTTTTTCAACTAATATTACTTTGGTCTTATTTCTTAATTATAATTAGTTAAGATTTTTTAGTCAGAATTAAAAAGAACTCTTTTTCAGATTGTCAACTAAGTTTTTTTTTTTTCATTTATGTTAATGAGAGTTATTTTTCTATTTACATTATTGGAATTATTTTTTAATTGTTGTATACCGTTGCTATTTATCACTTGATAATTAGCATGGATTTTCTTAGCCAATGATAATTTTGGGGCTAATATAAATCAAATTCTTTTATTGATGTCTGCCATGGTTTTCTTTTTCTTTTCTTGTAAATGTTCATAGTGATTATATTTTTATCAACGGCATTAGTCCTATTCTTTATAGGTGTTAAGAGTTTTTTTTCAAATGCTGATTAAGAAAATCTTTTGCCAACATTAACCAGGATATTTTTGCTACAGTTGACTAATAAAAAACGGTTATGTTTTTAGTTTGGTTTTAGTCTTTCTTATAAGATACATTTTAGTTCTTTTTCTTAACAAAACTTTGATTTTAGTCCTTCAAAACTAACACAGTTAAAAACCAATTAATCTAATTAACAATAGAATGACACAATTTTTTTTTCTTACACTAAGCAAGTTTTTCTCACCTTTTCTCCCTCTCTCCCTCTCTTCCTTTCTCCCTCTATCCCTCTTCTCTTCCTTCCATCTTCCACTGCCAATGCACTCAAACTCTCTTTTGCTTTCAGACCCATCTTCTTTCTCATTTTTCTTTCTCCATATGCTTATCCACTGGTATTTACACTTCTTTCTCTGCATTCATATCTCTATCAAAATATCATCTTCACACTCTTTTTCCTTCTTTCACAGTCTTGGATGGACTTAAGTACGCATAATCACACGAGTGGGTCAAGCACGAAGGCTGCTCTTGCTGTGTGATTATGCAAAATACATAATTTTATATCATCTTCTATTCCTCCAGCTGCTTACCCTCTTCATCTTTCACTTCCATCAATGAATCCATCGTATCCCTTTTCGTCTTTCTTTTTCTACTGCTGCTCCTTCTCTTTAGCTCCACCACACCTTGCATCAACTTCGTCAACTTCTTTCGTGCCTGAATACACATACATTAAATATTAAAACCGACACCATTACAAAATCGCGATTTCTTCTATTAACTGCGAAATTTAAGCAAAGATCTTTGGGACCCAACTCTAGAATTAATTATTTACTCAATTGGTTAATTAACATTAATTGTGTTATACGAAACGACTTGCCTACTTGATATGGTGAATTAGGTGTCACCTTATAGAATATATAGTTAAAGGGTATTATTGTGTTTGAGTTCAAAATGTAGGAACATATCAAAATCAGGGAAGAAATATTGTAGTTCGTAAACCTATGAAGTTTGACAAATTCTATGTTTCTTACAATGGCTTTGTTTATGTTTGATTGAATAACGCCCTTGTGTCTGCAAGATGGCAACAGGTTGGTTGATATGACGTTGTATATTCACTAAATAATATTACAGAATTGACTAATGCTGTTGAAAGTGAGGAATATTAAAAATATATTTTTTATAATTTTTTTACTGATAAACTCTTGCAGGAGTTCGCGGGACGGTGTCGGGTTACCTACGTTGTGAGTTGAGGAACAGATTAGGTACGCTGGGTGGAAGAACGTAGGAAGAGAGGGAGAAAAGGTGACTCAGTGTAAGAAAAAAAGGAGAAATGAAAGAAAAAAAGAAAGGAATAAATGTACGTAAAACAAAAACCATTTAATAATATAAAAACTAAAAACATATTTAATCCGATAAAACAACCTTTTAAAAAATAAATATAATCAAAAAATAAGCTTAAATAATTTGAATCGGCATCAATTAAAAACAATCTCAGACAGAGAAAACTTGTATCAATATTAACTAAAAAAGTTTGATGAACTTTGAAAAACAGTATCAACTAACATTGACTAAAAATAATCAATATTTATGTTTTTAATTATTAACAATTTTTAATCTTATTTGATTAAATAATTGAAATACTTCATTTATTAAAAGAAATTAAGGTTTAATAAATTATTTTATCCTAATATTTATAAAATGTATTCAATCCATTACTCTTTTTTTTCAATTCGGTTCTTAAAATGAGTCAATATAATCCCTTTCAATTATATTTACGTTGACATCTACTATGAGAGTGTTATGTAAGATAAGTTCAAAAAGCTAAGTTAAAAAAAAAAAGATAATTTGAATATTTACAATGTCATTATCTACTATAAAATGTTTTCCTCTTAACAATATCAACATGAATATAAGGGTAGTTCTTTTTAAATAAAATAGAAGCTAAATTGTGATGAATCACATTAAATAAACATCACAAATAAAATGACTTCAAAATTTAAAATTTAATAAATTTAAATTACTTTATTCAAATAAGATATTTGAAAAATAAAATAAGATATATTAAAATTGAACATATCTTAAAAATTTTAAAATTCTCTCCTCAACATAAGGTTAGAATCTTTTGTGCAGACACTTCTCTACACTTGGAGCACTAGGGATTGGTCTTGAACCAGTAGGGATTAGTTTAAGCTCTAAAAAATTATTTATTAAACTTTAGAAGAAATAAGTTTACTTTTGTTGAGATCTTTTGAAAGCTTTATTTTACTATTACAAATAACTAACATGAATTAAAATTAGTTTTAATGAATGATTTATTATTTCCATAATTATTTAAACATTATATTACACGTAGATGGATAAATAGCAACCTCCCTTCCTTGTAAATAAGAATCTTCTATTAATAGTTGTTTTTTTCTCTCAAAGAATACATGAACAGATAATAATTTAATACTGATATATTTACTTTCATAAATCATGTTGTGTTCAAGTTGGAGGTTTTAACGAGGTTCATACCCTTTTTTCCATTATTATTGTCACATTACAAAAAAAAAAATTCAATGTACACTAATTTTCCATTATTGGTCAAATTACAAAAAAAAATTGTCTAAATCTGACCAAGAAATTTATGACAACCTTAGTGACGTTTATTTCTGTCTGAACATTTAAAACCTTGCTCTGCTGTGCAAATATTATGAAGACTTTTACTGTACAAGAGAGAATTCATGCCACTGTTACCCCTTTTTTCCACCGTAAACCATATCGGGTAACGAAGCTTAAAATAATATGAAACCTAAATGCTTTCGGAAAGTAATCTGTGTTTTGTTGTTGAACCAAAAATATCCACTAGACTTAGAAAATTAACTGAAGCTATAACATGAACAAGACAAGATCTAAATTTCGTTCAAAAAACAGAAGAGAGAGGCAAAACAAAAGAAGGAAGTGGTGTAAAACAAAAACCAAGCTCTATAATGATTCATGACCTGAGTTTCAAGATCATATCTATAGCTTTTTGATCTAAAGAGTCTTTTGTGGTTTGATTGCTTTAGAAGTACAAAATGTAACTCTGGAGGAGCCAAATACACAAATCTTGTGACTAAGTTTTGTGAACTCTAACAAATAAGACAACTATAAACTCTACAATTTAACAAAAAGAAATAAGAAAAATATATACCACAGATGTTAAGACACCAGACTCAGCTGGAAATATCTTGAATCCAAGTCACAAGTAGAATCAGTTTGTCAAATGCCATTTGGGAACTGTTCCATTTCAACACTGCTTAGGTTCATCACTCCGAACTAGTGGTGTTGTCACCTGCAACCCAATACTGCTTGACAGCAAACAACATCTTCTCTGAAACCATTGGACCATCCTCATGATCCACCATTTTGGTATTCCATCTCATTCCTTTCACAATTCTTTTCACCTTCACTAGCACATCAGCTTGATCTCGGAATATTACTGCTCCTTCGGGCCGTAATATACGGTCCATCTCCAATAGAATGTCTTCTGCATTACATCTGCATTGATCATTTGAGTTAGCAAAACCCAAATGTAGTTTGTTTCCCTTGCACGCCTGACTCCAAGGTTGTTCCACTACAGGGTATAGCATAAACATTTAGCACGCACTTACCCGTTCTTGTACAAGCTGAAAACACCATTTGCATGGATAAGGTCATATGTCCTTGGATATGTGGAGAAGCCTTCACACCTGGTAGGAAAATGATAATTATTAAACAGAACTTCACCCCCCTACAGTTTCAAATTAAAAATATGTGGCAGAAAATTTAGCAGAAATTATTGCTTCAAGAAAAATTCTTGAATGTAATCCTTGTACATAAAGTTTAAAGTACTAAAATTGATTTTTAATACAATGCATACTTTCTTGGCCTTTAGCAATCATCACTGAACCTTTCAACAATTATCTCAGACCAAGCCCTTCAATAAAGTGACTTCGACCAATCCTAGGAGGTGCAGTTTTGAACTAAGTAGGAATAATTGCGTAAGCAAGTGTAGTAATGTATTGAATATCAAACACAAATTGGGCAAAAATAAGTTTCTATTATGGAGAAAGAGAATGGTTACGTATTGTTTTTCACGTTTCATTTCTTTTTTTTCTTTTCTCTTGGTGTTATACACTTTGGTGATATATTTACGTAAGGCAGACAGTTGTCTGATTGGGTACATGAGTTCGAATGTATGTTTGAGAGAGAATTCTTTGTTAAGGCTTAGGCCTATGCATTGTGAGTTTGTGCTCTGATTCGGTCTTGTTTGTGTGTGCAATCTCAGAAATGTGAACTATTGTGTACTAAATAATGCAGCGGAAGGTTAAATTTACTAGATCTTAGAGTTGTCATCAACATACAAAAAAAAGTAAAAAGTTGCAGGCAATAGACAAAAAAGAAAAAGGGAAAGGAAACCATGTCACTGAAGTTACCAGTCATGATAAATGCCAATCAATCCACGCTCAAATATAACACCCAGGTTATCTTTCTCAGCAATTGTGGGCACAACATTCATAACCCATAATTTGGGAGATTCCAGTGCAGCAGCAAAACTTCCCAGGCCAGCATTCATGTCCATTATGTTGCGATACCTCCCCGTGCTAATGATTTTGTTGATCCGTTTGTAAGCATTCACATGTTTCTTCCATAATCGGTTGTCCTCTTCAAATGCTTCCGTAGATACACCAGGAACAAATCCACTGGTAATTCTGGAAGGAACAGCATTGAGTCTCTCTAGGAATGGCTTCCATGGACCAGTAGGTTTACTAGGAGTTACACAATTTTCCATTTTCTTGTACCTACACATTGTCAGACCTTTCCAGAAAGTTACTGAAACAAATAGTCTATAATCCAAAAGGTTAGGACCTCATTAGTAATTTTCAGAAAGAGTGAAGAAATCTAATTCTCGTTAAACCATGTTTCTCAAGTACTCAATCTAAGACACCATTTTAGTAGTCAAGAAATAATTCTTGCAAAATGATTATAGAATAAAATTCAAACTTCTTGTATCCTTTCAATCAGAAGGCTTAAGGAATTGTCCGGGATAAGCCATAAGAGAAACATATTACTTCAGAAGGAAGTTAAGCAGTTATTTAAATTGGAACACATATTATCCTTCTAATTGACAAAGAATATCGTGCAAGAGTAATAACAGAAAATTGACTTTCTGAACATAAAGTATTGTTAATTAGTGAAAAGAAAAAAGAGGAAGGGACAAAAGATTGAGTGAATAATTTACCAGACATCATCAGAATATGTGGTTGCACACATTGTTGTTTGAGTTTCTCTTTCAGTGCAATCACCACTTTGCAATTGTTTCCTCCAGATCGCAGTTTCACCTTTTTCATATTTCTTTTCCCAGCATAGAAGTTTAGCAATTTCCTCAATCTTCCGTTGTTCCTCCTCAAGCTCATATTCAGGACGCTGCCACGCACCAAACTGCATTTTCCAGTTGATAGGAGGACCAGACAATACCCAGTAACCACCAGGTCTAAGAACCCGGTCCACTTCCTTCATGTATATTCCATCTAAGAAAAAAGCTCTATTAAATGCAGTTTAAAAATATTTCTTACTACCAAAAAGCCAAGGTATTAATTTTGTTAGCCCAACATCAAACAGTTAATAAACCAAGAAACGGAGTGAACAAAAAACAGATTGATCTGATGTAAGAAAAATGGGACCTTGAGCAGCATCATAACAAGAAATAGCCGGGCCATAGTTTAAGTACTCAAAATAAATTTAGGTTGTCAAAGCACGGGAGAATAAATCCAAGCACTTAACAAGCCAACCTTCTAAGTTGTTAATTTACAATCAACACAAAACTGAATCAGGCTTCATTATTGGTATATATGCATATATCAAAAAATTGTTTGACATCCATAAAGGACATAATAACTTACGAAATCATCAACACAAGAGACACCAAGAAACTTTTTTATGGATCTAAAAGATATATTTAATTGTTTAAGAGCAGAAATGTCATAGTTACTCTCACCATTTGAACCCCATTGAATCAAGCAGCGAGAACAATGCGCCATATCAAAAGCTCCGGACGGGAAGGGAAGCATTATTGTTCCAAGAACACCAATGATTGCTGGAACACCTCTTTCCAAAGCAAATTGAACTTGTGCTTCATGAGAGTCCCTTGGTGCAATTGACATCGCAATAACATTTTTCTTAAATAGGTATGCACCGAAACTAGCAACCTAGCACCATCAATAAATCAAAAAATGAGCTATAATATATAATTAATGGGCACATATTTAGGCTCCAAATTTGAAAGAGAAACAGGAAAGAATGATTGTATTTCAATAAAAAGAAATGTCATGGGTGAAGCATTCAAATGTTGAAGGTTCCTTTATGGACAATAATGTCTTCATGCAAATATTATGTAGAGGCCAACAAAATTAATATAACCAAAACAAGGATATTTATTCATGATTTGACGTACCCCACAACCAGTATCCAATACAGTTCTAACCATCCCATTGTCCAATGGAATAGCAGATGCAAGTTCATCAATGTAAGCATCAGCGCCGTTGGGAAATTGTGTTCCACCACCAGGGAACCTGAAAACATTTCCTTCATATTGTATCCAATTCTGCACAGCCTTCTCAACTGTCAAACTCTTGTAAGGTGCATTTGCATATGGTACATAATCACGACTCATGGGCCATGGAAATGGTGTTGCATATCCTCTTGGGGCAGGTATGAGACAACGCAATTTGTCTTCATCAGGAAAACAGTGCCTTTCTCTGTAAGCCATATTTTCTCGAGGAAATTTCATCGCTCGCATTTGATCGTGACAAGGCGTGAAATCAATGTAACGATCATCACAAGGCTTGAACTCCTTGACTTGTATGTCAGAACCATCAGATGTTCCAAAATCATCATCATGGTGAGTCTCGTAGTTTAGATCAGATAGAATACTGCAATCTGTGTGTTTAGTAATCTCAACAGCTATGCTATCTCCCTTTCCAAAGCCACTCCGTTGCCACAAACCCAATATATAGAAGAAACCACACAAACCAACTATGATGAAAACAGACATTGGACTCCTATTATTTCTATTGTCTCCAGGGTTCCCTTTTGTAGCCATGATGAATCTTTATAATATTAACTCTGTATGGTTAAAGAGAAACGTATTAAGGCATTAATGTGAAATGAACTAACTACCAAGATGCTCCATTCAAGACCAATTTAGTCAATGGTCACAACAGCAATCAATGCAAGAGAAAATCAGTCAAAAGAAAAGAATTCACATGATTCAATGATTTGTCGTCTGCATAAACACACTGCGATGCTGTCCACATTCAAACCCTTCGAAATATCAATTGAAAGCATAACGAATTAAGCAGCAGGGCAAATTCAAAGTGAAAGAAAACAAAATTTTGTCATTTAATTCAATCAAACAGTTCCTCTAATAAATTCCAACTCCCCCTCTTGATAAAAAAGACAGAAAATTAAAACCTATTATAGCGGTTAACAAGATAGTTGAAATAATAAGATGGGTAGGAAGGAAGAGAGTAGTCACTTACTGGTAGGAGAACGAAAGCAAAAAAGAAATGATGAAAATATTGGGTGATGGTGGACCCTAGGGAATCAATTTATGCTTCTTCGTCAATGGAAATTCTTGAAAGAAGAGGATCAGAGGCGAAAAAGAAAGAAAAGAAAAGAAAAGGATATAGATTATTGTTGTGGAAGAAGTGGAATGATGCCTGTAAACGAGTTCCGAAAGGTACGAGGATACGTAAATATCTCTCGTCTCAAACTCTTTCATAGGAATAATTTATCGGTTTGTTAACTAACTGGTATGTTTTCCCGGACTATCCACGGATTATAATATTTTTTTAAATAACTTTATATGTTTCTTTATCAAGTGAAATTATTATAAAGAAGAACTCCTATTATTATTTATCGACTAAAACATAATATAAAAGTTCATAAGTATTAAAATACAAATATTTAGTTTTCATTTTAAGATTAAGCTGAATTGAATAAAACATAAAATAGGAAAATTTGAAAATTTTATTTTGAAGTTTTGAAAAATTCACCTAAAGATAACATTGGTAGAAGTATTTAAGGAGTAAATATTCAATTTGCGCTGTTGAGATAATGACTCGTAGAACAATTTTTCAAAGGGATTATTAAAATATTTTTCATTATGCATTTAACTTCTTCTTTTAGTGAACCCTTATTAAAAATTCAAATTGGTATCAAGTGACATGTTTATCATTTCTACGCGATGTAATTAAGTTGGTGTGCAATATATTGGAATAATATGTATATGTGTGTGGTGTGTTTAGAAGATCTCTTAAAGAAGTTTGTGAACAAGAATATTGTTGTGTTCATTAACAATATAAAAAAATATTATTAATCTTATATTTGTTTTAAGACATTATCATTTTTTAATTAGTAAACATGTGAAAGATCACACTCTCTTTATAAACTCGATATTTAGCCAATAGAGACTAGATTCAAAGAATACTCAAGTTTTGGA
The DNA here is from genome assembly GCA_027742785.1 of Vigna reflexopilosa. Classification (NCBI taxonomy): domain Eukaryota; kingdom Viridiplantae; phylum Streptophyta; class Magnoliopsida; order Fabales; family Fabaceae; genus Vigna; species Vigna reflexopilosa. The sequence goes on from CM050918.1 coordinate 34,635,954, forward strand.
TAGAAGAGATTGTGTTCAAATAATACACATTGTTAATTAGGATTGATTGTGGTCTAAAGAATACTTAGTGTTTAAGCATGAGTGTATGTAGTTCAAAGAATACACAATGTTTGGCCAAAGGTGGTCATTGCTAAAATGAGAATATGTTTAACTATGAGTGGTTATGGTCTACAACATACTCATATTGTATCTTGCCGAGTTAGTGATGACACATATTTTGTACACATGTGTATAGTTTTGTTGTACATGGATTGCATTTTTCATATATTTTATTTTTGGTTTTTACACCATTTTATGTCAATAATAATAAATTAGGTTCATTATACATATTTACTTTAGTTTTCTATTTTCAATTCATCTAACATTTGTTCACTACTTTAAACATATTTTTTACATATTATTTTTGGCTGATTCTAATTGAATTGGATTATACACTTTTAGTGTTTTAAAATGGACATATGGTTGGTTGAATTTGGAGTTTTATGCAATCTTTTATAATTTTTTTAAGTTGAAAAAGATTTGTTAAATTTATGTAAACAACCCCTTACACATTAGATTTTTGTGTCCATTAGTTTAAGTTTTTGTAGTTGGACTTATGGACTTAATTAGAGCCTATGATTAGGTCCATATTTGCTTCGATTTTCATATAAAAGACCTAAATGTGCTAAAAACTATGACAAAAATCATTTTCTTAATTTGAGAGCTTTAAGAATTGTCTCCTCATTTTCTTTCATTTCTTTTCTCTTTTTAACATTTTTGTCTTATCTACATTTTCTCTAGTTTCATCATATTCAGATGAGACCAACATAGAAGAATAATTGATACTGATTAGGTATGTCTTTGTGTATTAATAAAATTCTTTAATGACTTAAACACAATTTATTATGCATAAGTAAATTATGTTACAATAGATGCAATGTCATGTTTAATAAAGACCAATGTATAGTCAATAATAATGATGAAACCTTTACAAAATTGATATATGAAAAAGTTATTAGATCAAAATGTCTTTTGCCTCGTGACAATAAAGTAAGATTATTGGTTGTCGCACAAAAAGGATTTATTACACACATGAATTACATGAAAAAAAAAGAGATATATAAAGAGGGAGGGAGTGCATACATAATACTTTAATATCGATTTGTCTAATCATCCAAATTATGTATAGTTCTTAATCAACTAATTGAGTTCCACTAGCTAGACTAATGTTGGGAAATGTATTATGAGTAAAATGAGACCATCTTATTTATGATTAGAATGTTATAGGCCATCTTCAAAAAAACTTGGATTGCTTGAAAGAAGTGTTGACTCCTATGATGTCATAGACAAAGTGTTGAGGACTCTTCCACCACAATGGAGGGATTAACAAACAATACTTCATGTTTCAAAAGATCCAATAATGACAACCCATAAATAGCTCATACAAAAATAATGCATTTTAGGCGAGGTTCGTTTCCGACGGTTTTGAAAATCTTAACTAAATAACAAAACCACCCCTAATATATATATATATATATATATATATATATATATATATATATATATTTTAGAATGATGTTTAGAATGGCTAAATATTTTTCCCCCAACCCTAGTGTCCTCTCCGCCTTCATTCCTGCTTCTGCCTCTTGTGGTCTTATTTTCTCCCAACTCTATTTGTTCCATGTGTCGTTTCTTCGTCTTCAAACAAGGTGTGGAGCTAATACCGGCGGTTTTTCAAAAAACCGTTGGTAATTACTTAGCGACGCAGCTTTTCCTAGTGGTTTTCGTAACTTCGGGTAACACATTTTCTGGAGGTTAAAACCGTCAAAAATGAAAAAAATAATCCCGAAAAAATTGTAAATTTTTGTAATGAAAATCCCATATCTATATGATATGTGCTGCTTTGAGATGCTCAAAATGTAAAATATAAAAGACATATAAGGTGTGTGATTATCATTAAGACAAAATTGAATCATATATGAGAATAAGAAGTTGTCTTTTCAAACAAAGTTAATAAGATGTAAAAAAAAAGTAAAAAGAAAAAGAAAAAAAGAAAAATATAAGTCTTAGACAAATTTATTTTATATATATAATAAACATTTTTGCTTTTAATCACATCAATATCCTTATTAATATAAAATTAAGTAAATATTTTTAAAGAAAATATAAAAATGTATATATTTATTGAAAAAATATTTTAAACATACAAAGAAACATGTTTAAAAAATAACAAAAAATGTACTATATTTGAAGATGAACTTTCTTACTTTAACATATTATTTTAATTATTTATTTTAAAAAATAATTTATAGAAGAATATTTTGAAAAACAATCATGAAAAAAATATATTTTAATGAAAGAGTTTATCGGTAACTTAAATATATGTTCACAAGTTAAATATTAATATTTAATTATATAAAATAAAATATTAATGTTAAATTGGTTTAATTAGTAGTTTGTTTTCTATATTAAAACAAATATTCAATTGTTTTTCAATATTATTTTTACCCGAGTTTCAATTATGTTTAAAATTGCAAAATATAATGATGTTTAATGAATGTCATGTGTCATCATCTTGAATTTTTATTTATTTCTTTTAATTTATTTTTCATGTCTTCATCCGTCCATCACATTTCTCTTAATTTTCACATACTATCAACCCTAATTTCACAATCTCCATACCACAATCAAAAACCCCAACTCATATTCCTCTATTTCTCTTTCGATTTTGTTCATCAAATGGAAGTTACTCTTGTGGTTTTACTTCAACTTATACTAGAAGTATTTGAGCTTTTTGATTATCTTTTACTTTTGTTAAGATGAGTATGTGCTATATATAAGGGTGGACAAATAAAACTTATCTGCACTGCATTACTAAAATTTGTAGTGAACTAAAAACTAATTTTTTTAAACTGCATTGAAGTGTGAAACAGTTCAGACAAATTGAATTGAACATTTTTTTGTTTTATCAAAGTGAATTGAACTGAATTATATTAAATTGTACTAAACTACAATATAAACTGAACTGAACTACTAATTATACTAATTTTAAATTGAATTGTACTAATTTTAACACCAACGCAGTAATTATATTAAATAAATTATTAAAGTAATTTTTTAATTGAAATTGAAAAGTATAACAATGCAAGTTCTTTTTAATTAAAATTTATTTTAATATTTATTTTATTTTATTCATAAGTGTCTTACAAATTAATTTTTTAATTATTTGATATTATTATTTTCTATTTTATTTATATTTCTTTTATTATTATATGTGTATGGAAATTATTTTATTTTTTATATATATATTTATTTTTATTTATATTTATTTTGTCATGAATATTATTTTACTTTTATATTTATTTTTTTATTTATATTTTTTGTTTTATATGTGCATATATTTTTTTTTCTTTTTATCTATTTATTTTATTTTAAAATAATTTTTTATTTATATTTATTTTGTTGCCTCATAAAATTGTTTTATTAATCAATTATTTATTATTTATATTTTATTATGTAAAAGTTAAACTAATATTTATTAATTATTATAATATAATAAAAGATGATACTAGAAAAGTTACTCTTCTTAATAAACGTTTGTTAATTTTTTTGTTATTTGATATTTTTATAATATTAATTAGTTTTGCTATACTTTTTTTTATGATTTATCATTATATAATCATTTAATAAAATTTAACGTTAAAAAATATATTTTAGTTTTAGTCTGTAAAATAATATCATTTAAAAATAATAATATTGATATTTATTTTAAAGTAAGTTGATTTTTAAAATAAATATTTATTTTAGTGTGTGCGTTTACACACATTTTAATATCATTAAAAGTTTTTTTTAACATATTTTTACATATTTAATATATGTTAAAGAATATAATATATTTAAAGTATTATTTTTTATATATTTTTTTTCTTTTATGATTTCTATTACTTAATCATTTAATAAAATTAAATTTAAAAAAATATATTTTACTTTTATTACTTAAAATAATATTATTTAAAAAGTAATATATGTTTATTGATAAAAAAAAATATAAAAATTTGTGATAAAAAATTTGTCTTAAAAAATTCATTATTAATTTTTTATGTGAACGGTTTCTTTTATTAATATTTTATTATTAAATAACGTTTTCTTAGGAAGATGAAACAGTTGAATGGAAACTAGAGAAAAGGAAATAGTAGATTAACTGAACCAAAACGGTTATAAGTTCAGTTTTTAAAAATTAAACCATAAAACAGTACATTGAACTTTTAGTAAAATTGGATCAATTTTTTTAGTATAATATAATATAGTTAACTATAATATAATACAGATCAATTATTTTTCCCAACCCTGTATATAAAAGTCTCAAAGAAGACGTGCTAGTGTTTTTTTAATTTTTAGATTTCTAACTTCCATCTTACGTGTAATTTTTTTAATGGTTAAATTAAAATGCTTTAAAAAGTTATTATTGCTTAAAACTTGATATTTTTGTTTATGAAGTCACTTCCAAAAAAGATTAAGCTTAATATTGGGTTGATCCTTCAAGTCCTATAAAATTATTTCTGTTAAAGATTGTAGAAGCCTTTAACAATTTTAGATTTGGAAAGTCTATACAATTCATGTTTACTACATCCTTTGATAAATCAAAAAGTCATTAGTGCAGAAAGAACTTTAGACATATGTTATTTTGGACTTTTAAGATCACATTCATACTTGACGTATTTATGGGTGACGTTAATGGGACGTCGGACCCAGGTCCGACGTTGTTATAAACGTCGATTAAGTGTCATGTCCAACGTTTATAAAGACGTCGAACATAACATAACCAACGTCTAAGGAAACTATATAGACGTCGGACATGGCACAAACCGATGTCTAAGGGCACTATAGACGTCAGACATGACATTAACTGACGTTTACTGGATTTTCGTTGTGTTTTAATGTAGTTTTGCTCGTGTCTTTAGGTAGTGTAGTAGCACCTCCTCCCTTTGCTAGCTTCTTTGTAAGAAAAAATTGCGTCTTTTGCATCTCTTATGGCATTTCAACAAAAAACCGAACCTGGGTCGTTGCCTAGTTTCTTTTAATTGTCAAAGAAAAAGAATACGGTGACATGAAAACTAGGCAAGGACCCAGGTTCAACTTTAGGTTGAAATGCCATAAGAGATCCAAAAGACGCAAGCTTTTCTTACAAGGAAGCTAGCAAAAGGGAAGGTGCACTACGTTACATAAAGACACGAGAAAAACCGCACCAAAACACAACAAAAGCTCATTTTAATCGGTTCAAACGAAAGATAATATATCAAAGATTACTTTAATCGTAATTTTAAATGGTTCAAAAGTGATCAACCGTGCCTGGAAATGCAATGCTGCGGAGAGAAAAGGCGAAGGAAGACGATGAAGTGCGCGTAACTACTGTTCAGAATGTCTTATTTAACAGGAAATCAGACGTCGGTTTCCTCAAAGACCGATGTTTATTCTCGAATATACATCGGGGACCTCACTAATGTGACGTCCATTCGATTTAAAAATTAATATTCGTGGTATATATAGACGTTGGGTGTAGGGGGAGTGGACGTCTATAATCGCATATAAACGTTAGGGTGGCGGGATCAAACGTATAGATGGCGGAAATAAATGACTTTTCATCTACCTGTCAGACATATAAACGTCAGTTAGAAGGGGCCCCGACGTCTATATTATAGACATTGGGGCCCCTCCTAACTGACGTATATATGGCGGAAAGAAATAACTTTTCACCTATCTGTCAGACATATAGACGTCAGTTAGTAGGGGCCCGACGTCTATAATATTATAGACGTTGGGACCCCTCTTAACTGACGTCTATATTGCCAACTTATTTACGAAAATGTCACCGATCATTAATTTACGTCGGACCTCCGCTTAACTGACGTCTAATGGTGATGTTAAAAGCCAATTCTCCACTAATGAGTCATCCTTGAATTTTGCTCACAATTAGATTTTATATGTCAAAATGGGAGCTCTTTAAGACTTATCTCTAATGAGAGTTTATCTTGCAACATTTTCAGATCTTACAAAATACATACAAACCTAATTAAATGTGATTATGGTGTGGAGTTTGCATTGTCAAAGTAAGTATAAGTGTAAGGAAGGAGGAAGAAGAAAGAAGATGGAAAAGTGGTGTAGAAGAGATTGGGAAAGAAAATGATGAAAGTGGTGTAAAGAAAAAGGAAGGAGATGAAAACATAAAAAATATTAAAAAAAAAAGAAAACAAAATATATAAAAAAATTAAAAGAAAAAGTTCGAAATATTAACATGTGTTACTTACCAAATAACATTAATGTCCATTTATCTTTAATATTATAGCCAAAATACTAATTAAACTTATTAAATTCTGATTATATTTTTATAGATATAAATTTATATAGTAAATATTATTATATTTTAAAAATCCCTCTCATAAAAAAATATAAAAATATAAGTAAGTTCCAAGCCCACAAAATCAAGTTCAGGATAAAGGAAACGACGAGTTTACCCCTGAAATGGACAGATGTCATCCGGTAGCTCATTTATTTGGTGCACCCCGGACACTGCGCACGAACGACACATATAAAACCCCAAAACCCTAAGTCTTCACTTCACTACTACCCTGTCTCGCTCTGCCTAAACCGTGCTAGGGTTTTACGAACCAGCTACGCAAGAACCCTCAGGGGCCGTCCAGAACCGAATAAGGAAGAAAGATGGTGGCCGACAGGACCAAGAAGTTGAAGGTTTCCGAAAAGGGAGAGAACCTCGACGAAATCGACGGAGAACTTGTCCTTTCCATTGAGAAGTTGCAGGAGATCCAAGACGAGCTGGAAAAGGTACCAATTCTTCAATATTCCCACTCGCTTTCCTTCTTCCTATTTTTTTGTTTTTTCAATATCGCGGATTACGGATCTTCCCTCGTCTTTTTTTGAGGTTTTTATGTGACGTTGGAAATGTGACTCTGCTTTTGGAGCCTCCGAATTGAACGCGCTAAATGTGATTGCTTTTATGTTTGATTATCTGTTTCTGGTTTCGGAAGGTGATCCATTAACCTGTTGTTTGTGCTTTGTTTTATTTGTTGGCTGTGTTGTTTTAGATCAACGAAGAAGCCAGCGACAAAGTTCTCGAGATAGAGCAGAAGTACAATGAGATTAGGAAGCCCGTTTATGACAAGCGGAATGATATTATCAAGTCAATTCCTGATTTTTGGCTAACTGCTGTGAGTTTGACTTTACACATTATATTATATTTATATACATGTGTTCTATTGGTTAGATTGTGAAATTGTTGTGTTGTTGGGAATACCTTGTTTATTATTGTTTGTTGTCCTTTTGCAGTTTTTGAGTCATCCCGCTCTTGGTGATCTTTTGAACGATGAAGATCAGAAGGTCTGGTCTCTTTTTCAGCTTTCTAAAATTGGATGGGCTTATTTTGGTTTGTTTGAGTTTGTGTACCACTGTGCATCTATGAAGTGATTTGGTCTTGTTTGTTCGATGGTATTTAAATGGCATTTGAAACCCTTGTAAGTTGTTCTGTTTTAGTTTTTGTCCCAAAGAGTTATGCTTGTTTTAATAGTAGAACACAGCAACCTAGCTGCTGGATGCTTTTTGGATATTCTTTCTTTAAATTGACTTGTGCTTGCATGAGCAGATAGCTCTAATTGAGTGAGTACTTTAAGTTGTTTACTTTTCTGTTCTTTTTAATTACTTGGGACCTAATTTTTCCATGGAAGTTTGTCAAATAATATTGTTACTTTGGTTACAGATATCTTCTAATGAGTAACTTTAATTCTTTAACGATCCCCTTATTTTGTAGATATTTAAGTATTTGAGTTCTCTCGAGGTTGAAGATTTTAAAGATGTCAAATCAGGCTACTCAATTACCTTTGTAAGATGCTTTTCTTCTTTCCCTTGCTGGTAGACCTATGGAATGTTTTGCAAGACAGTCAGTTTAAGAAGTTTATTTTTTTGTAGGGACTGTTCATTTAATTGAATAATAACCCCTTCCAAAATTGATTTTTTGTTCAGAATTTCAACGCCAATCCCTATTTTGAAGATACAAAACTTGTAAAGACTTATACTTTCCTTGAGGAAGGAACTACAAAAGTCACTGCCACTCCCATAAAATGGAAGGAGGGCAAGGTACTATGACATTAACTTTCGGAATTCTTTTATTAACTTATGCTGCTTTTGTTTTGTTTCTGAACTCCTAATCATTAAACATGAAGGGCATACCCAATGGAGTTAGTCATGAGAAAAAAGGGAACAAGCGGGCTCCTGTTGATATCAGGTTGGTGCCTAAATATGATCCAAGTGTTTTTCAATAAGAAATTGACAACAAAGAAAGCAATTGTCATATAGGCTCTGTTAACTTGCAATTGTTCTGGCTTTCCATTATTTGTATTATCGATAACCAGAACTGTATTTTTTTTGTTTGAGTTCGCTCGGGATCGCTGTCTCTTTCAGGGGACTGAGATATGTCTGATCTGCTAAGAAATATACTTGACCTGATCACAGATCCATTGGCATTGCATTGGACTATCAACTATCAATACAATTGTTCTCATATTCTCATTTTAATGCATGCAGCTTCTTTAGTTGGTTTAACGACACTGAGCAAAAAGATGAAATTGAAGATATCCATGATGAGGTATATTTTTTCTGGATTTGATCATTGTGCCATGTGCATCCATGTTGTTTTTTTCTCTTATCATAATAATTCACTTTCTTTAGTTTGTGTATTTTAGTCATAAATTTTAGTGTTATATTTATTTCTAAATAGCAGGTTGCAGAATTAATCAAGGATGATTTATGGCCAAATCCGCTTACTTATTTCAATAATGTAAGTTAACTTTCATTTCTGATATCCGTTTCTCTTCAGAGACAATAATGCTTCTTGGTTTTGAATCATTCATTTTACAATAATTGCAACAACAATTATTTTGGAACAGGAAGAACCTGATGAAGATGAGGGTGATGAGGATGAAGCTGATGATGAGGTAACTGATGTACACTTTTCTTGTATTGGAATTAAGATTAGTTGATTAATGCTATTGATTTTTTCTTTTGTACTGCTTTGGAATATGACAGTTTCTTGTTATATCTGTAATATGTACTGTGCACTACGATTTATTGGGTAGTATGTGTTTTTGGGGAAGATGGGAAATATGTGACACTTTCTGGTTATATCTGTAATGTGTACCACACATACAGTTCCTGTGTAATATTTTACCAACCATTGCGTTGTCTGGACAAATTTTGTTATGTTTACACTCACCAGCTAACACTTGCGCTATCTCCATTTCATTAAGTTGGCATGAATGTGTGATATCACCACGTTATATTCTTTTACAAGGTAGATTAACCATGACTGAGTGTGTGAATCGTGCAAATATGATTTCAGCATTGAACCATTGCCAACCATTAATGAACATCGTATGGAATGTCATTAAATCATGCTCTTAGTTTTGTGCTATCTAGATTTTAATTTTGTATCAATTCAGTGTTACTATTGATTTCTGTGTACACTTGTGAATATGCTTACATGTAGAAAATGCAGATCTCAGAACTGACATTTAGTTAATGAAAATGTTCTGGAGACAAAATTGCTTTACCAAGAAAGTTATTAGTCTTGCTGCCCTTATCAATTGCTTCATTCCCTTTGGGTTTTGTATTTATAATTACTTTACTACTTTTGAGATAGTATATACAGTATATTTGGTATATTATAAAATGTATATTTTCCTGTCACAGGGGAAGGATGACGGGGACTCAGAAGACGATGATGATGAGGGTGAGGAAGACGACGATGAGGGGGAGGAAGATGATGGCAAATGAAAAATACATTATGGTCATATTACCTTTTTTTTGCGTTGTAGGAGAATGTAAGCGTTCTTTAGGGGATGATCATATGGCCACCCTTTGTGGTTATCAACTTATCTCGGCAGGTGAAGCTACCAAGGCTAGTTATTGGTTCTCTCTGACTATAGTCATATTTATTGTCCTATGGAGTTATTTCTGGTTTAATCCCTTGTGCACTTTTCATATACTAATTTTATATCAGTTTTTTTATAAACCTTTCTTGTGGGATTACCTAGTAAAGTTGCAGTATTTATTGTATAGCAGTTTCAGTTCGGTATTTTCTTAGGGTGCAGGAGTATGGAACCATTTTTACAAATGAGAAACGACCCTAGGCAAATATTCAATTACTATTTCAGTGTTATCCAATCTATTCAATTACTTGCATGAGTCACATTTGAGTGTCATCACGTGTTCTATCGAATCTGATGAGACTTTTTCCAGTTTAAATTAGATGCAGTAACATTTGGCGTCCTGGGCAACTTTTGAGGTACTGATGATTGTTTGAGAATAATGGTCATCTTTCTCCTCTTATTAGATTTAAAAACTGTACCTTGTTTTATTTTTAAATAAAACATGTTTTTAAAAAGTTCCATGTACATTGTATATTTATGAATCAACCCAGTACTTGTGAAAATTTCAAACCCACGAGGGTTCGATGCCAATTTTTAAGGCAACCTAAATGTACCAAAGCATTTGGGCATATTGATGATGTGTATTGTTGGCCAATCTTGTCAATGGAGTTTAATATGAAAATACATTGACAATTATTAATTTATCAAACCAGTTGTCAAATTCTGACATCTATTCCATGTATTCCAATTATTTTACAATGAATGAAATCTATATTATGTTATTTTTACGGTTCAGAAATTGGAGGCTTCCAAGAAATCGTGCGAGTAAAAATATTAATGTATTTATTATCTAATCAAAGACGTATTAAAGCGAATTTAATTTATTCATGCTTCATTTAATTAAATTATTATTACTTCATAATTAAATATCTAATTCTCGTTTCTAAGGCTTTATTGGAATAAGGGAGTCAAAGTCGGAAAAAAGAAGAGAGATGAACAATGAGGCCGTTTTAATAATGGAATTGAAGAAAAATGAGTCGAGTTTTTATGTGCATGTATTCATTTGATAAAAGTTAAAAGATAGTTTTGTTATGCAATGTCTAAGTTGTCCTTAATGTTATATTACGTAAATTAAAAGATGACACAAATATGTAAGGGTATTTCTGACAAATTTGTAAACCTTGAAATGGGCAATTGATTTTTGGGTGACGGCAGTTTCATCATGCACCTCCGTAACTTTTTTCCAGCACTCATTTTGTTTTCCATTTTGTCATTTTTGAATTCAGAATCTGAAGTTGTTTTTTGACTTTGGAATTTTTATTATACAATTTAAAAATATGTTTTAAATTGTACCATTCAAAAGTAAAAATGATTTTCAGTTTATATAAATCAAAATAAAAAATTGTTAAGAGAAAATCATTCAAACAAATTTTATTTTGAAATTTAAGATAATGTTTAGTTAGAAAGTGCTAAATGCTGCTCCTTAAATATCTTAAAAGACATAAGAGTGTCTAATTAGAATAAGTCTTAAACATTATAGGGATTTATAACACAGCGTCTAAAATAAATAGTGTCTAACAAAATACTAGACAATGCTAAATGTTATAATTTGAAATGTTCTAAACAACTTAATCTTATTCAAATAGACTGCGTTAAACGATAGTATTCGGATCATGTCTAAACGTTTGAAATCGTCTAATGCTTTAAAGCATGTACTTTCTAGTACTTTTTTGCCTGTTGTGTTATGCTCTCTTTTTATGTGTAGATTTCCATCTTTATCAAAAAACATGCTCAAAATCAGAACAATGTTAAGATATAAGAAAATATTCAAGGAATATTTCATACATGCTTTCTGTCTACTCTATCTGTATGCACAACACAGTTGCTCTACCAAGACGCAACATAACATTTGACTATACCTTAAGGGCTACATCCCTGTAAGAAAGTAAAAAAACTCTTAGTAGTGAATCTTTTTCAAAGATGTCTATATAAAGAGGATTACATGAAGAGAAAAAATCAAGAAATATATTATTGCAATATGTTCACTTATGATTATATATTTATACCCTTATTTAGTCTTTAATATTGGATTCTTAATTGGTTTTTATACTTTTAAAGAACATTTTAATTGAGATTTTTTATAATTGGGTTTATTGAGTAAAAGATACAAAAATGTGATAAAAATAGCTTTTTAGTTGCATAAATGTTCTTTGGATAATTTGAGGTGTGTTACTGCAGTTACAACTAAGTTGAGTTCATGGAGATGTGTAAATAAATTGGTTAAAATTTCATGACACCTTAAAGATAAATCCAAGAATAAAAAATAATCAAAACCACAAAAAGACAAGTCAAACATTACATGAAGACAAGAAAAACGTAAAAAAAAGGAAGAAATTTGATTAAGCCAAGGAGAGGGGACTGATAACAAAAATTGGATCCCGCTATTTTCTTTATTTTTCTACTAAAAGTGCACCAATGAACACGTTAGGGCCATTGATTTGTTGACAAAAAAGGCCAGTTAGGTGCTTTCATGTAAGCTATATGAGGTCCATTAGCATTGTTGGCCATTTTCTACACTAGTAATCGATTACAGGGTCTTGTAATTGATTACCAGAGGCTTGGGGGACATTTGTACAGAAAGTTCAACGTGATTCCCCACCTAGGAGAACTTGACTCCGGAGTAAGGTTTTGCACGTGTTCTTGGTGACTTTTTCCAATTTTTGAGATGAGTGAGTGAGTTTTATAGTCATGGGTAGTGTTTAGTGCACCAATGAGCATATTAGGCCATTGAATTGTTGACAAAAAAGGTCAATTAAGTGCTTTCATGTAAGCTAGATGAGGTCCATCAGCATTGTGGCCATTTTCTATCATGGTAATCGATTACATGGGTCTTGTAATCGATTACCAGAGGCTTAGGAGACACTTGTACAAAAAGTTCAACGTGACTCTCCAACTGGGACAACTTGACTCCCCAGTAAGGTTTTTCTTGTGTTCTTTTTTCCAATTTGTTGACTTTATTGGTCATGGTTGTTGTTGAGTGATCAATTAACACTTTAGCCCACTCAATTGTGGAGGAAAAAGGCCCTTTAGGTGCATTTAACTATGTATTTTAGGTCCTTTTTTTACAATTTAGATATCGATGTTTGAGTTTGACTCTGATGGTGGTTGACTAATTTAAGATTCCATGATGAGAAGATAGGTTGACTCAATCCATTAATATTAACGTCACCATGTTGGATACAATCATGTGATTTTACAATAATCCTTAAAATTATTAAGGTCACCATGATGAGAAAATAAACATTCCATAATTTTATCAAGTAATTAGTTATTGGTAGAAGAGTTTTCATGTGTGGAGTTATCTTGGTTTTTTCGATGAAGATGCTTGTTGGGATGGATGAACCAGTTTCTGGAGGATTTTGTCAACATTGGTTTTGAAAGAATGTCGCACATATAAATGCATAAAAAATAAATTAATAACTAAAAGGCAAATTGTAAAGGGGAAAGGTAATCTAAAATGGGAAAGGGTAAATGGAAAAAGGGTAAGAAAGAAAGGGAAAGGAGAAAAAGAAAACAAAAACGCAAAGGAAAAAGAAAATATCTTACTTATATCATCGAACTCACCTGAATTTTTCATTGCTTCACTAGAATCTTACTAGAGAAGATGACAATTTTTGATTCGTGAGAGAGAAAGGAGAAAACACGCAAAAATCCAAAAGGAAAAAGAAAAATAAAGAATGAAAAAAAGAATGAATACCTTTTTCACCATTAAAATGATAAAAATGATAAAGATATTTTCATAATCATAAAAATGATAACCTTAAATACCTTTTCTACATCAACTTTGAGGAAAATAAATTTATTTGAAACAACCAATGCCATACCTGACACATGACCGTTGTAAAAATGTTGTTAGAATTGGATTGTTAACATATCCCGATGTTCTTAAAATTCACCACAAATGGGCGCCATTTCCATCACATTTCCTACATTCCAAAATTTGCTCCAATCACACGTTGACAAGTGGCAGTTACATTTCTCATACAGTGCACCAACTTTCCTTTTAAAATTTCGTTAAAGTGAAACATGGGAGTAAGGCGGGAATATACGTTTTTAAGATTATATAAGCCTCAGTGTTAGATCATTTAGGGGGTTCTGGAGTTTTGAAAAATCAGGTGAAGGAAACAAACAAGAGGAGCAAGTGAATAAGAGAAGAGGAGCCAGTGAAGAGGAGAAGTGTCACGCATCGGAAATATTTTCTATTCTTATATTACATCGATTGTCGATTCAATTGTTGAATTCTATCATCTGTTTGATTTGTTTTCACGATATGCTATGTGAATTGCATCGAGAATGACAATATAATCCTTGAGTTTACCTCTTCGATTTCTTCTTCTTCCTTGTTCTTATGTTCTGTAAAGCTAATTTATATTCATAGGATAAATAAAATTAGAGAACACAGATATAGATCCAGTAACTGAAATAGTTTCATTCTCTGTAGGATTAATCAGAATTAATGTATGATTCCATTTGTAGGTCCGAAGAAAAATCCTTACCTCCACCTAAATCATCACAACTCAATTCAACGACAATAAAATATAAAAAATAAAGAGGAATTGTAAAGAGAATTTGATGATGAATCGGTAATGGCTAGAATAGAAAGCCTGTGCGAAGCGGTTGCTGGTAATCTCGATTACCGGCGACTACATTGTCTTCCAGAGAAGATTTGATGAGAACTGGCGACCCAGCTTTCTTTCTTAGACCCTTTTTTTGTACTATTTTCACTGTTGCTTTATTTTGGTTAGATTGCTATCCGCATCTCAGACTTAATTAATGTAATAAGGTTATCAGTCTTGATATGTGTTTGGATTGTTGTACTCCTATTTTTCTTTTTCTTTATATTTAGACTGGATTTCTTTTGTTTTAATTCGCATACTCCCACCTTTTTAAAGTAATATTTGGCACCCATATTTTCACACATTTTAAATTAATACAAAACTGCAAATTACAATTTTTTTAAAACTATGAGAATAAGTAGAAAGCTGAGTTATATATTATATTGATAGAGGGTAGGCTGTCTTCTTCAATATGACATAGATAAGATGAAGGCATGTGGTCGCATAAAAGGCAGCAATGCATGGCTAATATGAAGATGGTCCACGATGCCCTTCTGGACAGGACACAAAAAATGCTACATTTTCAGTCCACTCTTCACTTCTTCAGATATTGATCAAATCATGCTTTATTATGCATATATAACTTCATTTATAATTATGACAACAAATTAGCATCTCTTCTTTACAACTACTAATGCCTAATGCTTCCTTCTAATGATTAAGGTCATACCAAGATAAATAAACAAATCTCACCATGCCTTTAATTATACTTTATAAACAAGTTAGATAAAATTATTCTCCGAATAATAAAAGCAACATAATGATTATGGTAAGTGATTGTGTATTTAGAAATCAAGCTTCTACATTATTATTTAGAATAACATGATAGACTTATCAAATCGTTTAAGATCTGTGAAAAGTCAAATAATACGATAGACTTATCAAATCTTTTTAAGATGGCATGTTAAAAAATAAATTTAAATCCAAATTTAGTTGTGAATTTGAGTCGTTATCAAGGATTGATGAGAGCGTTTATTTTTTTTGTCAAGTTGTCTGTATGTTAGTCTATGCAGTTCTTGGCATGTAATTTGGCGACAACAACTTTTACGTTTGTGGGGTAAAAAGCTGAGGAATCTCACGTGGGCACTTCGTATAATTTCAAATTTCAAATTTATTGCCCAAATGAAAACAAAACAAAACTAAAAATGATAATTTCGAATAATTAGAAAAAGCTATATCTTATTATATTAAGTCAATCGTTTTGGTATTACGATCAACTCACACTTACAGTAATGGGATGCTTTAAGTCTTTCAATTTTTTAATCGTTAATTTCATTGGGTCAAACAAAGTGATTACATAATGACAAATTAAAGTAAAAAGTAGATTACACATCCCTGTTAATTGGATTTAGCATTGAATTATGATGCTTATTTACTTTTGCAGTTATGTCACAATAAATTAATCATTGATTACATCCAATCCAAAATTGACCTAATTTCTATCCGCGGCTAGCTTTATTTGTCGCTATTCCTGATGTGCATTTCTCAAGTTACACAACATAATCCCAACTACTGCAACTCATTTTCTTCCATTCTTCTAAAATTCTATCTCTCATCATTCACTTTGCTAAAAAAATATTTTCCACACACAGTTATAAGTATCCGCGGATAAAATCTATGATGAATAGTTACTATTTGTAGATATTTATTATTCACGGATAATAGATAACGAGTATTTTAATACTTGCTTCTAAACGGGTCGGATACGGATATTAAACTATCCGTCCTGTGGTAACCTACAAAAAATAATAAATAAATATTGATTTTTATTTTTTAAAATAAAATTTAATTAAAAATAAAATTAATTTATATTTCATCAGGTTAAATTTAATTAAAATTAAATTTTAATTTATATTTAACTTACTTTAATTATATATATATATTTGTAATTTTATTTAAATTTTATTTAAAAAATGTATAAAATATATTTTTTTAATTTTTTACGGATATCTGCGAGTACTCACGACGGATATTCTCTAAACGAGTACCCGTGCAGATAGCGGGCGGGTTAAAAATCAATTTATTTTCAGGTCGGATTGTGGATAAGTACTATTCGTACCCGATCCGACCCGTTATCATATCTATTTTTCCTTTCAAATATAAGATAATTTAAAGTTTTATTGCTAGATAAGTTGATTTAATTTATGTTTTTAAGATAATATATGTCTATTTTTCTTTTATTGTAAAGTAAAAATTAGGACGTGAAGGAATCCAAGTGTAAAAGCATAGTAACCACCAAAAAGTGTAACACTTGTTACTTTAACTAATAGGGAAAAAGGAAAATTTTGGATAGATTCAGGGGAGAAGATTGAGTGTGATCTTGGAAGCAAGGTTATAGACCCATATTTATATAAATATATATATGCATGTCACAAAATGAAAGTGTCACTTTAATATTTTTCTCCAGCTAGTTTTCTGGTCAATATATATAGCAAGTAACTAAGAAAGGCTGTTCATAAATGCAAAGAAAACGATGTCACTACGTGTGGTCCTAATTAAGGAGAAGAATAAGTTGATGAGTTGCTATATATGCAACTTCTTCATGTGTGTCAACATCTATCTTAAATCTTAAGCATGATATTTATAATATATTTTGCACTATAATCATTTACATTAAAATGTTAATCGTAATTATAAACACCACTACAAGAAAAGAAAAGAAATGAGATAAATGAAAGGAGAAATATAAAATGTGATAGAAAAGGAAGATAAACATATAATAGGAAATTGTTAATGTGTTGTCTCGTTTCCAACAACGAAACTTAACATCGTGGCCAACTTTTCCACCATCAAAAGCTTTATCTTGGTTGATAGTATATTCCTTAAAAGCCTCAAAGGATTTTGCAACTCCACAACTTCTTGAAAACTTCTTCCTGTTGTTGGTGAATTTCCAGTTTAATTGAGATTCTTCCAAGGGTTTTTCGTTGATGATGCATTGATAAGGATGATCTTAAATAAATTCTTGTAGAATAGAATTTATTTAGTTGTAAATTTTAAAAACTTAGAGATTTAATTTTAACTTTTTTTTTTTTACTTGTAAAATAGAGACAATTAAAGCCTAAAAACTAGGAGGTGTGGACATTAAAGGATTAAGAAGCAAGTAGCAAATTGAAGTCACTAACAATCAAATGTAACCCCCTCAATTTTTTTATCAAGCATGGAAGTCAAAGCTAAAAAAAGAGAGTAAAGAACATGCATGACAAGTATGAATGAAGGATGGAAAGTGTAACTCAAACATGAGAATTTTAAGATTAAAATTTATAGTTTAGATTTCATCCACAGTTACCTCTATATTCTACATTTGCATTTCATGTTAGGTACAATAGAATGTCATTCAGGAAGTGATCTTAAGCTATAAATAGTCAATCCTTTTTGTAAAAAAAAAATAAAATCTCTTGATATATTTGAATGAGAGTGATTTCTAAAAAAAATAGATTTTTTATGTTGGAGTTATAGAGTACTTCATCAAGAGTCATGTTGGAGTTTTTTCAAATGGCATGGTATCATCCATATTATTCCTTCATCTTCACGAATTTACTTTTAGTATTATTCCAAAAGATTTCTTACCTATAAAGGTATTTTATATGTATATAAACTCATGTCCATATCTTGTTTTATCTTATGTGAAACTTTGTTTGTATTTTAACATTTCTAACATAAATTAGCTTGAAGGAATAACTTGAATTTGTTTATTTTTTTATATGAATTTTAGAGTACCCACTTGAAACTTACCATTGAACATTTGTTTAATCCATAAGAATTAAATAAGTTTTTCGAATGTACAACATTGTTTCTTAATTCATTTTGAGTTGACAAATTAATTGTAACACTATGATGTCTTAAACTTCTTTCTTAAAGTGATTTTGAATTCAGATACTAATTATCTTGTTGAATAGTTTTAATCATAAATATAACGATGGAATTATAAGTTTCCAAATGGAAAGAAAGGGAACAAGGTGAATAATCCAAGCTATATGATGAAAAGATCGATTAAACTTGAAGAATTATAAACGAAAAGTAAAAATGAAAGAATAAGGAACTAAACAAAAATGCTAGAATATATTCATAATATGGAAGTCAAAATGAAAAGAAATGAGAGAAAGAAACTTTTCCATTCAAGACTTAGAGTGTGAAACTCTTATTCATTGGTTATTATTTTGAATAGCTTCTTCAAGTACCTAGTCTTATTGCACTTGTCCTTGAATTTCATTCTAAGTTTGGCATACTCATTTTCCTATTCTCACCTTAATCTACTTTGTAATTTCTTGTTGAAAATTATTCTTGTTACTGGTCAATGTCACAAGCTTCTTTACTTGAACTATATATTCATGAAATTTTTCTTATCAAATCTTTTTTGAATTGATAGATCCTATAACTTCTTATGACAAATATACTATTACTTTTTATTATGATTATTGTTTTCTTCATGTTAGATGGTGACAAATCCCCAAAACTATATGTTAAGCATTAGGTTGATAAGAAGGAAGTTGACAATCGTGAATTCTTTTCCAATGTGACACTCTAAACTATTTACCTAGAGTTGCTTCCACGTTTTGGAAGAGCACTCTTTTGTAAATGAAGTGATGGACAATTTAAGTTGTTGGGTTGCAACATAAAGGTAAAACATAAGGTCATGATTGATGTCATCTAATGTGGACGTATAACAAAATATCATTATGATTGTTGAGGCAATTGTTATACACAGAAAAATGTTATGTTGAAGGTTTTGTATGACTACACACTAGTGTAGCAAATGGCTTTGGTACATATTTTTTTTTGTCATTATACTTCAATTCTATTACTGAATCATATCCATGCGAGGTAAAAAAGGGACAATTTAGGCTTTGGTTCCTAACTAAAGCCCATACTTCCGAAAAAGACTTCGTCAGGTAAGACAATTAAAGCATAAAATGATTAAAATTGAAAAGAAAAATTAAAAACAATAACTTTTGGTCAAACGCGAGCAGAGACGAGAATGAGAGTGAATGCAAGAATGAAAGAAACCAAGACAAAATAATATTGTGGCGTCTCAAACGCAACAAACCAAGACCAACACGAACTTGCAATGTTGTGACTCCCAAAAGCTAAAAGATGACAATGGTCAGTAAAATACAATGACGATACCATAACGAGAAGAAAAACAATGTTAAGAATAAGATGAGAAAAACAAGAAGGAAAGGAATAAATAAACAAGAAATGACAAGGAAGATAAATGATAATGAAGACAAAAATGAACCTCAACGAAGGCTATAATGGAGGAAAACATAAAATTACAATGACATAAGAGAATAATGCAACAACCTTATGCAAAATGACCTTTAGGTTCTAAAAATTCATAAATTTATCTTATGTAAATGGATATAGGTTTCAGTTTAACCTAAAATCGAAGTTTATACTATGATATACAATAAATATTTTTAAAAATGCAATGATATTTTCGAAAATATTTGCACAATTATAGGTTTCAATTCCTCAAAGAATCGAAACCTATAGTTGTAAAAATATTTTGAAAAATGTCACTGCCTCATTATAAATTTCGGTTCTTTAAAAAATATAATCTTATACTCATACAGCCATGGTATGCTTTGATTATCCTTGAATCGTTGTCTATAGTATATGATCATCCAAAAGGGAGGACCTCTAATGGTGCAACACACCTTTACAAATACCAACATTGTTATGGTACATCTTGACATCAATTTAGACCCTTAGGGTTTGATGTGGAGTACAAACATGGCAGACTATGTCAACAAGCTTGAGCCACCACACATGAATCCATAAAAGTTTGAGTTTGATGATTTTAGCACCAAGGAAAAGATGAAGACCTTTGGTTGAAGAACAACATAGGAGGATTCACTCAAGAAAAGTTTGGAATCATGATAGAACAACTAGCTCTATAAGAATGTATTGAATAAAGCTTGAAACTCTTTTCTTACAACCTAAACTAGGTCATTTATTATCAAACTAATGAAACATACATATGATTTTACATTGATTTACCCTAATTCTGAACTATGTCTGATTCTTCCTTAAACATACTAATTATGTATTCATTAATAAAATAAAAGACTACAACGGGTACACAAACTTTCATAAGTTATGAATACAAAAATCTCATCATGTCATCCTTCTTATTAGATTAAAATACTCTCAAATATAAATAAAAAAGAACTTTACAACAAAATACAATTTAAGTTTAATTTTAAAAAACTTCATAAAAGGAAGAATTTACAAATGTCACAATCCACAAAAACACAATTATTTCAATAATGCTTAGAAAGATTTAGTGTTATTACTTCAAGTGTTTGTATATGATGCTGCTCTTACATTTTGAACCTATTTTAAAGGAGGTGCTTTCTTGTATTATCTAATGATGCGTTCTATCAACTAGATTAATAGGAATGAATAGATGCTCCAAATATAATGACGATATACTTGCACTAAATACATTGCTGATAATATGAATTAGATTGGTGTTTGAAATCATTAATTTGAGAGGTAAGCCTCAGGATTTTCAATCGAGGGTAAAACAGTAAATAAAGGCAAAGAACTAGCGGATATATTTATTATAATATTTGCAAGAAAGCTGGATTGTCCTATTCCTATATCATTTTATGTCACAGAAAAAGAGCCTCTGTGCTCTCCTTTTCTCCCATCATGATCAAGAAATTTAATATTTAATAAAAAGTACAAAGAGATCGGGCGTAAAAAAAAAGTTTAGCTTAAAAAAAACTGGGACGTAAGAATGGAGCCAAGAAAGTTGATTAGAATGGAGAAATATATTGTGTATTAATTATTGTGGTATTTTAGAAGGCTTGGTGAGAGGTTTAAAAGGTTAAAAATAGAGAAAAGGGGTATATGTAAAAGAGATATAGATGGAATGAATTGGGTTGGTCATGAATGGGCTAGGTGGGAGAAATGAGAAATGAGAAATGAGAAATGAGAGAGCCCTTGTTTTTAGGGGCAAAGGCGAATTGAGGAATCCCAAAGTTCCCCAACAAAGGTGCAGAACAAAAGGCAAAGGCCAAAGGCAAAATGAAATGATTACTTGAATGAGAAGGGACCCACAGGATAATCTTTCCTTTCCAGGTCTTTCAATTTTTTGACTTGGGATTGGGACCCACCACGCCCTCCATTGTCTTTATGGATTGAATGATAAAAAAAGAGCACCTCACGTGGACTCTGAACCAAAGACTCTGTCCAACCACAATAAAAAGGGCAACTCCCTCTCAAAATCACAAAATTCAAAACCAACAAAAACATTTTCATTCATTTTCTTTTCTCAGAAAAAAATCATGCTTTTTAAAGCTCACCCATATAATTCCCACTCATTATCTTTCTTGCTTAAAGCTCCTCTCCCACTCTCTTTTCTTCTCTCTCTCTCTCTCTCTCTCTCAAATCACACCAAAGCAAAATTCCTTCCTTTGCTCCAAAAAACAAAACAAACAAACCTACACACATTAAACCATAAAACTCACCTATCCCACTCTGTCCCATACAATAAACCTTCCCATGCGATCATGGAGGGAGGTGATGATTTCCACCACCACCGCCATCACCACCACCAACACCGACAAAACTTCCCATTCCAACTCCTCGAGAAGAAAGAAGACCAAGACCCCTCTTCCTGCTCCACTTCCTCCCCATACCCTTCCCTAGCCATCTCGGCCGAACCCTCCACCTCCAACTCCACCACCCTCCTCCCCACACCCTCTGAAGCCTCCCCCAAAAAGCCACCACCCAAAAGAACCTCCACCAAAGACCGCCACACCAAAGTCGATGGCCGCGGTCGTCGAATTCGAATGCCTGCTCTCTGCGCCGCCAGAGTTTTCCAGCTCACGCGGGAGCTGGGACACAAGTCCGACGGCGAGACCATAGAGTGGCTCCTCCAGCAGGCCGAGCCTGCCGTTATCGCCGCCACCGGCACCGGCACCATCCCTGCTAACTTCACTTCCCTTAACATATCTCACCGGAGCTCGGGCTCTTCCATGTCCGTCCCCTTCCAGCTGCGATCCAACTACTTCAATTCAAACTTTTCTCTCCAACCCAGGAGAAGCCTATTCCTTGAAAACACCAATACTTCCACGACGCTCCTCAATTTTCAATCCAACAACCCCATCTCCACTTCTATTTTCCAACCCAAGCACGAATTGCGCGACTCCTCGTCCCTGGACCTGTCCTCGGAGAACAACGAAGAGGGTTTGGGAAGGAAAAGACGACCCTTGGAGCAAGACCTATCCTCGACCATGCAACACCAAGTCGGAAGCTATTTGATGCAATCAAGCTCCTCGGGGACAATTCCGACTAGCCATGCTCAAATTCCGGCGAATATATGGATGGTGGCGAATTCCAATAGTCAAGGTGTGAGTGGTGAAGCTCCTCTCTGGACGTTCCCCGGTGTGAGTAACAGTGCCTTGTATAGAGGAAACATGTCAAGTGGGTTGCATTTCATGAACTTTCCCACCCCAATGGCCCTTTTACCAGGTCAACAATTAGGATCTTCTGGGATTGGTGGGAACATGAACGAAGGGCATTTGAGCATGCTTTCGGGGCTAAACCCTTACCGGACGGTGATCGGCGTTTCGGAATCTCAGGCGAGTGAGTCACAGTCACATCACGGTGGAAGCGAGGATCGGCATGATGATAACTAGCACAAGAGGATGAAATCCACCAACGTGTTCTTGGATTCCTACATGTGTACTAGTTTGGTGTTTTAACACAACGTGACGTGAGGTTTGGTTATTATTGCCCTACGAAATTGAGTTTTGTTTATTTTGAAAGGATAATCATTATCATTATTATTATTTTTTCTATTTCTTTGGTGTGGTTAATATGTTGGAAGAGATGGAAAGAAGAGAAGAGAAGAGAAGAGGGTTTTTTAGGGTTTGAGAGAGAGATGACACTATTTAACAGTTGGATATTATTTGGCTTTATTTCACTACACGATATCTTATCATCATTGTTTGTGCAATTGGCTTTTCTTTTCCTCTCTCCCTTTTGATTTGTAATTTTATGCTTTTTATTCTTAGAAGAGAAAGAAAACAACTCACTTCTCCATCATAACATGGCAACTTCAATTAACAACATTTGTGTTTTTCACATGTTGTTGCGTTTTCCTGCTCTCTAGTAAAAGGGATGAAACAGTTTACCAAAGGAAAAAAGCAAGTGTGAGAATGCTTTTGCATTCTAAATCTTCGCCATGAATGTGGAGATTAAGAATTTTGAGAGATGGCGGTAGTAGAATGGTGGGGTCTGCAACACCTTATCGCTTCCAGGTGTTGCCTCCATGGTGGGTTCCAGCTCCTGCTTATGTACAAATTTCACTCACTAACACCTCCTTCATTCCTTAATTTCTTTCATGAACAATATTAATCTTATGCAAAATTTACTATCATTTTCTTATAATAATCAAATTTCTTCTTCTTTTTCACATTTATAATAATCAAATTTCCCCATCTTATTACTTTTATCTCTCACATTTAACAAATTACTTTATTCGATAAACTATGCGGGATTTAAAAATGAGCAAGTAAATAAATAACAAAAGAAATGTCTTCTCATGTAAAAAAAAAAGTATAATGTGACTCAATTATTACAAGAATTAAAATAGAACTTAATTGTTAAGTAAATTGAAGTGTAAAAATAATCAAATTGCATAATCACAAGAAAAAGGCAATTGAGAGTATAAATTTAAAACACACTCATTTTTGTATTTCTTTCTTTAAGTTGTTTTTTTTTTCTTCACTTTTCATGGAGCAGTTGCTGGCATCAGAGTGTTAATTAATGATCCTCTGTGACATGGCCCACCAGTCCATCAACCAGGACCGTCCATTTGGCGGGCCACTCTTTCGATCGCCGCATTGAATGATTGGGTCTGTGTCCACCAAATCGTTTTCTTTTTCAAATGGCTCATCTTTTGATTTAATCTAACTTTAAAATTATTTCTGTTTACTTTAGAAGTGACATCCGAATTATTTTTGGAGATTTAATTCTAAAGTTGCTAAATTATTTTAAAGTACATTTGTAAAGAAGGTTTACATTCCCTTCTAAAATTAAAACTCTAGAAGAAAGTTTAATATACTACGTAGAGCTATAATTCAATAAAGATTATTATCATCATATTCATTTTTATTTAATTAAAAGTAGTTTAGAGTGAAAATTATAAAAAACAAATGGGTCTTGATGAGAAAAAAAGAAGATACAAAGATAAAGTACAGAAAAAAAAAAAACTACATGCGGAATCTAGTTGTATGGTCGTACTCTTTCTTGTTATAATAATGATACAGATACTCATGCGTATATCTAATTGATACTCTTTCATTCTTTAAACGATTTATTTAATTTTTATGTATATGAATAAAAAAAGAGAAAGAGAGAGAGAGAGAGAGAGAGAGAGAGAGAGAGAGAGAGATTGAGATAAAGAAAGAAGAAAAATGGTGAGTGCTAGTTTAATTACTTTTGAAAGTAAAACTCACATTCTCATTTCTAATATTC
The DNA here is from genome assembly GCA_027742785.1 of Vigna reflexopilosa. Lineage (NCBI taxonomy): Eukaryota > Viridiplantae > Streptophyta > Magnoliopsida > Fabales > Fabaceae > Vigna > Vigna reflexopilosa. The sequence continues at coordinate 34,661,038 of CM050918.1, forward strand.
AACGAGGATATTTCATCAACATCTTCTTTGTATCAAAGGTTCATCTATGTTATTCATCTAAATATTCAATAAGAAAATCTAAATTATTGCTTGTATCGATTAATTTGTATATTCTGTATCAACATTGATACAACTTAGAATATCTACACGTACAAGTCCTAGTCACATGCGAAATACTTTCAGAGATTTAATTCCAAAGTTACAAATTTATTTTAAAGTGAATTTGTAAAAAAAAAAAAACACTTTTAAAAATAAAATTCTAGTACAAAATATAGAATTATAATTCCATAAAATTTGATACTACATTCATTTTATTTAAATAAGAGTATAATTTAGAGTGGTGCCATTGATGAAAAAACGACGATACAAAGAGAAAATGGGAAAAAACAAGGGAATGGTCATACTTTTCATTGTTATTTACCATATAGTAATGACATAGATACTCATACATATTCCAATGGATGATCCTTCATTTATTTACTTTTTATGAATGAAAACAAAAGAGATTGAAAAGAAGAAAGAAAGAGAGTAAAAATGTGAGATGGTAAAATATGAAATGAGTAAGAGAACTGAAATATATTAAGAGAAAGTAGTCATTCCTTAAAAAAAAAGAGAAAGTAGGTATATCATAATTATTATTATTAAGACGCATGAATGTGAATGAACCATTATTCTTTATAGTAAATTAATGAAATTAACTATCAATCTTTATCAACTCATGTTCTGTACAACTCATTATAATTTTCTAACAAAAAATATTATTTAAACAGCTTATTTTATATGGTAATATTACTATTTTAAACTGTAAATAGTTTTTTTATTTAAAAAAAACGATCATAAACGACTTAATTTTGTTTTAATTTTAAATTTCCTACACTGACAATATATTTACATTTATCCATTATAATTTACTTTATGTATAAACTTAGATTAAACGAATCACAAAACAAACAATTTTAATATTCGTACTAGGCCAAAGTTATAATAAATAAAAAATAAATAAATGCTTTATCATATGCTACAGTAAACGATTTCGTAAAGGGATTTCCGTGACTTCGGGAGTGAGATGGCACAACAAAAAGAGTGAGGAGGAATTAATATATTTCTAAATTACTTTTTTTTTTATAAAAAAATTCTTTATCCAGTGAAGTAAGAAACATCCACAAAGAATAAATTAAATGTAAAAAAAAAAAAGAAGTAAAACTACATCATCTTGTCATTTATAAATTGTCAAGATAAATTATTGTTAATAATAATACTTATTTCAAAAACCATATATAAACTAATTTTAAATAGTTAAAAGTATGAATATATGAATATATAAAATAAATTAAACGAAAAGGATAAGATAAAATGATTGACTGAAGATGAGATGAAAAATATAATAATTTCCCTTCTCACTAAGTAACAGGCAGAGCATGAGTATATGATGCAAATGAAAATTAGAAAGATAAAGAGGAAACCTGAAAAGCAGGTTGAGGATATTCACCACTAGAGTTTGTGTTCTGGACATAGGATTCTGGTTTTGCTTTATTTATTTATGAAGATCATCAGAATAACAAGAGATAAAAGGCAGCACAAAAATAATTTATATAATATATATGTAGGTAATTATAATATGAAGATATGATAAATATATATGAAAAAAATAAAAATGATTATTAATTTATGAAAATGGTGAATGGAAGAAGGTACCTTGGTGATGTTCCAATTATGGGGAGTTGAACAGTAAAGAGATAAAGACAGTGCTTGAAGATGGCTCCCACCTATGCTAGCTAGAGCTGTAAAAGGCGAATCAGGGAACAACAATTGAAGTTGCTAACGTACGTGTCTACTTTCTCGTATTGCCACTTAATGGCATCATTGGTTCGGTAAATAATACACCTTTCGGATAACAAAAATAACATTTTATGTTGTCCGAGACATATAACTTGGGAGCAGATCGCAGAGAAAATACCACAGAAAATAGTTTCTTGCTTCGTTGTTCCATAACGACAACAAGTAGAATCAGAATTAAAGCACATTGAATTCGATGTTTTGAAAATTGTATATGAATTTAATTATTTAATTTTAAAAAAATTATAGAAAAATAGTTAAAAAAAGATATTTGAAAAAGAAAAAAATGAATGATCGAATTTCATGGGAGAGATATAAAGAAGTAGTTACGTGTGAATGTGAAGAGTGATAAAAAGATATACATTAATTCGGTTGGAGTTAGTAATGAAGCTTTAAATTTACTTACAGCAGGCCCATCATCGCTTTGACATATTATCAACAATAAATGGCTTAGGTGATGCATTAGCTTACCACCACATAAACTAACGTCGGCACAACAAATTTTAGCCTATTTTTTTTATTATTTCCAGAAACTTTATGCACACTCATAATATATTTTTCTTTTGGAAAAAAATAATATATTATTGAATAATATGATGACAAAGTTATATGTTTGGACAAGTATTTAATTTATACTATGTTTTGATATTTTAAAAGATTTGTATTGTTTAACATTTGAGATGAGAAATCATTTATATTCAATATTTTTCTATAGTCTATCGAATCGCTTGTTAAGAATAAAATCATTTATAATTGTCGAGATTTTCAAAAGTGCGATGATTAATTTGAATGATGTTATTTTAGAAAACTTGAAATTTAAACATTGATTTAGAAATATAGATAAAATGTTGTTTATACAAAACCTTGTCTTAAGGATATTTCTGTTTTAAAGATAAAATTGCAATAAAATCAAAACATTAATAATATTTACAAATAATATATAGTAACTATATTGTGATTATGATTGTTGTTGTAACTAAATAAAAAACATATTTTTGAGCTAATGTGGAAAAACCACTCATAATTTTCTTTTTATTTTAAAATAAAAGTATAATATTGTTTGAAATGAATATGATGACAGGGTTTAAAATTATTGGTGGAGTCCTTTTTGCATGATTAGGTGATGTCACTACCTGTCTGTCAGTTAAATTGAAGCTTGACATCTTTTGCCATTGATTTGTCTGATTAGAAGTGTTTTTATTGCTAATTTATTATCATTAATATCTGCATAACAAACAACTTCAACACTATATATATATATACCATCATCACTCATCAAGAGTAGAAGCCATTTTTGTCCCCTTCTACCCCATAATTTTACACCTAAGTCTTGCTGCTAATAGACTTTTTGACAGAAAAGGAGCTGAAAATTTAGCTGCTAAGGAAGCAGCAGATTCCAATAATATGACAGATAAAATTCCCTAATTCCCTGTTTGGGCCCAGAAAATCTCTTAATCCTGGCATAGTTTCTAATCAGGAAATATTGACAAATGATTGATATTGACGCAGCAGCATGTGCCTCCATACAGGCATTTTGCCAACAGGTTGGGAGTTACTGCTTACCACATCAGAAATTGGAGATCAGACCCACCACATCCACTCAATATCTTGTGTTTTACAGTACTCTCCTCTGTTCTTCCACTTTGTATGGACATGCCAGAGAAAAAAAAAATTCACCAATATCTATCTTTTCCATTTCCATTACAAACACACTTTCAAATTCTTATTTATTTTATTTTTTTTTTTACAGAAAATATCAATCATTAGATTAGACAAGAAAATTCCTATATATGAACTTTAAATAATTAAATGATGATTTAAAAAATTTCTTAAATGGTGATAAGATAAACTATGTTAAGTAACTACCATAACGAGAAGGGTATAAAGACAGTAAAGTAACTAACTTAACAGCATACATAAAAATATACAAATTGACTAGAGCTGATAGATTTATTCGTAGCTATTAAGGAGGCAGCAGCTGCAGGAAGTGAGCAGGTAGTAATAATCACAGTCCTCCATATTGAAGCTTGTTCCATGGTCTTAATTGGTACATGTGACAACCGGGTGTAGTCAGAGAGGTACAATAATGCAAAACATGCAGCACACTGCCACATCTCTCACATGTCATGTTGGAGATCAGCTTAACCTTCTGCAACTAGCATGTGCATTCTAAGCTCCCCAAACAAATATCAACATTTTCGTTGCTTTTTTCTCCATAACTGCTGCTTTTAATGAAAGAAAGAAAATGTGAATATGCAGTTTTCTGAAGCATTCAAGTGTGTTTTGTCTCAAGTGCTGTTATTAATCTGCAAATTAAACAAGTCAACGTCTGATATGTTCCCTGTTGCTGCTGCATAACCGTATCATTGAGTATGATTTGGTTTTGGCCTGTTATCTGCTCTGATGTTTCCAATAATTGTTCCTCATCACTGTAAACTGCTCCAACACCCAATGAATCATACATACGAGTAAAACAATCAAAATCATAGCCCTCTAGACAGTATTATCTTTTTCACATGTGAACTCTCTCGGACAAACACAGAATCACACCATAGGGCATAGGGCAATGTGCAATCGCAAGCACTTCTGTTGGAAATACTTTCCATTATTCATAAAAACTTAAGAAGTGAGCAAACAACAATACACTGTGATCTAAAACAATGTAGTGTGATTTATGTATCACCCAACTTTTTGCTTTCTAAAATATATTATTAATATAAATTACATAATTTTTTTTTAGTGAAAATTTCATTAGTGAAAATTTCAATAAAAAAAACATTCTTTTATCTACCTACTTTACTAAAACAAGAAAAATATAAATTGAAAGATTGTTTCAAATATTTAATAATATTGATTCTCTTCTATACAGAACTGTGCATTTTCTTTAATAGGTGTATTATCATTTATTTCATTATATAAAAAATTATTACAGATGAAAACCACAATTATCAAAATAAAAGAATGAGTTAAAATCAAACATCATAATATCATAAACTTCAACTCATTCATGTAACTTACAAGTCATTTGCTCACCACTAAAACTAAAACTAAAACTTTTCAATGCTCACCAAGAATTTTACAAACAAAGTTTACTCTCTACAAATAGACTTAAGGGAAAAAAATCACCAATTGTATCACCATTTACCAAGAAATCAAGACTTCATTTTTACTCATAGACACACGGACAAATATATCAACCATCATCCCCTCTCCATATAAGGTTTTCATAACAATATTACTACACCACCAAAACTCGTTTACAAATAAAACATAAAAACAAGTTTAAACAAAGAAAAATAATAATAATCCCTTATCTTTTATTTTTATTATTCCTTGACTTGTCACTATAAGCAAGGAATAGAGTCAATTGCTTCAATTTTTCACTTTTAGGGACCCAATCAATCAAAATAAGAAAGGAACCTATTTAAGAAAACCCAAAATAAATAAAAACTACAAGAATGATTAAGCCAAAAAGAATTTAAAAATATAAATAAAATATTAAAGAATATATAACTAAGTTTTATTCACAAATATAAAGAAATTAACACATAAATTACATATTATATATATATATATATATATATATATATTTGTTCCAATAAATTTTTTATTTTTACTATAGTAAAACAAAATTAAAATAAAAAGTAAAAATATTGATGATAATTAAATATAATTAACTTTTACACATTTATCCTAATGTTTATTTGAGTGAATTTGGAGGTGGGTGTCTTGTAATCCAAATAATATAGTGATAATTTTACTTAATTCATTCTAAAGTGTTATTTAGGCTGTGTTCACTTTAGAAGATTGAATTAGGATGAATGAATGGATTTGAGGGGATTTGAGGATGAATTTATTGTTGTTTGTTTGAGTGGATTTGGAGGTGGGTGAGAGTCAATTTAGAAGTAAAGTTTGTGAAAATTAGTATAGAATTTGACCGATGTGATAGATAAAAAAAAATTGTTTAATAGGTAATATAAAAAGAAATTGAAGATTATCAAAATACCCTTAGTAATAAAAGTAATATAAAATTGTAATTGTTAATATTATATATAATTGTAAAAATTATTATAAGAAGAGAAAAAAAATAAAAATTCATTTTTACATGAAAAAAAATTGTATTATTTTTTTTTTATATTATTATTATTATTATTATTATTATTTCTATTATTATTTTTGTTATTATTAATATTATTATTTAATTATATCATTATTTTTATTATATATATATATATTATAAAATATTGATTCATTGTAAGGATATTTATGTAAAATTAATCAATATATACAATAAATATCTCCAAATCTTCTCTTTGTCCTGAAGATTTATTCCTCCCAACAAGTGAAAATGAACACACCAATAGAAAGACTTGTGACCTTATAATTAATATATATATATATATATATATATATATATATATAAAAGGTCATAAGTTTCTCTAAATAACATTTTGGATGAATTAAGAAAAATTATATATTTTGATTACAATACATGATAAGAATAATATAAACTAAGTGTAAAAATTATCATCAATATTTTTACTTTATATTTTAATTATTGTTATATATATATATATATATATATATTGTTGTATTGTATGATTGTCTATGAGATGGTCCTATCAGTTAGGAACATTTAGTGAATTGATGGGTCGAGTAGTATAAACTAAGTGGTTAACTTTAAACAAGAATTAAAATAGAGGATGATTAACTTAAGCTAAAGCACGATCATTACCAATTAGATCGTAATTAGGCCGACACTAATCTAAAGTCTATCCCAAAATCTATAAATATAAGTTTGAGAAATTGTGGTAGGTTGGTTACATTTAATTCGTATGTATTGCTTAACTTCCAAATCTTTGCTGACTTTGGCATCGGTGTACCTTCTACAGTAATCTCCCCGTATGACCAAACAGAGTAAAGGACAAATGGTGACATGTGCAAGGATTTAGACAAACAGAGTTTATAAGACTGTTAATCTATGGCATCTTCTTGAGTCATATTCTTGAAGAATGCTTGATCGACGCTCAAGAGGTTAAAGTTGGCCTTGTCGACCATGCAGACGGTTGAGTCGAATGCAATGAGGGGTCTTGCTCGAGGGGACTCCTTCATACTCTTCTTTAGAGAAAAGGAAGACTTCTCCTTAGTGGACTTCCTCTTCCCTTTGTCCTGGTTGGTCGGAGGGACAACCATTATGAGGGAAGGTTGAGGGATGCGAAGAGTCAACCGCCTAGTTCACAAATATTACAGTGAGGCCTTCTTTGGGGGAAGGGCCTAAGTAATGGAAGGATGGGAACCCGATGTCTCCAAAAGCTATATTCATCGCCTTTCGTCGAGCGACTATCTTAGTGAAGACACTAGTGTCAACGACATTGTGGTAAAAGTTAAAAACGATAGTTATAACATACAATGTATTTGAAAGCTTACCGAGCACTCTATTATAGAGCACGTTAGAGTTGATGAGGTTTATGAGTTATCGGGAGGAGAGGTGGCAGAGTAACTGGTCGATCAAATTGATTGCCTCCATCTCCTCGATCATCACCGTAGACTTTGCCCATGAGGTCAACCTCTTCAGGTGTTCAGTGCAATAGAGCGAAAATTTCGGTTAGCCATTATCCATAAAATACTTTGACCAACCGGTTTCCTTTATTGCTACTTTAGAAATAAATGTTTCAAATCCCTTAAAGAAAGCTTTGAACAATGTGAACATCCACTTCCCTTTTTCAAATATAAGGGATACCTAAGCCCTGTTGTCTTGTGGTCGGGTTCACAAGAAGAAGAGAAAGGAAGGTGGGGTGGGAGTGACGTCGCTTTACATATAACCACGAACGCCTGCATGAAGACCCACCCTAGTGTTTTAAACATTTATCTCTTGTTCTTTATTTTGTGAGTTTGTGATTTTCATTTGACCTTTCTAGTTTACAGTTCTCTAGCCTAGTGTTTTTCTATCTTAAATTGGGATTTCTTACCTAAAATTTTTCCTTAGTGATTGATGTTTGTTTCCTATCCTAAGATTGGTTTTGGGGTCTTCTATCCTAGTGTTTGATGTTCGATGTTCTACCTTAGTATTTGGTGTTTGTTTTCTATTTTGAGGTTGGTCTCTAAATTTAGGGTGTTCTCTATCTTAGTGTTTGTTGTTTCTGAAGTAGCTGTTTTGCTAAGTACTAGTATCTTAGTGTTCTATCATAGTAAGTTTAGCTTACTATAATGTACTTTGGATGACCTATCATAATATGTCCAGATCACTATGACGTACTTTTATTTACTTGTCAAGGTAACCTTGCCTTCTATGACATATTTTTCTTCACCTATCATAATATATCTAACATTCTATCACAGACTTTCGATTACCTATCATAATATATGTTGTTTACATTTAATGTATTATGATAGATAGTGTGAGCTACGTTATAGAAAGTTTACTTTTTTTTTTGTAAGCTTTTTCTTGTTTTATGATCTACCCATTCATTTTTTCTGAAAATCCCAACAAATCTAATAAAACAAATAATTCATACAAATCATTTTATACATTAAATTGTCCATCAATAATTATACATAAACCTACATATACAAGCTAAAATCTGCCCACACAACATGTTAAAATTGGTCTAGTAGTTTCCAACTACTTGAAACCAGAACTAAGCACTACATCTAACTAAAAGTGATACTTTAGTTTGGTTAGAAACTATGAAAAAAAAATTGTTGCACCAAACATCAAAATTTGCCAATTTTCCAACCGTTACTGACTATTGCCTACCAAGTCGTTCTCCCAAAATCCAATGTTTGCAATACTTTCTTATGGCGTAAAACATCCTGATTCTGCAACCATAACAAAATCCAGCGTTACACAGGGATTGGTGTGGCTTCATCAAGACCAAGGACTCCAGGAAGCTCTTTGCCTTCCAATAACTCCAAACTGGCACCATCAGCAGTAGATATATGTGGCTCATGACATTGGCAACTCCAAATTTCTCTAAATCTGCAAAAGAATATCCTCCTCCAATAATCGTGGTGACCCCATTTTGACTGAGGTCAGCTGCCTGAAAGAAAGGTACAAAATGTAAATTATGTACAGTGCACACATTTATTAGCCAAACAGAATAGGTTATTCGTAAGCCGACATTTGAATACGCATCAAATTATTATTTCGAAGAACCAAACTTAGATTTTTTTAGTTGTTTTTCTTCATGGTTTTCCTCATTCTTAGAAACTAATCCTACTTGCAGAAGAACGTGACTGTCCATAAAATGTTATTTTGATGAATCATATAATAATAATTCACATTAAGTATTTAAGTTCACGTTATATTATAATAATTCACAATAATTCACGTTATATTCTTAAAGATAGTATTTAAGTTCTATCCTAATTTAATTGATATCTCTAAAAGTTAAACCTTTTTATGTTTGTAAGGAAAATAGCACTAACAATACAAATACAATATATAACGGTGTAACGTAGGTTATTACTTTTACTTAAGTGTTTAAATTTGACTTAATAAGAAGTTGATTTTAAGAGCTTAAATGAAAGTTATTTAAGTTTTCTATAGTTTCAAATATTTATATGATAACAAAGATACAAAATTAATCATTTATAATGCATTTTCCTTTTTTTAAGTGACTCGTAAATAATTATGAGTGATACATACATTTTTTGGTGAACTTATAATAAAAAAAATGAGAAAATATGTATGTTGACAATGTAAATTTTATACTAAGATTTCATGTCATGGCAAACCATAATATATGGAGGATAAAATTGAGTTTTGTGAGGATACAAGTATTAAATTTTTAAATGTTAAGAAGTGGACTTTAAACCTAATTTTACTCTACAAAATTAGTTTGTAAGATGAGGTTTGCACCCACTTATATGTTATTAATTAATCTTATCTCTAGTCGATGTGAGACTTCCAACACACCCCTCAGGTTGAGATATATACATCTTAAGCGTGAGACTAGACATTAATGGGTGATTCGATAACGGCTTGATAACGAGCGGAACAACATGTCCAACAAACAACAAATATCATTAGGATAGACTCTAACCATAACTCTGATACCATGTTAAGAAATGGACTTTAAACCTAATTCAATCCCACAAAATTGACTTGTAAGGTGAAGGGAAGGAGAAGGTGGCTTAAGTACCATAACTCTGCCAACACAGATAAAAGTCATCAGTCTAACTCAAAGAAACTAACATACTAACCCAATGTAGCTAAGAGCACGCTACAAAAACTAAGCACACCAAAAAACTACAAGTTTCTTAAGGAACAACTAATCTTTTACAAAAAAAAGTAACATCCTATTTTTTTAATAGTATTCAACTACCATAGGAATCATCACACATTTAATATAGGGAACCATTAATTTAAAAAAAATATATAAATGCTATTATATTTATCCATATATAACTATAACATCAAAGTATATATATACAAGGATCCTATACTACTAAAAAGCGATATTACACTGAATCAAAAGGCACAATAGAGTATTTCAAAAATTGATATAAACAGAAAACTAACATCTTACTCTATGCTTCAACATCATCTTCATCATGTACCTAGTCAACAAAGACATCCACATCTGCTCACACCATTAAGGTGATCTTTGCAAACAAGAATGACAAACATACAAACAAACAAAAATGAAAAGGTAAGCTAATTTACTAAAAGAGAATTTATACAATACTTATATAGGTATCAACACTTATACAATCAACCAATTATGAGGCTTACAATCATTCAGTCTAGACTTGATCATTTGGATACATGTATTAATGTCAGACTCTAGCGAGTTATGCACTTGGGGTGACCTCAATTTCTCTATAGAGTCATTGCCAATGAGTTTCACCCTACCACACACAAGGCTAGTCCATTAACACCTTAGATTAAGGTAAAACCCCTAGACTAGGATCCCTTTCTCCTCTCACCACATACTCTACTCTTCTCTACTTGAGATTGAATGATTATTAGACCATCAGGGTAACTCCTATTACATAATCCATACATCAATACATACACTACTAAAATCATCACAAGAAACTTCTCCTTGAAATTGTTTTCAACACATACACCATTAATACTCACAGTCATGTTATAGTCCATGAAATATCACAAATCCACAATAAACATACATAGAATCCATAATGAACCAGTTCAAACAAACAAGGATAAGAAAATCACACTGGCTCTTAGATTGACGCTAAGTGCAATACCTCTCGTAAAAGAGAACGCTCAATGCCAGAGCTATAAAAAAATGTCTTGCTCAACGAGAACAACATGTCACTCAGCAAATTATGGTTAAAATGGTTCCAGACTTGTAATGAAAAGTGGTGCTTAGTGGTACCTGTTCACTGTTCAACACCAGGCCATTCGCAAAAATAACTGCCAGTGGTGATAGTTGCCACTCAACGGTTTGAAGCACAATTGCTTCCAGACTTGCACAACCAAGCTATGCTTAGTGCCACACTAGCACTTTCCTTAACGCCATATATAAAATTTATACATAACTTTGATTTGGGGAACCAAGGACCTATTCATATGATCAACTTTGTATTCCTAACTCAGTGCATTATTCAAAAACAAGTTTTAGTGTAAGAGTGCATACCAATTTGGTCAAATGGCCAAATTCTCTCCCTCAACTCAACACCAATTCAACCAAGTACAAGCAACATACAACAAGCAAACACAACAAAATTTCCACATGTTAAACTACAAATTTCTGCAACTCAACCAATTTCATATAATTCAAATATACTAACTCAAATTATTAGAGCATAAAAAATTTAAAAACTAGGTATTTTATCTTCTCTCGCTTTTAGAGGATCAAACAACTCTAAGGATCTTATAACAACTCCAAAAACTCAAAGAACTTTATTTATTCCAACAAACTACAGAAACATGATTAGAGCATACCGCTAAGACCATTAATTAGTAAAGAATCTTATAGAAGACTCAAACTCCACATGCAAGCGAGAATTGTTCACATGTACAGAGAAACACATAAACTAAATAAAAAAGCATAAACTAATTAGATGAAGTGGAAGATCTCGTCTTAAGAATTACTCATACGGTCTCTAATTTTTAAATAGATGAGGAAGATCTTAAAAGACTTAGAGAGATAGTAGATAACTCTTAGAGTAAAAACTTTAGAGAAATGATATATTTTTAAATAATGAAATTCTATTGATATGTTAAACTTTAAATATTAAAATAACTTAATCTCAAACATAATATTAATTTTAATACCTTATTTTAATTGTAATATTTGTGGTATATTAACTCATTATAAATCCATAAATTACATTTTTGTTAGAAAATTATTACATTGCAAGCTAGGTGTCAGGAAGTCTTAATAACATACAAAATCAGAAAAGAGGTTTCTCCATAATAGAAGTAAAAATTCAATCAAATTTAAATTTTCTAGAAGAACTCTATTTAAAGGAAATGGAAAACTTTGAATGATATGTATGAAATAGTAAATTTCAATATTAATATGTTCATTGTAGAAATAGAATTGCATAAAAAAGTTTTCGATCATAGATGTATATATAAAAAAAAAATAAAAAATTGATGGAGCTTGTTCCCATATATCACGCTAGCTAATTGCATTGAAGTGAGGAATAAGAAATCGGCTAATGGGTGGGGATGACACTGATTCTGATTTGGTTGGGATTGTACTCGCACAGTTACCTTTTGGTTTTGCGTGGCATACAAAATCATGACGGGTAAGACTGTGAACTTGATTAATCCCAAGAGGGTGGCTTTGATCTGGCTCATCTGTGCCTTCTGCTTCTTCACCTTGTTCAGAATGGCACTTCAAAACTCATCGCAAACTTTTTCATCTGCTTCTACAGGTAATATTGGTTCTATTACCAATCAATTTTCAAATTTTTCTTTACATCAGGTTCAGTGTGGTTGGTAGTTATGTTTCGTTTATGTTTGCATTTTATGGAAGATTTACTTTTGTGACTATTGTCAAGGTTTCTTCCATTTGGGTCATATTTTTTCTTGTCAAATTGCTCATTATTTGGCATTCCCGAGACAAGTTTGATACAGTTTCTTCTTTGGCTTAATGTAATAACTCCCTGTAACGATGTTGTCTTGGAGGTGGGTTTTATTCAAAATTTGATTTTGAGGGAGATATAAGCGATTTTGGTTCTAAATTAAGAAGGGGTCTGTCTCAGATTCTCAAAATTCTTACACGGAGCAAAGATCAAAGTTGTATGACAAGATGGGGAGAGATCTGGATGAGCATGGAGCTGCTTTCCTGAAACATGGTGAAACCTCTCAGTCATTGTCCCTTTCAGATATATTCACACTGAAAGATGGATATGTAACACCTGTTCTGAAGGTGACATGTAACACAATTTAGGCTTTGTTTCATATATCTGTTTGGGCAGCAACTGATGATTATTTTCCATGTGCAGCCTGCAAATCCTCCGGTGCGAGCTAATGTACTGTATTTGAACACTGAATTCTCTTTACCTATCGCGTAAGTGTTACTAATTTGACTTCTAGGTTTCATTGATGATCATTTAATGCATCTATGCTTAGTTGAAGATACATTTTTTTTCTGAGTTTGGCCATGGTTTTGAATCAGATGGTCATACTACTGCGTAGCTTTGGTATATACTTAAAAATTGTTTTTCTCTATAGGCTGCACCTTCTATCTGTCTCTGGTAAATTCTTTTGTGGAATTTATTGAAACTTTGCGTATCAGTGTCCATAGGATTCTTAGTATCTGGGTATTGATGAGGATAAATGAGATTTATACCTTTCTCTTTGCTCTATATAAAGAGACTCTTGTACATCAGTGTGTGCAATTCAAAAAGATATCTTCTTTCGCTGTTAGCTTTATCTTCTCTCTCTCTCTCTCTATCGAACTTTAATATGGCATCAAGAGCTTGAAGGTCCTTTATGGCTGAAAATCCTCAGTCTTCCCCTTCCTCCGCTACCTTTGAGAATATTTCAGAGAAACTATATGATTTCAACCTCTTGCTTTTGTGGCAATAGGTAGAGTTAGGCATCATCTTCAACACTTTGTGGCTCTGCTTCGATTTCTTAGAGAAGTAAATTGTGACACTGTAAAAACCAATCCAGCGTGTAGTACTAAGGAACAACAAGATCAAATTCTATTGACATGGTTATAGTCTCCGATCTTTTCTTTTTCATGTTGTTGGAAATGTTTATTGCTATAAGGTTTGGAATAAAGTGCATGAGTATTTTCACAAATAGTTGAGAGCAAGAGTGAAACAACTTTGCAATGAACATTGCTCCATGTCTCTTGAAAATTGTTCATGTCAGAAATTCTTCTTTGAATGAAAGTGTTGGTTAATTGCCTTGCCTCTATGGGAGTCTTGTTTCTCTTAAGAAGACATTAATGTTATTCTTGAAGGTTTGCCTCAATCGTTCAATCTATTATTGAAAGTAAGTTTGAACTCTTCCTACTAAAGAAGTTGAACCTCTACTTGTGCGTGAGTCTTGTCTTCAAAAGTATTGTAAGATAGTTGTAGATAGTTGTTCTCCATTCTGCTTTTCTTAATCTGACTCAAGCACTAGTATCAAATTCAGTTTCACACAATGATGAAAAAATTGTTAGTGCAATGGCTCTGAATCAAAATCTGATGACAACAAATTTACTCTTTGAATAAACTGATTCACCTCTGTTGTTGGTGTTATTCATGCAATCAAGAATATAATTTATAGACTTACGTATTTTTGACCATTCTACTCAAAACAAATAAAAAGGTTAAAAATGGCTAACACATTAAATATTCACGACTAATACATTAACTACCCATAAGACTTCAATGGCTAATAGATTATCTATCCATAAGATTCCACCCGCTAATACATTTAAGCTTATTCCAAACCCAACAAACTCAAGATGCAAAAGCTCATGTCACTTTCATAGTTCCTTTCCTTTTTTGGTGGTAATTTGGTTATATAGGTCGTGGTCATGCCCATGGTGGAAACTTTGTTAATCCAAATATGTTTCAAGTATGGACATACTAGTTCCCTCTGCTTTCATCAATTTGACTGGAGTTATCAACCTCTCACTCAAGACAAGCTTTACTTGAATTCTCTAGGAAATTTAAATTAGAATTTTCAGGGAAATTTAGAAAATGTTGACAAAGATCTTTTTTGTATTGTTCAGCAATTATTAACGCCAAGCATAAGCATCAGCTCACAAAGGAAAAGTTTTCCTTTCACAGAGGGAATTCCCTGTCACAACAACAAAAGACCTCTCTACCCGACATCTCACAAGATAAGACTCACCCCGACCTCTCTACCTTTCTTAGAAAGTCTCACCCCCATAACAACTAACTTTTTAACTACTTTTATTTTTAAATTTCTTCTTATAATACTTTTAAGACTTTGGCAAGCGTACCAAATCGTATCAAGTAATAAACTGGTAAGATCGAATATCGTATCCCAAGAGACTCGTGTACACTAAACAGTCGTATAATTACTTAACTAATTTAGACTAAAGAATGATTCCATTTAATGTGATTTCGGTGCAATAAAAAAATAAACATAGTTCACAAGTTGTAAATTGAACTTTTTGGGGTTAAAACACTTGGAAATGGAATGATTAAAGATGATATGGAATGGAAATGTTGGAGAATGATTTTACCTACTACACTCTCATGCAAATGCACATCACTACTTCTTCATTTAATTGCTCATGTCAACCTACTAAGTTACTCAAACCTAATCCCTTGGTAGAGAGAGCCGAGACTTACTGATTAAACTCTAATCCCTTGGAAACCTAACAAGTTCATCTGCATTAAGAAATGAGGTTTAAGACAGCTAAAGGTCCAAGTTCTATCCCTAGATACAATTTCCTTTAGGTGTTTAGTCCAGTTCAAGGTTCACACAATATTTCCCAACATTAAGCAAACTAAAGAATCATGCTATGGTTGATCAAGTCACAACAAGCTTTAAGAAAATGAAATAAACACTAACAATAATTGAAATTTACATGAGAGTTTCATAATTACATCATTCCCCAACAAAATAAACTTAGCTGTCCATTGTCATGGAGAGCTTGAGCTTACAATGGAAGAAAATGGAAGAGATGGAGACCCAGGGAAGATGAATGGAGAGCTCCCACTGCCCAAAACTAGCTCCCAGAAGTCCAAAATGGTGTTTTCGTGCTTCAACCGCCAAGAAGATGGCACCTTCGTTCATTGGTAGCTTTAAATAGGTCTAGGGTGCCACATCAGCAAGTGTCGTGCTCAGCCCCCCTTCTGGGGCACCCAGGTGCAAGAGTTGCGTGAAGAATGGCACTCAGCCCCCTTCCTGGGGCGCCCGGGCGCGGGAAATGCGAATCAAATAGGGCTCAACCCCCTTTTGGGACGCGCAGGCATGGGAACTGCGAGGTCAAAGAAGCTCAGCGCCCCTGTTGGGGCGAGCAGGCATTAGAGATGTCTTCATGTGCCTTCTAATCAATTGCTTTTGCAGCTTTTACTGGGTTCTAGCTCTTGATGGTTTTGATGCTCTTCCAATGCACACAATTTGTGTTGTAATTAGAGAAGATATCTTTAGAATCTTCCTAATTAGAGAAAATAGATATACAATCTTTTATTTTATTTTGTTTTCCTAGTTTCTCTATTTCCCTTTTTAGGAGAATTAGATTGTTACAAATAGAGGATATGAGAATGTATTTGGAATCAATTCTAAATAATAAATTTTAGTATTATTTTCTACTTGGTATCAGAGCTTCCGATCTTGGAACTCCTTCCGCTGCACAGTCGCACCGTCGCCGCTGTCCGACCACCGCCGCTGCCGCCATCGCATAGGGCAGAAAGGTGCGCCTAACTCCGCTGCTGCACAGTCGCCGCCGCTGCTGTCCGACCACCGCCGCTGCCGCCGTCGCCGGTTGGGGTCGTTGATAGCGCAGAAAGGTGCGCCCAACTCCGACGACCACAACACCGGAAGTCGCTCCGTGAAAGGAACCACCACGCGCCGCCATGCGCCTCCACCGTCGCCAGCGCGTAGCCCACGCGCCCACCTCCGGCGAGACCCACTCGCCGGCGCCACCACAGACAGGGTCGCCGGAGCACCCTGAGTCTATTCCTAGGGTCGGTGACGACTCGTTTGGGCTGTATTTGAGCAGATCTGATTTTTAAGTTTCGCTCCCTTTTTTCTGGCGAGACCCACTCGCCGTCGCCACCACAGAAGAGTCGCCGGAGACTCCTGAGTCTGTTCCTAGGGTTTGTGTCGACCCGTTTGACCTTTTCTTGAATAGATCTGGTTTTTTAAGTTCTACTCCTTTGAAAGCAATGGATGAATCAATGAGTAAGTCCTCTGGATCATGCACTTTGTCCATAAAAGGTAAGATTTGCCTCAATACTGTTGATCATGTGTCTCAAGGTATTTGGATCCTTGATTTGGGTGCAACTGATCATATGACACCTTTTAGTGTGTCCTTTGACTCATATGGTAAAAGAAATAAAGAACAACTTATTACAGTTGCGAATGGTCAGGGTATACTTATATGCGGCTCTGGGAATATAATTTTGGACTCATCCATTGTATTGAAGGATGTTTTACATGTTCCTCAATTAGCTAACAATCTTATCTCTTTGCAAAAACTCACAAAGGATTTAAATTGCTCAGTAACATTTTTTCCAACTTATTATGTTTTTCAGGACCTTGCCACGGGGAAGACAATTTTAACTGCTAAAGAGCAGAGTGGGTTATAGTTTTGAGTTTGATGACCAAAGCAACACGTGACTCAACAAGCAACATCTCAGACGTGGGCAAAATCCCAAATATGGTTACATCATCAATGGCTTGGGCATCCTTCATTCAGTCTTATCAAGTCCTTATTTCCCCACTTGTTTACCAAATAATCTGTTGAGTCTTTTAATTGTGATATTTGTCAATTTTCAAAACACCATCGTGCATCTTATCCTATTAGTCATAAAAAGAGTATTTCTCCATTTGATTTAATTCATTCTGATGTTCATAGATTCTATTTCTGGAGCCAGATAGTTCGTTACTTTTATTGACGATTGTACCCGTGTCACATGGACATACCTTATGAAAAATAAATCCGAAGTTTTTCAAATTTTTGTTAATTTTTTCCATCTTGTCCAAAATCAATTTGGAAAAAATATCAAAAAAATTAGGTCTGATAATGGTACTGAATATGTGAATCATGAATTTCTTAATTTTTTTTCTCATAATGGTATTGTTCATGAACTAACCTGTGTTAATACCCCTCAACAAAATGGGGTTGCAGAAAGAAAGAATCGCCATCTTCTTGAAGTAACTAGAGCTCTTCTTTTTCAAATGTCTGTTCCAAAAAATTACTGGGGAGAAGCTGTGTTAACTGCCACATATTTCATCAACAGGTTACCCACTCGTATCTTAAATGACATTAGTCCTATAGAGTCTCTATTGTCTTTTGTTCCTTCTTCTTCCCTACTAACGAGTCTACCTAGTCGAATCTTTGGATGTGTTGTTTTTGTTCACTCTCATCATCCTAACCGTGGTAAATTAGATCCCAGAGCTCTTAAATATGTCTTTATTAGGTATCCTTATAATAAAAAAGGGTACAAATGTTATCATCCTCAGAGTCGGCGCGTCTTTGTCACCATGGATGTCACCTTTCATGAAACACAATCCTTTTATGTCAGTCCACCACTTCAGGGGGAGAAAGCACTTGAACTTGAAGTGGATGAACTCTCCTTCTTGTCATTACCATGTTTGTCTTTGCAGGATGTCCAAGACCTGAGCAATGAAGCTACCATAGTCCACAGTGAGGAAGAAGACAAATTTTTTGGCAAAAAATATGAAAGAAGAGAACAACCCACTTCGACTCTCGAGCAAGAAAAATTGTCTAATCCGGAGGTGAGGATCCTTGAAGATATCAATGATGAGGAGGTAAGTATTACTGAGGATTTACCCATTGCATTGAGAAAGGGAAGAAGATCATGTGCTAAATATCCTATTTCTCAGTATGTTTGCACTAATAATCTCTCTGATAAGCACAAAAGTTTTATTGTTGCCATTGATGCCACAGAAATTCCTACCTCAATCCAAGAGGCCATGAAACTTGAACATTGGAATCAAGCCATGAAAGAAGAGATGAATGCATTAGAAAGAAATTCAACTTGGGAGATTGTTGATAAGCCAAGAAACAAGAAGGCAGTAGGGTGTAAATGGATATTCACAGTGAAACATAAGGCAGATGGGACAATAGAAAGATATAAAGCTAGATTGGTGGCAAAAGGATATATCCAAACATATGGGATTGACTATGAGGACACATTTGCCCCAGTGGCAAAGATGAATACAGTTCGAGTTATTCTCGCTTTGGCTATCCATTTTGGATGGGACTTACACCAGTTGGATGTGAAGAATGCTTTTCTTCATGGAAATCTAGATGAGGAAGTGTACATGGAGATTCCCTCAGGTTTTGAAGTGAAAAATGAAAGAAACGAGGTATGCCTCCTGAAGAAAGCATTGTATGGTCTTAAGCAATCCCCTAGAGCATGGTTTGGAAGATTTACAAAAGCAATGGTTTCCTTGGGATACAAACAAAGCCAAGGAGATCATACTCTATTCATAAAACACTCTTCTACAGGTAAACTCACTCTATTACTTGTCTATGTGGATGATATGATTATTGCAGGAGACGATGAAACAGAAAAATTGGCATTAAAAGATAAATTGGCAGCTCAATTTGAAATGAAAGACCTAGGAAAACTCAAATATTTTCTTGGAATACAGGTTGCCTACTCCAAGAAAGGAATTTTCATCTCCCAAAGGAAATATGTACTTGATCTCCTCAAAGAAACAGGAAAGCTGGGATGTAGAACCTCAACAGTTCCTATAGAACAGAATCACAAAGTGAAGAAAGTGCTTCTGTAGAGAAAGCCCAATATCAGAGATTGGTAGGAAAATTGATTTATCTATCACACACAAGACCAGGCATTGCTTATGCAGTTAGTGTTGTGAGTCAATTTATGCATGATCCAAGAGAGAGACACATGCAAGCAGTTGACAAAATTCTCAAATACTTGAAGTCAAGTCCAGGAAAGGGGCTATTATTCAAAAGGGAAGACACATTGACTATGAAGATATATACTGATGCTGACTATGCAAGTTCTATTACTGACAGAAAATCTACTTCTGGGTATTGTGTGTTTCTTGGAGATAGTCTGGTAACATGGAGAAGCAAAAAGCAAGATAGAGTTTCTCGTTCTAGTGTAGAAGCTGAATTTCGAGCTCTTGCTCAAGGAATGTGTGAAGGACTCTGGATGAAAATCATTTTGGATGATCTTAAAGTCAAAGTGGAGAACCCGGTGCAACTACACTGTGACAATAAGTCTGCCATGAGCATAGCCCATAATCCAGTACAGCATGATAGAACCAAACACATTGAGATTGACAGACATTTCATCAAAGATAATCTTGACAGAGGCTTTGTGATTACAACTCATGTTCCTACAGAACTTCAAATAGCAGATATTTTTACAAAAGGGCTTCCTCCGGGTAGATTTCAAGATCTTGTAGGCAAGTTGGGAATGATTGATATTCATTTACCAACTTGAGGGGGAGTGTTGTAATTAGAGAAGATATCTTTAGAATCTTCCTAATTAGAGAAAATAGATATACAATCTTTTATTTTATTTTGTTTTCCTAGTTTCTCTATTTCCCTTTTTAGGAGAATTAGATTGTTACAAATAGAGGATATGAGAATGTATTTGGAATCAATTCTAAATAATAAATTTTAGTATTATTTTCTACTATTTGCCTACAAAAATTGAGGGAATTAGTGATGAAAAACCTTAAGTGTAACCTAAACTAAACTTATTCACAAAGTTAGATAAAAGAGAGGATTAAGCAAGTTTCAAGCTTCAAGAGAGTTGATTTGGTATAAAAATGCACCAAAGATAATGGTAAGAATTACCGTTATCAAATACACTTTCCAACCCCTCTCATTACTTCCCTACCTAAGAAAGTCCTTAGTGGATAACATAAGAGAAGGTCCACATAAGTCAATATAACAAGTTCAAGAGGATAATTGTAAATAGTTTGAGACAAGGAAGAAGAAATTTTGAGAACTTTGCCAATACAATACACTTTACAAAAAGAAACAACTCTTTTATTAGAGAAAGGATTATTACATTGCTGAAAATCTAGTTTTATAACATGAGCATTTGGATGCCTAGTCTAGCATTCCAAACAGATTCAATATTATTGTTATTGTCAATATTGAATACAGAATTGACAGAGAAACAAGATTTAGCAAGAGGATGAGGTAGAAGTCGCAAGGTGGGAAAGGGATAGAGACCATTTAGGTTGAAGTTTCCTTGAACAAGCACTTCATTAGTTAACTGAGATTTTATAAAACAATCGGTAGCATGAAATTAAAAGTAAACAAAATTGTCCTTAGCATATTTAATAACACTAATTAGACTTTTAGTTATAGTAGGAACAAGCAGTAATTGATGAAGAGATGTAGAAACTTTAGGATGATGTGGACAATAAAAATAGGAAGAACCAGAAGATTGAAAAGGAAAGCCTTGACTATTACGAATATAGATATATGTTCCGGACCTTCTTATGGAATATTATGTTGAATATTCTGACTTTCTCCAGTAATGTGAAATGAAGCCCCAGAACTGGGACGAAAAGCCATGGGGGTTGGCAATAATCAAGCATCAGTATTGGTTAGCATAGCTGAGGGAGATGTTGTGAAGTGGAAGGATGAGTGTGAAGCAGTAATAGAAGCTAGTAAAGAATTGATATGGCTTCAAGGTTTGTTTGTTAACTAAGTTGGGATTTATCCAGAAGAGTGTTCTATATAGTGATAGTCAGAGTGCAATACATTTGACAAAGAATTCAGCATTTCATTCTAGAACAAAACACATTAGTCTCCGCTATCGCTTCATCAAATCTTTGCTTGAGGATGAGGTGCTAACATTAAGAAAATTATAGGAAGTAAAAACCCAACAGATATGTTAACAAAGGTAGTAACCATTGACAAATTGAAGTTGTGCCCAACTTCAATTGGTCCGCTAGAATAACATACAAGAGAAAGTTTCTGCAGTAATCAAGGTGTGAGGTCAAATTGAAATTAGTCTTCAAGTGAAAGATTGTTGGAATTGGTCAAAGAAGACCTGAGGAATGTATTCTATTCTATAGGAAAGATAAAATCCAAGAAATTTGTAGAATACTTAAATATAGGAAATTCATTGCGAGGATTAGAAATGAAGCGTGTATGTATAAATACCTATACGCAAAATCTTTTAAGTATTCCAACAACAACGAAAAAATAAGAGAGATAAGAGACAGAGATAAAAATAATATTTTATTTTTCTGGGTTTATTTGGGGGGTGAGTTGTGTTTTGTAAACACCTGTTTTGTAATTTTCTCTTTCAAATAAAAGGTCTGCAGCAACCTGGAGATGTAGGAATAATTGGCTGAATTCTGCTATCAATTTTGTGTGTGATTGTTCCGCATTTGTATTGTTTCCATAAATCTGATTATAGGAATGTGCATTATTTCTTAACAATTGATATCAGAGCAGTTGTTAGACTCACTCTTGGATTCTCAAACAACTCATGTGCAAGAAAAAGAGCTTCATCTTCGTCAATAGGGAGAGGTTCAAACTTACTTTCAATAACAGAAATAACATATTCATAATACTGAGGCAGCCCTTCAAGAATAACATCAATGTGTTCTTAAAGAAAAGTAGGGTCCTCTATAGAAACAAGACAATCAACCAAAGATTTATTTTAAGAAAATCACCCATTGAACGATCATCAAGAGTTATGGAACAAAGTTTAGTGAGAAGTTGTTGCACTCTTGCTCTTGTTTGTTTGTGGAAATAATCATGCGCTTTAACCCATAATTGACAAGAATGAATACATCCAGTTATACATGACACAAAAGGATCTTGATAGAGTGGACTGCAGCCAAGACAACAACATCTGATCTTGTTGTTCACAAGAAACATCTGATCCAAGAATACAAGACTGAATTAATTTTGCCATTATCCTGATATGTTTCGCTGAGAAACCACAAAGGAATAGAGGGATTGAATACAAAATGTTGAAGAGGATGGAATTTGTTGCATGATTACTTGTTGACGCCAAAGCAAGTTGGAATCATCAAGTTTGTCAGAAATCTTGACAAAAACTGCAGAGGAAACAGTACAGCCAGATTCACTACCAGCTGGTGGAGGTGGAGGAGGAGGAGGAGGATTATTTTCTGAATCCATGGATCACTAAGCTATTGATACCATATTAGAGTTGAGAGAGAGAGAGAGAGAGAGAGAGAGAGAGATGAGAAACTGGAAAGGTAACTTTTGTATTGATAAAAGTGTACAAAGGAAAACAAGGATTCTCTGTGTAGAGATTGAAAAGAAACGGCTGTAAAGAACAGCTAATAATACGAAGCCCCTATAACAAAAACTATATCAAACTGAATACAACACTAACAGTATTATATTGTCCTTAGCTCTTACCAGACATTGCTCACTTCTTCAGTTTGATGTGAACAATGTATTCCTAAATGGTCTATTGGATGAATTTGTTTACATGAAACAATCTCCTGGCTACGAGGCGGTTGATTCTTTATTAGCATGCAAACTCAACAAGGTTATTTGAAGCAAACCCCGTGTCAATGTTTGACAAGTTACGAGGCACTCTTGTTTAGTATGGGATCCCTCTCATTTTACTTGTTAAAATCACATTGACATGATTTACTTGTTGATGTGTGTTGATATAATGATGACGGACAACTCTTCCAATCTTGTCCAAAAGATTATCAAACAACCTCATTCTATCGTCTCTCTCATTCTATCGTCTCTCTCACACACTTTAGATGTCCAATTCTCGCTTGAAGGGATGTATTGGAGATTCCACGTTGTCTAGAGATGTGACCAAATTATAATATATAAATAGATATTTTCTTTTAATCTGATTTTCTTCTAAGGCATGGTATAAAATTTATTTTATCAAGTTTGAGAATATCCATTTTTAATTTTGCTTTCATTGTTATGGAGAATTGCAATCACATTCGTAAATTATGACTGTAGAAATGATGATATTCAGTTTCATATATATCCTTCTTTATTACCGTATTTATCTTCTTTGATTAAATATGTTTATTAATTTACACCAAGCAATTTGATATTCATATAACACCTGCACGATATGCATGACACAGGGAGGCTGTCAAAAAAATTTTTAATCCATACTTTGATAAAGGTAAGCTATATTATTGGATCAACCAATAGCAGAATTAAAATTCATTTACTAGTCAATATGTTTAAACTTGAAGCAAACCCGTGCTGCTTCAAACTTCTCTTCATCTTTTTTATTTTATTGGAATTTTTACATGTTTGTCAATTAGCAATCTGGTTTCAGAACTCCAGTCTGTACCATTTTAGCATGTTCCATGCCTCCCACCATATTGTTCCTGTACTCGCCACCAGAGAAGAGGTATACTTCACTTATGGATGCCGTTGTTCCATCTTGAAGTATGCTTAGTAAGCTCATGGGTGTCATTTTTGTGTCAGATAGAAGCTGAAGCATCCTCTGTGAAAGCTGTTGTTTCAAAACTCTGCCCTTTGAAGATTGTTTTGGATAGAGTTGTTTTGACTTCAACTGGAGTGCTCCTGGGTTGCTGGCAGGTTATTTTCCATAATCTAAAGTATTTGTTCCATTGTCCATGACACTTGTTGAAGAGTTTCTCTGTTGCTGTGTATTGTGTGTTTAATCACACGTGTAAATCCTAAATTTATAATTATTCAAATGATAATACAGGGAAACTTAACAATAGCTAATAAAGGAGAATATCCCTAATTATCAGTTCCACATATTTCCCTATTTATTAAGATCGAATCATATCTTTTACACTCCTCTTGCATGTCATACGAGCCAAACTTCAAATATGAGAGCTCAGGGATTTAGTTAGCATGTTTGCAAGTTGGTCACTTTTAGTTGACAAAGTTAGTGATGATTTCTCTAGAGAGCATCTTCTCTCTCACAAAATGACAATCAATTTGTGTTTAATCCATTCATGGAAGACCGAGTTTGATGCAATGTGAATGATGGACTTCTTTAAGCAAGTCAAGAAAGTTTGTGAATCACAGAAAACAGACCCAACACAAAGAATAGCCTCGTCTTATTCAATGAATTCTCGAATACAATGTCCCGAAAACAATCAAGGAAGCCTAACCTCCCTCCACTGGACTAAGTTCCAGTAAACTCAACAAACAGAATACAGAATAATCCCCCCCTTTACAACTAACTCTTTATTTATACTCCCCTATTCCTCTAACTAACTGCTAACTGAAACTTTTTGTTTCCCGTCTTTATTCTTTCTCACGTATACTTTTAATTCTTTATCAGTGAATGGCAACTTCATTGTCATATATTAGCCAATTATCTCTGTATATCCAGATATAAAAAGATGGAGAAGTTGTTTAAGCCAGTATTATCACATGCAGCTGCTGTCATTGCCCGATACTCAGCTTGAGCACGTGCTCCTTGAAGAAATCAATATCTTACTAATTAGAAGACAATATGTAGAAGTGGACCTTTATCTGATGGCGATCCTCTTGATCAGTATCAGAATAGTACAATTTAGGAACCTTGATATTAAACAGCAACCTGCTGCATTCTTGATGTACCACAACATTCCGGTGACTTTCACATGGGGCCTTTAGGAGTTGGCTAACCACATTAGTTGCATGTGATATGTGGTCTAGTGACAGTGAGGTAATTAAGTTTGTCTACTAGACGGCGATATCTTCCAAAGTCTTTCAATGACTCTCCCTAACCTTGTATAAGCTTCAAATTTGGATCCATTGGATTATTTGAAGCATACTTGTATTTTAGGAAATATTATGGCATTCTTAGTTACTTGTATGATTCATTCAGACTTTTAGGTTTACTGATTCAGGAAATATTTTGGCATTATTTTACTCTTGGAAACATTTTTGTCCTTATTTTTTCACTAAGAAGGAAACAGAAATGCTTTATCTGTTGATTATATAAAAACATTTTGGGATATTTTCTGTGCATTTTTATATTAACTTGGTGACATCAAGTTTCATTTTACCTGCAAAGCATAGTCAATTGTTGAAACTTTCAACCTGAGCAACAATCAGTATATAGAAAGAAACTGAAACTAGTAACCAAAGAAAAGCAGAAATGTTTCCATTGCTCTTTATGTTGAGTTGTGCAAGTATTAAAACTTCTGGCATATTCACACGCCTTGGCTGACTAATTATGCTAATTTCGTAGGTCATCTCGGGCACGGATCCCGTAATCATTCGTTCTATGTTGAAGAATGCACTTCCACGTGCACCAGAAAAGCAACTTGTAAGCATGGCTTGCATACTCAGTTTTGCTATAAGTAAATTGTGTATTTACCAATTTTTTAATTGGGACTACACTGGAGTTTCAAGATGCAATTAGAACCTGATATAAATTTGAAAGCTGTGGGAATTAAGACACGAAGCATGGCTTTTCAGGAGTCTGAAATCTTATGTCCTGTAGAATCCTCTTATGATATTACTGTTCCCTGTGTGCACTCATATCTTATCGTTTTTCTAACGTTATTTGGTAATTTGAAGTCATATAAGCCACTAAAATTCTTGATGATATGTTACTTTCATCTGTAGTATGATGCTGCAATTCTCCACACCTCATTTGCAAGGCTTTTGGGTCCACCTACGGTAATATTCATTTCATTTGGTTCCTGAAATCTACATCAACAGTTAACTATCCGTTACCTATAAACAAGTTGACATTAATTTGATTGTCCTCCACATGCAAACACATTTGCTCTTTATAAAGTTTTGAAGTTTATGTTGCCATATGACTTAAGCATTTTTTCTTCTTGTTTTGTTTGGGAATATGTTGAAGTATGGTAAAGTGTGAACTGATATTGATGAAAAAGTTAAATGAAATGAATATGAGGACAGAAAGTATAATAGCAAATAATGACTTCATGTTATTATGCAGGAACAACATAATACGTCAGATGATATCCACTTTTTCCATGAGCTAGTTAATCGGCTTAACAGTCAGATTCGTGGATTCCAGGTCTGTGATTATTTATTTCGTAAATTGCAGTTAAAAATATATCTATGCAGGAATGATAAAGATTAAATATTAGTGGTAAAGAGACTTTAAGAAAGCACTTGCATTTCTTCTTTTAATTATTAATATTTGAATGTCCTAATAGTAACTACAATATTTTCTTATTTATATATATATGAACTTTATTTACGTATAATTTGACTTTTGTAATACATTTCCAGGCAGTGGTGTCTGAATTATGGTACGTTGAAGAATATGATGTGCTTGCCCTTGCTCTAAATGGAAGAATGAATCCTCGCAAATTCAAATTTGGGTGCTCAAGAACTTAAAGTTATCTTACACATTACATTTAATTACTGTAAAATGTATAAAAGAACCATTAGTTTATAGAAGACTGTCTATCTTTTACTGAATTAGAAGCCATTGGAAATGATATCTTAGTGGACATAATGAGAAGTGTGTGTATCCTCACATCTAGACAGAATAATATGTATGATCCAAATTCAGGTGCTCATGATTTTCTTTAACGATGAAATTAGCTTTTCAAATTATCATTCTAGAATAAATAAATAGTGAGTAAGAAATAATGTGACGTAGTAAAATGCGTTTTTCCTCTCTGTACCCAATGATTTTTAAAATAATCATTTTATCCTTCTTAGAGTACCTTCTGAATCATATGTTTCATAAATCTTGTTAGCATAAAGTTAAAGAGAAATTTTTTTCATTATATCTCAAAATCAAGTCTCAAGTGCTTTTATTGTAGGAATATCTTAATGAAGACTTAGTTTTTTTATTAAAGTTTTTTTAATTTAGTAGATTGATATATATAAGATGTGATTTATCTTTGATTTTATGTATTGTTTGTCTTAAATTGTATTAAGATTCATTTTAAATCAGAAAACTTCATTATATATTCAAGATAATCGACTATTAAATTATAATAATCGATTACCAGTAATCAATTTTTGAAATTTTTATCTGCAGTGTGTGGTGATAAGTGTTCTAAGGTTTGCTGAATCCTTATTCATTAGCTTTGAGATGACATAGAACGAGAACTTTCACAGGAATGTTGATGTTACCGAGTTGAAAGTCTATCATTCTTCGTGAAACATTTGGAAGAAGTGTTCATCTTTTATGAAGATTCAGAAGAGGTATTCATCCCTTGTGAATCACAAGAGAAGTGAGTTTCATCTCTTAGGATGACAAAAGAGATCTTAAATTATTTTATTTTCTTTGTGATTTAGCGTTAATTCTTGATTGAGATTAACAACTAGATGTAAAATCTCTATCATCCAAACCATTATAAAAGTTACTAGTGAGATTTTTTCTATTCCTTATTTTTTTTAATTTGTTTAAAGGAATTTATTTTTACAGTTACAAAATTACTAAAAAAATAATTTACGTTCATCCCTTTGTTTAATGCGTTAACCGTTTTGCTGCAACAAATCTTTTGAACAAGTTTTCCCAAATAAGATTTTCATAACAAATCCTTCTTAGGTAAGTATTTCATTTAATCCTTTCATTCATCCTTAACTTTTTTTCCACCCTGTTCTTCTTTACCATGATGTTGGTGCTTTGCGTTGGTGGAGTGGTGCCTCCGTTGAATATGTGTGGGACACCCATTCATACCATTTCAGAGAAAGTGGCAGTGCAGTGAGGTAAATTGAGATTATCTGTTGGGGTGTACGAAACACGAAATCCGAAAAGGGATGTTGCATGAAAACGCATATCGGAGAAGAAATTCCGAAGTACTCTATCAGAAGAAGGTTTCCAGACAATTTCGGAATCGTCTGTCCGGTACATATTTCTGGAAGATCATAATTTTCATGTGTCCGGAAACAAGTTTCAAGAATTGTTCTTCTGCATGACATTTAAAATTGTTTTTACGGATTATGTTTTCCGAATTTCCGCAATGTTAACTAAATCAATGAAACACACATCGAAAATTTCTATACGTATCTCCATATCGCATCTCACAGACGCAATTGCCCACCACCTCCACTGAATACCTAACCACCACCGCTGCAGCAAAACCCCACACCTTGTGGTCCCAGGAAAGGGATTAAAATGAATGACGGGGTGCATAAAGAAAATAATAGGGTGCACGAAGCAAGAGCAAAAAACATTTTATTTTATGTTTTCTGAATTATATCTGCAAAATAAAAGGATATTTCTTCTTGTATCCCATGTATTTCTTCCTGCACCCATATGTCTATTAAAATCACATAAATATCCTTCGTTAAAAATGGTTTAAAACTTTAATGTTTCAAATTATTTCAAAGCTGAGTGTCGCACCTCTGGATAGTGGCTGTTGCAGCTCCTTAAATCTTTGCACCATCTCCAATCTTATGTTTAGAATTGTCAATTTAGTTTAGCTCAAAGTAGAAAAATAAACTTCCATGTAAAAAAGTATTTCATTAAAAACGTTTAAGGGCAAAAAAAAACTTAAAATGGGCCAGATCAATCCATGAACATTATTTTTAAGCATGAAAAATATATTATTTCCTTATAATAATATCATTAAATTTTTGGTATAAATTGGCCTATCTCAACCTTAATTCAAATCGGACAGGATTGACTTAAAATTTGAGAAGGTCCATTTCGACTTTCGACGGTTGACTGTTCTCAAACTTTAGAATAGATCACTTCAAGAAAATCTTTAGTCTAAGTCAAGCTGATTTGACCAAATTTCAATCAACACATGCTCAACCAAAATGGGGTCGAGTTTGTCGAAATTCGTTCAGGACCAACTTAACACAATTTCACCGAATTTCAATAGGGTGGACTCGGTCGTATGTGACACAATTTCAACCCTGATCGAAATTTGGTAGTATCGGGCAAGCCGACCTCAACCGAAATTTGTCTGAATTTTGTCGAGTCAACCTTCATTAAAATTTGGTTGATTCGACCTTAACTGAAATTTAGCAAGTAGGCCTCGACCAAATTTCTACCTAACCGTCCCATCAAAATTCAGACTATTCAACCAAGTCAGCTCCAACCAAAAATCTACCTAATTTAACCACGTCGACCCTGGTCGAAATTCATCTAAATTTGGTTGTTTCGACCTTCATTGGATTCGGTGAGTCGATATCGCCCGAATTCAGTGAATTCCTTCAATTTTGGCCAAGTCGACCCCAACCGACATTTAGTCGTGTCATTCAAATCCTAAATTCAATTGAGTTGGCCAGGACAAAAATTTGGCCAAATTTGGCCATGTTGGCCCCTCTTGATAATCAGCCAAGGTTGACCCGTCACAAAAATCAACCCGAGCCAGCCATTCTCGACCTCTGCTTCTAGTTAGAAATAAAAAATTGGGGAGTTCGATCTCTGCGGAAGAAATCAAGAAATGAACCTACTTTTTTGTATTCTTTTATATACAATAAATTCGAATATTGATAAAATTCATCTAATTCTTCTTTGTACTATAAAACTTTAGTAGATTTCGCTTCATTTAGAATTATATAATATTTTTCATTTCGTTTAGTTTTCATTTCTACTTATAAGATTTTTCATTTTAAAAAAAGAGTTTTTATGTCATGATACAGAGGACCTCGTTTCAAAGAAACACATTAGTCTCAACCTTCATCCCAAGACAACTTAACTTGACCTTCGACTTGGACTGATCCATCTCACCTTCAGTCTTGGACGACTTGTCTCAACCTTCAACATGGACCAGGAAATCTCAAGCCAACTCGTCTCGACATTTGGCTTAGGTTGACCTGTCTTAACCTTCACCCCAGTCTGGCTCGTCTTGACCTCCGTCTTGGGTGGTCTATCTCAACCTTCGGCCCGAGTTGACCCTCTCTCTAACTTCAACCTGGGTCACATAGTCTCAACATTCAGCACGGTTTGGCTCGTCTTGACTTTTGGACCAAGTCGATCGATCTCTACCTTCGACCCTAGGTAGTCCATCTCACCTCAATTTCCAAAGTGGACAATATATCATATTTAAGGAACAAAATTATTGAAATTGTTGACATGATTATTTGGATAATTTTTTTAATATATAATTGGATGTGTCAATTAATATATTACTTCTCACCGTGAGATTGATAATGGATTCTAAGATTAATTATCGACATTTAAGTTTTCCACTGTAGTGAATTTTTCTTAAACCACAATTGAAGACATATGTTCCTACCTAGAATTGTCAAAACGGGTAACCCGGCTCGATCTGGCCCGGCCCACCACGGGTTGGTCACTTAGTGAGCCAACCCAACCTGACTCATTTATTAGTGAGTCAGAAAAATTCGAACCCGGCCCGACCCACCACGGGTTGGTGGCTAAATGTGTTGGCTCACAGACTCATTTAATTACAATTTTTTTAAATAAAAAAATTACAAACTTTCTATGATTCAAATCTAAACAAATTTCACTCCCAAATTTGACTCCGAACATGGGTGTTTAATTAATTTTGAAAATAGGAAACTTAAATAATTTTTTCAAGCAAAAAAAAATTATAAATATCTTTTTACAAAATTAAAATTAAATTTTAATAAAATAAAATAAGGTAGGTGGGTTGGTGGGCCAACCCGACCCACCACGGGTTCAACCCGCATGAATCGGGTTGAAATCTGACCCGTATAAAAAAATACAATTTTTTCAAACCCAATCCGACTCGAATCCATGATCGACCGGATTGACTCACGGATTGTGACTCATTTTGACAGCTCTATTCCTACCCAGTATAATAGTCTCACTCTAAAATAATTTAAATATTATTTCCTCTTTCTGTATCCAAGATATTATTTAACAAAGAAACTTCAAACTTCAAAACAAATGACAATAACTACAAAATAATTCTATTAATTTTAGTTATGGAAAACATTTTATACAAAAACAAAATGATAATCGTTAACATAATTTTGTAGATATCATTAATTATATATATATATATATATATATATATATAATTAATATATTACTTCTCATTCGTATGATTATTTCAAAACTTTTTATTATAAAGTTAAATTTACTTATCAATATTTGACCAATACTTTATTGCACTGTTTCAAGAATACTACAGTTTAGAATTTCTTTTCTTCAATCTTATACTATTGAATGACTTCCATGACATTTCAAAAATTTCCATGGATATAACATATTTAAACTGATCATTCAAATCCGAAAAATTTGTCAAATACTTGATTGAAGAATAATGTATAGTTTAGATCATAGAAACTAAAATGTTGAAAAAGAAAAAAGAGGATAGAAAATAAATTCTGTTGGACTAAAAAAAGTAAAAAGAATAAAATATAAAATGTGTTTTTAATTATTAATTTTTATCTTAATATTATTATTTCATTACAAATAAGAAATATAAAAATTAATCCACAATGAATTATGTAAAGTTGATATCTGCAAATATTAATAAAATATTTATAGTCTAATCAATTATGTATTATGAACTTTTTTGTATAAACACTTATATTTTTGGGAAAAATTTAATGTGTATATTATTATATTTTGCATTTTTATTTTATTTCATTTTTTATTATTTATGTTAATCATTCGTGTATTAAAATATGTAATAATTGTTTTAATAGTTACAATAGTTACATAATCAATTTCATATGAATATCAGAGAGATTTTATAATTCTTTTATCAACAATATCATCAACTTTTTTAAGTATAGTACAATTTTCATGAAATGGAGAATTTATATTTTTTTTTAACATTTTTTCAACAAGTGGTATTTCTTTTAAGATTTACTTTTCGATAATTAATGGAAGAAAACATATGCACTGACAACTTTAATACACATTAATAGAAGCTATTTTTTTTTCCAGAAATATAAAACAAATATTTCACTTACAAACTCACTTCACTTCTTGTGTATTAAAAACTGTTTTTTTTTTCACACGCAAACTCAACATTAACTAAAGTGGTTTCTAGAAACATTTCAAATATTAAATACAAAGAGACACATTTTTATTTATTTATTAAAGCATACTTTAATGTTTCATATGTAATAACTTTTATTTTCTTCACATTATGGTATTATATTTCTATTCATTAAACCCAATTGTCATGTTATATTTAAAAAATAAAAGAATTTACATAAATTATAAAAACACATATGATGATGACGTAGCTAACTTCAACGTGAAGAAGTGTTATGAGTGTACGGTAGACACGCGCTGCAGGAACCTGTTAATGTGGATGACACACAATTTTGTGTTAAATTTTAAAATAATAATTAATTACTCATTATTCATGAGTAAGACTTAACTGAATAATTACAAATAAGAATATTAATTACTAATTTAAAATTCATATAAATTGTTGCAAACAAGTACGTTTTACTTACAATAAATACTAGAAAAATATTACATTATATTATAAAATAGTAATAATTATAAAAATTAGAAAAATATGTTATGCAGGAGTTTGAATGATGGTGGGAGCAAACGTGCGTGTGGTAACCACGTGCCTGATGCCAATGATCACACTCTTACAATAATAATGTCTAACTCTTTTCACAAACCTCAGAAGTGTGTCATTTGTAGCAAACTCGTGTTGGTGAAACATTCACTCTTGAGAAACAATTGTAGGTAATCAAAAAGTTGCTTTGAGATTTCTATGATGGGGTCTGAGACTTCAGCCACTGTTGTTGAAAAGATCAACAATTCACAAGATTTATCAAGAAAGAGGTTAGAGGTTCTATTCACACACACATGGCTCTTCAAAAGTTTATACAACAATTGATTCAGTGCTTAATAGCTTCAGTATCTGGTTGGGAATGCTTAATGTGGTGCAGGTGTTGTTCTAATAAGAAACAAGAAAAAATCCCTAAGAGGATTCGCAAGGCTGAAAGAGAGAAAGAGAAGCGTGAACAGTTGAATGAACTATTTCTTGGTCTTGCTCATACACTCGGTAACTTAATCTTATGTCACCACTATATCAAATTTTAGTACTTTAATCTTTTATCAGAGTCTCAAACTTTTGTTATGGTCAATTTGAACTTGACTAGCAATCTGGTTGTTGCATGCAGTATTTTTATGTTTGATTTCTTAGATAAGGTCACCTTTGAGACTTTGCATGGTCTAATAGTAGTGCTGCTTTGTTTCTTTTTCTTTTGGGGTTGTGTTTTTCTCTGGGAAGAAGTAACAGATCTTAAAGAACAGAACAATGGAAAAGCTTCTATATTGAGAGAATCCATCAAATTGCTGAAAGACTTGTTCAGTCAGATCGAGTCCTTGAAAAAGGACAGTGCATCTCTGTTGTCAGAGACTCACTATGTAAGCCCTTCACAAGCTATTTCTTCACTTTTAACCCAATGGAAATTACTTCAAAACATGTTTAGAAAAAATCAATTTCAAAGATTTCATCTATTTTTAGGATAAAGTTTGTATTTTTAGTGGTATGTTTGACACAGCAATTGAAATTTTGTAAAAGGTTATTTTCTGCAGAAGTACCTTATTTCATGAATTAAAAATTCAAGTGATTAATGTGTGTTTTTGAATGGGCATAGTCTTAGATTAAACCTTAAACCTTAAAACACTAATAGACCACCATATTCATCGACAAAAGAAATAAGTAATTCATGATTTCGAATAAATCTTTCTTTTTGAATATGATTATAGTTTATAGTGAGAAATTCATAGTATTATCTGAATTGGGCAGGTGATTATGGAGAAAAATGAGATGGTGGAAGAGAATTGTGTTCTGAAAAGTCAAATTAAAAAACTTGCAGGTGAAATAGAAGCAAGAGTAGTCCAATATGGACATAACCTGATGAATCCATTTCCACAACCAACAGAAGCAGCAGTGCAGCAAGGACATGCAGTTTTGGTTGTCCCCGTAAGTACTCATCATGGCCCTTATAATGTTGTTGAGCAGATTCCAAAACCCAAATCCACTATTACTAAACCACATCCAAGGTATCCTACTCCAATGGATTCATGGCCACTGCAGCTGCTTGCAGAGCAATCAACTTCAAATTAAGAATATGGTGTTGTGTAGAGTTGAAATGGAAATGTTCTCAGGAGCCTTTTGTATATTCTCTCTACCTGGAGAAATTTGGATTAGGGTCATAGAAATTGTGATTAATGACTGTTTGTTGTGATGAAATAGTTCAGATTCTCTCTTGTTTCATTCGCACTGTTTATTTGTTGTATTTTTAACATACACTGATTTTGATATAGAGCACTCAATCTCCATTTTATGATTCATTCTACAATCCCATAAAATTATATTTTAGTATAACCTAATATTTTTTATTGAAAATAAAAAGTGTTGAATGGCTGTTATTAGTGAACAGTCGTATTAAAGTCGTTTCTCTCTTTGATACATTGGAATTTTTTTAATTAGATTATTTTAATATTATTAATTTGATAAGAGGAAAAATTAAAAATATTACAATTTTGAACAGAATAGAAATTACATAAAAGGGTAATGAGTAATGATTCTTATTTGCAGACACATAAAGTATTATTGCTTTATATTAGAAGAAAAATTCAAAAAGAAATTTAAAATGCTTTATATATTTATTATTAATATCATCATCCACCATTATTTTCAATGACAAATCTAAATCCACTTTTGTATTCTATTTTCATAATAAATTATTGAGAAATTTAATTTTTGTTGTATATAAGAAAGATATTCTAATATGAAATTCTTTTATTCAACGTTTCATTGCGAGATGTTGTTACATTCATGGAAAAGTTCGGTTATCGTTGAAGAAGTTGGATAATCATTGAAATTGCTTTCATACTCACGAAATTGTTAATCTTAAATATCTAATTAGTAACATAATTATATGAGTTAATTTCTAATATAATTATATGAGTTTCATTGATAAGGGAAGACTGAAAAAATTGTTTTTTATAAAACTTCATTTTTTTTATTATTGCAAGGCATTCTGATATTGACAAGTTATTTTTATTAAAGTTTATTTTACTTTAAAAGTTCTAAATAAAGTAGCAATTTTATTTTTCTTTCTTAGTATTTGAATGTTTTGGACAGTTCTATCTCTAACTTGCCTTCTCAACAAATTTACTGCATATTTAATGATTTAACCACTAAGTCTACAAGTTGACAAAGATCCTAACACTTCTCATTATTCCATTTAAGACTAACCACAACTTAAAATAACAAATTGTTTTTAAAGTTTACGTAAGTAATTTTTAATTCATAAACATTTATAAAAGAAGTCATCCTTGCTAAAATATGAGGAAGAATATCACCTACAATCTAGACATAGTGGAACTGGTGTGAGTGATTCCCGTGGGCTTCACATTTCTGGGAAAATATTTGTAACAAGAAATCCAAAAAAAAAAATGGAACACTCGAGAACCCCCACATGCTGAAGTTAGCTCAATTACAAGTGTATTTTGACTTTATTTCGTCTTTAATCTTGCTTCAGACGTAAGTTAGTACTATTTGTTCATAACTTTTTCACTTAATATTTAATTTTTACATGACAATTTACATTAAACACCACAGTCTAAACAACTTTAAATAGTTGCCTTACGTATCATTTAGGATTTTGTTCTTATAAAGTTATGTATCTTGTAAAAATTTTCAAAAAAATTTCAAACGCTTTCAACTTTCAATTTTTAGAGTATTTGTCTTTTTTTTTAGTGTTTGTTATCTCTGAGATTAATAAGAGTTGTGATGGCAGAGGATATTTTAACGTTTAAGTTAACATATCACATCAGCAAACAATAAATACAGTAATTAATAAAACTTAATTAACATATGTTGTAAAATGTGTTATTTATATTTACTGCTTATAGGCTTTTACTTGGATAGGTTTGGGTCCATTAGCCCAAATACGTGTTGGTCTATGAATTATCGTAGTTAATTATGGGTCATGGTGATTAAGTGTCTTGTGAGATGTTTTACTGACCAAATAGAGATTGGCCAAGTACATGTTGACTTAGTAGTTTGACATGTATTAGTTTAGGGACGAATTCTATATTGGTATGGTTGAGAGGTACTCGGATGACAACGAGTCGGGTCGAGCATGAATAATGCCTACCTGCAATCCGACTCGAACAAAAAAATCCGACCCACAACCCGCCCGCTACCTGCACAGGTATATCCACTTAGAAAATACCCACGAGTATTTTAAAACCCGCGAATACCCGTAAAAAATTAAAAAAATATATTTTATACATTTTTTAAATAAAATTACAAATATATATATATATATATATATATATATATATATAATATAATATAATATAAAGTAAATTAAATATAAATTAAAATTTAATTTTAATTAAATTTAACCTAATAAAATATAAATTAATTTTATTTTTAATTTAATTTAAAAATATAAAAATTAATATTTTTTTTTATTTTTTGCAAATAACAAGCACCCGCAGGGCGGATAGTTTAATACCAGCACACGATCCGTTTAGAAACGGGTATTAAAATACCCGTTACCTGTTACCTGTGGGTAATAAATATCCGCGGGTAGTAATTACATGCCGCGGATTTTACCCGTGGATACCTGTATCTGCATATTTTTTTGTCATCCCTAGTCATATACAGTACACCAGCCCCTCAGGTTTTAAATGTTACATGTTAAAGGCTTGCAAAGAGCTTCGATGTATCAAGTAGTGGTAGTCAATCTTCAGTCTTTTTCTTGTCATTCATGATATTGGTACTCGATAGTCATCTTGCAAAGAAAATGCATATCTTTAGATATATAACCTTATATGTATAGTAACCCTCCAACCTTGAGAAGTGTAGTGACAAAGAGGTTGTAATGATGAAGTACCAAATGTGACATGGTAAGGGAGGTGAAGAGGATTGAGATTGTTATTTTTCATAAGAAATGATGCAATGCTTGGAAGGGGCAAAGTTGTAACCCTTAGCTTTCAAATCTAGAGAGATCTAATGGTTGAGGGAAAGGGGTAGGAAGGTGAAATATCACGAATTTTGT
This sequence comes from Vigna reflexopilosa, assembly GCA_027742785.1. Taxonomy (NCBI): domain Eukaryota; kingdom Viridiplantae; phylum Streptophyta; class Magnoliopsida; order Fabales; family Fabaceae; genus Vigna; species Vigna reflexopilosa. The sequence goes on from CM050918.1 coordinate 34,698,858, forward strand.
TATAAATAAGAGTCTCATTTGTCACATTTGAGCACTAAATTATGAGAAATTGCCTTCATGTTGATATCTTGTGAGATGCATGAGATTATTCAAAGGTATGTCTTGTAATTGGTTAAATATGGGTTATAGGAAGGAGTCATATAGTAATAATAGTCAAATCTAAATTTCATCAAACACGTCATCATCTTGGACCATGGGGTGGAAATGGAAGTTATTATTGAGAATAGAGAAGATTATGTTGAAAAGCATTTCGATTCCTGACTACCTAGAAGGGAAGGGTACGAGTGGGTAGATTCTTTAGTAAGAAGTTAGTTTTCCAAATTTAAGTGGTCTATAATTTTGAATTCCTCGTTAAGTAATATTTATGTGTTTGAGAGAAGATGTTAGAGGACATAATGTGGCTTAGGAGGGTGAGTGCCATTGACAATATCTTTCATGTCCGAGAGGGGTATGAGAAGGATTTTCTTTACTTGTGTATAGCTTTCTTCCTTCAGTTGCATGTCTGATTACTTTGATGAATTTACCATGGTTGTGCTTAGATTTTTAAATGTTACATCAACATAACTTCATCTAAATAAATAGGGTTGACTTCAAGCTTTTAAATTAGTATAGTAGACTTTTTATTTCTCTCCTTTGCCTGAGTGCTTTCTTCCTTTCTTTCTAATGCGGCCAAGGGATCCAATTACCTAGCTATCCTTGGTGAGCAAGCTAATTACATGTTTGCTAGGTGCCTATTCCCAATCTTTTAAGAAGTTTAAGAATGGGTTCTTTAAGGTAACGGGGAAGTCGGTCGACCACTCACATTTTTATGATGAAAACAACAACACAAAATTTCCCTTCTACTAAACTGATAACCCCTTTTGGTTTAAGGAATGGCAAAGCACATATTGTTCAAGGAGGATTGGAGAATAGTCTGGATCTTGGAGTAGCTCCCTCGAAAGCTACCTGTTAAAAACATTGTTAGAGTTTACTCGTCTCCTAAGCCACTAACTGACTTGTGTGTTTTTTAGCTAATCTGAAAATTTTGTGGTGTTTACAGGTTAGATGGCCCAACATATTGCAAGACAGGAACAAATGAGGACATGTTCCACAAGCTAAGGAACCAATTGGACGAGGAAGCCAAGAGAGCTAGAGAGACTGTGGTTCCTAACTTAAAGGAAATGGTTGTAGATACTCATGGGCCCTTTAGTGGCACTAAGAGGTTTGTGCCCCCAAAGCAGAAAGATGTAGGTAAAGATAGAAAAAAAACTAAGAGTTAAGCTACTCAACCAAGCTGGTAGTTCAGGTTCAGAGAACAATTTGTCTGATTTAGATGGTTTGGAGAGGACCCTTGTTGTCATGCGCAAAGGCGTATAGATAGGATTAAAGGAGAATGAACTAAAGATGATGAAGGAGGCTGAGCCAACTACTCTTATTTGTGTAAAGTTGGAATTTTAAAGTCGGTCCCTAATTCTTGGTCGTAAGGTATATAATTTGTTGTAGAAGGAGATGGCCGATGGGGATAAGAAAAAAATGGCCACGGAGCTTGCTAACCTGTAGAAAATTTACGTGGAAGACAAAAATGCATGGACTGAGGAGAAGAAGACCTTTGAGGAGAACGTTAAGTAGATGAAAACATGGAAGACCAGGTGCTTGGATTTTGAGAAGAAGGCCAAGAGCAAAGAAAAACAAAAGTTAAAAAGTGAAATAGATGCATTGAAGAAGGAGGTTGCTAAAGAGAAAAAGATTCGAGAAAAGCTTGAGACTGACATGGTTGACTTATAAAAATATATCATAATTGAGCACACCAACAACTTTAATAAGAAAATCAAATAGACTGAGTTTCTATAACAAGATGTGTCTTTGAAGAACATGAAAAATATCAGTATTTTATTAATGATTTAAATTTCATAAATTAAGTTATCAAGCGTAACAAATATTTATTCAAAGTCATGTTTCAGTTTGAAATAGCATATTCTAAATAAGCCTTTCAAAAAGTATTTATTTGATATTTTTATCTATTTAAAGCTTTAGAATGGATTAGATAAATTTATATTGACATGAGTTTATTGTTTAAATCCCGTTTTCGATATATTTGTGTTCGATTAATATTATATTATAGAGGGAGAATAGAGTGTTATAATTATACTAACTCTTTCATCTATTTTAAAATTATTACATCACTTATTCCTACAAACGTTAGAAAAAACATAGGATTGAAATAAATCAAAGTGTCTCTCGAAGTTTCACTTGTAATTTCCTCTTTCAATTATATAATGTCTACCAACTAGGTTTGTCTTACGTCACCACATGACGAACATCGAATACCAAACTCTAGGACTTTTATATATCAAACCAAATTTTCAATATTCTTAAATAAAATTATATACTACTTTTCTTATTTACTGGATAAAAAAATACAGATTTTCAAGATTTTTTCTTGAAAGCTATACACATTTTTTTAAGATATAAAATACAGTTATTTTTATATAATTTTCTTGGCATAAATATTCAAAAGTTGTAAAAAGAACCTTTTTCCTCTAAAAAGAATAAAAACTAGTGATTTCTAATCCAACGGTGAGATTGAATTCACCTGCAACACCGAAAAGTTTCTTAACTTGGCTGCTTTGTTCTCTCTCCTTGTGTCAAATCGTGAGTGCAATCTCCAATCAAAGTGGTTTAGTTTCATACGCAGACACACTCCTTTTAAAACAGAGGAATCCAACATGGGAGCTGGAAGTTTCCTGAAGGTTGTTCTGAAAAATTTTGATGTTCTTGCTGGGTAAGTTTTATGTTTTTCCCACTTTTCTTGGTCTTACCTACCCTCTGTAAAACACACTACTTGGAAATTATTATATACCACAGGGCTTCACGGTCATTACTTCGATGACCAATAACAATAATTTTCAAGTTCAGTCTGTTTTTATTTTTCTCATAACTGATGGTGATGCCTTTCGCTGTTGGGTTTCTCTTGCAGGCCTGTGCTGAGTCTTGCGTATCCTCTGTAAGTAGTATACATAAGACATGTTAACAGCTTAGGATTGACTCTGTGTTTTGTTCTAAAATTTTCTGTAGTTTGGTTTTGTTATTTTTTAAAGCTAGTGTTTTATTTTCACCCTTTTATTTATTTTTTAAAAATATTCGAACTTTAGTCTTTAAAACAAACATTTGATCTGCGTACAAAGTTTGAGTATTTTAAAAAATATAGGACCTAAAACCAATGATTGATCCATGGTCAGTGTTCTCTTTGAATATTCTAGTATTTCAGGAACTAAAACTGATAACCCTTTTTCTGATATTCTATTTGTATTTATTTTGCTCGCTCTTGTGATTGATCCATTCATGGTCTCTGATTTCTGTGGATAATGTCTCAGATATGCCTCGGTTAGGGCAATTGAGAGCAAGTCTCCCGTTGATGACCAGCAATGGCTCACTTATTGGGTTCTGTATTCCTTGATCACCCTCTTTGAACTTACTTTTGCCAAAGCTCTTGAATGGTAATTTTGCCTTTGCCTATGAATCGTTGTTTTGGGGGTTTTCTTGTTTACTTAACCAGACATGAGTACCTAATAAATTTGATGAGAAATGTCAGATTTTGAGTCCTTATTATCACATGGGCTGTAACTTATTTTGGATGTTATTGATTTTGAGCAAAGTTATTACAATAACTATTTAAGAAAGAGATGGGTTCATCACTACCTACTAGTTGTCATCGTAGCTAAGTTTACCAGCAATGCAATTCATAATACACTGTTACCTTTTTGTGGTGTAAGTGAAAATGTTGGTTGCAGTCTTCAATCTTATCTAAATATCTACAATTTGTGCTCTGTGGCATGAAATATGGAGATCAAGACACGAATGAAACTGCATTTTGAGTTTGGTTTTGCTTTGAGCGTTCTGTCAGTGTATGTTTTTTCAACAACTAAGAGAGGCAAATGTAAGAATGGAAAAAGCAGAAAGTGTTTGTATAATTTCGGAAAACCTCAGGAGTGCTTGGTGTAGTTTACTACATTTAGTTAGATCTGCATTTCTGATGTATTTACAGTGTTATGGTTATGTAATACCTAGAGAAAGAATCAGGCTAGGGAAAATACTAACTAGCTGTGATTTAATTGTGTGAATACACTGCAGGATTCCCATTTGGTCATATGCAAAGCTGATCCTTACCAGCTGGTTGGTCATTCCCTACTTCAGTGGTGCAGCCTATGTTTATGAGCACTATGTTAGACCTTTCTTTGTCAGTACTACTGAGAACGTTAACATCTGGTACGTTCCAAGCAAAAAGGATTCTTTGGGGAAGCCAGAGGACATGCTAACTGCGGCAGAGAAGTACATTGAAGAGCATGGAACTGAAGCATTTGAGAATCTGCTTAACAAGGTATTTCCATGTGTAAACTTGGTTATTGGTTTAAGGGTTAATACCACATATGTATGCTATCTTCTGTATTTAGCTAACAATGCCATCATCATTCTGCAGGCTGGTAAAACTAGGAAAAGTAGCAAGCATGCAAATGGAAGCATTGAATGATGAGAGAGGGGTTGCGTGTACATGTTGGCTTAACTTTTTTTCCAGTGTATAACTACATATATCAGATTTAGGCATCTATGTTTTGTCTCTTGACTATAACAGCCATGGTGTGTGTCAAACTGTGGTATATAGAATTGTAGAATATATACATATATATATATATATATATACATATATATATATATATATATATATATATATATATATATAATGGATGTGCAATACAAATCAGTTTGTTACTTTGTTTCATTTGTGACAATGCTACTCACTACCCAAACCCTTCTTAACAGGAAAGTAGTCAAATAGGTTTTGGTCCAAACTATGTAACATAATGAATAGTTTGTTGTTTATGAGATGATGTGTGGTACTAAAATGCTGCAATACTTAAGAAAATGAACCCCTTCAAAGGGTGAAGTGTCACTTACTTTTTCTCATAGTTGCAAGCATTATTTTCAAGTTCAGACAGATGGCAAAAATTTTCCTTCAATCAATTTAAATGGTAAAGTGACGTTGTTTTTACTATGGATAATTCCTATTTAAAAATATTAAAATCTGATTTGGAAATAGAAATGAGAAAAAAAAATAAAAGAAATAGATAATTAAAGATCAAATACAAATGTAATAAAAGTACTCTTAAAGTTATACTTTTATAAAGGCTTATTGTTTTTATTATTATATATTTTTGAAAAAAACATTATTTTAACATAAAAAGTAAATAAATATATATACTATTAAATCTATCGACTTTTTTGTTTTTAATACACATTTTAATATAAATATAAACAAAAAAGGCATACAATTATTACTTTATTGATGGCATAAAAGGCATAAATGTCAACAGTATTCTTTTAGTAACATGTTTTCTTTAACCCACTCTGATAGAAATTTACTTTACTTGTCCAACAAATTTTCATTTGTGATAATAATCATCCAACAAATTTTCATATATGATGGGAGTCAAACACGAATTTCAACCACAATCATTGTACTTGTAATGTGTAAAATATTTATGAATCCTTAAAAGTTATAAAAAAAAATTTATAATTAAATCAAGTTATTTTTGTTTATAAAAACTGTATTTTAAACCTTTAGTTTTCATAATTTTTTGTTAAATTTTGATCAATATGTTATTTTTAAATAAGATAAGAAAGGTGAGTGTGAATTTAGTAAAAACATAAAAAATGATGGAGAAGGAAGAAAAAAATATTTAAAACCAGAATCCTTTTCTTAAAATCATAAAAAAGAGATATATGTATTTTGATATTAGAAGTGTTTTATTATGGGCTTGAAGAGGAGCTTGAATATCCCAATTAAAAACAATTTCCATCAAATTCTATTTGAATCAATTTACCTAAGACTAATTCATCTTTTTGACTTTCACATGTAAGCTGATCTATTGCCCTTATAACATGATAATTGTTCTGTTTTGGTTAATCTTTTGACAAAATATTGTCAACTTTTAAAATAAAAATACTATAAATTCTTGTCCACAATAATAAAAAAAACTAGCCAAATAACTAATATTATCACAATTAAATTATTGGAAAATGTTTACATTACATGAAACTTCAGTACCAAACCATTAATTCATTTCTGCATCAAAATTCTAGTAACATTGTATAAAATCATCTATATTATAATAAACTATAAATTTCAAACAGTATAGACATTTCTACTTGGAATTTGAAATTTTATTGGTATTTGATTACTAGTATTAACTTCATCATGGTGAAATTCTTGAAAGTTTAAAAAGCACTCAGAAAAGAAGAGCTACAATAACCTATACTTGGGATTTAAAATGCTATTGGTATTTGATTAGTATTATTATCATGGGTTAAATATGTTTTTAGTTCTTATATTATCAAGTGATTTTGGTTTTAGTCTCTTTTCAAAGTAAGGTACATTTTAGTCCTCTTTCTTAAGGAAAATATAATTTTAGTCCTCCAAAATTAACAATGTTAAAAACAAGCCGATGTGGCTAATGTTTGGTCATGAGTGTTTTTGCCACGTGTGTGATTGACTTTTGTTGCCGCAGAGGGGAAGCCACCGGAGTTTCTCTTCCTTTTTCAATCTCTGCAACGCTTATCAGGAACGACAAAGGCACCATCACGGTCCACTCCAACCAGATTCGCCAATGCCAGCGTCTCCTTCTTCGATCCGCACCGACCGCCGCATCTCTCCCTCCTCGAACCTAATCTTCTTGTTCCTTTCCTCAATTTCCTTGGTTTCCATAACTTCAATCTTCCTCTCCAAATCCCTAATCCTAACCTCACCCTCTGCCTTCACCTTTTTTAAAAATGTCAGTTCCTTCTCCAGAGACTCAATCAATGACTCTTCTCCCCTAAATTCCTCCTCAATTCAGAAGCATCTGCCCTCGCCTCCTCCGTCGCAGCCATCTCCGATATCAAATCATGTTGTAGCCTCGCCATATCCATCTCTAGGTCTACTGCCCTCGCCGCAATAACCTCGGCCGCCTTCGCTGCATCGCGCGACTACACCACCTCTTGCTACAACTCCTCAATCTTCTCACTATTCGTCACGCCGTCTCTCCGCAAAATGCCGAGCTTCGCCATCTCTTCGCTGCAAAACAAAGAAAAATAGCCATTTTGCCCAACGCCCTTGTTCCCAAAGATGTTGTCTTCGCCAATTACTTCTGCACCTATTTTGGATTTAATAGGTCTTCGAGGATCAGTTGATGCTGCAACAATTTTGGATATTTAGGTTTTGAATTTTTTTGATTTGGGTCATAATTTGATTGTTTCTGTTGATAAGGAAGGGAATCCAAAACGAAATTAAGAAGAAATTTTTTGAGTTTCTAGGTTTGATTTGAGGTTTTTTAGGTTGTTGTGTTTTCTGATTTGAGGATCTAGGCTTTCTGGGGTTTTCTGGGTTTTGAACTGCTGCGTTTTCTTGGAGGATGATGGCGGCCTCGCGATGATGACGGAAGAGCGGTGGCGGAAAGATTGAACTCGTAATAGCATTGCTCGCATTGGGTGGTGGCGTGATGAGGTTGCTCGCATTTGGGTGTTGACGGTGGAGGTGCATGATGGAGGATGGCAATAGTTAGGGTTTCTGCGGCGGCGGCATGGTGGTTGGTCGACGCGACATTGTGTTAGCAGTGCGGCACTAACAACGAGAAAGATTCACGTGGCTGAGATAATTGATTCAGTGTCAGAAAAAAAAGATGACATGTCACAACACCGTTAGCCACATCAGCTTGTTTTTAACGCCGTTAATTTTGGAGGACTAAAATCATAGTTTCCTTAAAGAAGAAGACTAAAATGTACTTTACTTTGAAAGAGAGACTAAAACCAAAATCGCTTGATAGTATAAGAACTAAAAACATATTTAACCCTATTATCATCATCATGACCAATTTCTTCAAAAATTTTAAAAAAGCAGCCACGGTAAAACAGATATAAGATTTCTTGCATCCTTTTAAAACTAATAGGAATCCATTTCCTTTATAACACTATAGACAGTGAAATGCATCAAACATAAAGAAAAATTCATACAAGAGAGGTTCCAACAAATTGGAAAGGGTTGAAACACATCCATTTCAAAAAAAGTTCATTGAAGTTCTTTTTTAACTGATATCAAGGATAGTGAGATTAACTTTATTTATTGGAAACATCAACCATAATATTTGATTATCCATCCAGGTTTACAACAAGAAACAAAAGGTCCATAAAACTACAGCTATGTCATTATGGCACTTCATGGCCATGGCATGGAGAAGGATAACTAGTCTTAGTCATCACAGATGGCACTAACGCCTGTTTACCAAGGACCTGGCAAATATCTCGTGCATACCAGCCAGGATCGTTTTGTAAGAGAAATCAGGTTTCAGTTTCTGCTTCAACTTCACCTTCAACTTCATCTTCAACACCATTGATGACTTCATTAAGGTATTCCTGAGCTTCATCTAATGCTGATCCTTTTGCATCAGCCGCATACAGAATCTTCTTAATTGCCAGAGACATCTGCGTAAAAAAATGGTAACGAGGGAATTACTTTTGTAACTTCATTGTGCACAAATGCACAATTTACTACCCATTTAGGAATAGATTGTTTGTAAATATATATAAAGAGCAGTGATTGGTTTCCAGCACCACTACATAACACCATCATCCAGCTGAATCATACAAACAAACATATACGTCATAGAGTAAAGGTAGGGCAGAGGACTACAGTGCAGGCTTCAAACCCTGCATAGAATCCTTTTATTTGACTACAGATATACAAAAATTGAGAATGTAAAGGAGAAAAATAAGATGCAGCACAATTCTCCAGAACAGTTAAAGATTTTATGGTCCCTCCTAACAATCAAGACTATCTACACACCAAAAAGCTTTTTTAAATTTCTATAACAGATTTCTAACTGAACCAAATTTCTTGTTGGTCCTATACTTCATTCAGCCTTATGCCAGATTGAAAAATTGATTTAACAGAATAACACTAGCATATATAGGGAGACAACATATATAAACAGCCAAAAAGTATCCTTCCCCTTTCCCTTTATTGTAATATCACTCCAACCTTGAGTGGTGGATTGTTAGCAGATTAAACAATACACAACCAAGTGCACAAGTTTGATTTGATACTTGAGGTGTTCGCAAATATCACAATGCTCTGTGAGAAAATGAATATCCTTCATCGTATCCCACCAAAAAGACCAAGGCAAACCTATGTAGGTCTGAGAATCCAGAATCTCAACCCCCAAATTCAGTTTTCCGCTATCACAAACCAATATTTACAATGCCCACACTATTTCCAGTCATAAAAGATATTAGGAAATTTATATAAAAGAAAATCCTCGAATAGATCATGAGAATATAATATGATATTTTAGGTTGAAGCTCAACATAGGTAGAGATGGGCACAAGCACACAGGAAAGTAATAGACCTTTCAAATCCAATGCGAATAAAAATAACTAAACTACAATGAAAGCCTCCATTAGAATTCTTACAGGATCATTCTCCAGTTCTGAAGCTTGACAAAGAATTTCTATATCCCTTAGTTTTGCAAAGTAAAAGTCTCTTTCTTTTTCCAAGTGATCCACTGACAGTGTGAGATCAGAAACCTGAGAAACAGAAAAAAGAAAACATAATGAACAATGAAAAACTGTAAAGGTAAATCATTTTTCATTAAATTATTATGTAATAAACTTTCAACAGCAATACCAACACAAATCCTAATAGATTGTGAGGCGAGGTCTCAGCATGCATATATTGCATGGTATCAGGTGCAACAATTAAGAAAATCAACAATGTCCAAATTCTGTGTATATGTAGAAATTTTTTTGATATAGAATTCTATTATAAGTTCAAACTTTAAGCCTTCTTTGATTATTTAACATGTACCAAAATATGCCTTAGTGCTTGGAGGGTTATCTTGCATGCCATTTCTATAACCATCACAGATCATGGGAACAGCAAATACTGTGAACCTAATCTTCACAGTCATATATACCTGCTTGGACAAAACCTGAATATCAGCTGAAGCATTACCACCGTCTGCTCCTCCACTTGATCTCAATTGCTTGGACCCTACACTCAAGGGGAAACAGAAAAGGATGAGAGATTAAAATTGTAATGCAGAAAAACCTCTGAAAAGCTGAAAAACAGTTGAAATTCAAACTCAAAGACACCCATAAGCAAACCAAATGTTCTGCTGTTCGTACTGAGTGAGTCGCCTGAACCAGAATGATTCATAGCATTTGTTTGCAGTGATTTTGATCCCTTTAGACCCTTGACATTCCGGTTTCCACCCTTACTATTCCTCCGCTCAACAGGATTATAGTTCCTAGAAAAAAGTGGAAATGATTTGATAAATTATAATGACCAGAACATATATGCATAGCCAGAACAGCTTAGTATTTCAAACCCAAATATCAGTAATAATGAGAGTTTTTAAATAAAATCGAAACCTATTCTAGAATAGACCAGCAGTGAATCACAAAAATACAGCATCATGATTAAAACAAGTATATAAATAACAAGGACTAAAGAATAAAATACTAATTTGAAATAATTAAATTAAAACCAAAGTCAAAACAAATTTTCAAACCCTTTTCAGTTTCTCTCTATCCATTGAACTTTACATTTCGAAATGTATAATAATTACATTCCATAATATGATCAGAATGGAATTCTCCTTTAAAAGTACACCTATGGAATTTAAAACTCCAACAACCCTGGCTAAGCATCCTTACAAATAAGATATATATGCCAAGTCTGAACATCTCATTCTATTTCGGACATTGTGGCTATGAACTAGCATAAGCAAGTGGCTGGCTTACTGTATGCCAGACTTCATATGTAGTACAATGAGATCGGGTTTATCATAGCTCTTAATGTTACAGATGAGCCATAGTCACCCAAAAAAGTAAAATGGTCCTCTTTCAATAACATCTATAACACTACAATCACTCACACACAAACAAACAAAAAAGTAACAGGATTGCAGAGTCATTTCGTGAGTTAAGGGAATACCTTCCTCGTGTTCCTCAATTTTTTTTATTCTATTTTGATAGCATAAATGAGCTTACCATGTGTATAAACCTTCAAGAGTGTTCACTGTGAACAGCAACTGAAACAGCATTCTTTTGAGAAACTAATAAAAGATCGGGAATTTAATATTTTTTAACTTAGTATACATGACACTTTATTTATTTGTCAACAGCATCGTACTTACTCCATATGCATATTATCACAAGAAATGATAGAGGTGATAAAAACCATTTAAAGCTTGTAAAAGAACTTAGAAAGCATACTCATTCATAATGCCTCCATTGACAGAATCACAATAGCGTTTTAGCCATTGAAGGAACTCCAAGTTGTCCAAAGGTCGGCCTTTAACAAGCCTTCCAACTTCAATATGCTGCCACATGGTAGTCAAGTTAGCCCAATATATGCAGGCATCTGCCATTAATTGAGTCAAAGTATATACAAGTTTTCAATCCCTGGTTATAATCTGAAATATATTGACTATAAAATCAAGATGGAGATTCACACCCTGGCATTAAACTTATACAACCAATGAAACTGGGATTGCATAGCCCAAAAAGTAAGTAAAGTGAGCAATAAACTCTGAATGCACAACAAACCATAGAAGTAATACCACAATAACTGCAGTCGGGAACATAAAGGGAAGAGGAAAAAATATTAATAATCTCACAAATGTGGAATCAAACCATTATATTTACTCCTCATTAGAAACTTGTTGGTCTTGATAAATTGTTTACCAATGGTGAATCATTCCATTCAAAGTTTAAAATCTTAAAGATAAGATATTTTGATAACTACAATTGAAGTTTATAAGAACTCATCCCACTGTTATCTCTTGCTTTCTTATTTACACATGTTCTGCTTAGCATTGTGATGAGAAGAGCACATACCTTCTCAATTTTCAGCTTGTTGAACACATCCTGAAGAACTTTGTAATTCTGAATCATATCATACTCTGTCTTTGCATCAAAATTCACCTAGAACAACAAACTCTCAAGTTTTAAAAATTAATCTTCAAGATATCAGAAGAGCATAAAAGAAGTATGAGCAAAGTCGTATACCTTGTGCATTGGAACAACCCCTGGATATGTCATGTCCATCATCTGGCATTGTACAGCACCAGATGCAGCCTGGCAGTAAGCAAAAGAAATAAGCAGGAATGAACAAAAAACTAATAGACGTTCATTGTAGTAAGCTTTTGCATTAGCTAATAATCTTTTCTGTCATTATTTTTATGAACTTCATTGAGTAGTGAAATGGAATCATTTCCCCAAGTTTGTTCTTTGGGAGAAAGAGAGGAGAGGGAAAATAAATCAGACAAGCGTGGTGCAAAAGCAATGTAGCTCCATTCCATGGGATGTTCACACTTTGCCACACCATTGACAATAACAATCAGCAAATTTAATTATAAACAACCTTAACTGACCAAATACTTTTGACACTCATACCGAGTGTGCATACTGCATGCACAAGTATAGCACTGGCAATTTTTTGGTGAGGTATGAAAAAAATTGACCAATGTTTTAAAAAAATGGATCGTATATCAATCAATAATCATAAAAACTACAGAAACAAAAGACCAATAGCTTTGAATATTGGTTCTCAAAACCCACAACGCAAAGACGAAAATCCAACTAACAGATAAAACAACGCTGGTTCACATTCCAAAACATTCCCATATTCCAGCATAATACTAAGAACTTTTAATTCAACCACATTTGGCAAAACCATCAAAGAAAACTCCACCCAGAACATTTCCTAGAAAATCCACAGCAAAACCAGATTCTAGTTCTTTCAAGAACCCTAATACCTCACCATCATAAAAAATACATAGAGATAGCATTCACCCGAAATAAGAGGAGGAATAAAAAATGCCAATATGTATGAACAAAAGCAAAACGAGAAAAGAGAGTAATAAAACAAAACGTATTACAAGTTTATTTTGGCAGAGAAATATGAAATGCAAATGAAGTACTAACAGACACACCAGATTGAAGTTAAAAAAAAAAAAAAAAAAACCGGCATGCAGATAGTGACATCAATTACACCCCTAATAACAAAAACAAAAGAAATAAAGAAACCACATTTCTGTATCAACCCAAAAATGATTCTTTTTTTATTTTCTTTCAATGTTGGCACAAACAAGAACCAAGAGGATTACCTCCTCAATGCGAGTGAGGTTAAGTTGAAGGCGATTGTTGATCCAAGTGAGAATCTCATTTCTGCCGACAAAGTATGCGCTATCCATCATCCCTATACTCGACGCCATTTCTTTTCCACGAAGAATGAGCACCAACAACAGCAACAACCCAATGGGAAAGAAACCAACAATCACGCTTCTGGATAAAGGGATCAAGATTCTGGGGTGAAATCTGAGGGTGGGGTTACACGTTTAAATCCAAATTTCAATCTTTATTTTCAGAAGAACAAAAATAAAAAACAGGAAAAACGGAAGAAAATGAATTGAATGAACGAACGGTGAAGAATTGATTTGATTCTTCTGCTCTCAAAGGAAACAGAAACCGGAACAGGACAGTGGTCACAACCAAACCGTACCCAAACAAAGAGAGAGAAAAGAGGTTCTTTATCACATTCTCTTCTTTTCGACACATATAACGTTTGCCAAATGCTTAATGCTATAGCCACTCTTGAAGTGGGAAACCCGTTTTTTAAAATATTAACTAAATAATTAAGTTACTAATGGTAGGTTTACTATTTTTTTAATATTTCATTTATAATATTACTCTACACATTTTATATTTTTATATTTTCTTTAATAAATATATATATTTGATAACGCCGTTCCAGTTTAGTGCCATATGGAATGATATGATAACGTTATGTGATTCTTAATCATTACGTCCGTATACAAGTTGTGAGAGTGAAAATCACTTCTTTCAACATGTGTTATCACAGTTTCGTTTTTTTTTTAATTAAATTAACTTTGGAAAAATTATATAATTTATTTATATGTAATGTTTGAAATAATACTAATTATTTATATGTATTTGATTATATTATTATTGGCTATGGTTAGAAATTGTATCCTTATTTTCAAATTATTAAAATGTATGATTTTTACAAAGTAAAAAAAATACGATGGAATATTATATATGAGACTACTTTAGGAAAAAGGGGTAATGGTGTGAGATTCTTAAGATGTGTTGTCTTATTCCACAAGGGGTAATAAAGAAATTGCGGGCCCTCACCGATAAAGTCTTTTATTGGATAAAAGTTTAGCAAAAAAGGACAATAAGAATTCTTAATTATAAGATTAGTAGTTGCACAAAGCAACAATTATAAGTTGTGAATAGTGTTTTATACGTATATGGTAAAGGTACTTTTGTAAACGTTTGTAACCTACCAAGGAATCAAGCACTCTAAAATCTTAAGTCTTCTAATAATGTGAATGTGAATACTAACCTTGTTTATTGAATTGTTGTTCAACTTAAGTAAAGAGAATAGTTGTACAATGATGGATAATAACAATTTTGTTAAAACAGATAAATCAAAAACACCAACCTCCCAAAACATTGGCCGAATTCGTTGCAATTTTTAAGAGTGATATGGCAGAAAATTTGAATGTTTTTAGCATTAAATTTTGTATAGTTAAATAAGTTTTCAAAAGGGTAAATGGTATTAGTATAGAATTCAAAACTTAATTATCTTTGTAGATTTAAAATTTCATTAGATATTTTTTTAAATAATGCCATGGTATCATTTAATCTCCAAAAGTAATAATTGGTTTTCATGATATATATTATATATGTACATAGATAGATATAACACGATAATTAGGACCGGGCAAAAATAATAGATTACTAAAAGTTTAGTATACTATTTTATGGTTCAATTTTTAAAAACTCAATTTATAACTCAGTTAACTGTGAAAACTGTATTTATTATTTTTTCTTCTCTAATTTCCGTTTAACTAATTCGTCTTGTAAAATACAATAAAATAATGTAATAAAAAAAATGTAAAAAGTGTACTAGAAATGTAGTAAAATTAGCCGTTTATATCTTGATTAATTAAGGGTTAAATATGTTTTTAGTCCCTATACTTTTGGACGATTTTGGTTTTAGTCCATTTTCAAACTAAGGTACAATTTAGTCATTCAACTTTAGAAAACTCTGGTTTTAGTCATTTTTACCAAATTTTTTTAACTTTATTTGCTGTTTCAAACGCGTTTCTCAGTTAACATTGAAGCAAAAATGTGTCAAACAATGTAAACAATCCAAATGCTATAATGAAAGGTGTTTCTCAGTTAACATTGAAGCAAAAATGTGTCAAACAATGTAAACAATCCAAATGCTATAATGAAAGGTGCTTGAAACAACAAATAAAGTTAAAAAAATTTGGTAAAAATGACTAAAACCAGAGTTTTCTAAAGTTGAATGACTAAATTGTACCTTAGTTTGAAAATGGACTAAAACCAAAATCGTCCAAAAGTATAGAGACTAAAAACATATTTAACCCTTTAATTAATTTACCTATGAAACGATATGTTTGCATAGTAAATAGATGAAATAAACATGTTTTCATCAATGGTTTTAATGATATCATATATGAAATTTACAATAAAATTTATGATACACTAGTAAGAGAATTAACGTAAAACTGATATATAGTGGAGAACTTGCTGACGTTTAATTTGGCAATTTAACTTAATAATCTTTAGTTTATATAGTGGAGAAATAACTTAATAATTGTAAAAGTGGAGAAATAACTTAATAATAAATAAAATAAAAAATAATAATATCAAATAATTAAGAAATTCATTTGTAAGACACTAATGAATAAAATAAATATTAAAATAAATTTCAATTAAAAAGAACATGTATTGTTATACTATTTAGTTTAAAAATTAGTACAATTCAGTTTAAAATTAGTATAGTTAGTAGTTCAGTTCAGTTTATATTATAGTTTAGTACAATTTAGTATAGTTCAGTTCAGTAGAGTTTGATAAAACAAAAAATAGTCCAGTTCAGTTTAGACAAATTAGTTTTTAGTTCGGTATAAATTTTAGTAATACAGTACAGTTCAGTTCTATTTGTCCACCCCTAAAGATAATGTTTTTATCTTGATGTAATTAATGGTGGGTGCCTCGTAAGATATGTTTTATTTTTTTATCCTTTATATTTTGTTATTGTAGTGTATTTTTTATTCTTATTTTAACATGAAGAGATAATCAATTTTATTTATATTTTCACAATACCTTACTATATTATAATTATTCATTTTTATTAATATTATTATTATTATTATTATTATTATAATCATTACTTTCATTATTTTTGCTATACTATTGTCATCTTTCTCTCTCTCTTTTTATTCTCCTTGCTCTCATTATCACTATTATCCCTTTTACAACAACCATGTTCTAATATTACCATTACACGCACCATTAATATTAGAGTAACTACCACCACTACTTTTAGTATTGTTGTTAAAATTAGATGACATACTTATTTATTCCAAAACTTGAGAAGAACATGCTGAACACTTAAGGACCATACTTGGTATCTTAAGGGAGAAGAAATTGTTTGCAAAGATGTCAAAATGCGAGTTCTGGATGCGAGAGGTGAAATTCTTGGGGCATGTAATTTCAGCTTAAGGCATAGTTGTGGATCCAACCAAAGTTGAAGCAGTGCTGCAGTGGGAAAGACCAAAGATTGTTACTGAAATAAGGAGTTTTGTGGGTCTGGCAGGCTACTATAGAAGGTTTATAGAATGTTTCTCGAGAATAGTAACACCTTTAACACAACTGATTCGCAAAGATCAATCATTTGTCTGGACGGACAAATGTGAAAGGAGTTTTCTAGAGCTGAAGCAGAGGCTGACCAGTGCACCAGTTTTAGTAATCCCTGACCCAAGTGAAAATTTTGAGGTTTACTGTGACGCTTCTCATCAGGGATTAGGTTGTGTACTCATGCAAGAAAGAAAGGCAGTGGCATACGCTTCAAGACAACTGAAGGTTCATGAGAAGAACTATCCTATTCATGATCTGGAATTGGCAGCAGTGGTGTTTTCCTTGAAGATTTGGCGGCACTATCTTTATGGTGCTCAATTTCAAGTATTCAGCGATCATAAAAGCTTGAAGTACTTATTTGATCAGAAGGAGCTGAATATGAGGCAAAGGCGGTGGATGGAATTCTTGAAGGATTATGACTTCGAACTCCTATATCATCCGGGAAAAGCAAACGTGGTAGCTGATGCTTTGAGTAGGAAGACCACGCACGTTTCTCATATGATGATCAAAGAACAAGAGTTGGTGGAGAAGTTCAGAGATCTGAGGCTACACGTGAAGTTTGGAGCAGATTTCATTAGATGTAGTAGTTTGACTATATCTAGTGACTTTCTAAGTTTGATCAAGGAGAAGCAAATGTTGGATCCTAGCCTGAAGGAGATAACTGAATTGATAGGAACAAAATAGGCTAAAGATTTTAGGGTAGGATCTAACGGGGTATTAAGGTTCAGAAACAGAGTATGTGTACCAGGAAATGAGGAGATAAGAAGACTAATCCTTGAAGAAGGGCACAAGAGTCGTTTTAGCATACATCCTGGTATGACTAAAATGTACCAAGATCTCAAGGAATCTTTTTGGTGGTCTGGAATGAGGAAGGATGTAGCACTGTTTGTAGCAGCTTGTTTAACTTGTCAGAAAGCAAAAGTGGAACATCAAAGACCTGGAGGAATGCTACAACAATTAGACATACCAGAATGGAAATGGGATAACATTGCTATGGATTTTGTTATCCATTTACCACAGACAGTGAGAGGTAACGATGCTATCTGGGTTATAATTGATCGATTGACAAAAAGTTCTCACTTTTTAGCAATAAATCTGAGAATGTCAATGGCTAAACTGGCACAACTGTACATAAAAGAAATTGTAAGATTGCACGGTGTTCCTTCAAGCATTGAATCAGACCGAGACCCAAGATTCACTTCTAGATTCTGGCAAACCCTACAGGAAGCTATGGGCAGCAAGTTAAGAATGAGCTCCGCGTATCATCCCCAAAGTGATGGGCAATCTAAAAGAACCATCCAACCGCTGGAGGACCTGCTGAGAACCTGTGTATTGGATCATCTAGGTAGTTGGGATGAAGTACTTTCTCTCGTGGAATTCACCTACAATAACAGCTTCCATGCTAGTATTGGAATGGCACCTTACGAGACTCTATATGGAAGACGATGTCGAACTCCCTTATGTTGGTACCAGGATGGTGAAAGAGCTTTGATAGGACCTGAACTACTACAACAGACCACAGACAAGATAAAGTTGATACGAGAAAGAATGAAGGCTTCGTAGAGTAGACAAAAGTCATACACCGATCAAAGAAGAAGACCGCTGGAGTTTGCAGTCAGAGATCATGTTTTCTTGAGGGTGACTTCAACCACTGGTGTAGGAAGGGCTCTTCGATCGAGGAAACTTTCTCCTAAGTTCATTGGTCCATACCAAATTTCGAGAAGAATTGGGCCAGTCGCTTACGAAATTGCCTTACCCCCTCAATTGGCAAATCTTCATCAAGTGTTTCATGTTTCCCAATTAAGAAAGTATGTACCTGATCCTTCTCACATTTTAGAAGTAAAGGACATTCAAGTCAGAGAGGATCTCTCCGTAGAAGTACACCCTATTTGTATAGAAGACACTAAAACAAAGGAGCTTAGAGGAAAGACTATCAACTTAGTAAAAGTGGTTTGGAATGGGAGAACATGTGACTCTACATGGGAATTAGAAAACGATGTAAAACAGTTATACCCCCATCTGTTTTCTTGAGATGTCGCATTTTCGAGGACGAAAATTTTTGTTGTTGGGGAGAATGTAAGACCCATGAAAAATATCTATTTTAATAAATAGTAGTAAATTTTAGCATTATTATAATAATTTTAATGAATAAAAAATATAATTAAGGTTAGAAAAATATAAATTTATGATAGAGAATTTTAATAATTTCAGAAGGAGGGGTTTAAAATTTTGAGAACCTATTTTAGAAGGTTTTGTTAAAAAAATGAATAGTAAAAAAAAATAAAATAAAAAAATAAAAAAAATAATGAGAGGATAAGAATCTCTGAGTTGCATGATTAAGGAAGGATAAGATTTGCAAGTGGTTTTGCAAGTGGTGATTAAAATATTAATAAAATAATATTAAAATAATAAATAATATTAAAAAAAATAATTTGAATAGTAAAATTTTTGGACTATAAATAGCCATGGGAGGGGAGCTTATTCTGCACAAAGAGATGAAGAATCAAGTGAGAAATCTTAAAAAAAATAGAGAAGAAAAGAGTTGGGAAGAAAATTTTAGAAGAGTAGAGGTTCTGAAGGATTTTCGGGAAAACAACTTCTGAGTAGGAAACTAAGTCTGGAAAAGAGGTAAGGGGAGCTAACATTTCCATGTTTTTAAGTTAATACTATTGTATTACTATTCATGTTTTGAATTATTGTGTATGTCTATGTGTTGGTTATATAACTGTTCAAGCATTAAATTTATGTGTTATTATTGATGTAAAACTATGTTGTTATTTTGAATCTGAAAATGAAAAATTTGTTAAAAACTAGTTGAGGAACACTTTGACTAAGGAAAGACTTGGTACTTAAGTTGTCCATTGCGACGCACCTCTCTTTCCTGGAAGTCTACTCGACATGTTTTTAACTTAATTCTTGTTAAACAGGTTATATTCTACTGATTTTATTTTGTAATATATATTTAATTGATATATGTAATTTATTATGATTATGTTGGATGTATTTTATTATGTTGGATGTATTTTATTATGTTGGATGTAAATTTATGAATTTACATATTTGAACATGATATGAGTCTCATGGAGAGATTCTATAGTATGGCATGGTATTAGTGTACACATTGATGTTGAGGGTCCTATAAGGAAGGTTATCCTGATACTCTAATAATCTATCAAGTCTCAAGTAGAGAAGGATAAATTATGCGGTGAGAGGGACAGGAGGTCGTAGTCTATGTGTCGGTTTTGGACATAGGCGTTAAAGGACTAACCTTGTGGTGACAGGTTGAATTGTATTTAACCATGAATTTTTGTTGTATGGGGTGAGGAGGTTACCACAAGTGCATGACCATCCGAGACTTCCATCAATGTTCTATCCGGATAATAATAATAGAGTCTAGGATAATAGAGTTTAGTATAATTGTGGTTGTCTTATAAAATTTTTATTGAAAAGTAATTATGTGTAGTAATAGTATTATAATTTATATTCTTACGAATGGTAGCTCACCCTTACTTTTGTTTGTGCCGAAAAAATTATATTTTTGCGATGATCGTATAACGTATATGTTATATGGGAGTAGAAGAGGGAACGACGTCTGAACCAATACAAGTGAAGATAGATGCAGAAGAATAGTAGAGAAGAGTTCGAGTTAATCCTTGTGCGTGTAAAGTTGAAATATAAGTTTAAAATAAAAAAACAATTATGAGTGTTTTATGGGAGATTTGAAGGAATTATGTATTTTCATTATGGACTACTTTATAGTGCTTGATGTAAGATTGTACAAATGTAAAAATAATTTTTATTATCTATGAAACGCCAGTGTGGAAATTTGGGATGTTACAATAATCATCAGGATCATTAGAATCATCATGATCTTCGTCTTGCACATGTGTGGTCTGGGAAGGCTGCTGAGGTGGACATGGCTGCTGAGGTGGGCATGACTGCTGGGATGATGATGGGGTGATATGTCCTTGCTAAGGTACCAATGTCCTAACCAGATTTTTCAGATTGTCAAATCTGGCTAGAAGTGAATCATAAGCGTCTTTACTAACGACATTGTTGGGGTCAAATGTGCTAGAGGTAGATGATTCTTCGATAATGATTCTATTGGTAAAATTCGTTGATAATAAAAAGAATAAATTTCGTCGATAAAATTTGTCAATAAATCAAATTTACCGACAAAAATATTTCTGTCGGTAAAAATTCATCGACAATTATTAGACTTTTTTTAGATTGAATAAAATGCTATATTTTTCTTTCACATAGATAAATAAACTATTTAATAGCATATCATTTATATAATAAACGGAAAAGAAAATTGTATTATTTCATTCCAAATGTTATATCTAAAATTATTTATATGTATTCATTGATTAAAATATATATATATATATATATATATATATATATATTAATGTTTAGCCATATACTTGTTATCTACCATCTTTTTATACCGAACATTAAATAGGATTAATATTTATTTTACTTTTATCATATCCAAAATTGCGTGTAACTTATTAAAATTTTTGGAAAAAAAATTAACTTATATTTCAAGTATTTGTGATTGAAATGCTTAATGTCACTTTATGAATTTAAAAAATAGTGTATTCAAATAAAACTTTGAGTGCAAGTTTAATTTAACATCAGATGAAGTTAAATAAAATTCATTACTCACAATTATATTGAAATTACTCTAAATGTTATTTTTCATGTTAGAAATATGATCTGAGTAACGTTATGAAGCAACCAGGCCATTGAATGTGATATTTGAAAGCAAAAATAAGGATTACTTTGATTACGTCAAAGCAAAACAATGAAATCATTCCAATATTATAATTATATAACAGCAGGCCACTATCTTATATAACCCAATTAAATCCTTATCAATTTAGTTTTTTTAACAAAAAAAAATTATGAAAACTAATGCAAAATATTTAATAATAATACACGCAAACAACTAATATACATATTTATATTACTTTTTTATAAATCATAATAAAACGTAATAAAAGTAAATCAAGGAACCCCAAGTAACATCTTAAGTAAAATAAAAGATATTTAGCCGTAAAGTTTTATTTTGTTTCGTATGTGTTTGTGGGTTGAAGAAAAAACAAGACTTAAAGTTTTCGACATCTTTGTTAAGAAAATTAGCTTCCTCATTCGACAGTGTTTCTCGTTTTACCGTGTTTTTTTTAAGGTTTACAAAATGTATCACTTCGTGTTTGGATTATTTTATTTAGTTCACAGATCTACCAATTCCATTCCTTCTATAGTATATGCATTAAATATTAGAATGAAAATACTATAATTTTTCTTTTGTGTTCTTTGAAAGATTGAAGTATAGTTTATTTTATTGTTAAATTGTATGGCATTGAAATATTGGGTCCATTGGTATAGTTATGTCCCCTCTTATTTTAATATTTATATCTCCACTCTATACAAGGAACACTATTCTTAGGGATTCCTTTCATAATGAGTGTTACGTAATTTTAATTAATTATTTAGATAACTTTTACCAACAAATTAGAATGACACAAATTAAAAGAAAGAATATTAAATCATCACTTATTATATATCACTTTAATGATAAATAATAAGTCACCCAAAATTCTCGTTATTTGATTTTTAGTTAAGGTAGACACAAAACTTATATATGTTTACATGAATAATATAAAGATAAATTTTCAAGACTCGTAATTTATTTCATTTTAACAAAACTAATAATTATTTTGTCTTAATTAAAATAATAATTGGTTTCTATTCAATTTTGAAATAGTCATACATAAATTTAATTTTGTATTATATGTCGTCTGATTAATCAAAGACTGGACGGTCCATATAGTCAGGAACATCTATTCAAGTACTTTGAGATCGGACGATTGCACCTTATGGACCGAGCGATTGTTTTTACCCATTACCTATGTGACCTTATGTGACATATTACCTATGCATGCTTGTAACATTTTGTTAGGAAGACCTTGACTTTTTGATAAAGAATCTTTACATATAACCATCACTCATAATAAAAGGAAGTTTGTACTTCATCCTTTCACACATTTTCAAGTGAAAGATGATCAAGCTCAAATGAGAAAGAAATTAGAAAAAAAATAGAAAATAAAAGGTAAAAAAAAAATAAAAGACTCATTTTGTTATAAGTGTCAAAACATGATGCACAAGTCTCGAGAGTGCCCCAACACACAAATTATGATGTTAAGGGCAAAAGGCTTCTGTAATGATGTAAAGGCCTCCTTATCATCTTCTTCTAGAAGCATGACAAGAAAGACCCAAAGAATCTGTGTTGGAAATAAGATCGTCAAGAAACATGCTCATACTTTCCAGGACCTTAATCGCTCCTTTGAGTCAAGTTGTATCCTTCTTGGGAGCTATATTCTTCATATACTCACTTTTATAACATTTGTTCTAATTTGTGTTATAAAATGGGTATTTGACCCCGGTGGGTGGAGAAGCACACCAAAACTCTAAAGAAGAAAAGGATGCTTGCCTTGTTCCATATTGAAGATTTGAGGGCAAATCCTTTTCGAGAGTAAGGGAATGATGACAAATCCCTTAGCCATGGTCAAACACTTTCGAGAAAGTCAAAGTTATCCTTGAAGATGGTGTCAACTCTATCTTGTGGACCACCTTTGGAGCCACTATGAAGTATGGATTGAAGAGTAGTGTAGGAATTTAGGCCATTGTATTCGGCCATGTAATGTAGGTTTGATTAAAGCTTGTATTAAGACCTAAGTAGCATATGATTTTTCTTAAGTTATATATCTAAACCAAGTAGAAAGTGTGTGTTCTGTGCCATGCTTCCATTAAAGAAGATTTACTTTTTAAAAGTGGTCACATGAACCTTAGAGGCCCCTCAACCACCTATCTCATAGAATTGGCCTAACCTCTCCTTGAACCACTAAACTACTCACAATCTTCTTCACCATATAGCCCAAGACCGTGAGCTATCTCCTTCACCACCATTTGTGTATCATATTACTTTATCCACTCCATTTCTGCAACCATACCATTCATAAAGACCATCTTCTTACTTCCTTTTAAACTTTGATAGAACCTAACTCAAAGAAGCTGATATATATATATATATATATATATATAATTTAAATCATATATTTAATTAGCATGTCATTTTTAATATTATATTTAATTAATGTTTGAGTTCTAATAATAATATATTTATAATATGAACGTGTACTGTTTGTTATAATGAATTTTTACTTGTTAATAAAAATAAAATATCATGGAAATTTTAACCTGATTGATTACTTTAGTTGATTTTGATATTCAATGAATTCCATGAGCTTAGTTGTCTTCATGTTTCAAATATTCATTTCGATTACCATTTTTTCTTAGTACTTGATCTTCCTTTATACTTTTATCTAAGCAGGTGTATGTAGATAGGATTTGTAATGATGTAGAAATGTCTTTATAAATTATAATCTATAAACTCTCGAGAGGTGCCATTATTTTCAATAAATTGTTATTTTTTAATACAGTGTTTAAAAAGTTTGTATCTAATATATTATATTTTGTTAAACATAAACAAGTGATTAGACTTCTTTGACAAACAGGAGAAACAAAAGTACTCTAAATTCTCACTATTATTTTCATGCTAACCAAAGTAGAGAAAGTTATTCATTGAGCCTCTTTCAATCCTTCCTAAATTAACCTAAACAACACATTGTAAGAGGAAAAACAGTGTCGAATGGGGTGTGACAATTCTGGAGTAGGTGGGAGAGTGTGAGAAGTAATTGACTTATTTTGTTCATCCACCTTCATAATTTTTTTCTTGCACCTATATACACTTTAAAATTTAAATTTTACTTTCAAGTCTAGAATGTATAATTTAAAAATGTTTCGGAATATAAAATTTATATTTTGGAAGGTATATTTCAAGATACAAATAAAAACATATTCCCGAAAGTGGAAGAGACATCATGAAAGTGGAAGAAGATGAAGAGGAAAATGGGTGCATTGGAGGAGAAAGGAAAATATAGAAAAAAGATATGGAAGAAGAAATGAGGGTAAATGGGACATTTCAGAAGTCTACGAGCGTAGGAAGAAATATATGGAGGTGTAGGAAAAAGTTGCCTAATAACACTTTGGGCCTAATATTTGAGTTATTGTGGTGTCTAAAAACGTTGGGCCCGGATATGTTAATTTTTGCGAAACTAAAATAATAAGTGGGTATTAGGGTTTTTCTCATGTAAAAGGACGAAACAAAGGCAACAGAAGATCTAGTTTCAGGTTGCAAGAGCAAGCAGAGCATAGCAGCGGTAGGGAAAACGGCAACGCGGTAGAAGACAAAAGCCATGGTTCACGTTTCCTTTTACAGAAATTGTGAGTAGATGGATGAACTCTCCCTCAGAACGCCGTTTTGTCATGTCGGTCAAGAGTAACAACACCATTGATCTCTTTTGTTTTGTGTGGCAGATGGAAAGACGTTCAAGAAGCCGCGTCGTCCGTACGAGAAAGAGCGTTTGGACGCAGAGCTGAAGCTGGTCGGAGAGTACGGGCTGCGGTGTAAGAGGGAGCTGTGGAGGGTGCAGTACGCCCTCAGCCGCATCCGCAACAACGCGCGTAACCTCCTCACTCTCGACGAGAAGAACCCGCGGCGGATCTTTGAGGGGGAGGCTCTCCTCCGCCGCATGTTCCGCTACGGTCTCCTCGATGAGACCCAGAACAAACTCGATTACGTCCTCGCACTCACTGTCGAGAACTTCCTCGAGCGCCGCCTCCAAACCCTCGTCTTCAAGTCCGGCATGGCCAAGTCTATCCACCATGCCAGGGTTCTCATCAAGCAGAGACACATCAGGTCCCTTTCCATTTCCAAATTCTCTATTGTTTTTGTATCTATTGTGTTTCTCGTTACTTGTTTTGTTCATCTCCACAAATTGTATGTGTTCAGAATTGGATTGAATCTTTTTCCAGAGTTTGCATTTATTAAATTGTAGGCTACTTATGATTAATTCGAAAATGCATATAAAGAAAAAAATGCAATGATCTTGACCATATATTTTTTTATAGGTTTTTAGTTTCTTATCCTTGAATAGCTTATGTAGTCGATTACGTGCCTATCTTGTGAATTAGGTTATATTTGAATGGATTAAGTAATTATATTACAAGGAAATGATGAGAAAAATGAATTCATTCTTTTGTGAACTATAATGAGCTTAATTTGCTGCAGAAGTTAATTCATTGTACCTTCTTTTTGAGCCAAGTTGCTTTAATAATTGAAGATGAAATAGGGTGAAGTTATTTTTGTAAGAGAGCTTTTCCAAATAAGACCAAAAAAACCTGTGACTATATTGTGAACTTTTTTTCGGAAGTTTTCTCAAGCATTTGTATCAGGTTTTACAAAACCGCTTGTTTAGCCAGAATTGAGAGTTGCGCATGCATCAAGTTTTACAAAATCCTCTGTTTCGCTAGAATTGAGACTTACACTTGTATTAAGTTTTACAAGTCCCCCGTTTAGCCAGAATTGAGAGTTGATGTATCAGCTTTCTATGTTTTTGAATTTTTGAATTCTTTTAACTTAAAGCTGAATGTTTTGCAATAACTGAATGTTGATGTATCAGTCCAATTTGTGTATTACATGCACTGTTTGGAGAATGACCTTGTTATTGTGTCATTTGGGGTGATGCAGGGTTGGTAGGCAAGTGGTGAACATCCCATCTTTCTTGGTGAGGGTTGACTCACAGAAGCACATTGACTTTTCACTTACAAGTCCCCTGGGAGGAGGACGCCCTGGAAGAGTGAAAAGAAGGAACCAAAGAGCTGCTGCTAAGAAGGCCGCAGGTGGAGATGGAGATGAGGAAGATGAGGATTAGACTATTAATTATGTCTTTCTCCACTGCATTTACACATTGTGTCACCTTTTGCTTTACGAGCCTAGATTATGGTTTTTGATTGTTATACATTTTCATCCTCGGTTTCTTGTTTGTGAAAACATTTTGTTTGACATATGTTTTTTGACGTTATATATTTTAAAGTATCAAGATTTTCATTAAATAATTTTTCTGACCTTCATTTTCGCCTGGTATATAGAAACATCACAATCATATGTAGTTATAGGAATATTTAATTATAGGGATGGCTCAAGTTTTATACGCATCTAACATTCACATTATTTTGAAGATATTGAGCAGGAAAAAATTGTCGTCAATCATACACGCTAGTGTTTGCTTAGACTGTATTTCTTAGTAGAAGAGTTGTTGTGATGAAACCTCAAAGTAGAGTGGTGGCTCATCCTCTAAAAGGTTAGAATTGAAGTTGGTCAATGTCCATTGTTTTGATTCATATAACATGTAGAACCAATGTGATAATAGATTACACGTACCCATATGCTTTAACTTGCCTTTATTTTGCTAAATTTTGCTCAACCCGATTTTAAGAAGTTTGGCTTGGTATATAAACAATGATGCTATCTAATCACAGAAGTCCTGCTTCTAAGCTGCTGCCACACTTCGTTGATCTACCGTAGTTCTCAATCGTAAGAGTAGATTCACGCATACAAATTATATAAGAATTGATAAAACTGATGAGTTTGGCATTTGGCAAACTTGTTTTAAATTATTTTTTATTTTTTAATTTTTTTATGAATCAACCTATGAACTTTATCCACTTGAAGTAGTGGAGCTTAGATGGTGATTTTATTCCTCTCACCGTTAAAGTCAGGTGTATCGAGGTTGTCTACTTTTGGTTCAAATTGAAGTTAACTAACTACTCTTGGATAAGCTTAGAAATAAACATTTTTAGAGGTGAAAAAAAAAAGTTCTGTACAATTTAAAACTAAATTAAGGATTTAGAAAATTTGTATGAAAAACCGCTACAAGATATGTTTTTATGTTTTAGGATTTTCTGATCAACGGTTTAGTTTTTCTTTTCTACAATTTTGTTGTTTATTCATTAATCTATACCTTCCTTCTTTTTTAAATTTATTTTAGATAATTCATTTAGTTTAGTGTTGTGTAGTAAGGTTACTAGTCTGTTGACTAATTTCTAGACTAGTTTCTTATAATAGTTTTTTAAATAGTAATGATGTATTCTGTGTGTGTTTTTACTTTTGTTGCTGTGAGTCTATTTTAATAAGTTGTTTTTAAACTATTTTGGTTGAGGATCTATATATAATGTTCATATGATGATGTATTTTAATGTGTGAGAAACTCTTTTTATATGGTTTTTTTATCGGTTTCTCAAATTTTATTGCCGTGAAATTAAACAAAGTTTAGAGTGCATATCTAGGTAGGATTTAATGGGTGTTTTCCTCAACAATTTGTCACTTACAAACAAGAACTTTGATCAATGAAGTATCAAAATGAGCGTCAGGTTTTGTTTCATGTTGGAAATTATAGAGAATGATGTTTAAGAATAGAAGGAAAGTGCTATAAAGGTGCAAAGGAAACAAACATATAATCTTGAAGAAAGATTGTAAAGTTCTTTTCTTGATCCATCAATTTGAGAAGATATCTTTGGTAAATTTAGTCAATGATGCTTGGGATATTTTGAACAAGTCATATGGAGTTGTTGATAAAAATCAATAAAGTGAAGCTCCAATCCCTAAAAGATCATATGAGTTGCTATCCATGTCTGACCATGAATTAGTAGGAAATTACTCTAATAAAATTCAAGTGCTAGTGATTCAATGAAAGTTTGTGGTGAGATGTTTTTATATCAACAAATAATTGAGAAAGTTTTAAGAACTTTGACTCCATAATTTGACCACGTTGTGGTGACAATTAAGGAATCAAAAGATCTTTAAAAGTGGAAAATTTGTCAAGAAGAGAAGTGATAAAATTAAAGGAGAATTAAAAAAAAATGGTAAAAAGAGATAGTGTTATGCTTGTAAAAAATAGGATCATTTTGTACATGAATGCTACAATAATAAAGGAAAACAAGTAAAAGAGGACGAAGCTCAAATGACACAAGGTGATAATGATGATTCTGATTTAGATTATGTTTTTATCATGGTGGTAACATCAAATTGTAACAATAATAAAAGAACTAACAAAGTTTTTTATTTGAAGAAAAGATGGAAAACAATATTCGTAACAAATTTTCTTTATGCAAATCAACTTGTTAAGCCTTGAACAATTGATATAAAAAGGTTGTGACATGAATATGGAATAGAATGTGATGAAAATTCACCACAATGAAAGAAATATGACTTTGAAAGGCTATTTATCAAATTATAAAACATTTAAAATTTAAATTTTGATTGGTGAAAGTTATTCTTTTGTAATTATTATGGAAGATCAATATTGTCTTTTGGGTGTAAATTTTAGAAGCTTGAGTCACTCAATGTCATTTTGTTTTGCTATTTCATTTTACGGTAACTAGGACGAGGAGACAATTACTTTGCATCATCTCATATATTCAAGTATTTTCAATTGAGTCCTATTAAATATTTTTATTCTATTAATTCAAAATTCTTATATTTTTTAATTGAATGAGTTGTCAATTAAGAACACATGTCTGTATGGAGTCTTAAGTAGATTTAGTTGATGGCAAAATGAAAAATAACAAATATTGTATTCAATAAAACAAATATTTTTAATAAAACTTAATTAATAACACTAATATTTAGTACAGATTTAAAGCTTAAATAAGCCTAATTATTTTAGTTTCCAAATTTAAAAAAGTTAATTTTATTTATTTATAATTAAAAAGGAATATTTTAATCACTAAATATTAAATTTTAAATTTAAAAAAAGATAAAAAAATAATATTTTGTCTTAGAAACTATATATATATATATATATATATATATATATATATATATATATACACACACACACACACTAAAGTCTTCTCTTTTTTTCAACTCTTTCTTAATTTTCTATGCAAATCTCTCTCTTCTCACCGCAACTTTTGTTCTTTAAGGAGAAATTAAAGCTACACAAGGTTGTTATTAGCACAATACAGAGTGCAATTGGTAAAGTAATAGTCATGAATTTGGTCTTAGTCAAGTTGGATTTTGATTTGTCGACTGAGAATGTTGATCTGTCTGGGGGTTTGAGTATCGAGGGGAATTGTTAGTGGATTTGCAATTAGGAAGAAGTTGGAAATGGGTTTTGATGAGGTGGCGTTGGAAGGGAGATTAGGAGCAGTTGGGGAAGAACATGAAAAAAAATGCAGGAAAACATGAGGAGGCAATGCGATCATGTAATTTTGTTTTAGCATATATGAAATCTAAATTTAGGAAAATGTTGACCATTGCCACTAACCTTTGTAACTACTGCTAAAGCCATCTTGTTACCATTAGAAAGAAAGTCATAATGAAAAGAGATAAAGAGTTTCCATGAAGAGGAAGAGAGTTGCAAAAGATAGGAAAAATCTTAACATCGACTCAATTTTATGACACTAGTGATTTTCCTTAACCAAGTCTATGAGTCATTGGCTCATTCTTCAACATGCACATGATCAGAGTCTCAGGCTAAGCCTAGCCTCCTCCAATTGCTTGGGAGCTTATAATTTCGTGTTCTACTTCACTTCTTACAGGGTTCTTTTCACCCTTCCCTTGTAGTACTACTTCACTATTGGTCACCCAAGAATATTTAGTCTTGCAAAATGGTTTTTGTTGATTCACACGGGATTCCAGTATCCCATGCTACTTAGATCACGGTGCAAGCTAGTGATGCTTTCGACTACCGAACTCTCACCATCTAGCATGCGACATTTTATGCATAACACTTGTATAACTCTTCCACAATCTCATTTTCAAGGTTTAGGCTGCTTCTATTTCACTCGCCACTACTACGAAGATCATTTTTGCTTTTATTTCCTCTTGCTACTAAGATGTTTTAATTGATCATATTGTCTCTTGTCAGCTTCTGGATTTAATAGCAGTTTGAAAAGTTAACCATATCAAGAATCTCCAAATCTATAATTATTTCCAATTTTTCAAAACATTTTATTACTTATTACATATTTCTTTATCTTTTGGTAGGTAAAGTATCCACGTAAATCTTTTTTCGTGCTTGAACCCAGTCTTTAGCTTAAAAGACTATACTATCCTAAAATAATGTTTTTATTATTGTTTACATTTTTTTATAAAGTATAGAAATAAAATTAATAAATATTTTGAGAAAATATAATTTTAATTAATAACACTATAACAAAACACATATCTAACCCTTTTCTTAATTTTGAAATACTAAGATAAAAACTTATCAAAAAATTTAGAAATTGAAATTATAGTTAGAAATTATATTTAACACCAACAGATCGTGTTGACTTCGTATTGCTCCGGCAACTGTCGTTATTACTTTCCTCGCAGAATAAACAATTTGCAAGTCCCAACAGAGTAAAGAAAGAAAGATGGATTCTCTGAAAATGTTCAAAGGTTACGGCAAAATAGAACGCGATCAGCACGGAATCGAAGATCAGCAACCAAACCCTAAGTCCCAAATCTCAAAACCCGTAATCTCCACAACAATTTCCGTCTTCGCAATCCTTTCCCTCACTGTAACTCTCGCCTTCGCTATCGCATCCATTGCGCACCACCAAGCCACTGAGTCACAACACCTTTCCAACTCGGCCGAGTCCATCCGATTCGTCTGCAACGTCACGCGCTTCCCCGCCGCGTGCCTCGCTGCCATCCCGCCTTCCGCTAACGCCACCGATCCCCAAACCATCCTCTCCCTCTCGCTCCGCGCCTCGCTCCACGCGCTCCAGAGCCTCGCGTCCTCGCTCCGCGGGACGAAGGGAGGTGCACTCGCCGACTGCAAGGACCAGTTCGACGACGCGCTGAGTCGACTCAACGACTCGCTGTCGGCCGCAGCGGCGCTGACCGACAAAGCAGTGAGCGACGTACATACGTGGGTGAGCGCGGCGGTGACGGACCAGCAGACATGCCTGGACGGACTGGAAGAGGCGGGTGACGCGGCGGGCCTTGAGAAGATGAAGAAAATGATGACGAGGTCCGAGGAGTATATGAGTAACAGTTTGGCTATTGTTGCTAATATTCGCGATTTGTTAAGCCATTTCAACATGAAACTCCATTGAAGCTTTCAAATCGTTGCATTTTTTCTACTTGAAACTGGGTTTGGAATTTGTGTGTAAATATGTGATCCTTAATTAATAGTGTGATATTGTATTCTGTTGTTTCAAATTTTAATTAAGTTCTTTCCCTTCATCATAATCACAATTTATTCTTTTCTTCATGATAAATCATCTACTTATTGAACTATTTATGTCTTAAATATAATTATTAGTGATCTTATAAATAAGAACTTTATAAACAATTTCAGAGTGTGAAATCCTATATATTACATTATGAACTCTTTGAATAATAAAATTGAACTCTTGCTATTTGAGTTGTTACTTGCTACTTTTGTGCTAGTTATTACTAATTAACATTATATTTCAAAGTATATATATTTTTACTCATTTGTCCTTTATTTTATTATTACGTAAAATTATTCTTTTACATCAAATTCATATCTTCTGTTAACACCTTTTAATAAGATTTAGCAGGTTATTCTTATTGATGATGGAAAGCCACTCACATCTTTTGCCAATTCTATCAAACAGTATGAAGTATCAAATCAAAATCTACAAAGCATGTGAGAAATTCACCCTTTTTCTTGCATCTCATTTCAGGAATCCCGAAATTCTTTTTCCTCCAATCTCAAATCTTTGTTTAATTTCCAAAAGCTTGAAGAATGAAGGACATTGATATCAATTTGTACTTTTATAAAAAAAAATGTATTAAAAAAAGATAACGCTTTTGTTAATGTTGCAGAAGTGTTCTAAGACACTCCTAGTCAAGATCACTTGTATATGCAGAATTCACTAACTCTGCTACCCTTTCACCAAGCTCTTTTACCTCTTTCTGAAGCATACTGATGTGAGAGCAAGTTTCCTTTATGATCTGCATCATGCTCACTGATACCTGCAACAAAACATAGATAAGCTTTTATCGAGAGAATGAAGAAATTTTCATTCTTTGAAATTAACATTAACTGCCATTATGAGCTATGTCATACCCTTGAGTCGCTTGTTTGGTTTTGTTGTGGCAACAGTGCTTGTAGCATCAACAACAGATCATTAATCTCACTTTCTCTGAATTTTGAAGTTCTGGATTTTCTTTTACCAGACATGCTGAAAGTTTGCAGTTTTGCAATTGTGCTCACTTTGATGTGAATTGACATCAAGAAACTGAAAATGCTTGAATGGAGGAAGGGCAAAAACTGTTCTTTTATACTAATAATATACTCTGTTGACACTGTAAACAGTGAGAATTAGATCTACATGACCCACAATTACAGTGGTTTTGAGGGTTGAGAGACTCATTGCCAAATATAATCCTTATAATTTACTACACCATGATGATGACTCATGAACTTATCTGATGTACACGTATCCTTAAAGACAGCCTTAAGAATTTTGGGAGTGGAATGCAAATCTAACGGTATCTAGTTTGTTTTTGTGGGAAATTAAGGTTGGCAAAACATTGCATTCGCTGTCAGTCTTTGCCTGCGCAATTTTCCTTTTGTCCGTTGGTTTCAATCACAACCAGCCGTAGTATATAATGTACTCCTCGGTGATGGAACTTTTGTAGGTTAGGCCATCAAAATCAGACCCAATCTACACTGTAAAAACATTCTAAGCTTTAAGTCAATTTCAATTTTAGTCATTTGTAATTAGAAAGTTTGGCTGATTTGTTGATAATGGTAATCGGTCTTGGTTATTGTACTGATTGGGCGAATCACGCCTCCTAGTTTATAGGAGGATAATCGATCCCCAAACGTCAATGTTGTTGGGGCCAATATGTACACACAATACACTGATATTACTAAGTCATTAAACAATAATGACCACTGACTTATATTAACTAAAGTTGGTTAATGAGAAATGTCAGCGACAATCTTATCTTAATCATATTTTTTAATACACTTTGTATTGATTATGTTAAGATACGACCTCCGATTATGAAGGTTTATTAAAGAAGAAATAAAGGAAAAGAAAAATTCAACTAATCGTTTTAATTCAAGAGAATTCTTTCAGTGTCCTTTTCTAAAATGTTTCAAGTTTTATTCATTGGTTGCAGTTTGGAATTATTTTACACATCATTCTATTTATTTATCTTTAAAACAGACTTAAATGTAACTTACTAAGTTCTCAAATCAGTACCATCATACAAGTTAATAATCTCGTGTTTCGTTACAGTACTGCTTGCACTTTCTCCTTCACACGCCTCGTCGCTGCCACCTCTTTGTTTTTGTTTATCCAATGACAGTGAATGTGGTATTCTGTGGTGTTAGTTCTTTACATGGTCTAGAACTTTGCATTTGTCGTTGTGACTATGAGTAACCTCCTCTTCATACTGTTCAAACTTTGGGAATGTTGGTGATGACCACCAAAGGGAGATTGGTTTAAGATGACATACTCCCTTATTTTTAAGAAGGATTGAATCCATCTATAGAAGATGGATCTAGACTCTCTCTTTAGCTATCTTAGATCATTTTGAAGCCTCTAAAATAGAAATAATTTTAGATCTTATATTTTGGGCCAATTAGTTTAGGATTTATTTGGGCTTTGTATTATAGATCAAATAATATAGAATTTAATTTGAACCTTGTATTTTGTACTAAATAATGTAAGGTTTTTGGACCACTTGAGTCAACAAAGGTCAAGGTCCAATGTTGACCCAAAGTGGAGGTCCATGAGCTTAGGTGACCATGTGGTCAAAGTTTTAACCTAGCTTGGTAGACAAAGGTGTGTGAGACCTATCACGTGATTCTCTGAGATAGTGGCAACATGTCCTCCTCCTATTAGAGAATATTTTTGCCTTGTCTCCAAGCTAGGTCAAGATAGTGTTCTTAGGATTTTGCTTCTACATTTTGGAGACACCCTTAGCCTATAAATAGAGGTGTCTCCACCATTGTATTCTTACCATGAGATTAATAATGAAATGCTGCCAAAATATTGAGTCATTCTTAGTCTCTAAAGTCAAGGCTAGAACATTTCATGTGATCTCCTCTAGTCACATTCCTCTAGAGTTGGTCTAACATTTCTAAGAACACCATCAAAACACCACCCCATCACCATTAAAACACCAAAAGACACGAGCTTTAATCCTTATACTCCATAGCTTCCGCACCTTTATCCTTACCATAGGATCTTTTCATATTTTGGCCCAACCTTGAGGAGGTTACTATCAGTTTGAGTGGTCAAGAGAATACTTAAGTGGATTAAAAATCTAGTACCAAAAACTCCATTTGGAGAAATGGTAGGGGTTATGGCCATGGTTTGAAACCTCGTATAGATTACGAGTTTCATTCTCTTACAATTGCTCACTCCTTTGCAAAAACACCATGATTCCTTCGAAATCAAACCCCTTATGACCCTACAAATAATTGGTATTGTCAAAAACTTCAACTTGAGATCAAATGTCTAGGAATGAGGCGTGTCACTTCTAAGATCATTAGTAGAACTATGAAGAAGAGACAATAACAAGAGAAAACACATTCACCATTGTTGTTAAATTGATGACATGCATTGCTCCCATTGTTGTTAAATTGATGACATGCATTGCCAAAGAGGAAGAAACGACAACGAGAGGTGGTACGTTTACCACTGTCATCGGATTAACGACATGCCCAGTTAAAGAGGAAGAAACGATGACAAGGCACCCAAAAGAGAGAATGCAAGTGGTGCACTGATTTGAGAACTTAATCCTCATAAATTACATTTAGATCCCAATTAAAGATACATAAATAAATAAGATGATGTGTAAAATAATTATGAATAACAATCAATATTGGAAACACAAAGAGCATTTTAAAACAAGTTTTAAAGGGACACAAAAGTTA
Organism: Vigna reflexopilosa; assembly: GCA_027742785.1. Classification (NCBI taxonomy): domain Eukaryota; kingdom Viridiplantae; phylum Streptophyta; class Magnoliopsida; order Fabales; family Fabaceae; genus Vigna; species Vigna reflexopilosa. Next base: position 34,734,455 of record CM050918.1, read on the forward strand.
GCATAGAATCCAAATTGATTTTAGAAATTACCGTTAAATTTTCACTTAGGAAAGTTAATCACATGTATCTCTTTATGAATTCAGTCCAATCCAAGACTATTTCCAAGATTCAGTTTTAGGAATTAAACTTGATTTATTCGAGGATATAATCGAAGAAATCTTAACGTATAGCCTCATATTTCCCGAGGTCGTGCTTACCATATAGAAATGGGTTACCCTTACCACGTTACGCCCGATTTCCAGACAAAAACTATCCTTGCTTCAAATAAAATTTTCAAACATGTCAAACCCGCTACAAACTAAAAATTTTATGCAATCAGTGTGATGATTTTTTTTTTGTCCAAAACTTTAATATCTTTATGGATAATGATAATTAGACAATATTTTTTTGACAACATTTGAACATCATCTACATGTCATTCTGTGATTGATCCATGATAGTGTTTATGATTATTATTATTGATTGTAAAATAATTTTGAACCAATCACAAAATAACACATAGATTATGTTTAAATGTTGTAAAAAAAATGTTATCTAACTATTTTTATTCTATCTTTATTTAGTCAGTAAAATTCATATTTTAACGTAAATCCCCTTCACTCCCAATAGTATCTTTTTCATCCAAAATATCCTCTTCAACGGAAAAACATAAGAGGGGTCTGTGTAATTTGCTCCATGTTCTAATCGACAATTATTTACTTAAAAGGTTCCCTTCAAAGGAAAAACAACAAAAAACACTTCTATCCCATGAGAGCAGGAAGAAGCATTCTTCAATAGGTTTTAGCACAACCTCTGATAGGACAATATGCTAGCACTTGTTTGTTTGAGACATCTAAAAGAAGGAAAATAGAAATTAGGCAGCAAAATATTACGTTGTAATTCACTTAACACTTTATCCAGTTATGGACAACTAGGAATAATGAATGCATGATTTGATTCCCTCCAGACTAACTAATACAGAACAAAGCAAACATCATTGAAAGGTAAATAATATTTTTGGACAATGCTTCAAGTTAGCAAACTTATATCTGCAAATGTAGATGTCCTATTGTAACAACATACCGAGTAATGTCATCACAGGAATAGGTCCATTTCAAGTTATTAAAGAGCATTTATCATTTTCTTCATCTCAGCAGACCGCCTGGGATCTGGTTCTTCAATCGCTCTCTCAGTAAGTACTTGCTTGATACGACACATTGACTTCCTCACCTGATTTCACATAATAAATCAATAAAATGCATACGTGTCTTTTTGGTTCCCCATACACAGTTAACATTTGTATTTCACTGTTCAGGAAAAGAAGATAAGAGCAAGACCATGTGACTGTTCTATACCATTAATCCATGTAACTTTGGTCAACAAGAGCAACACAGCAACACATGTGTAAGGCAGAACAAGTGGAAAATGAGGTGATACCTTAGGTATGCGCTCTGGGTTAGGAAAACGCAGGTTCTGTGCATTAAGCATTTGACGCTGAGTCATCAACATGTTCTTCTCCTTTAACAGCACATACCACAACTTATGAAGGTCGTCCCAAGATTTCAGGCGCAGTTCAGAAGCCTTCCAACCCCGACCTAGCAACAAACATTAAGAAATATAATAAAAAGAGACAGCTATTATATCAGAACAAATAATAGCACAACCTTCAAAGCTCAACAGAGAAAATCAAGAATTTTGGTTGTAATGAACAATTGTGGCTACTGCATGAAAATCAGTGAATTTGTTTACACCAAATCCAAATCCGTTATAAAATAAGAGGTGCATGATGCATACCATAAACAACAGGTTTGTCATCATCTGGGCTCCTGTCAGCCTCAAAGAACTCCTGAAGGGGATTGCGTACTTCTCTGCCACCAGCAGGAGCTGCAGTGGTATAATGTTTTGATCTAGCAGCAGCAGAAAAGAGTGTTCGTCCAAGCGTTCTAGACAAAAACATGGCTGCATTGCCAATCCATATTTATTTTATAATGTAAGAAACCAGAGGACAAGAAAATGTCATACAATGTTATGAAAATCAAATAAAATATTGCCTTAAATCACATTAACACGGATTTTCCCGACAATGTATCATTGAGTATGATCAAGTAACAGTTGAAAAATTCCATCATTTAGGTAAACAGTGCGAAGAAAGTGCAACTCTGAAATTAAAAAATCAATCTTAGCTTCCCTTATACCCATACGTGCAAGAACTGGGTTCGGTTGGGTTACAGTCATACAGAGCTATCAATATATGCCAGCAATCCCCTTCAACTCTATCCCCACTTAGGCCAAGGCCAACACCCAAAGTGACCATACAGATTAAGGTTAAATCACTGAAAAATGGAAAATTAGTATACGGAGGACACAAGCAACCCTAAAACAAAGTGAAAATGTTGATCAACTAAGTTTTCCACTTCATTACAAGTTCAATATTGTATTAGTACATAATCCCAAGATTCGAGACATAAACTGATACAATGCACCCTCGAAGAGTAGCGATATTCATACGATGAAGCAATTCTAGTAGAAAACACACAGATAAGAGGCAAAAGAAAAGGCGGAAACATGTTAAATATTCAGAGAGTCAAATATTTATCGTGAGGCACCCTGCCAAAATGTTCAATTGGCTAGTTGACAGTGAAATGGAGCCTTCGCAATAGACAAAATTGATGATGGTGAAGGAAAAAAAAAGTCTACTTAGAAATATTGAACATTAAATTGGATTCATAGTTCACACGAACATTGTATATACCTATATCAGCACCAATATCAATGTACGCGTACGGGTTAAATTGCGGTTATACTGGACGAAAAATATTTGTAGGCAAGCGAGATCTGACAAAGAAACCGAAAAATGCTGGGATTACTGAACTACCAAATCGAATTTTGAAGGCAAAATGCTTTTGTATGATTGAAACCAAATATAGAACAGCTTGTGCGCAACATCAAATATATTACAAAATGATAAAAAGTGAAACATTGTGGACAACAAATAAACAAAAGCGTACAGAGGGAAATTAGAGATACAAAAAAAAACAGACTTCACAAAAGGGGGAAACAGGTAAGAAAATAATACTCAGTTCTTGGGGAAGTCAGATCCACAAAATGAAAATTAGAAAAATGAAAAAGAAAGCAAAACGGGAATAAGCAAAAAGTAAACCTGAAGAAGTGAAGATTAAACTATTAAGATGAATTGATAGGAAAAGAAAACGAAAGTTGATGTCGTCGGGGTTTAAGGGTTTTTCAGAGAAGAGGAGGAAGACGAAATATAGTTTGAGGGTTTATATTTGCAAACGCTATGTTTAATTTGTCCCTTCCCTCTTCACTATTTTCCAATTTGTTGTTCTTCAACTAACTCACTTCTAAGTAAGGAAAAAACGAAATGACTATTAAATTTAAGAGAAGTAATTACAATGTTATTTTGTTGGGAATTAAAAATATAATAAAATGAAAAACTCAATTAAAAATTCAATTTTATAATTAAGCCTTTAAATTATTATAAATTACTTTAACTATTTCATTACTTTTTTAAGATTAGGAATACATAATTTATTATTTAACAATTCCCAAATAGATTATACACTCACGAAGTATTTTAAATAGAAAAGGTTTCATCTATACTACTACTATATATAAACATGCTTCTCTTTTTTATATAAATGTTTTTTTCTTTTCAATTTCTTCTCTAAATATGTTTTACATTAAAATAATTATTTTATTAATTCTACCTTTCAAGTAATTTTTATTTTAATTTAATAATTTTTTTTAATTTGATTTTTTTTCTTTTCTAAAATTTAATTATTATTTTAAATTAAAATATCTATTTATAATAAAATTATCTAAAAAAATAAAATTTAGTTATAATAAAATTGTTAAAATGATTTAAATTTACGTTTGTAATTATAATAATAATTTTATTATTGTTTGTTATCGTAAAAAATAGACACAACGAATGTATTTTCATTAATTTTAAGTATAAAAAACAGCTAATAAAAATGAAAATCATTTTAATAATGTATGTATTGTAAATAATTAAAAATTCTTTTAATAATACTTGTGAATGATTATTATATAATTTATTTAAGAAAAGTTATTTTGACAACTTTATAATACCTATTCATTTATAATTAGACATAAACTATTTTTTTTAAGTTGTAACACCTTAAACATAATTTTATTTTCTAGAATATGTATAATTTGTTAGTTCAATGTATATTGTGAAATCAAGAAAATTAGTATTTTTTATATATTTTATCAATAAAATGTTAGACACTTTGTTGACTTTATATATATATATATATATATATATATATATTAGTACGCATGTATTATTTTTTTACATAACAAAAGTTTTATTAAATTACAAAATAACTTTTAATTATTAAAATAAAAAATGTCAATAAACTATAATATATTTTTTAATAATTAGAAAAATACAAAAATGTGGTTAAATATTTTAAATAAAAGATAAAATAGTTTGTGGGTTATAATTTAAATAAAATATTTTATTTAAAAGATTTCTTAACAATTTGATGAATAATTATTTAATTAAAAAACATATTATTACATTAGATATTAGTTGATATTCTTAGAAATTGTTATTTTTATATTATTAGAAATTAAAACATATCTTGATAATAATAAGTGATAAAAAAATATTATAGTTTCTTTAAAGATATTAGGCTTCTAAATATGAGAGGATAAGATTTAGGTAGAGAACTTTAATAGAAATAGTGACAGTTTAAAGAAGAAATAATTGAAGAGTAAGGTTGGGGGATCACATTTTTTTTTGTTATCTTGTTTGTTTGTGATATAGTATTTTATGAGTTTAAGTAGTAAAGTAGATGTTATTTAGTATGATTGTTTTGACATGTTAATATGTGCTTCCTTTGGAAACAAAAATGTATGCTTATGTGTGGTGACTCGATGAAAGGTGGTGAAAGGTAACTCTTCACTTAAGTTGTGATAACATAAGTTGTACTAGAGATGAACTTCGCAGGGACTCTTAAAGAGAGTGATGGGAAGTGACACATGTGTATTTTAACAAGGAAGCTCATGATGAGAGTGGTGAAAAGTGACATTTGTGTACTTCGTCAGAGAAGCTCTCGAGGAGAGTAATGGGAAGTGACTAGGGATGGCAAAAAAATCCATGCCCGCGGATAAAATCCGCGATGAATAGTTGGTACCGCGGATATTTATTATCCACGGGTTGCGGGTAGCAGATATTTTAATACCCACTTATAAACGGGTCGGGTGCGGGTAGTATACTATCTATACTCGCAAATATCCGCTACCCGCCAAAAATGAAAAAAAATTAATTTATATTTTATTAAGTTAAATTTAATTAAAATTAACATTAATTTATATTTTATAAGATTAAATTTAATTAAAATTAAATTTTAATTTATATTTAATTTAATTTATATTATATTTTTTGTAATTTTATTTAAATTTTATTTTAATAACTTATAAAAATATATTTTTTTAAATATTTGCGGGTATCCGCAGGTATCCACGGATATTCGCGGGTTTTAAAATACTTGAGAATATTTTTTAAGCGGATATCCGTGCGGTAGCGGGTGAATTTTTTTTTTGTTGGGTCTGGTTGCGAGTAGGCACTATTCGTGTCCGACCCGACCCGTTGCCATCCCTAGAAGTGACACTTGTATACTTCGATGAGAATGATGGGAAGTGGATCGTATCTATAAGGCTTGAGGGAAGCAGGAAAGGTCATTGCTCTAATGGTGAGTGGTTGTTGATAAGTTACGTGTAAGAGTTACATATTGATTTCTAACACTGAGATCATTAGTTTCTGTATAAATTGTTGTGATGACATGTTTTAAACATGTGATGATATGTTTAAATAGTTGTTTGAGACAACATGCTTTGTGAATGGTTATGTGAGAGGAATGATGAAATTGTATGGCATTGTGAGACAAGTGGCTTTATTATGATTGATGTGTATTATGGTTATGATATTTTGATGTTTGTATGTTAGGTTATCTTTCTATTTTAATGGTTGTAGTTTCTACCCATAATGATTGTATTTTATACAAGAACAAATGATCATACATGTCTTAAGGAAGATAGACAACACTAGAGAGAGTGGTTAATATTAGGAGATAATTGGGATAATATTGTAGTCTTAATTTTTTCCTTTTTAATAAAGATTATGGTTGTAAAATAATGATTTCTTTATTAACTTCAATGAGACATGAATAAAATTTTATTTTAATTATTCTTGATTATAGATTTTATGAAGCGAAAAATTGGTGTGTTACATTTTGGTATCAAAATAATGGTTTTGTACCATAGGAAATGTGGGGAGTGAGCTTACTGTGCGTTTGTTATGCATCGTTTGTCAAAGTCTAAATGTGTTGTTGTGTTTGTTTATTTGCATTTCTTTTAGTATTTGTGTTAGGTGTTATTAAAGGAAGAAATAAGAAGAATGAAATCATAGGAAAACACTAGAGGGGATTAAATAGTGTTTTTAAAGTTCTTTCACAAGGTTTGATGGATTGAAAAGATATATTATTTAAATAGGATTGTTTATATGCTAGTTTTTATGAAAAGCGTAAATGGAAAACGTTTCAAAGAGCTAAGCAATAAAGTATAAATTTTATACTGATTCACTCAATCTGAGCTACGTCCAGTTCTTCCTTAAGAACTTTTAAGGGGTTCCACTAATCTTCAAGAAGATTTACACAAGTTTTACCTCTCCAGGTTTACAACGAGTATCCTTACTACATTGGTTCACGTAGTTAACACGACTAGTTCAAGTTTAACCACTCTTGGTATACAAGTATTCTAATCACTTCTAGTTCAAGTATTCTAACCATTTCTAGTCCCAGCCCTAGACAACGCGTCTATAATGTTTAATTCAACTAAGCTAAACACCAAGTGTTTTAACTCTCTTTAGAATGTACAATACAATCAGTGTTTAAGAGTAAATACAAATTAATAACTCTCAAAGAGAGGATAAAACAATATGAAGAGATATGATATTTTGCTAATTAAGGATTTTATTTCTTCCAAAATATTAGCTTCAGACGATGTATGAGCATAATAAACTTGGTTGAGTGTTCATGAGTTCACTATATTATCCTTCTTATCTTCTTTTCAAGCTTTCGTCTATTTATAGCTTGTCGAGATATGGCTATTAAACAAAGAGGTTAACTTCATGTAGAGCAGGTAACCTTTTGGTGAGAAGTCAGACTCAAGTATACTTTGCGGAGGTATAGTGCTTTGTTATAGCCTTCATCAAAACATAGCTTGTACGATGTGATAGAGCAAAATGCTTCAAGGAAACATTCCTAGAATGTTCTTCATATCTATGAACATATCTTTTTTTTGGATGTAGTGATTCTGATTATACCTTTCTGCTTTAGTGATCTGCACGAATATCAAGAACAAGGTATACAAGCATTGAATCACTTTATCGTACATGTATTAAATATTTTAAATGTTGATAAGTGTTAGGCCGTATTGTGTATTCAAAACGTTTCATCATATGTCATTTCGTTAATAAATGCATTGTTTGGTGAAACATTGAACATCGGATGGTGTAAAACATGATATGCTTCTTCAAAGTTGTTTGTACAAGATAGCGTTTAACAGTCTTCTTTTGTTAGACAATATGTTTCATAAGAAGTTTGCTTGAATTTAATATTGTATTTGAATAAAACACACTTTAAGCTTTAGTGTTATCATGAGATAGACACTTCTATTTATAAAACGATGTTCGTTTAAGTGTTTAGATGATGTTTATAAAACATTGTTTGTTGCTTATATCGTCTATTGGATTATTCAATAAGAGATATGCTTTCTTTTCTTAGACGCTATTTATAAACTTTTGTTCATCAGACAGTTCAGTCTAGAAAATGTTATCATAAGCTTGATTTTGTCTTATAAAGGATGTTACAAAGTATTTTTTTTAGACCCTATTTCTTTAAAACAACTTTCATTTAAAACGATATTTGGTTTAATGTTTTTTTGTTAAATTTCAAAACCTGAGTTATTTAAACAATCTAATCTCTAGACAATCTCGTCTTAACAAAGAATATATCCTTCTCTTTTCACTAATAACTACATTTTCGGTGCAAAATATTTTTTTTTTGTGGAGGAAATGTGAGATCCTAAAAATTTTAATGAGAAATATTCATTGTTTTTTTTTATAAACATCATACAAATCTTGGTTTGCAGATCAACAGATAAGCTCACATACATTTATATTTCCATATATGAGCTATCATGGTTGAATAGTGGAATTGGAATTAAAAGCATAGGCAAAGATGAGGTCTACTTAACATGTGTCATGCATAATATAGGATAAGATAATCAATTATGCTCAAAATGAAGCACATAATCAATATCATGAAGGCATGATCAATTATATGGTTAATTTTAAAGCATAATCAATTATCTCCTCCCATTATTGACTATGTTTTTGTGTTTTTATTTCATCTAGGTTTTATTATGGAACCATTACTGTCATGAACGAAGTACTTGAACACCACTAAAAGTTATACTTGGTTCACTAAAACTTGTTTGTTTATGTTACCAAAATGGCCCTCACTAAACTCCATTTTCCCATTAATATTTGAATTTACGTTGGTGAACAAGGCTTTGACCCGAAGGCTTAATAGAAGTACTACAAGTTCAATCATCTTTAAACTCCCGTATGAGTTCATGTTAAATTGACCAAATATCTTTCTTAGCTTGGTTGCTTCAATTGGTGAACTTGAAGCTTTGACATCATAAATAGTGTTGAATGTAGATAACTTTCAATGCAAAGAAAGAACGGAAAACAAAGGGAAAATACTGCTTGGGAAGTAGGTGATTTTCATGCCGCTCCACATAAATTCATTTTTTATCATCTCCTTAGTTCATACACTACTGATTTATTTTTCTCATGAGGCCAATCCATAAGGGTTTTTAAGTGATAAAAGATTATGTTTATGTATATTATCATAGTTGAAAACACAGGAAAACACTAAAGGAGGGGTGAATAATGTTTTAAAAACTTTCGCAAAGCAATGTCTAATGGATTGTAAAAAATGTATAATTTGAGTAACATATTTAGACACTGGTTTTTCTGAAATGTGTGTATGGAAAATTTTTCAAAAAGCCAATTAATAAAGAATGTATTTTATATTGGTTCAATCAACCTTAGCTACGTCCAGTTCTCTCTTAAGAACTCTTAAGGGGTTCCACTAATCTTCAAGAAGATTACACAAGTTTTACCACTCCAAATTTACAACGAGTATTCTCACCACTCCGTTCACCTAGTCAACATGACTAGTCCGAGTTTAACCACTCTTGGTTTACAAATATTCTAACCACTTCTGGTCCAAGTATGCTAACCACTTCTAGTCTCAATCCTAGACAACACGTCTAGATTGTTTCACTCAATTAAGCTAAACGCCAAGTGTTTTAATTCTCTTCATAACTTACAACACAATAAGTGTAATGAGCAAAGGTACATATTGATGACTCTCAAAGAGATGATAGAAACAATACAAGGAAATATGAGATTTGTTAAGGTTTTTCTCTTTTAGATAATATTCAACTTCAAACGATATATTAGAACAATAAGCTTATTTGAGTGTTCACAAGTTCACTATATTATCCTTCTTGTCTTCTCTTCAAGCTTTCATCTATTTATAATTTTTATTGAAAGATGATTGTTAGACAGAAAAGTTGACTTTAGGTAAAGTAGATAGTCTTTAGGTGAGACGTCAAACTCAAGTCTACTTTGCAGAGGTATACAACTTTATCATAACCATTATCAAAAGTGAGCTTGTACGATGTGACAAAGTAGAAGGCTTCAAGGAAAACATTCCCAAAATGTTCTTCATCTCTCACAATGTTTTTTTCTTAGGTATAATGATTTTAATCATATGTTTCTGCTTTAGTGATCTGCACAAATATCATGAACAAGGTATATAAGCATTGGGGCACTTTTTTGCACATGCATTAAATATTTTGAACGTTGATAAACGTTAGGTCGTATTGCTTGTTCAAAACATTTTATCACTAGTCATTTAATTAATAAATGTATCATTTGGTAAAGCATACAACATGTATAATCATTAAATGGTATAAAATAGTATATGCTTTATTATAAGAGATATGCAACGTTTAACGATCATTCTCTAGATGATTCATTTCATAAGATGCTTGCTTGAGCTTAACACTGTTTTGGAATAAAATATATTTTATGCTTTAGTGTTATCAAAGAGATACACAATTTTTGTTCATATAACGCCACCCTTTAAGAAGTTGTTTGATTTAGGTGTTCAGATGCTATTTATAAAACACGGTATGTTGCCCATATCGTCTTATTAGACGATTTAATGAGCGAGATACTTTCTTTTCTTAAAAGTTATTTGTTTAATACAAATTTTCATACAAAACGATATTTCATTTAATGCTTTTTTTAAACTTCAAAACTTGAGTTGCTTAGACGATCTAGTTTCTAGACGATCTTGTCTTAATAATAACAATCAATTCAATGAAATTACGTTATTTACTTCTAGCATCTCCAACACATTTGCTTCAAGTTACACAATTATTTAGAAAATATTATATTATGAAAGAGTGAAATTAAAAGAATTAGTATTAATACATGTGTGAAGTAAAATGTTTGAACACAAACCTATGTTATATAAGATTAACTATTGTGAAATGAGGAAGTTTCCTATCTAATAAGTTTGGTTCTTAGTACTAGTAGTTTAATCACTAAAATTATTTTCTATTGTTGTAATTTTGGTTCATGGTAAAACTAATCATATTTTATTTTAAATTATTTTTAATTATAAGGGTAAATTTGTAATTTTACAATTTCAATTGAAATATTTCTTTTATACCATATCTATCAAAACACCCTCATACTTTCTGTTCACTTTTCTTCATTTTTCGTTTTCTTTTCTTTAGTCCAAATAACCTTAATTTCTACCATCTTTCCCTTATTTATATGCTTTTCTACCAATCAAATCCATCCTTTAAAACAAACCCATCCTAAATCTCATTAGTCTTTTCTATAAGATTTTAGAGTTAATTTGCAATCTTTTTCTTTGCATTAATGAGAAGATAGAAAAGTATGAATCTTTTCTAACCAATCTTATTTTCTACTTTACTATATGCTTTTTAATCTTTTTTACTTTTTAATTTAGGTTGAAGTTTTGAATTCTCACAAGTTTGTTATTTTAGGTGATTCCCAAGTGTTTGGAGCTCTTGTAAGTAATTTCTTAATTTTAGTTTATATATTTGAAGGTAATCATTCTTTAAGGGCAACTAATGAGATTAACTTAATTAATTTGTTTTGAAATTGGAAGGGAGTAAGATGTTGAGTTGAAATTTGATGTTTTAAGATGAGTTGAGGTTGTACAAAACTGATTTAGATTTTAAAGTCGTTGAGTAGTACATATTTATAGGAATTTGGTTACTTATATGGAATGATTAAAGTATTTGAAATCTATTATTTTCTTATTTTGACACTATATGTTATTATTCACCATTGAATTGAATTATGATGATTTTATTTTGTCTTCAAGTTTGAAGTAGTAATTTTGAACTAATCTAGTGAGGTATTAGTTTTGAATTGATATCATAGAGTTATATATCTAAACTCATTCAAGTTATGAGAAATGATAATAGATTTTGGTTGAGTTTTTGGAATGATAATATATATTTGCTCGAACAAAGTATATTTCCTTAAGTGAAGATAAGCTAGAGAGGACCTATCTTTTTCTATTGTTGTTCTGTTCAAGCAAAAGTATGTCAATCAAGAAAGAATAAATTAAAAAGCGAGCAAACACACATATAAGTAGATAAAAAGGTTTAACAATTTCATTTTATGAATGATGAGAGAGATACAATATGTTTTAATATGATAAGTGGTAAAGAAGTGTGATGGGTGATAAGTAGTGAATCACACACACACACATAAGTAGATAAAAAGGTTTAACAATTTCATTTTATGAATGATGAGAGATATGATATGTTTTAATATGATAAGTGGTAAAGAAGTGTGATAGGTGATAAGTAGTGAATCACACATACAGACACACACACACATATAAGTAGATGAAAAGGTTTAACAATTTCATTTTATGAATGATGAGATATACAATATGTTTTAATATGATTTGTGGTAAAGAAATGTGATAGGCGATAAGTAGTGAATCATTAAGAATGATTGATTATATGTTGTAAATGTGAATATAAGTCTTATTGATGTGTATCTATTAAAGTTACCAATAAGGTATCATTGAGATCTAATGTAAGCGTTAGAGAATTTATTGAGATATGGAAGCTCTAACGATACAAATACAAAAAGATATTATGTGGTGAAATGGTGATGAAAGACTTTAAGACCATCAAATGGTATCATCACACAATATATAATATTATATGTTCTCATATATGTGCTTAAACTTTTGTTTAAGTTTTGATGGCATACCCCTAACCATGACCAAACACATTCAAGAAGAGTTGAAGTCATTTATGAAATATGGGTCTAGACTCTCTCTCTTGGACCATTTTGGGCCATCATGAAGCTTCTAGTAGAGTAAGAATAATTTTGGGCCTTGTATTTTGGGCCAAGTAGTCTAAAATTTAATTGGGTTTTGTATTATGGGCCTAGTACTGTAGGATTTAATTTAAGTCTTATATTCTAAGGCAAGTAGAATAGGGTTTTGACCACCCAAGTCAACAAAGGGCCAAGGCCCGAAGTTCACCAAGGTGGGACGTCCAAGCCATGGGTTGACCAAGGGGTCAACATTTTTAGCTAACTTGATAAACAAGAGAATGATAGACGATCAAGACATGTGTCCTCCTACCATTGGGAGTTTTTCCTCCTAGTTAGTGACCACATGTCACTCTAGGAATGTAGAGTATTTTTCATAGGTAGTAGCCACATGTCACCCTCTCTTTGTAGACGATTTTTTTCCACTTGTCTTCTTCCTATTGGAGAAGATTTCTCCTTGCTCTCCAAGCTGACCAAGATGGCTCTTTTAGGTTTAAGTTTTTGTCCATTTCGAGACACCTTTGTCTATAAATAGAGGTGTCTTTCCTTCATGTAATTACCTTTGATTTAGAGTAAAGTTATGCTATTAAATTTGAGCCATACTACTCTTATTAGGTCACCCTAGGCTAGAGCAACCCAAGTGGCCTCCTCTAGCCACCTTCATCCAAGAGTTGACCCAACCTCTCTTAGAGTATCACTAAACATCATTTCCATCACCACAAAACATCCTAAGGCCAAGACATTTAGCCTTTAACCCCTCGTCGTTTCCGCACTTCATCCAAACCATCCATCCTTTCATGGTTCTCTTCCTAGTTTTGGCCCAACCTAGCTAGGAGCTTTCCATTAAGTTTGCTTAAAATTTTGTTTAAGTTTTATCTTAAGTAAACAAGTCGTACCAGCAAATACTTTTTTTAAGATTTATTCTATGAAAATTGTTTCAAATATAAAGATTCTTACTTTTTTAAGTATTGAATTTTTATACCGGTTTCAGAACAAAATTATAAAAAGCGCCACTTTTCATACTAGTTAAAGGTATAACCAGTATAAAAAAAAATTCTTTTCAAAAATGTTTTTCAAGTAACCAGTATGATCCCCGACAACTTTATGGCTAGATGCATCGACCTTGAATGAATCTCTAATATGGAAAGAAGTAAAATAACATTTGTTTAAAGACTATACAAAAAAAGTCTCTCTAAATCCAAAATCATCCATATCCATGGATATAACATGAGTGGAATAATTTTATTAGACTAAATCAAGAAACAACAAGCTATAATTTTATGAAGACAAATATACTTCAATAACAATAGAACAACAAACACATGTTCATGATGGTTTCACATGCACATATTCAATCCCTTTAACCATTAATTTCTCCATCTTCAATTTTTAGCACCCACATCCTTTCACAAATATTATCTGAAAAAGAAAACAAAGAGAAGAAAGGGAGAAACAATCACTAAAGAGTCAAAGTTTCGATCAATTTCACAATGCAATGGTTGCGGGGGAAAGCAACAACCTTGGGTAACACAACTCTGTCTCGCGGAGAAGACGAAAGGTTGTATGCTCCTCGTTCGCAAACATCAATAGTGGCCTCAAACATGATCTATATAGTGGCACTTACTCTGGCTACTGGCAGAGGGTGCGGCGACGAAAAGTTTTGGACGTGCATAAGTGCCCTACACATTATGAAAGAAAGAGAAAGAGAAGTGTTGTTAAATGATGGAGAAGAAGGAGGCGCAAGAGTGAGTAAGGGAAATAAGGGTTAGGGATTTAAGAACCCTCTAATTATAAATTAAAAAAAATAAGAAACTTTTTCTATACTAGTTATAATTAAAACGGTATAAAAATTTTCTTACTTATTACAAAATGTCATATCCACTTTCTATTCTGGTTATAATTAGAATTATACAAAGTTTTCTTATTTATTACAAAAATGTCACTGCGTCCACTTTTTATACTAGTTACAACTACAACCAGTAAAAAAAAATCTTATTTATTACAAAAATACCACCGTATCTACTTTATACTTATTATAAATATAACCAATTAAAAAAATATTATTTTATTTATAATTATGTCAAGCTACCATTTTTATAGCTATTGAAATTCAACCAGCATAAAAAAAATCGTTATACCAATGAAAACAAAAGTAATACTTACACGAGAGAATTTCTTGTTTCAGAGGGTGAATTGCTAATGTTTCTAAAAGGAAACATGACAAGGAACTTCCCAAAGTACATCTTTCTTAAATCATCTTCTTTAAAGAGAAGAACAATTTATTGGTTTGAAAATCACTGAATTTATTAAAGGTTTAATGTATTCGGAGGTCCCTATTTCTGCGGATTTGCATCAATTGGGTCCTCGTATTCTGAAAGTGCTCAATTGGGTTCCTGTTTTAGTAAAATTGAACCAATAATGTCTTTGTCGTTAATTACTATAAACGGCGTTAACAATGTGACATGCTGAATTGGCATTGAAAAAGTACGTGGCAGAGTAATAATTGATTATGTGGATTTATTTTAAGGATAGATTTATTTTAAGTTTTAAATAAAATCTCTCTTACCTCTCTCTCTCTCTCATGTCATGAAATGAAATCCAGTAGCCCTATCATCTTCATCAAATTTAACTCATCAATCACCATACCCTCAATATATAACCCTTTCATCTCCAGTTCAGAACCCTCATCCAATTTCCTTTCTTCTTCCTTCGATCCTTTGTCTCATTCCTCTCCCAAGTTTCTCACTTTTCCCCACATTCTTAATCCACTCCCTCGTTCCCAATTGGGTCCCATTCCTATTCGAATTTTGTTTCTGGGTTCTCCCAATTCGAAGTTCTGCACTTTCCCTTTTTGTAGTGGAATTTCTCGTTCCTGGGGAGTTCAATTCCATTGTCTCTCACTAAAGCTGAAAACTTGGAGAGAAAGTGCCATACTTTTCGATTCAATTTGTTGTTTGACAACTGGGTCTGTGATCTTCCTGTGTGGGTAAGCAAGGTTACGAAAAACTGTCCGATCGTGATTTTGGCTACAACTTAAAAGGTTTTTGGAGTTTTTATAATTGGTTGAATCTGTCGCCTTTATTCATAATTTCTCGTAGTACTAAGGATTGTGACGAAACTATAACTGTTGTTGAAAACCTTGAGTGTGAGAATGCATACTACAACGAAATTTCAAGGTTTTGTTCTGAATCTTTGTGGGGTCCAAGTTCACTCCATGGAGGGTTCAAGCATGGAGCAAGAACTTGATTTGTTTCAGAAGCATGTGACTGAGCGGTTCTTGAAACTATCTTCGAGAGGAATCTGGCCGGAGAAAAAGTTGTCGTCGAAGTGGAGGTGGCGTAGGAGGGGCATGGCGACGACGAAGAGATGGAAGTGAACCCTAATTTGTTTTAAAAGATTTTATTTAAAACTTAAAATAAAATAAATTTCACCACATACGTCACGTCATAATTAATTGCTGCATCAACATACAACGATATATTAAAATTAACATCGTCTACTAAAATTAACGATAAAAACATTATTGATTCAATTTTATAAAAAAAACTTAATTAAACCCTTTCAGAATAAGAATATCTAATTAATATAAATATAGATAAATAAAAATCTCCGGATACATTAAACCTTATTAAAAGAGACTCGATAACCACCCTTTTAAGTTGAAATTAAGTATATTAAATAGGTGGGACTTATAGCTTATAAATATTAAGAAAGATGGCACCATTGTCAGGCGACAGGTGATTGAAGAGAGATAACAAGCAGTATGGTACAATTACACAGCATCCAATTATGGATAGGGGTAGGTGAGATGATAGAAGTCTGAATCAGCATTCTAAAAGATAACACAAAAATGGAAGTTGTTAACTTAACGAACAATTTTACATTCATTTCCATTAATACATAATATAAGAATAAAATAATTTTAAAAATATAAAATTTTATATTTTGAAAAAAAAGAGAGAATAAAAGTTAAATAAAATTAATATCAAAATAAATGTGAAAAATTTAGGTCTGTTAAATATTTTTTTTCTAACTTAATAAGAACAAGCTCACGGTGTGTCATGATTGAAAAGTTCAGGACATCGTAGATCTGCCATGACTCATGACCACCTTTTGCCTTGAATGTGAGTTACATCTTTATCCCTACACCCAACATTGACAACGAAATCTATGTGAGTGTTTTACACCTTTGGTAATCACTGAATCATTAATTGTCCCTCCTTTTTCAGTTGTGAATACAGTCAATAAACCAGCTTTTTCATAATTTAGAAAATATTGCAATTTTTTTATTATTGAACTAGCAATATAGATTGACATCATTTTAATTATTATTATTATTATTATTCAATTATGTTTTAATATTTGCAAGATAAATAAATACATATATAGTTCAAGAAAACTCTTATACGAATATTTTATATTTTCACATTGTAACATATCAAAAAGTATAGAAGTTAATTAATTTTAATTGTTGTCACTGCACATTAATAAATATTTATGTCATATTATTAAATATGGTGATTCACATAAGTGTGTGTATATATATATATAAAAGTATTCATGAAGTTTAATTAAAAATAGTTAAACTAAACATATTTTCAACATTTTAATTTTGTGAAAGAAAAGCTAAGAAGTTAACCAAATCATGTTTTGTAAATATTGAAACCATGGAAATAAAAACATTCTAAAAATTATGAACAAAAAATTATTTGTCTTTCTCAAACCATTGAAAATTATCAAAATAATATTTTGTAAATGACAATATATTCGTAAATGATCAAAACTAATAGATTAAAAGTTAATTATTTTGATTGATATCAATGAAGTACATAAACTAAAAAAATAAATTAGAAAGCAGAAAACAAATTAACATATATTGAACACAGACGTAAAACTTTAAAGTAAAATCCACAAATACTAATACCAGCCCTAACCTTTCTCTTCTTACAATAGTTATTTGTAAACAAGAATTTTATTACGTAAGGGAAGTAATGATAAATGATCAAATGTTTTGAATATAAAGAAATTAGGTTTTTAATTAAATTGAAATATTTTTTTTTTGGTGATATTCTAATATATGTCTATGTCTTAAGTGAAACATAATAAAACATATATAAACGAAAGCTACATCGTCATATACAAGATATAAGTTCATTTATGAATTTGTAGCATCATGTATAATGTAACAATTCAAATCATGTTTTTCTACACAAACTTTAGAGTAAAAATTGCTCTATACAACAAGTTGAGTCATGAGATTACCAACTCTTGATAAAGTTAATCATAACATAGAAGATCAACATAACCAACTACACTAACTTTTCCAAGCCTATAGTGTTCATCCATCCAAAAGAACTAACAATCTCATAGACATACATATGTCATAACCTTTACATGTTATGTTGATTCATAAGTCTCACCATTACATGTTGTGTCGATTTATAAATCTCACGTGATAAAACGTTAAATCACCTAAAAAAATATAAATAAAGAGTGTTTTTTTTTTAAAAAAAAATCCTCCCATGAAATTATCTCATTTAAGAAAAACTTAGATCTTATATTCCATACTAAAAGATTTCTTTATTGTAGACAAAAGTGATAGTTATAGAATATTTATGAAAGTCATACATAATTTATTAATAAATATTTATATTTAAAAAAGATAAAAATATAAATAAAAATAAATTTGTATATTTAAGTAATTTAAAAATATTAAAGAAAATATTTATATATAATTTGATTGATTATCGTCAAAATTTAAAAAATCTTAAAAATTAACTAAATATACTCAATTTAAATGTTAATATTAACAAATTAAACCCATTTATACCACGTTTGTATACTTCCACAAGTTCTAGCAAAATCATTTTGAAAAATGATTTAAACTAGTATATGTTATTATCCTATTCTTGCTCAAGTTCTTTCAGAATCATTTTAAATTATTTTAAATTGTCAGACCGTCTAATCGTATCTTCAGTTCCTGTCGCATCAAAATTAACATTACAACAGTGAAGTATCATTCAAGAATAGTCACTTACTATTCTTTAAATAAAAAAAAAAAGTATTTTTGCACCAAATGCATTTAAAAGTATGAATTAAATATTGCACAAAAATAAAGTAGATTTTGAGACAATATCCATCACTACATAATATAACACTCAAATTGACTTAATTTTACACACAATCACAACTACACACATATAATATATTTATATTATATATTTACGTTCTGTTTTAATTTGTACATGCTTATAGGAAATAATGTATTTATTTATTATGTATATTATATATATTGTATGCTGGTTACTTTTTTTTGTATCAGCCTAATTTCGATCTTTCTTTATTCTTTTTTCTTTTTTTTTTTCCTATGGTTAATACTGATGGTGTTTTTTCCTTTAACACCATGATCCACATGTTAAACATACGTCTCACCTCAACCAATTTCATTCTCTGGCGTCGTCAGCTCATTCCTCTTCTCGAAGGACAAGCCCTTTATGGTCATATTGATGGCTCAATCATAACTCCTCCTGCGAAATTGCTTGCTGCTGATGGATCTTTGACGGTTCCTAATCCAGCCTTTCTCACGTGGAAACAACAAGATCAAAGACTTGTAAGTCTTCTTCAGGCCTCCCTTGAGACTCTAGCTGAAGTACTGCACTGTGACACCGCACAACAGATCTGGACTACTCTTAAATCCCTCTACGGTGGTGACTCCAAGCAAAGAGAAATTGGGATCAGAGATCAACTGTTGCACCTTACAAAAGGCTCATCCACTGTTAGGGAGTTTTCCAAACCATTTCGAGGCTTATGTGATCAACTCAGCCTTATGGGTAGACCAATGAATGATTTAGATAAATTACACTGGTTTTTACGGGGTTTAGGTCCCACTTTCACTAGCTTTGGTGCATCTCAATTAGCCATGCGACCACTGCCTGTTTTTCGTGATCTTCTTTCTGTTGCCGAGAGTTTTGAAATGTATTTACATGCCGTTGAATCTCCTCCCTCTCAAGCTGCTTTTAATACCACTACTCAACGTTCCTCTCAATCATCCAATACACGTTTTCAATCTGGGTTGCGTTCTTTCTCAAATGGCAAAACAGGTCGTGGTTACCAATACTCAGGTCGTGGTGGTCGCGGCAGAGGACGTCGTCCTATCCATTGCCAAATCTGCCGAAGAGAAGGTCATTATGCCACATCTTGCCATCAACGTTATGAAGGTGGCCCACCTCAATCTGCCAATCTTGCTGAATCATTTGCGAATTCTTGCACTCTATCAAATTCAAATCAGTCTGATTGATACCTCGATACTTGAGCTTCAGCACACATGACAGCAAACTCATCTGATTTAGACTCAATTGAGCCTTATTCTGGTAATCACACAGTTACTATTTGAAATGGTAATGCTCTCCCCATTTCCCATATTGGATCTCATCGTTTGACAAATACTTTAAACCTTCTTGATATTCTTGTTGTGCCTGGACTTCAAAAGAATCTTATTTCAATTAGAAAACTTACACATGACTTTCCCGTGGATGCTATATTTACTGACACATCTTTTCTGCTTCAGCAAAGGGGTATAAAGGAAATTCTAGCAAAAGGGAGGCGTGAGCACAACTTATATGTATTGGAGCATGGTCAAATTGCTTTTGTTTCTGTTTTAAATTCCAATAAGCTACGAGGATCTTTTGAATTGTGGCATTATCGTTTGGGTCATGTTCACTTTGATACTATTTTCCATTTAAGAAAAAGAGGTCTTTTGTCTTTATCTTCTATTTTACCAACTCCTTCCATTTGTGGCTCTTGTGAATTAGCTAAAAGCAAAAGACTACCTTATTCCCTAAATGAGAAACGCGCATCGCATGTGCTGAATTTAATTCATTGTGATTTATGGGGACCTGCTCCCATTTGTTCAAAATTTGGTTTTCGATATTATGTGATTTTTATTGATGACTATTCCAGATTCACTTGGTTATATCCAATGCGCCTGAAATATGACTTTTATGATGTATTTGTCCAGTTCAAGAAATTTGTTGAAAATCAGTTTCATACAACTATAAAAACATTCCAAAGTGATGGTGGCACTGAATTCAACAATAACAAAGTCAAGACCTTTCTAAATGAAACTGGAATTCTTCATCTTATGTCTTGCCCTCATACACTAGCCCAAAATGATAGAGCTGAACGCAAATATCGTCACATCACTGAAACGGGCCTTGCAATGCTTTTTCATTCACATCTCCTTGCTCATTATTGGCTACATGTTTTCTGTTGTGCTGTTTATGTCATAAATCTGTTACCGACCACTCTTTTAAATGGTGTTTCTCCATTTGAGACCTTATAAAATACTCCTCCTAATTATGCATACTTTCATCCTTTTGGTTGTCGGGTTTATCCTTGTCTCCGTGACTATGCCATTAACAAATTGTCTCCTCGTAGTGCACCTTGTATTTTTCTTGGATACAGTAGCAACCATAAAGGATTTCAATGTTTGGATCCTTCAACCTCCCGGTTATACGTAACAAGACATGCCAAGTTTGATGAACTTTATTTTCCGTGTTCAAAAACAGGAACTATATCTCCAATTTCCAGATTGGGTTTTTCTTCATTTGCTGAACCAGCCTCAACACCTAAAATTCCTGCTCCAGCTCCTGCACCAGCTTCTTCTTTGCCACTATCCAAGGAACCTGTGCACTCACCAACCATACCTTGTAGTCTATGTCCTGCTAAAGATACTCCTTCAACTGTTGTTTCCATGCCTGATACTCAACCACAAATACACCGTAGTGTCCAGTCTACTCATCCTATGGTCACACGCGCCAAATCAGGTATTTTTAGGCCTCGTCTTTTTGCTGACATTACCACCTACCAACCATCTTCTCTTCTTTATGCTCTGCTCACCACTTCTACACCCAAAGGGTTCAAATCCGCTGCCAAACATCCTGGTTGGTTGGATGCTATGCATAAAGAGCTCTTGGCCCTACACTCCAACAATACTTGGGATCTTGTCCCACGCCCATCCAACATCAACATTGTAGGATCCAAATGGGTGTTTCGCACCAAATATCTTTCAGATGGGTCAATTGACAAATTAAAAGCACGGTTGGTTGCACAAGGCTTCACTCAAACACCTGGTCTTGACTATGATCACACCTTCAATCCTGTTGTTAAAGCTGCCACTGTTCGTGTCATTCTCACTCTAACAGTAATGAATAATTGGCTTCTTCATCAATTGGATGTCAACAATGCATTCTTGAATGGGCACCTGACACATCATGTCTATATGGAACAACCTCCTGGGTTCGTTGATCCTCGATACCCAAATCATGTTTCTCGACTTCAGAAAGCTCTTTATGGCCTTAAACAGGCCCCTCTTGCATGGTTTGAACGATTCAGCTCGTTTTTTGCTCAGTCTTGGATTCCTCGGAAGCAAGGCAGATCCATCTTTATTTGTCTACCACAACACTGCTGCACTCTATATATACTTTTTTATGTTGATGACATAATTTTGACAGGGAATAATAATTCTTTAATTCAAAAACTTTTGGCAAGGTTCAAAACTGAATTTGCTATCAAGGATTTAGGTAATCTAAATTACTTTCTTGGTCTCGAGGTCCACTACACTACCAATGGTGTCTTTCTTAGCCAGACCAAATATGCTCAAGACATTTTATCTAGGGCCCAGATGTTGGATGCAAAACCGACAGCCACACCGCTCCAACCTGATATTCAACTGACAACCAGAGGAGATCCATTCTCTGATCCCACTCAATATCGCTCTCTCGTTAGTGCACTCCAGTATCTCACTATAACTTGTCCTAACTTGTCCTACGCGGTAAATTTGGTTAGTCAGTTTCTTCAAGCTCCAACAAATGATCACTTTCAAGCAGTTAAACGCATCCTTCGATATGTCAAGGGCACCATGTCCTATGACCTATCCTTCACCCGTGGAGCTTCCCTTAATGTTCTTGGATACTCGGATGCAGATTGGGCTCGATGTATAGAGACTAGGCGATCAACCTATGGTTATTCTATCTTCTTAGGCGGAAATCTTGTCTCATGTACGCTGGTTACTCTTTCCAAATCAATAAAACAGATTTGTTACAATTCTTACACATACATATAAGTGTTGCATCACAACTATTATTTCATTTAAAGAACTAAAATGTGCTATAATTCATAACTACTTTTTTTAAAAGAAATTGCCTTTATGAAAACCACCAAAATAGTTTGACATGAATTAAATTTGAGTTTCTCATTTTTTATAATTTAAGTGAAAGAAAACTTCTTCTTTTTTGTTAAAAATGACTATTTTCTTAAAAACAATATTGAAACAAAGGAATTCAAATTTCTTGAAATGATTCACAAATTTTTTTCTCCTAGACTATATATTAGGTAAGCGATTAAACAAGTTTTCAAAATTGTTAAAAATACTTTCTTTTTTTTCTTTCCTCTTTATCCAAAGAACATATAGAAGCGCACTTTATGCACAGATATATGTAACATAAATACCATGCATTGTTGACGTACAAAACAAATACAATAGTTCACACTTGGCAATTGGCAAATCCACCAAAGACGGTGCTCCATGTTTGTTCTGCAGAATTTAAGCCAAGATGCCAGAAGCAATATTCTCCTTGCTTTCTTCTTCATCCATTGTATCACAGAGTGCTCTTCCCCTTGTCTCTGGCAAGAATATTCCATAAACCCCACTGAAACCTATCACCAACCCAAAAACCCCATAACACAGAAACTTGTTCGCTCTTCCAGCACTCACCAGCATTGGACTGAACGCGCCACCTAACACCACTGCTAACCTTGCCATGGACAGTGCTGAGTTCCTCACACATGTTGGGAAGAGTTCGGTGGTGTAGATGAGGTAGATATTAAACGAAGAACAGGCGCTGAAGAATGATATCAACTCGAACCCTATTTGGAGATTGCTCCATGGCTTGACTTCAACGGTGGACAACACGCTGAAAACACCA
Organism: Vigna reflexopilosa; assembly: GCA_027742785.1. Classification (NCBI taxonomy): domain Eukaryota; kingdom Viridiplantae; phylum Streptophyta; class Magnoliopsida; order Fabales; family Fabaceae; genus Vigna; species Vigna reflexopilosa. The sequence goes on from CM050918.1 coordinate 34,757,949, forward strand.
CTGAGGATGGTGAAGAAAAGGAGTGCAACTCTCCTGTTGAATTTGTCTATGAAGAAGAAGACAATCAATGCAGAGGGTAACTCGGATAAGGCATTGAAAGTGACACCCAAGTAGAGGTTGAAAGAGAGGTTTTGAAGGCCTAGTGGCATGCCATAATAGACGAATCCTATGCCTATACCCATGCCCATAATTGAGACGAGCCTTCTACATGACCATTTCTTCTGTAGCAGAATTCTGAGGGCTGAGAACAAATCCACGTTCCAAGTTTCTTCCTTGTGGGACATGTTATTAATGGCCAAATCCAGGTTGCTTTGAGTGACAGATGTGATGTATTTCAGCGTGGCCACGGCTTCTTCTGTCCTTCCTCGCACTAGAAGCCATCTTGGGGATTCCGTAACGAACACCTTCACCAATATGCAGTAGATCATCGTTGAAATCGAAGTCCACAGATAAAGGTTCCTCCAAGAAGAACTCTTGTTTGCGTAAGCCATGACTGGTAGCGACAAGAACCCTACATATATGCACGCCACAAACACGTCAAAATTTGATTTACTCTTAAGACAACTGTGACTCTCACGTGGCCAAATAAAGAGGAAGAGATGTGCATGTAGATGTTGCCCTTTTTGTCAATAACATACATTATAAAGTTGTCTTTGTTTGGGACCCTATAGGACTTTTCGATCATAATTAACCAGACAGGAGTTTAGGAATACATTTCTTTCACTATACTTAATTTATTAAAATTTAAATAAAAATATCTTTATTCATTTTATTTGATAATATAATTGATTTAATACTGGCTTTATTTTATTGACTTTTCTCTTTCAAGTTATGGTAAGTAGTTAAAAAAATTATTCTTAAATTGAGATCCAATATTAACTTATTTTTATATTTTAACCCGTGGACAGAAGGTGACTTACGACCACTTGCTCCGCGCGTGCTTACCTACCTATAGTGAAGAAAAAGAAGCCGATGACACTGATCTGGCCGCGCCGCCGTTTGCCCACGATCTCGGTGGCGAGCACGAGCGCGGAAGTGCCAATGGTGGCGCGAGCGAAGCCGCAGAGGAACTTGAGCACGGAGTAGATCCAAACGTTGGGCGAGAGAGTGGCGAGAAGAGAAGTGATGCCCATGATGAGGCAGGAGAAGAAGAGCATGTTCTTTCGCCCGAGCGAGGAGTCAGCCAGCGAGGCCAGCCCGAATCCTCCCACCAAGCACCCCACGAAGAAGCTCGAAGCGGGAAGCCCCGATATTACGGAGTTCGCGCACTCCAGACCCCACTCTGACACGGTGGATGCATGCGCAGGCCCGTCCCACGCCCACCACTCCCTGGGAAGGTCACAGAGTGTGGCGGTGGCGGCGCAGTCATTGTCAGCACTGGTGCAGTGCCACGAGGGCTGGGCGTCGGTGAAGACGGTGATGAAGGTCTGCTGGGCGTCGAAGAGCCAGGCGACGGAGACAAGTATTGATTGGAGGAACTGGGACCAGTTGAACTCGCCTATGCAGAGTTCGACGGTGGATCCCAGGGATGGGTGGTGTTTGTTGGGTGGTGGTGATGGTGGTTGTTCTTGTGTGTCAGATGATGGAATATTGGGTTGGCAGAGGAGAGGGGTGGGATCTGCCATGAAAAGAAAAAAAATATACTTTTTTTCTCTTCTCTCTCGTAGTTTTCACGCTTATGCAAATTGTGTGTGTATGCAAGGGGTTTATATGGTGTGGAACGTTGGATCTTTCTGGATTCATCTTCGTTTATCTTCCAATAATATATGACTCAGTTAACCCTATCTTATCAAAACCAAAATATATTGAACTTTCACATGAATTTTCAGAGTCTCATTGTTTTACAGAGTTATTAGCTGTTGATTTCTTACCCTATAACAGTATTAAAAAGGTGAGCACGTATAATATCACGTTTTTTTTTATAATTTTTAGTATTGTTTAATTAATTAAATTAATAAATAAACTGATAAATACTAATTTAGTCACACTGTAAACTAATTTAAAATTGAGATGGGAATGTTTTGAATTTAAGAAGTTAAACTAAAATTTTAAAATAGAAATGAAAGAATATATATTGGTATATATAATATAAAATCATTTTACATGCAAGTAGTCATTAATTATAAGAACATGTGATTCAGTTCTTGGTCTTATCTTATTAGTAGTGCTGCATCAAGTTGAAGTGGCAAACTGGTCTTGCCACGTGTTTTAATAAGTAAACATATTGTGAATCAATAATTTAAAAACATGTACTGCGCACCAAGAATTGCTATATTTAACTAAAATTTATTTAGAAGTTAATTAACTAACTATCTATTTAGGGAATCAAATTAATGGTATTTCAATGCTTACAATATATTAACTAAAAGAAAATATGTAATTTAATTAATTAGAATTAGTGGTGCTATAGAACTTGGTATTGATAAGATAAATATTTATAATAGTCATTAAGAGAAAGTCTATAAATAAAAAATAAAAAATAATAAATAAATGCACTTACTTTTTACTACGAAAATAATTACTTCCTATTCATAAAATTATGCTAACTGATAATAAATAATTTTTTTCTCATTAACGGTTTTTTATTTATAATATGACAATATAAAATATGTACTAAAAATGTTATCCGAAACTCTTTAAATAAAAAAATTTATATATTGTAAAGTTAACAAATAACAAAGAATCCTTGTAAAGAAAAAAATATTTCAAAACTTAAACATATGCAAACTATATTCAATCTTGATAAAATAAATTATACTTGTTCATGTCAGAATCGATTCTACGTCATTAGTATTTCTTTAAAAAAGAATTGGTTTCACCAATAACAAATGAGCTTGTAGAAAGCAATTGTAACATTCTAAAAGATATTAGCCTCAACCTTACTTTAGATATCAAAGAGATTCTTTCTCTTATCCATTCTTGCCTCACTTTAAAAGGATTTTGACCTTATATACTCTTTGGTTAAGAAAATGTCTAGCCTTATCAACTCTATAACAACCAATCCAAAAAAAAACACTACTGAAAAACCCAACAAATAACAACACAAAAACAAACTTAGAAAACAATTTAGAAAATCAAAATGAAAAGAAGTTACCACAACATAAGCACATTTAGAACTTACTTACATAACCTTTGAGAAATCTTGAAAGCTTTGAAAGCACTTGGTGATTACATTTTTATCTCAAAAAATGTGTGCATATATTTCTCTCTAAGTAATTGCATAATTTACAAAGATTGAGGTTGATATTCTTCTTTTATAGTGTTTTAGAAAGACAACTTGAAAACAAATATTAACATAAATATATCCCACCAAAAACTAAAATTTATTCAAACTAATAGTTAGATTTATAAGTGAGCCTAAAAAACAACCGATTTATATATATATATATATATATATATATATATATGAAATAAAAAAAAGAAATCCATTTTTAAAGTGAATGTAACTTTGGTCTTCTAAACTCTTTCTCCGTATTTTAAACCTTTATATTTAAAGTTATCTTTAGTTTTGTTTTCTAATTTTATATAATTTTGATGCTTTAATTTTTAATTATTTGTAATCTTTACAATTTTAAAAATAAATTAAATTATGATTGTTAATTTACATCGAATGATTAGTTCATGCAGTTGCTATCTTTTGTTTAAGATTGCAAAGTTTTCAATCTCGTTGTATCATACCTAAAATAACAAAAAAAAAAAGCTATAGAATATAATATTTTTCCTTGTTCCATGTCAAAAAAATTAAATTAATACATAAATACCTTTATATACTACTAAATATACTATTATTTTAGAATTCATTTTAGTATTTGTGAATTTTGATGAAGATTTGTATGAGTATGCAACCACATGTGATAATTTGAACACCACAGAAGTAATGATGACATGGAATGATAAGGAATATTCCTTCGTTGTCATTTTTTAAATATGTCACGCCAAATACAACTTAAAATTTGAAGATAAAAATAAAAACTAAACATTTAAGTACAAATTTTATAGTTTACGGACTATATAATATCAAATTTATTTTGAGATATGAGAAAGCAGTTAAATTAGACAGAGAATATAACGATATCTTTTTTAAAATCTTTAGTAAATTTAAAATTTATGTATAATCTAAATACTCTCATATTTTCATATAAATAGGTAACAATTATAATTATTAATTTAATATAATTGATTCCATTGTAATTCATAAAATTAGTTTATTATTTTTTCTAATTGATCTAACCTTTGAGATCATCTTAGTAGAAGATAAGAACAGTCATTACAATATAGAATAAGTTCTTAACTTAACCATTAATTATGTGTTTGCATGTCCTCTCATGAAACAAAGCAAACAGAATATATATATGTGTGTGTGTGTGTGTGCTGTATTTGATATATTGTATAAAGTTTTATAGAATAATATATTGTTGCAAGAGAATAGAATATTGTGAGAACTAACATGAAGACATGAGGCATTAAGTGAAACTTTGTGTCAACTAGTAATAGAAAAAGGGAGTATGGAATAAATTATAATAGTAAAAGGATCTAAGACCGAATTCTATATAATAGTAGAGAAAATGAAAATAAAATAATTAGTCATGTGAACCTATTTAGATATAAAACTTTTCTCACTACAATCCTATACTATTTTCTCTTTTTCCTTCCTTCTCTTTTCTTTTTATGTTTTGTATTAATTTGTAAAAACATCCTTAAAAATATTCCCTTAATATATATATATATATATATATATATATATATATATATATATATATATTATTGCTTATTAAAAAAAAAAGAGTAAAAGTTGCATATCAAGAAAAAGAAATGCCATTGTACGAAATTTATCACCACAAGGCATTCTATCGTGGATAAAACTCTACCACGAAATCAAAAAATGTCATTATTATAAGTGTCTAATGCATAGTGACTAATTCAATAACAAATGTAAAAAAATAATTTAGTGATTTAACAATTTAGTAATAGAAATTAATGATGGATTTAGTTATTAAAATGAACTACCTATGTGAGCGACTGATTTGTTGTAGTAACTATTACTGATCAACTTCAGTAACTAATTTTAAAATTCATAATAGTTTTATAATTCATCATTAATGATGTTTTTATTAAATTTTAATTCATTTTTCAAAAACAATACATAGATAATAAATATATAAAACATACATGAATGCATTTCATATTCCATATACAAGACTAATTTATAAACATTTACTTAGAAAATATAAATAATGATTCAAAAAGTGTTAAACAATGCAAATTGTGCACGTTATACCAATATTAAATATCATCGCAACTTATTATTATTTTTTTTAAAAAAAAAATAAAAATGGAAGGCTGGAAGCACACAGTTCCTCCAGAGACCCTGACTTTTCAGCTTCACGTTTCTTATGAACATATCTATAACAGATCAAATAATGTGCTGTCACATAAATTGAAGACAAAATTATGAGTTCAAAGACAGCCAAAATTTGGAAGCTGGTGCCAACTAGATATGTGCCACCCTGGAGCCTTTGTTAAACAACAAAACTTTTATAAACACTAATAAACCCTTCTTCTTATTCAAAATCTTAAAATTTATGATTTTTTATACTTTTATATAATATTTTATTTTCTTATTTTTGTTTAATATAAAACTTAAAATTATATTTAAATTCTCAACACTTATAATTTTTCTAGTTAAGAACTTATTCTTAAATTATTTAAAGAAAAGAAATATATTAAAAAGTACATAAATTTAAATCAATCTTATAAAATTGTAAAACTTTTAAAACATTTATTCACGCTGAAGTATATATATATTGAATATGAGACTAAATATGAATAGTTCGATAATAACATAGATTTTAAACTTAACTTAATTCTACAAAATCAATTTATAAGATAAAATTTGTATCTATTTATATATTATAAATTAGTCTTATTTTTAGTCTATGAAATTTTCAATACATAACTTTGACTCAAAATAAATTTTAAAATTTGTTTTCTTATCTACAATTTATAAAACTAATCAAGAATTTTGAAAGTGTGAATTATTTATAAAAGACGAAGTCAAGAACTTTAAGGCTACCTAGAAATACATCAAATCACAACACCACGTTGAAAGCTGCAATTTAAGAAGTGTTTTAGTATTTTAGCAATTTACTAAAACAAGTTGTGATTGTGAGCCAAAAACTTTGGTATGATATTGTTGTAATGATTAGGCATTAATTTAAGTTATCTTGGTTTTTGGTTCAAAAGCAGAGTTTCTAAGTATTACAAAGCGTTGTGCTGCACGTTCATCGAATCTGACTCACCACTTTGGCAGAAATTCAAAAACTCATTTCTTTTCCTGCATTTTGTCTATTAGCTATTTCAGTACCATGCAATCATATTTTATTTCACAACACTCTTTTCTTCATATATATATATATATATATATATATATATATATATATATATATTCTTTCATATACAAAATCTATTTTTTCCATATTTTCAATAAACTATTACTCAACGTGCATTCCTAGAAATAACTATAATCATATCACCTATCATGAATGATTTGACATAATATTTAATAAAAAAACATATAATATCAATAATACATTCACTCAGATAAAGTTTTTAAGTTTATAAGATATTCATACGACTTAAATTCATACATAGAAACTTTTTAATTTATGTTAAAGTAGACTTAGATTTTTAATTCTTATAATAATTTAAATAACTTGTTATATAAGTAATTTGTGATAAAATACTTTTTATAGTTTAAAATTAGTTTATAAATTAATTTGTGAAACCTCTCTAATGGAATCTTTCTAATTGTTTATTTATTTTGTATATAAAATGAACTTGAACTATAAAAAAAAGTAAAAAATAAATCATAAATCAACTTGTCCAAATATAAATAATATTTAAAGAAAGTTGTCGTCAACCCAATGAATTTGTAACTCATTAGTCAAAAATGGTTGGAGAATAGGTGAATCCAAGTCCATTTTATTGACTATGTACATATAAAAAAAAAATTGCATTATACAATTTGTCATCGTGGATTTAACTATTTAATATAAAATTGCTTAATAACGTGATTCTGCCCAAATTAATTAATAAATTTAAAATGAAGATCTTTTGAACTATCAATTTATCAACTTCACAACGCAACTATTTATTTTACTCAATTTTTTATGGGCATGTGTGTTTCTTTTTTAATTTCCAATTGAAATAATAAGTATATATAGATTTCAACAGAAAATGAATCATATAGTTTAAGGCAAAATTAAAAAAGTGGAATCTCCAATCCCACTTATCCATGTGCTCCATCACTCTTTTATTACTTTTTTTAGCTTAATTATCTTTCTTTTATCTTTTTGCTATTATTATATTTAGTAATGATACACATTTTTTTATTATTTATTATTTACTTTTTCTTGTTTAATTTTATTTTTTACAATAACTAACTATCACATCAACACTTTAATTATTAAACACTAGTTAAAAGAGATAAATTATGTCATAGATTTAACTTTTGATCATGTAGAATTTGATGAAAAAAACCATGCGGTGATATTTTTATAATTGAAATAACTTTATTTTTTTTGGAAAAGTGCTCATTAGTCTCACATAAAGTTTGATTTTATTTTCTATGTGCAACTTTTTCTTTCTTATTTTTTTTTATTTCATCATTTTATATATTTTCTCTGATGATGATTAGGATGACCTTCTTATTCATTGCATTGGTGATTTTGCATAACCCTGGTTCTATATGCTATAATGAAACAAATTTCTATTTCTCACGTTCAATCGTAATTGGACAATAAATAAAAGGAGAATTAACCATCTATGGTGTCCTTCTGCAATCTGACTAGACTTGGATAGTGATTGATAACGTTCAAGATGTTCCTGCTTGAATGTCTTTGTCCAATATAAAGGTTCAATTGGTTGGGGATGATTTAAACACATTTTGGCTTAGCTTAAAGATTTAGTCATATTAATCTCAACTCAAGCACAAATAATACATTATTCGTTTAATAATTCAGATAGTTCTTATTTTCGGTGATTTTTCTCAAATAGGTTTTTCACTTTTTTTTTTGTCTTAATTGAATATCTATTTTTGAAAAATTTAAGTAATTAAGTCTTTGTCGTTATTTCTGTACTAACACCGTTAAAGAGGGTGTCATGTGTTAGTTCGTGATGTTTTTAAATTTTTTAAATATTTTTTAATCACTTTTATTTTTAATTTTTTTTTGAGAAAAAAAAATTCTACATATATTTAAAAAAACATAATTAACATTTATATAATTAACTAAATATAAATATAAATAAACTTAATTTTGTTAAAAATATTTAATAAAAATATTAATTTTAATAAAAATACTTGTATATATTTATATACAAATTAAATTTTGTTTAAATTTGGGGAGGGACAAAATTGTTTAATTTTAAAAAGAATTAGAACTAAATCGAGACAAAATAAAAATAAAGGAATCAAATTGAAACAAAATAAAAATACAATGATCAAATTGAAACAAATGCAATGACACGTGCTCTGATAGTGACACATGACATTGTTAGTGCCACACCATATTGTCATTATCATGTGACACAATGTCAGCTTGACACATGACACCTCTTTACAGTGTCAGTACGGAACTAACAGAAAAGACCTAATTAGTTCAATTTTTCAAAAATAGGAACCCAATTGAAATAAAAAAAGTGAGAGACCTATTTGAAAAAAAAGTCATCGAAAATAAGAACAATCTGAATGATTAAACCTACATTATTTTTATATTTTTTTGTTATAATTTATATCAATGTTGAATTAACATTTTGCTTTTTCCTCTCTTGATAAACACGTTTTATGAAGACAAGTGTGTGTGAGTTCTAATAACACCAAAATCTTTACAAATACTTTTCTTTCATGAGGGAATATTTACACATCTAATTGTGCTATCGTACTTTTTGTCTCAAATATTTTGGCTTTAATGAAATAAGAAGACAAAGCAATGGAGACATATGAGAAGATGCTTCATGTCCATCTCTATCAGAATGTGAAACAATGGTTAACTTTCTTTTATAATCTTTTCAGTTGCTTGAATGTGTTAAGTTATTTTATTTTGACCATCTAAATTTGACATAATAGAAATAGCAGATATATGGAAAAATTGGATTGGAAAAAATTGTAATGTGTAGCCTTTTAAAAGTGAATTTTTCTTTCTTGTAATACACCCCACATGTTTATTTTAGTTTTCTCTTTCACAAAAAATCATAATCTAATGTATAAAATAATACTTGTACAACACATTTGTTAAAGTAAAACTCAAATGGAAGAAAGGTACGAATGCATAACTCCTTCACTATTCTATAATATAGTGAAGATTTTTGTGTTTTATATATTTAAAATTGTAGAAAAGAAGAAAAAGAAGAGTTGGGTTTGCATAATCTAATATGTTTTATGTACAGATAATTATCAAGAGATATGTATTAAGACTCTTTGAAATCATTCTAAAAGAAAAAGACACCAATATTTGCAGAATTTGGCAGAAAAGCTCATGCTTGAACTGTCATTTCTTCTGAAAATTGTAACAATTCTATCAAGTGGTTGTGTCATGCCCTCAGGAAATCAAGAATACTCAGATTTTCCAATCAATATCTCTCTCATTTCAGTATTGTCTTCCATATTTCTAATAGAGGAGCGTATGAGAACAACGAGTATGAGTATTTGCCTGAACTAAGGCTTTGGCATTAGTCATTCAAACAACTCCAACGCCAGCAAGATATGATATAAGAACAATCAAACCAAAACAACAATCAAACCAAGATTAAGAATGATATAGCCTCATCTTTAAATACTTATACTAATTTCAGTAAAAATAATATAGATAAACAACTATTTCGAGGTATTTACCATTTATATTATTACACATTTATTAGTATGTTGATTGTTATGATTGCTAGAAAGCCTTGTACGTCAGAGTGTCTTCAAATCACATGCATATCTTGCCTCTTGGATTGACCAGAATCAATAACTACCATAGAGATCGGAGACTTTCAGGCATATTATGGTGATAGCACTAAAGGATGGTCCTTTCTCCGACAACTTTTGCAAAAAATCGGCTGTCGACCTAGATGAATTAACACGAAGGGTGACAAAGTTCTGCATATCTACAGTGCAAAAAGGAGTTTGTACAATGCAGTGGTTTATGACGCCTTATCTGCAGTAACCTCACACAAGCTCTGCATATCCAATTGTCACTATAAAATTATAGATGATTCCATACTGTAATTGATGCAGCATTAAGAAAAATCATCCCGCTAAGACCTTTAAACAAACTAAGCTGAAATCACCAATAATCACAGCAAGAACAATCCCCTGAATTGATATGATGAAACCTGGTGGCATCTCTCACAACTAATTCACGACCAGTTACTATTGAGACTCGTTTTGCAAAATCATGGCAGTCTTTGCATGATCGTGTATTTTTGAATACCATAATGGGGGTCTCAGCTGAGGTGCTCATGAGACCATAGGCTATAGCCAGTCTCTCGCTATGAACAAGAAGCTGCTCTTTGCGTTCAGTAAAGTCAGATAGAGCATCCTCTTCGTTGAGAAGGCACTCCCCATCCCTTTTGAGAGAAAAGTTGAGTTCTTTCAATTTTGAGTATATTTGTTCTGTTTGAGGATGGTGTCTATCACCTACCACAAAACGGTGGACTTTACCCTTCACATTAATCCAGCTGCAACTGACTTCCTTCCTCAAGTTCCTTTCAGCCATCATCTTCCTAAATTGGGCCGCCTCATCCCACTTCCCAGCCAAAGCACACAAGTTGAACATGATCACATAAGTAGCAGAATCTAGCGGGTCCAAGCGAAAGATGTTGTCAGCTGCAATCATACCAATCTCAAGATTCCTATGGCTCCAACATCCTCCCAATAAACTTTTCCAACTCATCACATCAGGTTCAAGCGGCACACTCCTTATCATCTCATGAGCCTCCTGTAGCATTCCAGCACGAGAGTATATATCAATCATGCAATTGTAATGATCAATTGTTGGGTTCACACCATATTTGTCGCTCATTGAATCCAAAAACTGCTTCCCCTCCTTAATTAAACCCGAATGGCTACAAGCATTTAACAATCCTATGAATGTGACGGCATTTGGCCTTACACCAGAACTCTGCATCTGTTTAAAAAGTCTCAAAGCTTCAGAAGCTTTGCCGTGGTAAGCGTGAGCAGATATTATTGCAGTCCATGCAATAGTATCAGGTTTATCTATTGTCAAAAATGCTTGTTGTGCATAATCCACTTTGCCACATTTTGAGTACATAGTGATCATAGCACTCTCCCCAGACAGGAACGAAACTAGCCCCTTTTTTATTGCATCTGCATGGATTTGAGCGCAGCACATCAAATCTGAGACAGCAGAGCACGCTTGAAAAATGTTGGTATAGATGAATGAATTCAATAACACTCCTTTACTTCTTATTGTCTTAAAAACCTCTAGAACAGTGTCAAATCTACCACTTTGGCAGTATCCAGCAATTAAAGCACTCCATGCAAAATCATTAGGTTCACATATGGTCTCAAAAGCTCGACGTGCGGCATCAAATCTTGCACACTTATTATAAAAGTCCACAAGTGGAGTACCAACCGAGACCTCAGATTCCAAGCCAAGTTTTATACAAACACTATGAATTTGCCTTCCAGTGTATAAGTCTCCTAAAGCAGCACAAGCCTTGAGCACTATAGAAAAGACAAATTCATCCAACTCTACACCTTCACTTATCATCTTGGCAAATAACAACATAGCATCACTGTGCCTTGCAGCTTGAGTATAACCCACCATCAACCTGGTGCATGCAACAACATTTTTCCTAGTCATCTTATTAATGGAAACTTCAGCACCATCCAACCACCCACACTTGACGTACATTTTGGAGATTAATGTCTCCACAGAAATATCAGCAGCAAACCCATTCCTTATCAGCTGAGAATGTATCTGTTTGCCAAGGTCTAACAATGAAGGATCTGCAAAGGACATAATAAGTGTACTGAAGATAGAGGAGTTCGGTTTAATCCCCAAATCCAGCATATGCAAGAGCAATCTAACAGCTTCATCTGTATGCCTTTCCTTTGTGTAAGCAGATACAATGGTGGCCCAAGAGAACAAATCCCGATCAACCATTTTATCAAAGAATCTCTCTGCGGCTGAGAAACTTTTACAGTCACAATACATTTGGAGGATGCAATTGTCAATGGATCTGTTGCTGTTGGAGAATCCCTGCAGTCTATTATGAAATAATCTTCCATCAGACAATGCTCTCAGCGTTCCGCACATTTTAAAGAGATATTCATAAGATTGGGTATTAATGGAAATACCCTCTTTGTCCATCCTTTCAATGAATTCATGCACTTCTCTAAGCTTCCCTTGTTTGGTCAAAGAAATCAAATGCAAGTTTTCAACTTCGCCTTGTTTATTTGGATTGGTCCTCAATGAAGGAGGACTGCTTTTCAAAGAGAACCAGGAAGGGATTTGAGAAAAATTAGCATGTCTCACATTATTACTTTTATCATTAGCTACCAAGACCGACGAAGAACTGGAAAGCACCCAAGAGAACTGGGAAGTTATCGAAGTCATTTAGTTTGTTTGAGAATTGAAAAGTGTTTCCCTGTACAACTATGGTCAGATCCAACAAGAGAACCCAATCCAAGAAATTAAGTCAACAGTACAAATTATATACTAGCAATCCGAGTATCCTATCTGATTCCTTTTGTCAAAAGCCTGATCTGATCAGAAAAGAAAAGAGCCAGAGAATCATGGGTTAGATAAAAGCATAAGAAAAAGGCAATTGGTGGCTTGGTCAGTATGCTAGATGTTCTAGTCGCTTCATTGACTAAAGTGCTGTTCAAGTAAACTTGCCCATGCAAAACTATTGAAGAAAATAAGAAGGTAAAACTGTAAAATGAATTGAGTTTCCCTATGCATTTTAACATTTATACAAGTTTTCTCGCTTAACTTGTCTAAGAGTTGAACCGATATGTCGATTTTAACTTGCATTTTCAATTACAGAGAAATTAATCCAAAATGGGCCAAAGTTTATTTAAAATATTTTAAATTTTGATACAGTTTATAATGGAATTTCACATGACTGACACGAGTTTTCCAATGAGTAAAGCACACAAAAATAAAATCATGGAAAGACAGTTTAAAAGAAGCTTCAAAATATGAATGCATTCCAGAAAAGAAGCCTCCACCAAAGACACATCGTAATTGAGCAGCCAAAGAAAAAAATAAATTCAGTTCAGTTGGTCAATGAACACAGAACAGATTAGAAAAGAAAAAGAGAACCTGCTCATTCACAATGGTTGAAGAGATTGGGTGGAGGCTTTCTCGCTCCCTCCCTCCTTCATCGTCGCCATTTTTGAGTTGCCACTTTTTTTTTTCATTTCACAAATTCATATAAAGGTGCTCAGAGATATAAGAAAAGGTGCAGCAGGTTAAGTTTCCAAGGATGTTAAAAAAATCCAGTTTGGGCCTGTTGGGCCTTTTTTTTTAAATTGTACAAAGCCAACCGAACTTAAATCCAATACCAAGATGATAAGCAGTTTGGCACTCCACATGCTTCCATCATGTTCTTAATTGAAAAAGTTATTTCTAAAAGTTCTGATATTTTAGCTATTTAACTCTTTAAATATCTATGGAATAATTCTGTGTTAAGTGTTTACAAATAAGACCATAAGAATATTGAACTCATGCCATGGGCATAAGATTGGGCGGGCTAACTTGCCTATTTTAGTGAAAAATCAGTTATTACGCCTATAGCCTTTTTATAGGCCGAAGATGAACCTCTCCATCCTTTATCTCTTAAATTAGGTTAATGAACTCAAAATATGTTGACACACTCATGAATCCCAATATAGTAATAATGGTAATAGTTAAAATAATAATAATAATACTTTAACTAATAGCAATAATTATTTCCACCAAATGGGCAATTTGGTTATATCCAAATTACCTCCATTAAAACATTTTTTATCATTCATATAAATCAAATCACTCAAACATTCACAAACTTTTCTTTCGTTTTCTTATGGTTCTTACTATTTTTCCCTCGATCCAAACATTCTCACTTTCACCTCTTTTTTCCTCAAATTTATCGTTTCCAACTTCCTCAAATTCATTTTCGAACCCAAACAAAGCATTAGTGGTTTTTATAATTTGTCCAACTAAAACGTAGATAAGATGTTTATCAGAGTATATAAAATTTTCTTTTAACTAAATAGTATTGCTTTGGTTTCTGTCTAAAGAGTGAACAAAAAATCTATTTCTGGAATTTTAATTTTTTGGAAAAAGTTCTTTTAATAATTTTGACAATTTTTTGACAACGCTTGTAGGCTAATGTTAAGCACTTTATGTTTCTTTCATTTTATTTATAGAACAAAATTGTTAGTAATTATATGGTCCCAAAGTGTTAGCAATACCCATTCAACGTCTTTGTGTGCTTCTAAACAATGCAAGCTTTTTCTCTTCTCCTAGATCATCCATCTATAAAGACAATAAATTGACAGTTTAATACAAGTAGTATTCAATTCAATTAAATATACTCAAGCCTCTAAAGAAGTGCAGAGATCATGAAGTTGAAGGGAGTTTTTTTTATGAAAATGAAGACCTTCAATTTGATATAAGGAACTCTGCATCTATTAACAAGATGATGTTATCTAAGTTGATTGAAGAAGTTACAACAAGAAACCAGACTAAAGAAAATGGGAATCTAAAAAACATTGGGGACTACGATTCGCTTGCTTTCTAAAGTAGTTGACTTCACTTACGAGAAGAGACATGAGGGTCACATCTAAGGTGGAGGTTTCAGGGAATGATGTGGGACTCTGTTAGGACTTAACCACGTGAAGACTGAGGAGAACTCATTCCTTCATTCTATTTCATAAGATGGGAGAGTCTCAACTCAAGTACAACATCGAGCATTTTATCTAACAATGACAAATAAAAGCGAGATACCTGTATCACTTTTCGTAAACAAAATCTTTTTTCCTTCATGCAAACCACACATCAAACAGCTTGCGGGCAAAAAGAAAATGCCAACAGAACCACAAACGAATAATCATATGAGGTTCAAAGAAATAAATAATATTCAACTCCACAAACATAACCGTAACAAGTGCTGGGGAAATCAGATTCACATACTTCAAATAGAAAAGAATAAATAAACCAGACCAAAACTCGAAAACAAAACAAACCTGAACACACAATCTACAAGCACTGCAAAAATTGAAGCCTCGGGTACGGCGAACATGAAGCTATAGCAAAAAATGAATTCGTGACAGAAACAAAGTTGAAGTTGAGGTTTTTTTAGGAGGGTTTCGTGGAGAATGTGAAAATACCAAAAAAACAAGAGTGTGGGGCTTATTATAGGTTTTCATCACACAGGTTCTTAGTTAAATAAAATTTTTGATTTACTTGAAATATTCATCTACCTATTTATTATTATGATTATTTTATATGATATAGATTTTTTAATTAGTACAAATGTTTATTTAATTTTTTAGAAAAATTAAGGAAAGCACTATTAATTATCACACTCAATATTTAGAAAAAAATTTAAGTATTTACTTGTTGGAAGCAAATAAATGATAATTAGCACTCAATTATCACACATAAAAAAAACCAATTAACAATAATTACACTTATATTGAATTTAGGTCCTTCTTATTAGTAGCATTGATATTGCTTTTGGGAATTCAAAAAACTTTTAAATAATAAGTATTTGATATATGACCCTTCTTTAAGCAATACAAGCAAGAAACAAAAGGTGTACGAGATGAATTTTTAAAGTAAAAATAATTTTTTAATGACTTTTTCTTCTTTGAAAAAGAATATCCAAACTCAACTTTATCCATTGCAGAGTATTGAAAATTAAAAAGGACATTCAAGTTAGATTTTCCCTCTATAATCCTTGCAAGAATTTTCTCAAAATATTTAACATTACTTTCAAGGTTCTTGCGATGTGTACAATAAAAAACTTCAACTTGTAAGATTGAATTACAATTCCAAGAGCAATTTTTGTAAATGATTTCAAGATTTTCTAAATCAGATTTAATAATATTATTTTTCTCTTATAATTGCTTCAATCTATTTTCAAACCCTTGATAATTAATGGAGGCAAAACAGACCAGCCCGCAAAAAATGGATCGGCCTGGGCTGGTGCAAAAAAAACAAATAAGAAATTATAGCTTGCCCCACCATAGGACGGGCTGAACCACATTTTTTTTTTATTTTTTTTAAATTTGTTTATATAAATACACATACATAAATATTAAAAGCATATTTTTGCCATATAAATATTTTCTAAGTTTTCATTTGATTAATTAATATTTTTAATTGGATAAATTAAAATAATTCTTATATTTACATGTCAACTTACTCTATTATAACTAATAATTGGAACTTAATATGTAATTTTAATGATTTAAATTAAAATACTATTACATATTTACATCTTAAAAAATATAGAAAATTTAATCTTTTAAATTATTTTTGTTTTAATTTTAAATTTAAAAAAAAGGCTAGCAGGCTAAGGCAGACTGACTTGCCTTTTGCCCGCAATTTGGTGGACTAGACGAACTAAGTTAAAATGAGTTAGCAGGTTGAAAATTCTAACTTCACCCACCATGTTTTGACGAGCTGGTCAATGGGCCATGACCTATTTTGTCACCCTTATTTATAATCAATATTAAGGATATTGTTTAAACAAGTAAGTCACTTGGCTTCTTCTTGTATTTCTTCAAGAGCATGAAGAAGTTCATCATCTCTTGTTTGAATGTTAAAATTGCATCAACTTTACATTGTTTCCTTAAGATGTCAACCATGAAACATTTGTTTGTCTCTTTATTATAGCTACTTCTCTCTAAATTGATGGAAGTAGAATGTTCATTATTTTCTTAAGCTTTCTCGAAGGCTTTTCAGAGTTTTTTTTTTTTTTTTTTTTTTTTGCATTCATGCATGTTGGTACTTTGAAAAATTCCTTAATGGTGATTGTTGAAGGAATGATATGTTTTACTTTAGCATTATACTGAAATTTATTGTTTTCCTCTTTAATCTAAGAATTAAAATTTTTCTCAACCTACATATTGTTAATAGAATTCGTAGAAATATATGGCTCATTCATGATAACATCCAAAATATCTCCATCAACAAACTTCTAAAATATTTGTATTATTACTTTCCTAAAAGAATATTTTTCACTATAGAAAAGTGGAAGCTTGTTAATAGTAGCACCTTTCACAAAAAGTTTGACTTTGCAAAGCCATACATAAAATTTTAGGATCTTTGTTTTTATTAACTTTTAAAAACCGGCTCTGAGATCGATTGTTAGAAAATAGTATATGACTTAACTAAAGCAAGATGGGATGAATTGTTTTGAAACTTTTTCAAAATATTTTGCTCACTTCAAGTTTTTTTAAAAGTTATTCAAATTGAAAAAAAAAAGAAATCAAGATGGATAACAACAATATAAAGAACATAAAGGAAGAGAAAGATTGCACAAAAAAATTATACTGGTTCCAATCATAAATGATCCTACATCAAGTCTCAATTATTCAATATTAAAATTATTTGATTCTACTATCTCCAAAGTTTGTTCAAAACACTCGTACAAACAACTTACAAACTCTAGGCAACAAGCAACAACTATATCAACTCTTCAACACACCCAGGAGGACATGATCAACATATAAAACTCTTCAAGAGGATACAAACCAGATCAGATCTTGATTAGACAAGAAGATATACACTGGAACACTTCCAACAGTAAGATTAGGAAATTGATCATGCAACAAAATGAGTGCCAAACTCAAAGAATTGAAAGGCTACCAGGGGAGCACATAAGGGCTCTTGAAGATCATCTTACCAATCTTTTAAAGTTTGTGCAAAACACTCCAAAACATTAGTTTTTGTTGTTCCTGTTTCTACCATTTACTGTAACTATCCTTGTTGCTTTTATTGACTATTATGTTACTCCTTGTTTGATCTTTTAACTCTGGTTGTTTTTCTATAAAGAAGTTAATACTTGCTATTTTTTTTTAAAGAAAAGGTAAGAAAACTAAAAATTTAAAAACCTCAATGTTATAAGATGCAACAAAATAGGGGGAGCTAACTAATTCTCTAAACCTTTTTTATATTTTACAAATAAGGGGGAGAGGATTACATATTCCGAATAAGACTCTTTTTAACAAGAACAATATGTTTTTTCTAGTAAGACCCATCGTACAATATGTATATTTTTTAAATATCAAAACGGGGGAGATTGCCAAGGTATGACAAGTTCGTTACAAGACAAGCTCGTCCAGGTAGAAAACTGAGAGATTGTCAAGGTATTACAAGACAAGCTCGTCTAGAAGAAACCTTGATCTTGGTTATGAAGTTTAACTAACTAACATAAACGAAGAAGTCTTTGTATATGGAAAGCTAACTCTAACTAGAAAAACACTTAGGTCAGGAAATCAATCCTTAGAACACTCTAATAGGAAACAACAAAACTAAAGAACCAACCTTAGGATATAAAACACTAGGCTAGAAAAACCTCAAGATAAGATATATCAATAGAAGCACGCCTCAACAACCTTAGTTCAACATCATGAAAAGGTAGCCAGAAACACCTCAACCCATAAGAGAAAACCAACCCTCTAGTTAGAAACTAAGACAGAAAAACCCTAGAATAGAAGAAAATCACTCTAATGAAACTTGAAGACATAGGTCAGGACAAGAAGAACACAAAGCTAAAAGACAATAAAATCACAACTTCATAAAGGTAGGATAAGAAACAAACACGTTAGGAAGAAAGATTAAAACAACAAAGAAATTAAGATGAAAAACATAAGACAAAACACAAGTAGAAAACCTAGGATAAAAATATGGAGCCAAAACCCCAAACAAACAGAAACTAGAACCTGAACCCCAAACATAGAAAACGTAGGAAAACACTTAGGTCTTAGGAATATAATTTTGCAACATTGAAATAATATATATACTACAAAGATTTTTTTGAGTTTAAAGATGGTTGGCTGGATGATGTAGTATTTGAGTAAAATCATAATTGAGACAATGTTCTTTTAGTGTTTATAACATGGTGCAAGGTTCAATTTGAGTGTGAACCTTGGTGTTGTCATAGGGAATGATTTTGGTAGTAGTGAAGCATTAAGGAAGGGTTAATCAGAGTTTGTGTTTAGGTCTGGTGATAGAAGAACTCATTCCCGCAAGCTTTGGAGAGTAGTTGTGAGTTTAGTTGCTAATTTTAGTTCATAATGTTGTGTTTATGATGCATAATGTGTTAGTATGTGTTAGTGCATGTTTTGTGGCTGTTTTGTTATGAAATTGTGTTGTATGATAGTTGATTGTTTTGTTTTTCTACATTTCCTGGTATTGGTCGATTGGCAGAGCTCTAGGGTGGTCGACCTACATAGTGGATGGATTAACTGAGCTTTAGGGTGGTCAACTTGCATAGTGACCGCACTGGCCGAGCTATAGGGTGGTTTGCCTGCTTAGTGGTCAGCCTAGTCGAGCTACAAGGTGATTGCTTTATCTAATGGCCAGGCAAGCTATACAGTGGTGGGTCTGCTTAATGGCTAGGCTGACGAAGCTATAGGATGGTTGACTTGCATGGTTGGGTTGGTCAAGCTATAAGGTGGTCAAACTGTTTTATTTGAGTTGTTGTGGACCTTGGTTTCGGGGTTCTAGAGTTCCATTTTAGGTGTTTTTGAGGTCGACACTGGGTTTTGGACCCTGGTTAGTGGTGTTGTTGTTATGAATGCGGAGTTGCATTTTTTGTTTTCGAGATTTGTACATGTTGGTCATGTTGTTGTGATTAGTTATCGAGCTATTTGTCTTGGGTTAAAATGTGTGCCGAGATGTGATGTTGACTGTAATGATGTGTGGATGATATGTCTTCTTGTTGTACCTTGTAAAGTCAGGGTTATACCTTTGGTTTATGAGAGGCGGTAAAAAAATTGATCTCTTTGTTTAGAGAGTTGGTAGAAAAAGATGAGGTTCGAGTGTTGCTCTTTTGTCTTTTGAGGCGGTCAAAAGGAAAGGATGTCTCGCCTATAGGTTTCCGACTCATTTTAAGTATAGTGCCCATTATGAGCAACAACAAAGTTTTTACTCATAAGTAGGAGCAAGGGAAATAGGTCCAAAGTTGTGGTGAAAGACGACTCAAATCCTCCTATTTTAGTGAACAAGTTTTGTATAGTAGGGTACAGAAGAACGATATATGTTTGGAATTGCTTGATAGTGGTGTGTTCTAGGTGTGGCTTATAATTGAGATGACTTTGTTGGTGTGATTTGTCGATAGTATTGATAAGATGATTAGTGTTTATTGTATTTGTGTTCTCATATTCGATGGTATTTATGTTAGCTCACCCTTATTGTTTGTTGTGTTGTGCAATGATAGTATGATTCATACTGTTATACGAGAACATATGATCCTACAAATGTTCCTGATGAATAGAGCAGTGAGATGCTTGGGTGTTCTATCGAGATTTTTTCCAATTTATGTTTTAAATAATTTCATTTTACTGTAATGTAATGATTTCATATTATTATTTGGATGTTTTAAACGTGAAGATTATGTTTTTACCTATTTGGTGTTAAATAAATTAAGGTTTTTATTAATTCAGTTTTTCCGTAATAATATCAAATTTTAACATGTTGCGGTCACGGTTTCCACGTGAACCCTGACGAGTTAAGGTCTCTACTCCCTCGTGAACGTCGTCGGGCTGACAGGTTGTGCCTCATCCAGGAATCCCAGGGCTTCTTCATGGGGTCAGGTCGAGGTCAAAGAGATGACCTTTCATTCTTCAGGAGCGCATGGCCTCAAGGTCAATATCATGTTGCCTGCACTATTCCTCACGTTGTATGAACATTTGTACTTGTTGGTGGAGGGTCGCCACTTAGTTGACTTCCATTTCATGGGAGATTTGAGCGGACCTTCGGGTGGTGACTATAAGGAGGTGAGATCGAGAAAAAGTTTTAATGAGGATCTTATCGGGATCTTGAGTGTGGATTTCCAAATAGGTAGCAAGATCCTAGTGGTACCGTTGAGAGCTCTTGTTGGTAGGAATGAGATTCTTTACTGTTGAGAAGGGAGAGATCCACCTATAAAAGACTCTCAATAAGAGAATTTAGAATCTTTATAAATATGGTATAAGTGATTATGAAGTGAGTATTACTTAAGGGATATTAGTTGTATTTATTGGATCAATATGGATTGTAGACCTATGTTCCTATTGGGTTAATACTTTTCTCAAGTATATAATAACAACTTAGTTAATAATAACATAATAATATCTTATCATAAATAATAACCATAATACTAAATTGTCGAGATTAGTTATGATATGTGGATATGACAAAAATAAACAAGGTTTGGATAGTTTTATAATAAAGAGGCTTAATGGACAATATCAAACTATGCTTTTTAGTATATTTATTATGTAATAGTACCATGACACGTTTTTACATTCATTTGACACATAGTACAAGGGTAAAATAGTCATGAAAGTGTAAAATTTTATATTTTTTCAAGAAAGAAGAAAGTAAAAAATAAGAAAAGATAATATCAAATGAATGTAAAAATTTTAAGTGTGTCAAAGAATCATTTTTCATATTTATTAAACCGGATAAAAAATATTTTTCATATTTATTAAACCGGATAAGAATCATTTTTCATATTTATTAAATTTGAAAATATTTGTTAAACTTAAGAAAAATATATTTTATAGTTAATTAATTATTTTAAAAACTAATTATAAAAATTAATTTTAAATTTTCAAAAAATCAATGAACTATTTAATTTATTTAATATAAGAAAAAAACAAAAGTATTGGAAGATGTAACGAGGATTGATCTTCCCAATGATCAAATTAATTCGGGTCAGGCTTCCTATAAAGGCGTCCAGAACTAATGTCAGAATTTGACTTCTCATCTTCTAAAAAAGAGTGATAGTTTAATAATTATTTTACTCAATTTGTTACTTGAATTATTTGTTGGCTGTTACTGTTAGTATAGTGGAATATATTTATTGCATGAAAGATGATAAACTAGTGATTTGTTTGTAGATGTTAAAATGTCATATAAAGTTAAACATTACAAATAAAATTTAGATCTACTATTAAAATTGTTGATAAAAGTAAATGTTTAATTACCTTCTTGGCCATATTAATATTTGGAGTATTTTATCCATGAATGTTCCTTTCACAATATAGCATAAAAAGTTAAAAAAAAAATGATTGCCTAAGTAAGTTTAAGGATAATAAAATTTTGTTAAACATCATAACAAAATTTACATTGGCATTAATTACCTTTTGTAGTAATTATAGTAAGATAATTAATGTTTATTTGTAAGTGTTAATTATTTTTTTATACATGCATTTGCTCCCTTTTTTGTATGGTGTACAGATAAATTTGCTCTACATGAGTACATTACATGTATTAAATGATTATGAAATATAATTAAATATTATTCTTTTGTTGTTCAAATTTGTTCTATATGTCAATAAATCATTATTATATATGGTCATCTATTATCTAGAAATTATATATTTCATTTAAAGAAATTCTTTTTTTTTTCTGATTTAATGTGATATGCCTAAATATGTGCATTCATTCTGGTAATATCTCTAGTTTTCTTCTCTGACTATCATATATCAATTGAATCCTTTATATACTGATAATCTACTTCTAGGGAAAAGTGAAAGTGAAGTCCAACCAGAAAGCAATTTTGATGCTGGTTTTGGTTATTGTGTCTAGATTTGCTTCTTCTTCTTTTTTATGGGTTTTGCATGTTTCTTCTTATTTGCTTTATTTTGCTGGTTTTAAATCATTTGAATGAATTTAGACAAAATCTGAAACAACAGAGATAGTAAAGTACAAATTACAAAAGAAGTAAGATGGTAGTGGAAAAAAGTTGGAACATGAGTGAAAGCATTAGATGTTATCACCCACTCCAACACACGTGTCACTGTAACAGTTTCATCATGGGTCAGTGCACATGTAGATGGGGCACACATCACCATCTGTTCCATTACTTGCATAGTTACATTGTACAATTTGTACTTTCCATGTTGTCTCCAACATATATATATTTATTATTTTCTAACTCACATTATCCAACCTCATAGAAGCAAAAAAAGAAAAATATGGCTGTGGTGTGGGTGTGCTGGTGAAACTCTTCTTCTGTCACTTCATACAGCAAGGAAAATACTTGATTCCCAACTTGGCAAATCAAGAACTATCAAGTTACAGACTACAGAATCTGATAGCAAGCACTGATAAAGATGAGCTACAGATACATCTTATAGAAATTTTATACTGTTAAAAATAGTTACTATGAAAACCAAGCGCTCATGACATTTTGTCTTTGGTTGTCTCTTAAAAAGCCTAATGTTTTCCAATATCAACAACATATCATCATCAAACTCAAGTTTATTTGATCAATGATAAAGTATATTTTTCAACAATGACGTAGACAAAGAAACAAGACTGACCAGACATTTTTTCTATGCATTTATTTAATCCTACATACATAAAAAGTTGTACACAATAAGAAAGAAAACTGCTCCATTATAAAACAATCATCTCTCAAACTAAATAATTTTTTTTTCATAAATTTTTCTTTTATTATTTATAAAAATGAAAGAAAAAAGATTTTCAACAAACCAAAATTAGTTTATGTATACATTAAAAACTACCTCAGAAAAACCAATCCTAGAAAGTTTCTGAGTACTATCTTTTACATAAACTAAACTTATCTTTCAAACAAGTTTATTTCATTTTTTTCTTATTTTATTTCAAATTTGTTTATAAAAATCTTGATACAAACAGACCTTATACTTAAATATTTCTGGAACTGAAAAGTAGAATCTTCTCAGAAGATTGATTAGGTCTTGTATTTTCTAATAATTATGACTCAATATGTCAGTTTCAAAACACAGACCATTCTTACATCCAAATTGTTTAAGTAAACTATGATTTGCTTGTTTCAATTTTGTTCAATAAACTAACTGCAATTAATAACCAATATTAATTATTGAAGTTCAATAGTATCATCAACACAAACTTCACTGAAAATCATCAAATAAGTTTCTAAACACAATCTATAGATAACTTTCAAGAAAGCTGAAAGTTTGCAAATTCTGAAATTATATAAATAATATCATTCCTTGTTCATTCAGATTTCATGCTCATCTTTTATATTTTTAAAGTGTGTACTGCTCTGGCCTCCGACTAACTTCATCAGCCCTAATCTAGATAATTAACTTTAAAAATGAAATAAAACCTCCAAATATTCTAATTTGCTTTCTATAACTCAATTTGTGGAGTATTGTAATTAATTAAATTGAAAACAATATCATTGATTCTCCAAGATTTACCACAATAGAAGCACACACAACCTGGTTTGAGTTTTTTTTGTCTCAAACTGAGACAAACAGAATGATACCGCTCGGATTATGCAATTGAACAGTTTCCCAAACAATCAAGACCTACTAAAGCAACAGTCAAAAGACAAAAAATAGGTTATTGTTTGTGTCTCATTTCTTTCTGCAACTTGGGCAGGAGGTGGTGAATTTCAGGCAACACAAAAAGGGTATGAGAGCATCTGAAGACAATTAGAATACATATTTAAAGAGGGTAAGAGAAAGCAGAACAGACAAAACTGAGACCAGTTACAATTCTGCAAGGCATCAATTGAACTTATGAAAAAGGTAATTGCAACCCAACATGTACCGAGAGCTAATTATTCACCATTCATGGTGTCAACATTTGAAAACCATCATGATCACTTAAAATGAAAAGACTCATATTTGTGAACCTTCTAAAACTGTATCTATTACTCTAAATAGGAGTAAACGTTTACCCCAAAAAGTGGGCATATTACCCATTAGCAGAATCATCTCTCCTTGAAAGTGAAGAATGTTAATTCCATTCAGAAGAAATCCATACAGCTTTATCACCAAAAGCACACTTCTCAGCATCCCATCACTGCACAGTTATACACAAAGCTTCCTGATTGCCTGCTAGCAAGCAGGTTCCACTCTGGCACACCTTCACCAGGGACACATGCATTGATCTCAATTACCCTTCCATCCAAAGCTCTTGGCCCACCAATAACAATTAGCCTATTCCCACATGCACGAAAGGCTAATCCCCAGCCATTCATTGAGACTATTCGATCAGGTAATCTTCCAATAGTGACCCATGAATTATTGTCTTTATCATATCTCCTTACCTCTTGTAGGGCATAATCTGCAGCATACAATACATTATTTACAACTGCAACCAACGGAGGTGCCTCAGCAGCAGCCGAAACATCAGTCACCTCAGATCCTCCATTTCTCCTAGGGAACATGTTGGGTATTTCTCTCCACTTTCTCGTCTGCAGATCAAACTCTTCACCACATGTTAACTGCCGTGAGTTACCTACTCCAATCCCACCAATCACATAAAATTTTCCATCTATAAATACACCAGAACACATTTTCCTAGCTTTATTCATGTTTGGTAGAAGCTCCCACGTCCCAGTTTCTGAGTTATAGAGCTCCGCAGAGCTCAAAATGTTGCCCCGCGGATCACAACCACCAGCTAATATGGCAACTTCTCCAAGGCTGGCAGAACCAAACAGGCATCTAGGAACATTCATTTCCATACCAGATGACCATGAGTTCATCAGAATGCTATATCTGTATATGACAGGAGACATTATCTCCTTTCCAAAAACAAGAAGCTCTGTACCAACAGCCAATGACTCCTTATCTGAACAGATAAAGCATTCATTAGAAGGCATTCTGGGCAAGCGCATCCATCTACCAGTGTTTGGATCAAATGCCTCCCATTCAGGGAGATTGCAAGAGAAGTAAACCCAATGCTCTATGATACCCATCTGCCGCCTCAGCCTGTAAAGCTCTCCGGTCCGGATGAGAGACCGAAAACTTTGGTTCAATGAGGCAATCGAACCATAGTCAGACCTTGAACATCGTAGGAGACAATTAATTGAGATGTCCCGACCAAGTTGGTAGATAAGTGAAGTCGAGTCTGACTGGTCACTTGCATGATTTTGGTCATTTGCTTGGTTAAGGGATGGGGAAAGATCTTGGATGTTCTTCTTTGTTTCCCCTTCCTCAGGAGCGTCTGAAAGCTTGCATGACTTTCTCAGCACAGCTTCTTCCTCTAACTCCAGTCCACGCTTATTGTTTGTGAGCTGCATCACGCAGAAGGAATTATAAATCCACCTGGTATCTTGCTCACATGAGTTCGGTAAGTCCCTCGAAACAAGAAAGGTTGGACCCTCCAACATGTCGACCGAAAGAATATATCTGTGGTCAAAGAAAAAGTCTTGTTTTTCATTCATCAAAATTAGAAACATTAACTAGCACAACACCACTATACCGATGACAAAAATACTTACAACACATGACAATTTTAAGCTAAAATCACAAAAACCACAAGCATCAATTTTTCAACATGATACCCATAATCAACGCATGCACATCTGATATCAATCAAATCCAATCAAATAAGGAATATTAACAATATTCACCCAGAATTCGAAAGTTTACAATGATTCAGAAACATCCTCTTGATCAATCATGATGTGGCACAAAATTTAGAGCATGCACGCAGATCAGAAGCAATACTTTAAACATGCAACCGTTCACAAGAACAATCACACATAATAACCAGACTTCAAAAGAAAATTAAACCACAAAAAAAGACAGATCTCATTAGGTGAATTGGCATAAAAAAGTCTAAGAAAAAGTCTTAAAATTTGAAGAATTAGTCGAATTAAAAACAGAAAATTGGAATCAAAATGACAACATGTAAGTCCAAATTCAAATCCCGAAGTTTCTCATCAGCCAATAAATCAACAGAAGAAAAATAAAAAATAAAAATAAACAAAAGAAGATCACTTCTAATTTACATGGGCAGCAACCCCATATAGACTTTTCCCCTTTCCGAGCTCTAAGTCTGGAAAAAAGAAACAAAAACACAGACAACAACACAACAAAAGCTCAAAAGCCAAGAAAATAAACCATCAATTAACCCCTCCCCCAAAAAAGATTACAAAACAAAAACCAAGGCATAAAGAAAAGCTTACGAATTTAAATGAAAGAGAAGCAAATTCCAAACGGGTTTCTCTGGGTCACGGTTGTGCGAGCGAGCCCCGCAGAGAGGTAGTGGCGTCTCTCTTTCTCTCCCTCTTCGTGGGTGTCATTTAGTTGTGGCTATGTTGTTCTTGCAGCCTGTTCTGTCATGTGTGTGTTTCATGTTGTGTCAATAGAACACTCGATGCGAGGGTGAGATTTCTTTATTTATAATAATAATATTACTATAACATATGTAATGTAATATGTAATAGATTCTTTATTGTATAAATCATTTTTCTATTTTATATTCATAATAGCTTAAAGTGAAGTTACAAAATTTATAATAAAAAGAGAATCAATGTAAAAATATTTAAATAGTAAAATTAAGAAAAAAAAAACATTTTATTCATTATTATTAGTTTGTCATGACTTTTTATTCATCAAATATTTTTGAAGTATAAGAAAAGTTGATGTTATGTTTACATGTTTAAACATATATAATTTAAATTTTCTTATATTTTGTTTGAGCGTGTATAAATCAGTTAATTTAATTTTAATTCATTAAAAATAATATAAATGATTTAATATTTATTATTTAATTTTTTTTATAATAAGTATGATTAAGATGTAATTTTTATTATAAATTTGATACTATGTGCATATTTTTATTTTTTAACAAATTTTTATGTAATAATAACTTAGTAATAGAATCAACATAATTAACACATCAAAGTTTATAATAATACATAAAATTTAATTACATAAATAAAATATTCTAAATAATATATTTAATTATTTTATTTTATATGATAAATAAAATTATATAAAATAAAAGTAATAATATTTATTTGTTTATAAACAAATAAATTGTAAGCCCCCAGAACGAAGAATCTAAGTATTTTATATATATATATATATATATATATATATATATATATATATATTATTTTTTGTGTGAATAGTAATAATAAAAATAATAGAGAAAAATTATTAAAACACAAAGAAAGAAATTGGTACGGATGGAGTCGCCGTTTGAATTGTGGCCTGGCCTGGATGGCTAAGTTAACGGTGTTTTGTGCACGTGTTGCCATGATCTAAATCTTTAATAGAAGTTGTGAATTTTGTTAACAACTAAAACAATTGAATATTAACATTTATTTTTTAATAAATATATATGATAATTATTAAACACTGACTATTATCTTACTTATTAATAAAATTCAAACAAAACTAATAAAATTGAAAATTTTAAATTAAAAATATAATTTTATTTATTATATTAAAATTGAAATATATCAATATTTATCAATTTAAACTAATTATTTACATGTAAAAATTGGTTTATTAAATACCAATAATTATAATAAGTAAGTACTAATTTTTTATTTAAATATCAGAATTAATTTTTAGTTCTTTAAAGTAAAAAAAAATAAGGCACTTTACATGTACATAATGTTCAAATTCCTCGTACCATCGACCTTGCCTATAATATTCCAATATAAAGAATATGTTCGGGTAAAATTTTGTTATCTAATATCACCAATGGTAACATCCAATAAGAGAATTAGATGTATGTAAAAGAGTATTGGTTATATTATAAAGCATTTGTGAAATGTCTGATAGCTTAATTCAAATATTCAATAAATATATAGAATTTTCTTATGGGAATAAGGTTGACAAGTAGCAAGTGACCAACCAAATTATCATTTTATATATTATTTGTAATAATAAGATGTTACTTTCTTACATAAAAAATTCTTGTGATATTTAATCACCTATTTATGCAAACCTTTTTCAATTATCATTTTATGTTTTAACTTATTATTCACATTTATCATCTAGTGAAGAAGATGACAATTATCTTTCTTACAAAAAATTTCTCATAAGTTACAACTCAATATGAGCTACATTTCAAATTAAAGCAAAAGTTTCAAACTTTGATAGTTAAAAATGAAAATTTGAAAAAAGATAAATTAGCAATTGATGAAAAGATCTATATTTTGGAACAAACTCAAAAGTCAGATATTGAGAAAATTAAAACTTCACAAGAAAAGTATCATGCTACAATCATAATTTAAAAAAAAAAAATATCTAAAAGTTCTAACTTATTTTCTACTTCCAGTCATGCTTCTGAAAAATCTAGACTAGGATATGATCTTATTAGTAAGAAAGTGAAAAACGAAAAACATTTCTACAAAACTTAAAGGTTTGAATATAGAAGTGTTAGATGTAGACACTGGCAACAATTTCATAAAACTAATAGGAAAGAAACAAAAAAGGTTTGGATACTAAAAGAGCTCATAATTTCTATTCTAAATTTGTTTTATGGGAAGAAACCAGGGACTAAGTTACTTCCTTGATAATAATATATGCCCAAGATACACTCTTAAACCTTTGAAAACATGACAGAGGCAATCAAGTAACCTTCAGATGAGCCGAAAAGAGTAAGATAACATGTATTTTTTCTGTATGCCAAAAGTGTTAGCATTAGACACTAGAAAACCCTATTAGACAAGTCTAAGATTGAATATATTTTTATGATAACAAAATGTATAATGAAACAAATAGAGTTAAGTAAATATAAATGCTTAAAATAAACTTAGACTAATTAGAATTATATCTTAAACAAAGCTCTTGGACATAGGAAAGGACAAGTATTAGACTTTATTAGATATATGAACATGACTATTAAATGCCCAAGAATGTGTGCATATACTGCTTCTGAATATAAATGTATATATGCATATGTTTTATTCAAGTAATGTGTGTTCAATGAGTTTAAGCCACGCATAATGCAACAAAGAACAAGTTAATGTTTGAAAGAAATAAGTAAACACATGAAAAGGCAAGGCTTAAACAAGTTCAGCCGAAAGCATTGGGTTGAGAAGTGGAAGGTTGGGTCAGACGACCAAGTTGTCAGACAACTAAGGTTTTACACAAGTTTTAGATAACTTAGGTGAAGTTGAAGACAATAGGTCAAAGCATAAGTACCAAACAATTCAAATAGTGAAAGTCAGACAACTACATTGACCAAATTAGTCAACCTAGAGTAGTAAAACACTAGACTTCTACAAAGGAGTAGATGAATCAAAAGAAGCATTAGACGAGTCAAGGAAAGCAAGTAGACAAGTAGATGAAAAGCATTACACGAGTTAGAAACACTATAAAAAGTCAACACAATGCATTAGGCAAGTCAATGCAAAAGACATATAAGGGATACTAGATGAGTATCTATTAGATAAGTCAAAGCTAGCATACAAAGACATTAGACAAGTATCTATTAGACGAGTCAACATGATGTTAGACGAGTCAAACAATAGCACAAAAAGGCATTAGATAGGTATCTATGCTAGATAAGACATAGACATCAGATTGGTCAAAGTAAACTTAATGTGATGAATGATGAAAACACCTTATTAAGTGAGTATGACATATCCATTAGATGATCTAACTAGAAGAATGACTAGAAGAGTCAAGAGTAAAAGTACTAAACGAGTATCAAATTGATCAAGCAAATCAAGTTTAGAGTAACACAAAAGAATTATATCCAATCATACGGTGATCAAAATCAAATGCAAATTGATTAAAGGAATTTGAACCTTGAAGTTAATGATTAAGAGAATTTCTTAAAGAAGTCTCAAAATATTATTAGATATTCTAATATGGAAACAAATAATAATTAAAGATATTGATGAAGATATATTTGAAAAATATCCAGAATGTTGATCACATGTCAAATTATCCAAGTTATGAAGTATTTCAAATTATTTTTTGATTTATTATTCTAAAATATATTCATATGAATATCAACCAACTACGAGACATGAAATGGACTTTGCATAATGAAAACTACAAGAGAATCTCTAAATGATTAAAGCTTCAATGTTATAAGATTTCAAAATTCAAGTTATCAAAAAGATGAAAAGGAAAGAGCTGATAATTCACAGGAAGGAATACCCTCTTATTAATTATCAAGAACTCTCAAAGTGAAGAATAAAGAGAATATTTGTAGATATCAAAAGATACAAAGATATTTAAAATCAACTTTACAACAAAGGTCAAGTGATACAAGGGTAACTATATCTATATATATATATATATATATATATATTATATCAAGACCTAGATGAAGAAGAGAAGATTGAGAGAAAAAGATGAAGTGTTGAAACATTGTCAAATTCATTCTTGTAGAGAAATGAGAAAAGAGGTACAAAGAAACACTTTCAGAGATTATATTGTCATATCGATCTTTGTTAGAGAGTGTTATTGGGTTGAGTGTAACAATTGTAACCTTGAGAGATTGATACTTGTTACTAGTCAAAGGTGTTGATTGGTGAATTTCTTAAGCAATGACTTAAGAGACTAGATGTAGCCTTAGGTAGAGTGAACTAGTATAAATCTTTGTATGCATTCTTCTCTTGCTTACTCTATACATTAAGTATATTTGTTGTATTATGTCTACATGAAAAGATTGTCAATATCTACATGCTCTATTCAAGCCTCCGTCCCCCTCCCTCATCCCTTTCCTATTTCTAGAGCCACTTTGCACGACTCAAGTATAACCACTAAGTATGTGACAATAATTATATTGTCCCCTTCCGTGAGGATAGTTACATAGTCTCATAGTCGGATGGTCAGGCTATCCTTTCTATCAGATGAAAGAATAATGTCAATGAGATTGATATGATAGATTTAACTATGTTGAAGGTCGCTTGCTTTCTATAGAATATGAAAGATGGCTTTGACACAAACAACTGAGACCTTTTAACTTCAAATATATTTCAAAGCTTTCAAAGAAAACCTCTTAAGAGGATTGCCCAACCACAAAAAACTCATTTTCTTTATGAAGTATGCTAAAAAGGAAAACAATTAAAAGTTCTTTTAAATGAAAAAATTGTCTTTCCACCACAACACCTTTCGAGCTTCTACATATGGATCTATTTGGTTTCACAAGAACTCATGGTTTGGTCATAGTTGATGATTACTCCAAATTATTGGTATTCTTTTTAGCTCACAAGAGTGAGATTTTTCATGTGTTTGAGATATCCTACAAATGAGTACAAATAAAGCAAGGTATATGTATCTCAACACATGTAAAACATATACTAGATAGGAAGCATAACAATATCAATTCTTGAATGCAATCCACGAGGATATGTCTAACTCTTAAATCACACAAGAAGAAACAACAATTTAAATCTTAAACACTCAAGGGAAAACACATTGGAGTCATTCCACCAACACAAAAATGAAAAGATATTACCAATAACAAAACATAAACATGAGAAGTACAATACTAATACAAAACCTTTGTATTCTTTTGACACAATAAAGATAGATTTAAAAGAATTTTTTACAAATATTTGAAACATTCTTGAAACAACTCAAAAGGGTATATGTAAATGTTTATTATTTATTTTTCAAAGTATTTTTAGATGTGTAGAAGATTGAATCAAATATTCTATTTATATAGTTTTGTTATTGTTGGTTGAAAACTTATTCAAACACATTTAATCAATTATTTTAAGTTGATTATTCTTAATAAAAGATGAATATCAATTAAAAACGTTATTACTTGTGTTAATAGATTATTTTTGGTCTTTAATTAATTCAAAACAGAACTTAAAAAAATGCTATTCAATTATTACTGATATTAACGGATCATTTTATGAGTCCAGTTAAAGACATTTTTTTATTATTTATTTTAATTCATTAATTATACAAATAATTGATTACAAAATATATTAATAAGAAATTAATTAATTACATAAAAATTAATTGATTAAAGCAAACCAAAAATATTTTTCAATACATTTTAACTATTTAAAAATAATTTTTATGATTAATGATAAAGACTAGGTTGTGTACTCAAACTCAAAACTCTTGTGATTACCTTGTGTGCAAATCTCTCAAGAGCATGCCATAAAAGTTTTAACACACAATACATTTTCAGCCATCAACATGTTCAAACATCATCATTAAAACAATTTCTTTAGAACTTGATTTTGCTCTTCAAGTTCAATAATTTCCCATTTTATGACGACTCATACTTGATATATGGGTCAAAATTTGGATGCTAGAAATGATAACACGTAACTTTTTTGTAGTCTTCAAAAGCACAAGTAGAAACATAAAATTTCATAGCATATGAACTCTCCCTTGCTATGACATTTTTTCTTTAAGTTCTCTCAATATAAAATACAAGGAAAAAAATAGCAAAGAGCCTTCAAAAAATATATAAGCACATCTTAAGCATTACCATTGTCACTCAAACCATTTGAAAAAATATATATAATAAGAATTATACAAAACAACATATGTAAGAGAAAATGTAAGAATTATTTAAAAAATTAAAAATAATTGATTATGCTCAAAAGGCAATTAATTAAACTAAACAAAGATTTTAATTTCAAAATGAACAACTCTTTCAAATAATCGATTATCATATTATAATTGATTATTTACCTAAAAAACATAATAAAAATGGATTTCATGAGTTTTTAATTTGATATATGATTATTAGATAAACTAAAACTATGAACATACAATAAACATTGAATGTCTAATATAAGCATGAAACTTAAGGCTTAATCAAACACATATTAATTGATGATTCTATTAATAATTTCTAGATTCCTTCTAGTTTCATAGAATTCATTTTTTAGCAAAGGCCTGATGAAAATATAAACTACAAAAATACATGGAATTACCGACGGCCAAAATCTGTCGAAAATGTCCAAAATCCGTCGATATTGACATTTTTTCGATGGATTACCGACGGTCATAACTCCGTCGGTAATAACGTTGTCGGTAATATTTACCGACGGACTATTACGACCGTCGGTAATTATCAAAGAAAAAATCTGTCGGTAATTGTCACATAATCCGTCGGTAATTACCGAAGGAAAAATCCGTCGCTAATTACCGAAGGAACTATCTGTCGATAATTACCGAAGGAAAAATCCGTCGGTAAGTCCCTCGGTAAATATCCCGATCTGGTTCATCTTCTTCCTCTTTACCCTTCTTCTTTTTCCTTAGATTTCAATTTTTTTTTATCAAACTTTCTTCATTCCTAAACCAAAACAATAATCCAATTCATTCTAAAGCCAAAATCAAAGATTAAACTAGGTTCTCCAATTGTTTTAGAAACCCTAAAATTTGGGAAAAATCCATATTTTCTTCATTTTCCCACGGCAACGGTGGCCTTCTCCCATGGCTGCGGTGTTGCGGCAGTGGTGGTGCGACAACGGTAGTGCGACAACAGTGGTGCGGCAACGGTGGTGCGACAGCGGTGGTGCAGCAACGGTGGTGCGATAGCAGTGGTGCGGCAGCGGTGGCGTTCTCCAATGGCAGCGGTGACACTCTTCAACAACAACGGTGGTGCTCTCCAACGACAGGGTGGTGCTCTCCAACGGCAACAGTGGCAGTGTAGGAAAATGGTTGCACGAGAGAGAAAAGTGATTGTAGAGAATGTGAGAAATGCTTTTGAGATGAAAGTAAAGAAAAAACGAAGAAACTCATCTGTGAGAGAGTAAAATATAGTCTTCTTCGCACAGAGAGAGGGGAAAAATGGGCGGGAATTTTGCCGCTCTTTTTACCGACGGATTTATCGAAGGATTTTGGCCGACGGTAATTACCAAAGGATTTACTGACGGGTTTTGTTTGTCGGTAACTGTAAGATGAATTATCGACGGAATTACCGAAGGATTTTGGCCGACGGTAATTACCGAAGGATTTACTGATGACTTTTGTTCGTCGGTAACTGTAAGATGAATTATCAACGAAATTACCGAAGGATTTTGGCCGACGGTAATTACCAAATGATAATTTCCGTCGGTAATTACAATTTTTATATCCGTCGATAAAATCCGTCGATAATACATCATTTACCGACGGAAATAATTCCGTCGATAAAATTTCGTCGGTAATTCCATGTATTTTTGTAGTAAGCTAATTGGTCATTTGTGTTAATTATATTCCATAATACAATCTCATTTGGCTATACTCAATATGTTTTGTTTGAGAATAAAAAATTGAATTCCTAATAAAAATTTATTAAACTACTACTGTCACATCTCATTGAAATGTGATCAAGGAAGATATCAAAGTCTTCCAACTATATTTTCGTCCAATGAATTAGAACATAAGAGTTTCCACCAATTATGTATTCAAATTTTTTAGCAGACAAAACTACACATGTCTATTTCTTATAATGTCATAATACTTAAAAACTTCTTAACAAATGACAGGTGTCTCTCGTTCCTTTTTCATATTCTATTACCATCGAAATCTTAATCTATACAAAGGCCAAAATGGAGTTCCTTTTAAGTATTCTAAAAATACTTTTTATTACAATTACATGTTATTCTTTACTATTAGTTTGAAACCTAACACAAACACATACAAATAGTATGATATATGATTTACTTCTAGAGAAATAAAGTATAGATGTAATCATAATCTTGTACGTGATTTGATCTATGGATTTACATTCCTCATTTGCATTTACGTGGAAATTAGTTGTCATTAATGTTATAACTTTTATAGAGAAATTCATGTTGGATTTTTCCTTTAGAAATTTGCTATAATACTTGTTTCTTGATAAATATAAATTTCATTCTTAAGTTGTTTAATTTAAAGTTTTAAAAAAAATTCATTCTTCTATCATAGTCATTTCAAATTCACCATGCATTATGCTAGCAAACTATTGAGATAAAAAAATATCACTTGACCCGAACATTATGTTCTCAATGTTAATTAATTTGTACAACTTAAATACAATTATTGGATTTTAGTATAAATAGGATTGAATCATCTTTGTCTCTGCTTAAATCCATTTATAATAAAAAATTTACTTAACTTTTTATATCAAGTATTGAAGTTTATTTTAACTCATACAAATCTTAAAATTTGTATACTTTTTTTTTGTCAAAATCAATAAAATCATCAGATTGTTCCACATACATTTTCTTTTTTATATATCCATTTAAAAATGTACTTTTTACATTTAAAAATCGGACTTTTTACAACCTCATTCAATATATCTTTTGTTTTCTGACTCTAATTTCAAACTCTAACCCTTTACTACTCTTTTTTTCCCTTTATTACTTTGTTCAAGAGAAAAAATAATTAATGAATCTATTTAAGTATGAATATATAAAAAGGGAAAGACATTTCAATAAGTAAATAAAAAAAATCAGAAAAAAAAACTTGTGTGTTCCAGATTCAATCACCACATCTACAAACTAGTATTTTCTAAGATTACGATTGAAGTCAAATGTAAAGTAAAGAAAAAATAATTGCAATAAATAAATAAATAAATAAATAAATAAAATTAGTAATAAAGATAATGATGAACATAGTGATCTTATTTTTATATGTTCGTCTACTCCATTCCACCACATAATTCTCCATAATAATACAATAATAATTTAAATAAATAATGATGTATTATTATAATGTAATAAAGTTTGAATTATGTAAAGTAAAGAGAAATAATTAAAATAAATCAATGATTGTGATGTACATAGTGGTATCTTTTTATTATATCTTTATATATTCCATTTTACCACATGCTCCATAAATATAAAATAATTATTTAGGTAAATAGTTATATATTATTATAACGTAATAAAGTGGGGATTGAAAAATATAAATAAAAGAGAACGGAAGGTATGTTCATCTACTCTTCTACATAACACCATTTCTTTATTTTCAATTCCCTCAAATCTTTTAGATGTTAGTAACACATTAAGTAGTTAAATTGATATGGAGTATTTTGCGCCAATTAAAAATGTAGGTGAGAGATGTTAGTTTAATTTTCACAATTGTCTTATTTTAAATTTTATAACTTGAGTTTGATGACATACTTATTGGAGTGTTGCGGTCGAGTTGATTTATGATTAATATGTTGTTAAATATTTGGATTTGTTGTGATAATGATAGTTGTCACAAAAATTAGAAATAATATTTTAATGTTCATAGTTATTTTGTATGATACGTTATGTTTTAGAATTTTAAGTTTTCATGTTTTTATATATCATTTTTTCCTTAGTTAGTATTGTGTGGATTACTGCCTCATCAATTTGATCTCCCATATGTGATTTGATTGTATATACTTACATTAGTATTGTATTGTTTTCATGTTTATGATTTCTCTTTATTAAGACAAGATTGTCTAAAAAAATTAGATTGTCTAACAATTTATGTTTTGAAGTTTAACAAACAATACTTAACGAAATATTGTTTATAAAATATAGCATCTAACAATCGGAGTGACAAAAAACGTAAAATGACAAACTAAAATTAAGAAAGAAAAATATCAAATGTAAATTTAATTTTATTGAAAAAGTTACTGACAGATATATCTATCAATTAATTAAACAACTACATTTGTCGATAACTATAACTTACAAAAAAATATTTTCATTGATAAATCAAACAAAAATATTCGTCAATAATTCTTTCGATAATTAATATTTATCGATAAATTTTATTTCATCATGTTAAAAGTTTACTATAATTTTATAATGTGAGTATCAAAATATTTTTTTAGATGAACTTTTATTTGATACACATGTCATTTACCAAAGTTCATCTCTTTGGAATTCACAATTAGACACAAGCTCTCTGTTCCTACGAGCAAAAAGAATACAACTTAAAACATATCCTTTGCATAGGTCATCTTTGTTCATAATATTAATATTCAAATATTATAGACCTTTCGAGTGGACGTAACATAAAAAATAAGTCAGAATCTTAATTAAGACCCTCGGTCATAAGAAAATAATGATAATTTAAAAATATATATTTCTAGTATTGCAATAAAATCTTGAAATATTTAGAGACAAAAAAAAAACTAATAGTGACTAGTTTATAAACTAAAAATTGTTGATCTCTAAATAGTCACTGTAATGAATAAAAAATTATAATTAATAACTAATTAATTAAATTCTAAATTGGTCATTAATATTATTAAAAGAATTAATGTTTAATTAATATATTAAGATACTAATTTTTTTGGTAATCAAAACATTAGTAATTAATATAAGTGATTAATTTAGAGTCTAATTAGTCATTAGTAGTAATTTTTTATTTATAATTATAACTATTTGAAAGACCAATAATTTTTATTTTATAAATTAATCTCTATACTAATCAATTATTTTTTATATTTAAAATTGATTGTTTTTAAAGATTTTCTTATAATATATCAATAAGAAAATAAAAGATGAATAAGAGTGTAATAGTAAAAATTATAAAATATCTTAAAAGTGTTGTATCACAATGAAAATGTAATGAAGAGATCTGTAATGAAGATGGAAGGAAGTAATTAATTATGTTAATTAGTTGTCTGGCTTTGTGAAGAAAATGAAATAAAAGTATTAAGATTAGTATCCCAAGTTGGAAGCTGAAAGAATGAATAGGTAGTGGAAAAGTTTGAATCCCTTGTGTATATATTCTTCAAGTGCATCAATAATGGGAATAAGAAAACGTGTCCAAGTTATAGATGCTGATGTTTTATTGAGGTTGTATTCATAATAATTACTAAAGAAAAAAAAAATTTTAACAATTTTTTGACAATATGATACACGTTATTATTTTATTGATCTGTTTGAATTTATTTATAAAAAATATTTTAAACGAATCAATTACGAACTATTTGTTAAAAAGTTGTTAAAATTTTTTTTTTCCAAAGAAAAAGGTACTCAATGCATGAGAATTTATATGATGTGATCGTTCATGGAATTGTTAACCAAATGGAATAATATTGCATTTTCAATATGCTTCTGCATCCGCCATAACCAGATTGTAAGAAAACAAACTTTCCTGTTACATAACGGTGGTTCTCATATCAACTATTTCGAATGACATTGTTATATCAATTATTTCTCATTAAAAATATTGTATACTTCAAAACTGAAATTTTATTATAATTTTATTCTTAAAAGATTTACAAAAGGAAAGAAATATTTAAACTATTTTAAACATAAATTATATGAAATATTTGAATATAATAAAAACATAAATCTATAAAAAAAATTTACGGACTATTGGATATTAGATATGATAGTAACAACATATATATTAGATAGCTACAACCAACAATTATTGCCATATCTATTCATGTAAAGCTAAAAGAGAGAAAGAAAAAAAAAATACCCAGAGAGAACTATTATCATTCAAAGAATAAAAGCATCCCATCCTCTTTCAAAAGCAAAAAATAAAAATAAAATCAGTCAATAAAGAACAAATTCTAATATCAGAGACCAAAGTTTGATTCCAATAATTATGTGATGATTTTGTTGGTCAAGAATCTATAAATATCTTTCAGGTTAAATACATTTTTTTAAGCTAAATTAAATACATATTTCATTTCAACACTATATAAAAGTAATGTAAAATATATTCTTAAAACATGTAGATGTTATATTCTAATTAATTGAGAAATTTTATTTTTCATATAGAAAATACTTAAATAATTTGTTATGAAAGATATTTTTCATTACTTAATGTAAAGACAAAATAGGAGTTCAATTGTTTTGTTAATTTTTCTTTTTTTTTTCTGCTATGTTTTCAAAATACACTGTTTTAACATATTAAAAAAATTAATATATTTTAAAACATTAAAATCAATAAATATAAGTGTTTTAGTAGGGTTGAGATCTTTAACTCAAAGTACTCAAAATTGTTCGATTTATGTCCAAGTTACCTTATTTTCTCTTCTCTTTGTCCTAACCGCAGGGGGTAGTACCTGCAGAAGACACTCTGAGTTAAGTCAGTGACTTTGGGTAATAATCTTGTAATAAAAATTAGTAATTAGAGTTAAATTACCTGCATTATTTTCGTAAGACATATATTTATAAATATTATAACGAGTTTACCATTCCATTAGGTCTAATTCATTAATCACCAATAAATTACTATTATTCTTCTTAACTGCCCCATTAATTGTTATTATTTCTCAGATTTATAATAATGATAACACAACAAAAGTTCAATAAAAAAATCCAAATTTAATAAAATAAATATATAATATATTTTAAGGACTAACATAATGTTTTAAAAATAGATTAAGGATAAAAATAACTTATTCAATCCTATCTTTTTCTCACGTAATTATTAAATTCTACATATTTTAACATTTCATTTTCAAGAAGAAGGATGTACTTCTCCCTTCTGTTTTTAATAAAAGAAAAATGTGTTTTATATATTTATTTTTTAATTTTAAGATAACATTTTTTTAATTTTATATTTAGTTTAATTAATGTGAAGAGAAAAAAAAAAGAATTAAGATTATCAATGAATAGAAAGACTCAATTTTAGAAAAATATCTGAGTGTGTATCGTGAGATTTTTCCAACAGTGGTATCAGAGCTTTATGCTCTGAGTACCGAGAGAGAGAAAAAGAGAGGGGAGAGAGTCAAACACCGTGAGAGAGTGAGTGCTTGATTTTTTTTTTTGTGAGAGATGACAAAGGTTGTTAACGGTATGAGTGTGCCACAATTGACGAGAAAAACCAATTATGATAATTGGTGCCTACAGATGAAGGCGTTATTGAGATCCCAATACGTTTGGGATATGGTGGAAGACGGGTACATTGAACCTGATGCGGACGAACATCAGACAGTGGCACAAATAGCAACATTGAAGAAAACATATGCAAGAGATGGGTCAACATTGTATTTTCTCTACAATGCAATAGATGAGTCGGGATTCGAAAAAATAGCGAATGCCAAATCAGCAAAGGAAGCCTGGAAGATATTGGAGGCTGCGTATAAAGGTGACAACCGCGTTAGACAAGTTCGAATACAAGCTCTTAGAGGAGAGTTTGAACAGTTGAAGATGGAGCCTAAAGAGCATATAACCGAGTACATAACTCGAGTGGAGAAGGTGGCCAACCAACTCGGCAGGAATGGAGAACAAATGCCATCTAGCCGAGTTGTGGGAAAAATTTTGAGATCCCTTACAAAAGATTTTGAAAGTATCGTGTGCGTCATTGAAGAATCGAAGGACTTGTCGGTTCTCACAGTGGATGAACTTGATGGGTCATTAGAAGCCCACGAACAAAAAAGAAGGAGTTGGAATGATCTGGTTGAACCCGACGATCAAACACTACATGTACAGTTTGACTGGAATAAATCTCGGATTACTCAGAGCTGAGGTCCTAGCGGAAGAGGGCGAGGAGGCCGAGGACGAGGTGGACGTGGCCGAGGTAATGATAATAAAGATCAAACCGGTCAGCAGAATTGGCATGACCGAGGACAAGGAAAAAGCCGAGGAGATCAGTCAAGAGTGGAGTGTTTTAAGTATGGCAAGTACGACCACTATACAAATGAGTGTAGGTCAACAAAGTGCTACAACTGTGGCAAGTTTGGTCATATTGCAAAGTATTGCAAGACCGGGAGATTCAACAGATGGGGAGGCTTCTAGATGAAGCTAATGAAATTATGAATAAACAAAGGGTCGAGCTTGAGGAGCTGAAGAAGGCGACTCTTGAAAGAGAAGAGAAAGCATCTAATGTTCTTGAACCAGACGAAGAGGAAGATGAAGATGTTGAGAAGAACCCGATGAAGATGTTGGCCAAGATCGTTGAGAAATCGCCTAAGGTCAGAGACGAGTTGGTCAAGGTTATTGAGAAGTCGGACATAACAAAGTCAGTCAAAGCATTAAAGAGGTCAACTAAGGTAAAAGACAGGAGGGTCATAAGGAAAAAGAAGAAGTCAAATCTGATTGAAAGAAGAAAACGCAGTGTGGAATGACGCACGTGGAAAGCCAAATGAAAGAAGGAAGAATTTAAGTTTATGGGGAAGTTTGTTGGGATAAACTTAAATTTTGGGATTTTATTAATAATTTTGTTTAAATATTATTTTATTAGTTTTTGGGTCTAGTAATATTTAGTTTGATATAATAGAGATAAGATAGGGATGAGTAGTTATGATTTTCTGTTTATCTAAGTAGAATATTATTTTATGATAGAATAAGTAGATTTTATTTTGAAGACAGTTGATATTTTATTTTCAGATTTTATTTTTATTTATGTAATATTGTAAGTATCACAGCTATTTAAAGCTCTTCAATTATCAATGAATAAAAAGACTCAATTTTAGAAAAATATATTTCAATTATCAATGAATAAAAAGACTCAATTTTAAAAAAATATATTTGAGTGTGTATGGTGAAATTTTTCCAACAAATTTGACTCCTCTGCAATAAATTTTTTGTAAGAATGAAAAACAAAAACATGGATTTTCCGACAAACCTTGAATGTAATATGTTACATCTACTGATTACAGCATCATATGTTAACTAGTTGAAGCATCAAATCTAATACACGTATCCATATGTAGAGGTGTTGTATACTAAGGAAAGCTAGCGCCATTATTCTTTGGGAGAACATGAACAACATTAGATAATTTAGAACAGTTGCATTGGTGAAATTAAAGTGCTGTGAAAAGTGCAGAAAGTGGTAATGATAGTGTAGATGATGAGTTTTACGAGAAGCTAAGTGGAAATTTGCATGCAAAGCAGAAAAGAAGAAGTGAGTGGGTTGAGTTAAGCCTAGAAACTTGTCAAATACAAAAATGTGGAATTAAACCTTTGTTGGTTTGTGAGTCTGCGGTTTGTTCGCAGGAATCACCGATCGTTGATTTCACCTTTTGTCGAAAGCTTAAACAAAGCATTTCAGTTTCAACTCTTTGTTTGTATGGTTCTGTTCCTACGCCTTTGTTTTATTCCCTCAATGCATGGAGGCAAGATAAAGATGCTCCTTCTAACTCTCAACACGTGCACTCCCTTTTTTACTATTTTCGTTCCTCTGCGATGCAACCTCAAACCAAACTAATAATACAATCTAATCGCAATTTCGGAATAATTAAACGTTTCCTTTCTCACTCTGGGGGGTCTTTCATATTTCCTATAGATATTTGCGTAGAATTATCAACTCTTCACACCATCAATTACGATACAAATGGATGTGCTTCTTGTAGTTTTACTCAACTTAAATCAACTTGGATCTCTAACACATCACTTCAAAGTATATACTTCTCGTGTGGAATTAAACAATAATGAATGGTCTGACAATGAATCGATAACAATTTCGTAATAAATTCAACAAATACTAAATATTGTTAAGATAATCTTAAATTCATAATATCATGTTAAATATGAATTTTAAACTTCTATTAGTATTCACTTGTGTATTATTAGCTTGTTTGTCAACGTGGTATCTTCAACTTTTATATATATTGTTAAAAAATAAACTTTAAGTTCAATTCAATCCTGCAAAACCAACTTGAGTTAGATTTAAAGTTCACTTCTTAACATGGTATTAGAGCTATGGTTAGAGTCTATCCTAGCGATATTTTTTGTTTGGTGGACATATTGTTCTATCAGCTATCAAACCGTTATCGGATTACTTATTAATGTCTAGTCTCACGCTCGACGATCTTGATGTGAGGGAGTGTATTAAAAGTCTTACGTCGACTAAAAATAAGACCAATTTAGAGTATATAAATAAGTGAAACCTTTTCTTATAAATCAGTTTTGTGAGACTTAAAATCTATATATATATATATATATATAATACCTAACACTAGTGGAAAGGAATGGTAGGATGCGTATTTCTAAATCACACGTACAGTAAAATAGTAAGCAATCTGGTGGGAAGTTAATTTAATGAGGCAATATTTGATATTTGAGGGTGGATTGATGAAGTTGAGGGCCAATTATTGGGATGAATTATTAAAAAGCAGAGGCAGTTACGTCCTTGGAACACCGACTGTGAAGAATCGAGATCAAAATCTCAGCAAGTTCGAGAAGATTGATAATTAAGAAATGGTGAATGATAAAAGGGAGGTTCAGAGAGCATATGCTCATAGCATATATATCTTTGTTGGAGTTTCAGGGTTTGATTCATATTTAATGGCAGAAAGAAATAATTAAAGAAATGAGAGATGCTCGTGAGCAATAGCACAGTCCTCGCTGTTAATTGGATCCAAGCTCATGTGCCTCCGAGATGCACGCTGACCAATCTCATCACTCTTCATCTTCATCCTTTTCTTATGCTTTTTTCACCCTTCAATAATCACTTTTTTAAATGTCATGTGATATGTACTATAAAA
The DNA here is from genome assembly GCA_027742785.1 of Vigna reflexopilosa. NCBI lineage: Eukaryota > Viridiplantae > Streptophyta > Magnoliopsida > Fabales > Fabaceae > Vigna > Vigna reflexopilosa. Next base: position 34,802,210 of record CM050918.1, read on the forward strand.
AGGTAGCTGTACATTGTTTTCTTCTTAATGTAAACTATGTGTACCTTAGAATATCATCATTTGCCAAATTTTATTCAACAATAATATACCTAGCTAACTTATCCATGCAAGCTTTTCCCCCATCTTTTTCATTTTCTTCCTCAGGTTTATTAATTTCACATATCACCTTATAATAATTAGGTCAAAGATTGTGAATTTGTTGAAAATTTAACATTGATTAGAAATAAGACCAATTTAAAATATCTTACAAGTTAATTATATAAAATTGAATTAAGTTTAAAGTTTACTTCTTAATATGTTATTAGAACATATTTTAATAAAAATTGACATTTGTTTGAGTCTATTTGTTCCATTGCTATTGAACGTCCTACATCGATTAAAGATAAAATTAATTTAAAATATATAAATGAATGTAAATCTCATTATAATAATCAATTTTATAAGATTGAGTTAGACTTAAAATTCATTATATAATTATTATCTACTACATCATCTATATGTTTAGACAAATTACAGGACACAAATAATGTTAAAACCAATCAATTTGCATGCGTTTTTGTTTTCTACATATAAAAGCCAAAACACTGTGGTTGTTACATTGAAAGGTTTAATTAGAAGATGTCATTTAGCTCCTAAACATATATATTTTTATCAGGAAAACAAAGTTATTATTGGAGGAGAAGGGATAATATTCCAACTCTCACACACCAGTTCCCAAACAGTTCTTTATTATATTTCTTATAGATCCTATATATGGAGGTACACTTAAAGAGCAAAAATATATATATTAATCTGACATAAAAAGAGAAACACCTACGTACCTTAGATGTAACACAAAAGCATGATTTGCAATTAAATATGATCCCAACCCTGTTGTTAATGTCAGGAGTTTCCCTCCCACTTAGAAATCAAGGCACCTTTTAAACGCATCAGACAATAAGAACTTCAGAACCTCCTTAGAAAGCTATCGTGTTGTTGTAACTCTTTTAAAAATTAACAAAGAAGACACCATTCTAATTTTCTTCAATTTATTACCTCTGATCAGATAGATTCCTTAAGAAAGAATCAAAGTTTAAGGTAATGTCATGCAGAATAACCAAGCCAGACTTAAATGCTAATTATTTTAAAAGCAAACCTGCATTCAATTCCAAAGAATAAAGACGTGCAGGAAATTTGTGAGTTATTGCTTTCCCATAGTAACTTACTTTTTGCTCTTGGTTGATTTTTTGTGGAGACTTTCAAAGCATATTTTGCCAAGAGAAAGCCATGAACTTGTGATGTACACTCCTGGTTTCAACAACTTTCAACTTTCCTTCTCCACTCTTCTTGAGCTTCATCAGGTTTTAAAGAAGCAAAATTATTGATTCAAAATTTCATTGAAAAATCTTCCTCCCATTTAAAAAATGAACATGCCAACCCAACAACTCTATAATTGTGATTCACCTATTTCTTCAATCCTTACATTAATTATTCAACAACTCTTGATTACCTATTTATTAAATCATTCTTTATGGCTTATATTTACTAAATTTAGCTTCTCTTTTTAATTCTGTTTGAATTAAATGTTAATAAACTAAATCTTTACTTTGTAGAGATGAAATTTAAATGAAATGAATTTTGCATTAATTTCAAGACTCACCAACAAATCCTGTTATCAATATATATATATATATATATATAATAATTTGTATTTATTATTTATCTATATAGTGTTTCTTACAATTTTGTATCGATATTTTGTAAATGTCTATAAACACGCATAGTTGAAATTTTAAAATTTTTGTTGATCGTATTTTGAGTATGGAAGAAGAAAAATAAAAATTCATGGCGGCTATTGCATATTCTTATATATTTCTCATCTACATTTATAAAATTATTTGTTTATTTGTCTATATATTATTAGACAAAGACAATGATTACATAAACGAGAATCCATGTAAGAAAGAATTTATGATCATGTGGGCATGCTTTTCTGCCAATCAGATTTCTTTTAGATTGATTCCTTGCTCGAGAGTGGAATTATAACTCAACTAGTTTTATAATGTAAACTAAAATGAGTTTAGATTTGTTTTATTTCAGTGATACACTTTTAAAAAGAATTTTCGACAAGATCTTCTGTAGGCATTATTATTTGGCTACAAGAAGATGCTTTCGATAGAATCCAAAACAAAACCCTAGTAGTTGAACTTCAATTTAAGTTTTATACGCTAGAAAAGAGTAAACCATTACGTAATGACAAATTTAAAAATATTTACTCAATTACAGGCAATAACTGAAACCTATACCCTAATTAGATGATATAGGCTTTCCTTCTTTAAAGAACAGAAGACTACAATAATACAGTGATGGTATGTTTCCTTCTTTATAAGACTTCACTAAGTTATCCAAATCTTTTTCTTAGTTGCCTTAATAGCCAAAAAAAATATATCAAATAAATTTTTAAGGTTAGACTCCATCTTCTATATACATTGCAATAGAATGATTTTGACCTTTGTATCAACTTTAAAATATGGAGAATAATGCAATTCATGTTTAAAAAGATAGTTCGCAACATGTAAAAGTCAATGAAATTTATTATCCCATCTTTCATAAATAATATTTCATAAATCTTTGTAACTAAAAATGATAGAATAATAATTTCAATTAGTGTTCACTTTTAGTTCACTCTAGAGAGTAAATTCTAAAGATGAAATTTCAATTTGGAGACTATAGTTAAGTCTTTTTTTTTTCTTATTATCCTTAAAAACTATTTTTATATATTTCTTAATTGAGTGCCTTGTGTATGAAATCCATGATTGGTTTTGTCGTCACATTCTACCATTTTGAATATTGCATTATAGCAAACACATCTTTCAAACATAATAATTTTTCAAAATTTATCACTTGTTTTTTAGATGACAATGCATCAATAGATTTTACAAAAAAAAAATTGAATTTGTTCATTGAAAAGTACAATAAACGTTTCTCCTTTTTTTTTGTTTATATATTGGTCATGATAGTGCAAATTGTTTTCTTCCACACAAACTTATGAACTTTGAAAATGTCTTTTGTAGATTTAACATATTGAAGTACTTTATTTTGATATCATGGTAAAAAAAGCAATTTAAATTGTGGACTGTAATTTCAAACTGAATCAAGCATTCTACTAAATCTTTTTTTCCTTAATACATTAAATGGTATTACGTTTCAATAGAATAACTTTGCAAATATACTTTCTCTTTTATCCTTCCTTATTGAATAATTTATTGATTGTGTTGTGTGTTTATTGTCCTCTTCTTATAAATATTTATACTCTTCCCTTCATCTTCATGTTCAATTTTTTTTTCTTTTTTCCATTTTTTACCTCATCATTTTCAATATGAAAGCTTTTTTTTTTCATTGTTGTAGTAATTACATCCTTTTGAGTTCTTACCAACTGGTACTCAAGTTATAAACTCATAATGTGATGGTATTTTAGCATAATTTGCATTGAATTTTTCTTAAATCTCCTTCAATTAATACATATTTCAAGTTTTCCAGCCATGTTTTTTATACTACGGGTAACATTTTCTTTATGGTTTCTTAGAAGACACATTTTGTAAGGAGGGATTTTCATTGTTAAGTAGTGACAAAATTATTACAGGAGGGAACTGAAAGCCATTAAATCATTTGTGAAAAAATAGGACTACAAAATAATGCAAAAGCAACACACATATTTTAAGAGGAAGAGTATAATGGGGAGGTAATTTTTTGAGAATGAATATTTGAAAATAACTTTTTTATAATGAGAAACGAGACCTAAACTTGCTATATTTTATAATGAGAAATAATAATACATATTTGAAAATTGTGATTATATTTGAATATGTCAAAGCCACAAAGTTAGAATAAATCCTTTAATATATTATGTAATTTTAAGATTGATACTTCTAATTTTTATTTCTAGCTTTACAAGTCTTGCATGCATTACTTTATTTGTATATATCACTTTATCATAATCATATGTGAGTCTCAAATAACATTTTCTTAAAATGTACAAACTATCAATATATTATTATACTTTCATTTATTCTACCACCTATTTTTCCATTTAAGAAAAAGTATTATTGAATATTTCCCTAACTTTTTCAACGAATTTGAAGTGTATAATCATGTTACTAAGTAAATATTTTTTATGAAGTTTTAAGTTGTTCTAAGTTATTCAACCTTTGAAGAATCCAAATCTATTGTCTTTATGCGTCTATTGCAAGCACTCAATACATTTGAATTATATATTAATTAGAAAACAAGCAAATCACACAGTCAAGAAAGATATTTTTTATCCTTGAATCACACTAAGATGAATATAATAAACTATATATTCTTGAAAACTTTTAAGATAATAGTAGTCAACCCTTGAAAACTCAAGAAAAATCAATATGGAATTAACCTAATAACTTAACAATTAAAAGAACTTCGATTATACAACAAAAGAAACAACAAGTAAAGTTTCCATACTAACACAACCTTTTAAATTCTTTAAGAAAACCAAGAGAGTTGGAAGATTTCTTGGTACTCTTAGCACAATGTGAGAAAAACTCATTTTTTATCACTATAATATTTAACTAAAAGTCATTTAAGATTGGGTAAAGGTTTATTATAGAAGTTTTGAAATATTGTTTAAAAAATTATTCTAAATGCATTTAACCAATTTTCTTAAGTTGTTAATCAATTATTCTCATAAGAAAGTGAGTTTCAGCAAATTATTATTTCTATTGTAATCTGTTATAATTTAATTGGTTTTTTTGTTCTTCATCGTTTATGGAAAATTAAATGTTCTAATCGATTATGCTTAAAAACTCATTTGATCGTTTTATGTGTTAATCCATTATCAAAACTAAATAATCAATTATTTTGTTCTCGTTGATATGGAAACACACTAATTAATCAATTATATAAAAGCTTAATATGCTTAAACTTGATTAAAATGTTTTTTTTTGGAACATTTTAGGCTTTCAAAACAAGTTTTATAATTAAGGTTGTATATTAATTGAATATGGTTATGGAATTACAACTGTAGCAATCAAAGGGGAATCAATATGGTTATGAAACATTACGTAGATTGTCTTTTCACATATCAATTGATTCTTATATATCATTTTCATGTCCTACACAAGAAAAGTATATATGTTGCTTATGTTGGTTGGCTATTAGGTATTGAAGAGAGTTTAATTCTCAAGCTTTGAAGACATTTACTCTACCTCTGCATTTGATGACATCGAAAACGATAAATTAGGTCTTTGATTTTTTATTTATTTATTTTTTAGTGTATTGCACATTTTTTTCTAAATTACTATCATGTTTTTAAATGAAATGTCAAAGTTAACTAACTTGTGTGCATGTCTTTCTATATTTCTTTTCAAATCAATAATAAGCCAAAATTACTTTCTAAAATGGAGTATTACACAAATTTCAAGATTATTCACGTATATAGATCTAATATACATAATACTAGAATAAATACCTTGAGTGTTACACATATTCACTTAAGTGATTTCTTAACAATGTGAACAGTCAAAGAAAAACACCTAAAAAATTATAAGTTTGGTGTATGTCAATGTTTAAGTGCCTACTAAGGATCATTCTCATTTATCGCTTTACAATGTGGAGTTAATCAACTTGCATACATGTGCTTGAGTGCTTATTAGCATTTGTTTAAGTGTGGACACTCAAAGTGAAACATTACAAAAAAAATTAAGTTTGAAAGGTGGCACATCCCTTAAACGTCTACTAAATACTACTTTACATGATTATTTTAAAGTGAATATTCATTAGTTTACGTACTTTCTCTTAAGGATACATAATTTATCGCTTAAGTGTGGAGGCTCAAAGTAAATCACTTAGAGAATTCTGTGTTTAGTCTACTTTTACTTAAAACAACCCTTTTGTTACTTAAGTGAGAGCACTTAAAGCAAGATATGTGACACTTCACACTCTAATCTATTGTACTTTAAAAGATACATCACAACATTTTTTGTTGTGACACTTATAGTATTGTCACAAAAGTCATCACTCATCGTATTTAATATATTTTGTCAAAATTTTGTGACGAGTCATTCTACATTACAAATATTCCTTAATAATTCACTTCTATAATGACTTTTATATTAAAAAAATTTTAAAAAAAACTTTTTTTTCACAAAATCTATATAAATATATCCTTATTAACAATTGCATTCACTTTAACTTTTTTTTTATCATAAAATTTATCTCTATTTATGACAAATTATATATTATCACAAATATATAGATATAATTCAAATGTCTCTTTTTTTTAATATTTTAAGGTGACCTAAGATAAAATGCTCAAGACTTGAGACCCTTCCTATCAAGATATTTTACCCTTTTGAAAGCGTTATGACATGTGAACGCTCTTGGTTGAGGTATAAGTTCGATCTGTGTACTAAATCATCTGCCAAATATAACTTTTGTTGTGAATTAAGATACACTCTTACTGTCATATGTACCCATTTTTTTTTCTTTATTGATGACTACTCCTTTTCACGTGCTCACATACACTCCTCTTTATTATTTTTACTTCTTTCATTTTCCTTTCTTCGTTTCCTTTTCTCTTTCTTTCTTCCTCTTACTCCGCCATTGTTATTCCTTCGAAACTCTTCTTTCATTATATCCTGAAGCATAACCATTGACTTAAGAGAGAAAACGTTCATAAAGTGTCAAACAATCGATGGAAGCAAGAACAGAAACGAGGGATATTTGACAAAAAAAGAACAACAATAAATAATAAAGGTGATATGTGTTCAACAATATGCTTATTCTTCTGCTTACATATGCTTCATTAGAGTCCTTTCTTAACTTTTTTTTATGATATTTATTTCTTAAAAAAATAGCTCATACATGATCATTTTGCTTGGGATTAATTTTATAAATTGTTAATATTATGCATCAAACCAGACACTACATACTTAAATAATTTGTTTTTCATTTCTTTCATATTTAATGCATCCATTCAAAGTACTACTAGCAGAAAGAAAACAATTTTACGAGGGACTACAAGATAATACTCTTCAAAAAAACTATCATTATGCAGAGAGTATCTGGGGTGTTTCTGCATCAAACGTCTCAATTCATGACAAAATTTCAGCCTCCTTAATAAGGGTTTGAGGAATTAATGCACGAGCTTTAACCAACATTCATCATTATAAGATGACGAGAACTAGTTTTCTGCTTTTCAACATTTTACATATAAGCCTGTAAATTATAAAGTATCAGTAATTTGTTGTGATGAGTATCTCAAACACAGCTACGGCTGAAAAGGCTGGAAGATCATGTCCTTGTTTAAGCAATGAAAAACATTGATGGAGAGAGTTTGCATTGAATAGTCAACTTAAGTTCTGGGTGATCACGTTACCCTAATTTGCTGTTCCCCCATTTTGTCTACCCATTATTTTATTGTCCCTTATAAATAATATATCTATAAAGATCTTGGATGAAACTTTACACTGCTGCTAATGCTGGTTAATCATTTGCTTATTTTAATAAGAAGTGACCTCACTCGCAGCTCACACAACTATGTGGGCATTATAGGAAAAAGACCCTTAAGATTTTGCTAAATAGGTTGCAAGCTATTGTATGAAACCTGCTGCACACCCAACAATATAATATCAATTTTTGGCACTATGGCATTGTTGGAAATCTTTAGATAACATGGTATTGCGTGTAGAGGCTGACACACCGAGAAGGTTGAAAACAAAAGAACAAAGCTTTCTTTCTCTCTCTCTCTCTTTCTCTCCATTCTTCATTTTCTCTCACTTGAAACATGCACAGGCAACTCTGAAACTTCTAACTCCAATTTAGGAACACTCTTGGATGATGATATTATAGCATATCTCTAGAAAGTTGATTCTTCTCTCTCTCTCTCTCTCCAAAAACCCTATTTAAAGATAACCATAGACCTCTTCTTTCTCCCATGCATTACTTGTCTTGATTTCATTCTCGATCCCCAACATCACAGGCTATTCTACACACTCTATACAACCCCACCTCCCTCCATTCTTTTTTTACTACTTAATTTACTTCTCCCATCTCTATAACCATTTTCAAATTCTCAACCGCCACTAGCTTTCTTTCATAACTGATTGCTATTCCAACTCATTAAAAACATATTGGTGATTATAGGATTCTCAAATTAGACCTAAAAGTTCTTGTTTTATTTATATATTATATATAAGATGTCTAGCAGAAGGTCACGGTCAAGGCAAACAGGTACTTCAAGGAATATCACCGATGATCAGATCAACGATCTTGTCTCCAAGTTGCAACAGCTTCTTCCAGAGATACGTGAGAGGCGCTCTGACAAGGTTCATCTTATATACATTTGCCTTTTTTTCTGTGTTCTATAAGATTCTTCCTCTTTCTATGTTTAACTCCTCATTCACATTTACTTTTTGTTTAATTAAGTTCTACAAGTTAATTAGTTAACCATGATGTTGATTTATATTGCTGTAGCTTTCAGGAACCATGCTCCAATTGAGTAAACCATGATTTTCATTATGGGCTGATTTTGTCATTTTGATAAACATAATATTTTACCTAGATATTCTTAATTAGGATAAACAACATAGTGAGATAATTGTCAAGTTGAATATGTTTTCATGGAACTTTTGAAATTGTTCTTTCTTCAAATTTAATCTACATTTTGATACTTTTGAATCTCATCTGCTTAAGGAAAACCACTGCAGCATTTGAAAGTTCTTATCTGTCTTAAATGGATGAAAAATTGTTGGAAGTATCATGTTAATTAGTAATAATTAGTAATAAGACCAGTTTAAAAGTATATAAATAAGTGTAAATATCATATTAATATTCAAAGTTCTTATGTCTTAAATGGATGAAAAATAAAAGGAAAAACAAATCTGACATAAAATGTTATGATCCTGCATATAAAATATATCTTATGAAATTTGATAAAAATATATACATATATATAATAGAACTGTTTTGATAAAGTGGAAATTTTGAATGGATTCAGGTTTCAGCTTCGAAGGTATTGCAAGAGACATGCAACTATATTAGAAGCTTACACAGGGAAGTGGACGACCTAAGCGACCGTTTGTCTGAACTCTTGGCTACAACTGACACTGCACAAGCTGCAATAATTAGAAATTTACTTATGCAATAGATCACTAGTAGTTTATGCCATAATTCATAGTTAGCACTTCACTGCTTCTGAGCGGATCCAGTAGTCGTGTATTTCTTATTCCCTTTTCTGTTTATCTCTTTTTTGTTATGGTTTTTGTTCACTAATATGCATGATTACTTCCTCTGCAAAGCTCCATTTCTTTAGATATTAAATAAAAGTTTCAGAGTTAGTGTTTTGCTAAATATAAAATGTCTCTTTCTATGCACACACAGATGTTAGATCCGTAATGTATTTTTAATTGGTTTGAAGTTTGAACCTGTCGTTTTTAATTAACAGTATTTACCATATAGAAATGCTTCCAATAATTTGTACAGCAATTGCCTCGGGTGTGGAAATGGATAACTATGTAACTATAATGCTAATTAACACTTAGAGCTATAATGTTCATTCACCCTAAAATCATATCAGAACATTTCTATGTAATAAACCTTGGTTCCATTTATTCAGATTCTAACTCCAACCTTAACTAGAATATTCAAAATTAGTTGTCTATTTAATGAAGTTCTTTTTCCTTATGTAGGGTAGGGAAATGTTGTAATTTCCAAAACTTGTAGTTTCTTGTTTTTCTTGAATTGAAGTTTTTCATAAGCCCTGAATGTTTCTTTGTCGCAACAATAAGATTTCTGTCTCCATGACCATTATTTCTTATGCTTGCTGACTCACCATTGTCATTTACTTGTATTTATTGTGTTGTCGAACATAAATATGTTTAAATTGCTAATTTTTCACAAAATACACATCTGTTAGGGATTCCTTGCACAACATTGCACATGATATACTCAGACCAAAGTTCATTCATCATAACAATTGTAAGTCAAAAGAAAATTACAAACCGAATCAATAACAATTTACAACTTGTAAGTTAAATTATTCAAAGTAATTAAAAAAGTTATGAATTATAGACTCACGCAAAGCAAATATAAAACAAGGAAACAATCTAGACTGAGAACAGTTATCTACACTTACTAGTACACAACAAACTCAAAATAAACAACATGTTGGTTTTATCATAAAAGATCATCTTCCTTTTTCAAATCTCCATATGTATACAAATATGATGGGTATGCTGATGGTAGGTTTTCTTGATATATAACAAAATGCCTTATATTTGTTATTTGGGTAATTGATATGCAAGAATTTATATTGTTAGAGTTAAACTTCTAATAATCTTTATTCTATGGAGTTTGTAAAAGGATTGGAGCATTTTAAGTAAATATGTCAATTTGATGTATCTCAGAGTTTAGTCGTTATCAGTGTGGGCTGCGATAAGAAAGTCCAGAAGGTCAAAATGCTCCCATTAAAAATTTATAAAATCAAAACATCTATAAACGTGTTACAAGTTAGGAACAATATGAACTTTTTTTAAAACATGAAAAAAATATTATTTTTTTTGTAAATATTTTATTGAATCTTCGACTCGAACTGGAACAAGCATTTTTTTACCTTCAACATAGACTAGATTGTCAAGACCTTAGGGTCAAACTGACCAATCTCCACTTTCGACACAACCTAATTCATCTTGACCTTTGACCCAGATTAGTCAAACTTGATCTTCGACTTGGGTCGGGCTGTCTAGGCTTTCGACTCTAGGTCTCCATCTCGAGGTAAACCATCTTAACCTTTAGCTCAATGCAAACCATCTCGACCTTCGACTTAGTACAAACCATCTCGACCTTTGGCTCGTGGTGATCATCTTAACCTTCAAGATTGAAACAAGACATCTAGACCTATAGCATGGGGCAAATCATCTTGATTTTTGGCCTAAGTTGGTTACTCTTGACTTCTAGCCTGACCTAGCCTATCTCAACCCATCTCGACCTTTCATGATGTTTAGTCCGAAATTGCTCATCTTGAACCTAGATAGGCCTATCTCTACCTTCGGTCACAACTGGCCCATCTCGACCTTCAATCACTATTGGTCCATCTGACCTTTTTGATCCAGGAAGGACTGGCTCGACCTTCCCAGGTCATCCCGTCTCAACCTTCATTGTTCGGTCTATCTCGACCTCCAGCCCATGTCGATCTATCTCAATCTTAGACACGATATGGCCTGTCTCGATCTTCAATCCATGTTTGGTCTGTCATGAGCTTTGAGCTAAGCGACTTGTTTTGACCTTCTCTTTGATCAGTATATCTCGACTTTTAACTCAAGGTAACTTGTTTCAACCTTCAATCCAAGTTTATCCGTCTCAACAAGCACATCTTCATATTCTATCCTAGTAGGTCTATTTTGAACAAAATAGAAATAATAACTTTTCTCAACTCTTGTCAAAATTAATGACAAATTCAAAAGGAAATTAAAAGAATAACAAATCTTCAAAGCAAATAATGACTTACTCTCAAAAATCATCTTTAGCTATTGAAATGTGTGGTCAAATTCTAAAAGAGATGAGATTTAAGGAGTCAAATATCATATAAAAACAAGTTCTTTAGATGTTAAAAAATATGAAAAAAAAAACAAAAAAGAAAGAGTTCTAATTGTTGTTATTGATGTAATTTCTTTTTTTGAATATTAATTTATTTTGAAATAATTTTTCTAAAAACAATTTGATATGAAAAAATATAAATTATAGTTAATGTAAGTTTTTAATTGACAAATTTATTATAAAATGCTAATAAAGAAAAATCATATTTCAAAATAATATATTAAAATAAATCACTTTATAAAATATCAAAATTTAAATTATTTTATTTTATTTAATTTTTTATTTAAATATATTTACTTTAATTGTTTATTTTATTATAATATAAAACGGAACTATTAATAAAAATATTAATCAATTAATTTCATTTATTATTTTAATATTTTATTTTATTACAATACAAAAATATATTAATAAAATGTTGATAGCGTAATTATTAAAAAAATTATTAATATTACTGATAAAATACTATAATTAATTATAGCTTTTACATGATGAATTATAATGAATACTTCATTATTATTTATGTAGATAATCGATTATGCGGTTATCAATTATATGCAACTTTGTTTTACAAATGTGTTATTTGATTGTAGAAATGCCAAAGTTGAGTATTGGGAGTGTTAGATAATGAGTTTTAGAATTATTACTAATCTTCTTAAGTGAGCATTTTGTACAATAATAATGTAAAGTCTCTTAAATAAGCTAATTCTCTTAAGAAGTAAATTATGCAAATGAAGAGTTTTAAATAAATGTTGTCAAAATAGAAAATTAAAAGTTTATGAAATAAAAATGAAGTTAGTTTCTTAACACATAATTAATTATTTTTTAATTTAGAATCAATTTCATTACAAAATCTCACAATAAGTAGAAAATTAGTAAAAAATAAATAAAACAATACAGTTGAATCATGTAATTTGAATATAACCTTTATCGAAAGGAAAATAAATATTGTTTATAGTATAAAGAGGAAAAACGAAAAAAAACATAAGACAAGCTAAAAAGAAATAAATGATGAAATTAGCAGGAAGCAGTGAATCTGTAGAGCATGTAGTGCTTGTATGTCTGACCAGGATGAACAATCTGTGATGGAAAATTAGGATGATTGAGAGAATCAGGTAAGCCCTGTGTCTCCAAGGCAATGCCAGCATGCTTATCATAAACAGCTCCATCTTTACCCTTTGTAGTATTCAACATGCCACCAGTATAGAACTGCAGACCAACTTGGTTTGACCATAACTCCAGTTTCCTCCCAGACACATCTTCTCTCACTGTCACCACTTTCTGCAAGTGCCTAGATTTATCTCCATCAATCACATAGTTAATGTCATACAACCCAGGAAGCTCATTCACTCTACTTCCAACTGTCCTTGCTTTAAGGAAATCATAAGGGGTGCCCTTCACAGATTCTAATATTCCTGTGGGGATCAGATTCTCATCCACTGCTGTGATCTTTGACCCAAAAATTTTAACTTTGTGTGATAGAATGTCATGACCACTCTTTTGCCCTCCCAAATTCCAGTATGTGTGCTGTGCCAGGTTCACTGGTGTGGCTTTGTCTACTGCCTTAGCAATCATTTTCACAGCATATTTGTTTCTGCCAATGAGCATGTATGTCACTGCTACTTCAACTCTTCCTGGGAACCCTACAAAAGTTTGCATGGAATTTGTGTTAAGGATTTAAATTTATGAACCTATAAATCTCACACATTCGAGATAAATATGAAAAACTTGAGACTGTATACCTTGTTCGTTGTCATGACTGTCATAGGTAAATGTTATGTAACTGTCTTCCTTGTGACCTTTTACTGTCCAGATAACATCACTGAACCCTGTGAAACCACCTGGTATTTCATTCCAACAAATATTGTTCTGTCATGTTTCATTCTATCAATAGTGTAAACAGAAAATAAAACTATATATATGCATAATAAGCATAACTCCTTCAATACCATGGAGTGTGTTTCCGTGATCATTAGCAGGCAATTTGTAGGTATGCCTGTCCAATGTAAACCGTGCATGTCCAATTCTATTTGCCACACGTCCAATAAGTGCTCCAAAGTACCATGAATCATTCTGCAAAATGTTTCAACTTTATATAAATCTCCATAGATAACAAATTATACGATAAGCCTAACAAATAACAACTCAAAGAAACCTTATTTTCTTTGGAGATTGAATGACAAAAGAATTGAACTTTGATCATACCTTGTATTGCTCAATGTCATCGTAGCCAAGAGTGATGTCATCTAAATTCCCTGTGGAGAAAAACAAGAAGAGAAGAAGGTCTGTGATATCTGTTTAAAGAGCACACATTAATTACAAGCAACTTATACAGTGTAAAACATACCATGTTTATCAGGAACTATGACAGAAACAACTGTTGCACCATAATTGGTCAGATTCAGCTTCAAATTTCCTCTCTTGAGCTGATAGAAGCCGATCTCCTTTTCTTTTCCATGTGCTTGAGCAACAAGCAGAATCCCCAAAAGAAAAGAGAAAGTGAGAAAAACCTTCAACATCATCTTCGTCGAAAAAGTAATCTGTGCTAAACTTGGTTTGGTTTGGTTGTTCGTATGTAGTCCCACATTGGATGGTATATATAGAGAGAAAAAAACAATGAAATAAAAACAGAAGTGTTAGTTTGATCTTGTAGTTTTTAGAATATTTTATATTCTTCAGTTTAACTGTTATTATAATATTAACTCCTACTTTAAAATAGTAAACACTTCCCACCAATTTTAGTAATACTTAACAATATTCTAAAAAAAATACACCAAATTAACAACTCTTTTGATGATATAATAATATCTTTTGATAATATGATAATATATATTAGAATTAAGTTAAAAAATAAAGTATACGCAGTTAAGATATCATTATTTTGTAGTTTAGGTGTTTTTTTTAATGGTCTCAACATATTACTACTTTTTTTTTGTCGTGCCAAATTTGCATTTTTATAAATAACATGTAATTCTTATTGTGTTTACTTTTTTTAAAAATTTGTATATTTAAAATGTTTTTATTTTTATTTAACTGTTGTTTACTTTGATTACCTTTCTGTTATTTATATCCTTATTTTTTTTATCTAATTTCTTTATTAGCTTCCTGTATGTATTTATTATAATTATTATAACGTATAAATAAAAATGATGAAACAGAAAATCTTATAAATATTTTATTAGAGTGAAAAGAATATATTACATTCATTTATTTCTTAAAAAGAAAAATCTTAACGAAACTTAATCTGGAATGAAGGGACTATCTCCTTTTCCAATATAATATAATATAATATAATCTCATAAGAACTTTTTTTAAGGTTATCAATATACTAAATTAATCTTCATTACTAATGATTTTTAAAATTTTCTTATCACTAAAAAAACAAAAAAAAAATCTAAAATTATAAAAACTTTAGTAACTAAAAGATGAAGTTGATTGAGTTATAACACATGAATTGTGACGGAAACAAAATTTTAAAATTGAATAATTAATAATTAAATTAATTTAATTTAATTTTAATATGTTACATAAAATACTTTTTATTATCATTCATACTTAAATAATTTTTTTCTTTTATTTATAATAATGATGATAACACGAAATAACTTAATTTATCAGGATTAAGAAGTGGTTAATTTATGTTGTAAAATTTTAAATCATTCCTATCATCATTAGTATCCTTCTCCCGAATTTATAAAAACCCCTTTCTTTCTCATTTTCACATGAGCAACAAGCAGAGCCGATAAGAGATTTGAGATAATTAGTTTACTTTTTATAAAATAAATAAATAAATTTCATAATTGTATTATAAATATAATAAAATAATTTAGATAAATATTTTATATTATAGTTTTAATACCGTATATAGTTTTTTCTTTTAGAAAAAATATTTGAGTATCATAAAATTGAAAACAATTTACTAAATTTTTTCCATTACAATTTATGTATATTATAACAGTTTAAACCATAAAAAACAAAATGTATAAATTATATTTTTATTTTAAAATTTATATTTTTATTGTTATTATTATTTATTTTTGTTGTTATTATTATTGTTGTTATTATTTTGTTTTCTATACATTAATTATTGAAATTTAATTTACAAAGAAATATAAAATTAGAAAAAATAATAATATTATTAATTAATTAAACTATTAAGTTTTTTAACTTATTAATATTTTATATTTGAGAAAAAATATATATTAAATTATATTTAATTTTGATATTACTACTTATGTATAATCTGGTTTACCTTCAAAAGTTTAATATTTATAATGTAGATATAGATATAGATTTCCTTATTTGATTAGTAATAAATTGATTTAGAAGTATAGTAAACAGATATGTATATATATATATATATATATATATATATATATATGTATATGTGTATATATATATATATATGTATGTGTATATATATATATATGTATATGTGTATATATATATATATGTATATATATATATATGTATATGTATATGTATATATATATATATATATATATATATATGTATATGTATATGTATATGTATATATATATATATATATGTATATATATATATATATAATCCTGTGAAATATGCTAAAAGGAAAAAGATATTTATACAAATTTTTTGAGACATTTTGATACTACACGTATCATTTTTTTCACCAATTCATTATTTATTTATTACTATATATATTGAAAAAAAAAATGACTACTGTATCCAAAATATCGTCAAAAAATGTGAGTTAATCTATCATTACATGCCAAAAACTAACAAAATTTTGTACAAGCAGAGTATGAAACTATGACAAGGTGTCAAATGGCTGAGCCCCACGTGCAACTTTGATGAAGACATCTTCCAATGTGGTGTCAGCTAAACCCCATGCTGAAACGGTGAAGCTTCTTTTTGCAGTTTCAACTGCTTTGAATACATCTGCTATTTTAACCTCTCCCTTTGGTAGCTCAAACTTTTGTGTACCAGAGATATGGTAGATCTTGTTAGCATTTGGGGAAAGCCTTCGCACCAAATTCTCTACATCCTTTTCATCATTCACAGATGTTGTCATTGTGAACACGTAGGTTCCTCCATACCTACCTTTCAACTGTCATAAACCATCAAGTATAAAAAATATCACTTGAGGAGCCACAAAAAGTTAACATAGCAAATGCATGTTGGATTTCCAATGATTATTAAACAATGTTACCTCCTTTGGGTTTCCTATGCACTGCAAGCTTCCATCTACAAATATTCCTAATCGATCGCATAGGACCTCTGCCTCTTCCATGGAATGTGCTGAAAAGAGTATGCAAACAAAGATTTTATTAATCTATTTCTTCTAGAAAGACACCGCGTCCATGATGTTTAAAACCAAAACGAAACAAGCTTGTATATGTGCTTAGGAGAGTGAGATTACTGGTAAGAATGATTGCACGATCTTGTTTTGCACGCTTGACAACATTCCATAAGTTGTTTCTTGATGCAGGGTCTAATCCAGTACTTGGTTCATCCATATAAACAACCTTATAAAAATAAAACATTTACTGTAAGGAAACATAACAAGAATAATTTAGAGGAAGATAAGAATTTGGTCTAGTGAAACAGATTGAATGGGAAAGAAAACTACCTTAGGATCTCCAATCAATGAAATTGCGACACTAAGCCTCCTTTTCATTCCTCCGCTGTACTTTCCAGCTTTTTTATCTGCAACTCCTCCATAAAAAAGGTTTACACTCTTCAACGATTCTTCCACTGCCTGCATCAATAGATTGGAAGTTAAAATTACCCAGATCTTGTCTTTACAGCTCAATAAATGTTAAGACAAAATGGTTCAGTTTGTATCTACTTATACACTGCAGCTAAGACCTATAAATATCTATACCAGTTTAACAAATGAATAATTAAGGGGAATGAGCATAAAACTAATAAGATAACACTGACAAGATGTTCAATTCCCTTTAAAATTGACAAACCAATAGTACTCTTCATGATGTTTAATACACTTATGTCATCCAAACATAATACACAAGAACTGTATATCACTAAGAATGACAAAACTTTTAACTACCCAATGCTTTTGTCACATAAGAATTGTATGTTTCTTTCTTTGCTCCAACTATGATGCAAGATATTCTAAGTCCCAACATTCTCTGCAATCACAATCTCAAGGAAACTTACTTCTGTTAAGGCTGAACCTTTAAGATTTTTAAGTCTGCCATAAAAGAGTAGATGCTCTCTTCCTGTCAGGGATTCCCAAAGCAAACTAAAATAATAAAAGAAAAATATATTTATATATAATTTCTTAATTATTACAAATTTAATTTAATATTACATTAAAAAACATAAATAGGAAGAAATTCAGCTTACTCATGTTGTGGGCATACACCCATGCTAGTATATATTCCATCCATATGAGTTATTATGTCAAGACCTTGAACAAATGCTGTACCAGAGGTTGGCTTCGTGAGACCAATCATCTGTAAGCAATACATGCTGGTTAGTTTAGGAGCAAACCACCAGCAAACGAAAAAAAAAAAAGACTCATGGAATAGTAACAGGATTTCAGAGAAAAACAATCAGATACATACTTTTATGTCTAAACTCACAAATCTCTAAGCATCAAGAAATTGGCAATTTTCATAGAAAAAGATATACTATTTTCAAACTACTTTTAATATCGTACTTTCCTCTTGAGAAACTAAATAGATTTTTCAGATTCAGCTTACATTTAAAGAGGAAGGAAGGGATAGGGAAAGAAACGTAAGGAAGTTTCCAAAAACGTTTATTGGTGATAAATCAAATTTAACTAACCATATTGATAAAAGAAGTCTTCCCAGCACCATTGGGACCAAGCATACCAAAGCATTCTCCTTGAGGCAAAGCAAGGGACAACCCTCTCACCGCAAGTTTCTCAGGGTTACCATCTCTCCCAGGGTAGACCTTTCTCAGGTCGTCACATACAATTGCTTGATTGATGGTCGGTTCAAGTAGCAGTTGCTCCACCTTCTCCCTCTGAAGAGAAAAAGGGAAAAAAAATTAACTAAGGTGAAAAAGGCTATGCACAGACAGCATAGAACTGTATTAAATAGTCATCTAATCATAAGCTATCTTTCTTAATTTTTACATTAATTACTTTAAAAGTCATACTATGGATTATTTCTGTTTAGTTGTGACAATGCAAAACTGTTTTACACTATGAATGCATAATCGTTGACTCCACTTTAAATACAATAAAATGTGGAAGAATAAAGAAAATAGTGATATGTCTTCCAATAAAAATATAATGTTCAGATTCAGACTACAGGTACGAACTAATATAAGTCTAAAGCTGTAATGATTACTGGACGAGTGCACTACTAGTATTACTGAGATGGCATCATCACATCAATTTCCGAAATCAGTTAGGGAAATACTCCTATGGAAGGATATTAGGCTTCTTGATTTCTAAAAGAAACTACTAATGAGTAAATGTATTCAATGCAGAAAAAAAATTTACCTCTTGAGTGACATCAGGTTTCTCCATCTGAACAAAAACCTTGGATTTCTGCCTTCGGATACTAGGCTTCCGAAAAGATGAATGAGGCTTTTTCTGAAATCTTTTAAAGAAAAAAAGAGGACTTTTTCTGCTTCCTGTTGACAAAACTTGATCGATATAATAGGCAAAGGAAAGCACCAAAATCCACTCCACAAACATTATAATCAAGACCTCCTTCATGCCATTTTCGCTATCGCTCAGATCGCCCCAGCGCATACCATCAGTCCCCAAAGCGTCACCATTAAAGGAATATTGCGAAAACTCATATAGCCCACGATATAAAGCAAACCCAGGATACAGCTCCATAACAATGATCCACCCTCCTGAAAATAAACAGACCAGAATGAAGGTTAGAAAGATGATAGCAACGAAATCTATTTGGATATAAATTCTAATCAGAATGATCATGTTAATCCATACTTTTCATTTGATAAAGAATCTAAACCTTAATTCCCTACTCATACCATTTGTCCTTGTGTATCAATTCAGAAAAACATGCAGAAACATAACACTCTTGTCATGTCCAAAACAAACTTATCATAGACGGTCCGACTTTAAATAATTATTTTTAAAAAAACAACATATTTATCTTACATGATAATGTGTGATTGGATGCCTGCATAACCTTTGTTCTCATTAATAATTTGGTGTTTTAAAATATCCTAGATTTTTTACAAGTCAATAGAGGCTACAAGTGTCCTTTGACATTAAATTCAACTGAAACATGGTTTCAGCCACTAGAATAATAATTGCTTAACATAATTAGGGGAACAATATCATGTTCAAATTTATTTCATTTTTCTATTTTTTTTTAGTATATTTGGACTAAGGAATGAATTTAAAAGAACAGACAGGGAAGGAATGAACGGAAAACATAATAGAAAATGAAGAAAAATAAAGTTGTAAGTTTGTGAAGACTTAATTGATATAATATATTCAAAAAATAATTATAAAATAATTAAATTATCCATAATACTAAAAATTAATTTTAATTAATATAATTTTATCATTATTTTATGAATTTGTTTTTATATTATTATTATATTTTTAAAAAAAAATTAATAATAATAATAATAATAATGTCAATAATGCTCATTCCAAGTTGAAGATATAAAAGTTGAAGATATAAAAGGTGAAGAGACCTCTTCGTATAGTTAAAGGAGTCGGACTTGGAGAGTTAAAAATGAGGGAAATTCAAATTGAATTTCTCCATGTGCTCTGTCTTAGAGAGGTGCCGCACAAAGTACATCAAATGTCACTTGTCTACTTATGCCTCACACATTTAAACATGCGTTCGACGCGCCTAACTTGTCTCGGGCCTAAAGTATCTACGGGGGCGGGGATGAACTTAATTTACAACCTACACCACCATTTTACACTATAAGGACCAAATCCAACTTCAAATATCTTAGTCTACTTAAACCGAATACAAATTCAAAGTATTGTGATCAACAGAGTATCCCAAAAGATAACTCTGCAGTTTAGTTCCTCCTTAAGAACGTTGGACTCCACTTCCGCAAGTGATGCGGATCTTTCTCCTTGGATAAAGGGGGCGTTAGTTTCTTCCATATTGTGACCAAGCCTTCTCTACTTGTATTTAAATTCTATGTGGTGTAAGAATTTTTTTTAGGGAAAGTTTTTAATGATTTTCACATCAACATACCCCTTCACTGGCTCTAATACCATATTAGAAAGTGAGTTTCAAAACTTAACTCAATCCCACAAAACCGGTTTGTAAGGTGAGGTTTACACCTCACTTATATATTATAAATTGACCTTATCTCTAGTTGATGTGGGACTTCCAACATGCATGGCCTAGTAAACGTAACAACAACAACAAGAATTATCGGAATGTATTGTGATTGATATACCACTAACACATTAAGTGTTTTTAGTTCCTAGCTTATTATATTAAGTGCTTTGTGTGTTAAGTTTCAAATCTAAGACTAGTTCATATAGTTTACTGTACGAGTTATAGATTACATTTCTGAGATCCAATATTTTCTTCTTTCTATCTTATGCAATATGAGGGGATTGTGAAAAACAGAGTATTGCAGAAGATGACTCTGCAGTTTGGTTCATCCTTCCTATATGAGAAAATAAAACCCTAAAAGTGTTTTTCCCCTCTTTCCATTTGATTTGAGCTTTGCTCCACTCACCATGTGCATAACGGATTATCAAACAAAACTCCATGGGTGCAGGTCTTTTGCCACAAATAACAGGCCTCTTCTTCTTGAAGGTTGGACTCAACTTCCGCAAGTCATGCGGATCTTTCTCCTTGGATAATGGGGGCGTTAGTCTCCTCCAGTGACCAAGCCTTCTTTACACCTATAAATAGGTGTCTAAGGCTTTCTCTGAAAAATACATTTTCACATTTTCATTCTTCTCTCTCGTTCTTTCATTATCTTTTCTCTTTTCTTATTTTATTATTCTAGGTTTAGTTATTTACTCTTTTTAAAATTTCTTACTAGTTTTGAAATTATCAGAAAATCTGTAAAATTTTTGTTGTATCCTAGAAAATTTACAAAACATAAAGCTTAAGAGTAATAAATATATACGTCTCATGAAATTTAGTTTATTCGTGTTTTTGTCAGTTTTTATAACACAAAGATCCTACACTGTTTGACTTAAATACAATTCTTTTTATGCCAATATTTTAGAATATGGTATAATATATGTCAATACTTTAGAATAGCATACTAAAATTTATGTCCAGAACCAAATGAATGATCCAAGATTCTTACAAATTTTTTATCATTTTTTACTTACTTGGAAATGATGTGTCTTGAACAAAAAATTGGAAAAGAAAGCCAGCTAATAGCCCAGTTCCAAACACACCTATATATGCAATTACTGCAATTACAAAAAGAAATAGTCAGTAATCCCATCAGATAGAAGAAAATACTAATTCAACAACATAGCATATAATCATCAAACCTGTAGCAGTTTTAACATTTGAAAACACGGAAGCCAATAAAAAAGCCAGTGCAATTTGTAAATTTATATAGATGAAATAAAACACGAATTGGATGCTGTAGTCATTCATTGTGAAGAAATTCAACCCTGAAAAAAACCACGCAGTTGTATCAAAGAGAAACGGAAAAAACGACCGAAAGAAAATAGTCACACTGGTTGCATTCTTACCTATGAGTGAGCCAAATATCACAAAACACAGCATGTAGACGATTGATAAGGCCAGAAAATAACCATACGAAATCATCCAATATGGCCCATCACCAAGACCGTGCATTTTCATCATGATTCTTAATCTTTGTTGCTTCTCATATACAAGCGATGTCAAGGCAATCTACATCAATAAATGCACAAGTTTAAGAAACACAGTATAGAAAACTAATTCTTCTGTATTGACATAACAGATATCGGATAAACCGTTGCCTTTAAATCATGTTTTTTTCTTAGTGCACCAATTCTTGTCCAAAACAAGAGGTTTTACATGATTACACTCATACCAAAATGATAACAAATTTTAGCCAGATTGAAACTCATTCTGTAATCCGTGTCAGTTATTTCCTCATGAGCTAAATACTATAGGTACGAACAATGTAGTTCATTGTAAATATATTTCTTCATATATTCATGTACTTACAGGGAAAAGTTGCAGGATAACCCATGTAAAGAACAGACCACCCAAAAGAGAAGCCAAATCAAATTTAATTGGGGTTGAAGGTTTTGGCATTTCCTTTACAAACTCAAAAACATTTTGGTAGCAGGTCCCAGCAGAAACTGCAGATAGGCGTCTGATACCTGCGATTGCATTTGATAACAGATGTCAGTCCTATGGCAATATATCATATGCCAACAAATAGAGACACGAATGTTATTAAAATGAAAAGTAGGAAAATGAAAACAGAGCAAATTTCAATCATACAGTTTGAAATCTAAAATACCACAATTGAATACTACATGGATGTCATGATAATTGCTTTTAATTCATCCATTTGAATTACTAATTTGAAATGCATGGAGAAATTATACTGCAAGTAGCGTGAAGTTGTTTGATATACTGAGACATAATTTTCTGTTAAAATGTTATATCAATCATACGTAATACCATAGAGGATGCACATTGGAAAACAAAATTTAGTTTCTTACCAAATTAACAGAACGAGGAATACGAGCCAATGCAATTTCAGTAGAACCAGTGTCGTTTTTGTAGGTGGAGTTGTACCATATGCTGACATTAAACATTCTCCCATTTGAATTCAAAAAATCATAACCTGTCAAAAAAATATAAAGATAAGTATTGCTTTCAACACTTAAGTGAAACAAAATATAACTACATACCAACCTGCAGCTATCTCTTGGATTTGTTCCTCTAGGTTACTTTTTCGATAACCTCTATATAGCTCATTGTTCACTTCAGAAGCACTATTACGCCATAAACGTAAGCCCTCGGCGCATACTAACTCTACATCCAGCCGAAAACAAAATTTTGAATTAGTAAAAAGAATTTTAAACAAGACATGCAAGCCTTGAGCATACCCAGAAAAGAAAAAGACAAGCATACTACACGCAAACGTATTCAAAATCATTTGGGGGCACTTCTTGGGCACAAGATAACTATCATTACAAGTGTTTGAGAAAAGCATCCCAAAAGTTGCAATTATACATTGCCAATAAAAGGATGTCTCGTACCTTGTTCTCTGCTAATTGCTGCGGATAGCTCAAAAGAAATGGAAAATGTAGAGTTCTGCGTGCACTGATTTTGAAGATAATAAATAGGTTGATCCGAAAAGAAAGCAGGTTCCAGAAAATTGGTGTTTTCTGTATTTGAGGCTGATCCCTATATTTTGAAGACAAAATGAAATTACATACGAACCTGAATAAATAATGCTTACACACGAACAATGTATAAACGTTTCATGGTGTTACCAAAGTACTAATAATAATTTATGATTGGTAAATAGTTTAAAAGTTTACATTAATAATGCACGTCCATTAAATTCAATAAACACTAAATTACCTTTTTTGTCAATTTTTAAAAATTTTCTTTAATTCTTCCCACATTTCCTAAAGTTGTCAATACAATCTTCTAATTACCAGAATATATGCAATGTGACCTTTTTATTTGTTTTCTCATTAAGGTGATGAGTTAGCGGGAAAAGAAAACAGATGAAACCATATGTTTTAGACCTTAGAAAATCACGTTAAATAATTTGGTATCTATAAATTTTTAATAACACATTTAATCTTATAAATGTACAATATTAACAATCGATCTGACAGTATTTCATCTAACTACAACCAGAAAATATGTCAAAATTTAATGGTAAACATGACTCTTAACATTTTATATGAATAAATAACAAACGTTTGTAATCCTCTAAGGAAAGATCAACACTTTCTGTTAAAAATCATGAAAAAGTATTAATATTGAAATAAAATTGTTTCATTTTAAAATATTGAAGGACTAAATGTGTCATCAAATTTTTACATGGATAAAATTACAAATTCACTAAACAATGGAGACGGAAAAATTGATTTAAGCCAAAGTTAATAAAAACTTTTAAAAAAATGGACAAAAAGAATGGTTCAGACAAGAGAAAATGGTAAAACGTTAAAACAGCAACTCACAGCAACATTTGCTGCCAAACTAGCCATAACAGAAGAGCTGTTTATAGCAGTGAAGAAACTTGGAATCATATTCCCAGATATAACTACAAAAGAGAAAAGGAAGAATTAGTTAAGTAAGAAAAAAAAAGAAATATAATTCAATAATTCATAATTTTACTTTCTCCAAAAGACTGATTTGTCCCAGTGAAGAGCATAGTGACAGGACAGGAGCCATTCCTTCTGCAGGAGGCGTTCGGATAATCGGAAAAAGGAAAATTGTCCGTTCTCACAGCTCGGTACTGCGGAGCCGGCACCTGCAACAGAGGAGACCATTCCGGAGGATTTGGAATGGCGCAGGTTGTTACTTGGTCCAAATCCGAATGCTCAATCCCGCACTCTTCCTCTACACACGTGTCCCCTTCTCTCCTCACACACTCGCACCCACACTTGTTCTCTGCCTTGTCCAATTGAGAATCCACCAGGCGTTGAAGCAGAAGCAGCAACAGACACAGCAGGAACGGGAACATGATGAGTCGAACGTTTGTTTTAACATTTCGCTTCTGAAAAAATGAAAACCACACCTCAATAACAGAAACTCGTAATGAATAATCCACGTTTGGCTCTGCCACTCAAACCAAACCGAAACTACTTCACTCAGCTTCTGAACGTGCTTCTCAAACTCTAATAATCAAATCAAAGACGCAGAAAAAGTCACCTGAAACGTTAAATTCTTTCTAAGGAGAGCGTTTGCCTGAGTCCAGAAGCTCGCAGGTTCGTTTGCCATGCTTCTGGATTTCCTCTGTCAAACATCACACATACACACTTGTCTTAAACTTTAAACAGACGGTGTTTTATATTATATATTATATAATGTTGTGCAGTGTGACCGTTTTGCCCCTTAATCTTGATGTTATTTTCAACCATGGTGTTTTTGTGGAGTGTGAATGCGAAAATTTTTTAAGGCGGGTGAATTTGTTTTCTTCCGGACATACCCTTGGTTAAATTACTAGAGTGTCCTCTTTTATGAATGTTGACTTTTTTACGGAAAGCATTTTCCGTGACCTTTCCCATGGTAGACTTTTTCTGTAACGTTGAAATCCACCTGTTCCGTTTTTACTTGGCGCGTTTTTCCCATGGGCACGTAAACTAACGTCATAAAAAACTGTTGACAATATATATAATGAGCAATGTCCTTCTATATGTGTAAAAAGGGTAATACGAAAGACAACAACGCTCTTTTTAATATTTTATATTATTGGATAAAATTAGTGGTGATTAAAAGTGAATTTAAAAATGTTGTTAACGAATGGTGATTAAAAGTGAATCAGACCATAAAATATGACACAAAGCAGGAGAAGAACAACACCACAAATTAGTGGAGAAGAGTGAACAAACCAAAACACATATCTAAGTGTTAATCGAAGTACAAATTGAATGGTGAATAGGAGCACGAACTAAAGAATAAACTAGAGCACAATTAATTTCGTTGTAGGAGTTTAAGGCTTCATTGGTTTTGTTGTTGAAGAAAAAATAATAAAAAACAAGTTAAATTGAACTTGCTATGTTAATTAAAATTAAAAGTGACATAATAAATAACTCACTATGATCACCACTCTAATTTTTTTATGACATTTGTATTATACCTGACATAATAACTTTTATTTATTTTATCAATTAACGTGTAAGTTAAAATAAAAAATCACATAAGGGATTTATTATAAGAGATGGATTTCATTCATTATAACAAATGAAGAATCGTATTGAATAAATCTGAGAAAAATTGGAACAATAAGTGTTATGAAACCGAAATTACAAAACATAAAAAAAAAACAGATAAAAAGATATGTAAAAATAAACACTGAGAATTTAAGTATTGAATCAAAAGTCTCAAAGGAGATTAAAGAAGTAAATATATAAAGTGTTTTAACTTTAAGAGTGGTGTAAAAGTTTCTTATATATAACACAGTTGATGATTTGAGACTACAAATTTTATAGGAACCATCTTTAATATCTCTATTCAAAGAACTCAATAAAAATAAATTTAAAAATACGAAGTGAGAGTTCACAAGCCACGATACGAGGTTTATTACGAAACTAAGGAAATTTAAAGTGTAAATTAACGATTTATATAAAAAAATTTCTAATTATAAAAATAGGCATTGTGGGAGTCTCAAACAATTTTAAATAAAAACGACTTCATACGGTGATAAAAATAAAGTCGTGTACTGTACTTCAAAAATAATTTTAGAACATAATAATTGATTGTCAGACTTTATAATCTATTACCACGTCTTTTACATAAAAAATAAAAAAATATAAAGTTGTAAGGATTGACCACTTCTCCCATTGAAGTCGTGCAACCACATATTTTTACATTTTTTTATTTATTTAATTTTTTTATTAATTAATATGATTTATAATTTGTAAATAATATTTTTAAATGTATTTAAAATAATTAAAATTATATCTATTAATAATTAAAGTTTTTAATATTATTAAATAAATAAATTTTAAGATTTTAATTATTTTTGTAATTAAATTAAATTTCTTATAAAATAATTTCAATTAAATAATTTATAACTATAATTATTGTAATTATGTAATTAAAAATTCAAAAAAATTATATTTCGTTATAATTTATTTATTTGACTTTTTATTATTATATTATATTTTTTATAGATTATAATTAATTAATAAAAAATTCA
The DNA here is from genome assembly GCA_027742785.1 of Vigna reflexopilosa. NCBI lineage: Eukaryota > Viridiplantae > Streptophyta > Magnoliopsida > Fabales > Fabaceae > Vigna > Vigna reflexopilosa. The sequence continues at coordinate 34,829,615 of CM050918.1, forward strand.
TTATAAATTATTTAAATTAGTAAAAATATAAATATAAACTATTTATATTAATAAAAATATAATATAATTAAAATTTTAGGGGTTGACGACTCCTTGTCTTGAAGGTACTCCAACACACTTTCACTCTTTTAATTTTTTTATTATTAAAAATTATTTTATAAATTTGAAATAATGTATTTAAATGTATATAAAATATTTTAAATTATATCTCATTAATTTTTTTTAATATTATAAAATAAATAAACTTCATAGTTTTAATTATTTTTGTAATTAAATTAATTTAACTTTTTTATAAATTGATTTCAATCAAATAATTTCTAACCAAAATTTTTTTGTAATTAGATAAATAAAAATGCATAAATTTATTTTATTTCATTATAATAAACTAATTATAATAATATCTTATAATAAATATTTGTTTAAGTAAATTTATTATATTAAACAAAAATACATTTATATTGAAATATAATATTTTTTGAATTTTTAATTACTTAATTATAGTTATAAATTATTTAATTAAAACCATTTTATAAAAAATTTAATTTAATTACAAAAATAATGAAAACGATGAATTTTATTTATTTAATAATATTAAAAAACTTTAATTATTAATCATATATAATTTAAAAATATTTTACAAACATTTAAAACATTATTGAAAATTATAAATCATTTAAAATAATAAAAGGATTAAAAAAAGTAATAAAAATTCAAAAAAATAAATTATAATGAAATATATATTTTTTAATTTTTAATTACATAATTACAATAATTATAGTTGTAAATTATTTAATTGAAATTATTTTATAAGAAATTTAATTTAATTATAAAAGTAATTAAAATCTTTAAATTTATTTATTTAATAATATTAAAAAACTTTAATTATTAATTAGATATAATTTTAATTATTTTAAATACATTTAAAAATATTATTTACAAATTATAAATCCTTTTAATTAATAAAAAAATTAAAAGATAAAAAAAATAGTAAAATTGTGTGGGGTGGACAACTTCAATTGGAGAAGTCGTCAACCCCTACAATTTAATTTTTTTTAATTCTTTCATGAAAAAAGACGTTGTAATCAATTACAAGACCTGGTAATAGATTATCATGTTTTAAAATCGTTTTTGGATACACGATTTCACGTTTGACCATTATGTCAGGATGAAGTCGTGTAAGGAATACAACTTCATTTAAAGTATTTTGGATGATTTATCTATTTTCATAATTCAATTTTATCTTTGTTTATATCGATAATTTATACTTTAAATTTATCTAATTTCATATAGAAACTCAAGTCCTCAACTATAAATAGCAAATTAAGGGATTATTATATTGAAGATTTGTAATTGAATTATAATTTGGTAGCTTTAAATGTAAAGTCTTCACTAATGCACTTTTAAACTATTGAATTGTAATGTTGATAAGTTATTTTTATCTCATAAGGAGTTGAATGGGTTAGGTAGATATAAACGGATTCAAACAGGCACAACTAAAAATATATTAATTTTTATATTAAACCTCATATTTCTTTTTATATTAAAGTAGCCTTTCAATATTCAATATTCAATATTCTAAATATAGTCAGTCACCTTTGAGCTTTGGCTATGTATATATATTTTTTCTTTTAATATAAATTATGAGTTTGAAGCTTTGTGTGTTTCTCGGAACATGCAAATCCCAATAAACATTATTTTTTTCGTGATGAATTTTCAAACGGCAAATTTAAGGCTGATTAGACATCTTATGCATTGTAGTTTTTTCTAGAAATATTATTTAAGAAAATAGTACCTAATAAAGTAGAATAATATTTTTGGAAATTGATAAATAAAAAATTCAATGGTCAACAAAAAAATAATAATTTTGTATGTGTTAAATTCAACCTGGTGACCCTAGTTTTCTAAAAACATAGTGAGAAACTGAGTTTTACAAACTCGGCACGTAAACTATTTGAGTTTTGATTATATTTTCTTCAAAATCCCTTTCGATTAAGTTTTTTAAATTTGTTTTCTCACTTCTTGATCACATCGAAGTACGTGGTCAACACTTCCAATGTCTTACTATTCCTATTAATGCCGAGTGACAATTTTGTCCTTCACCGTGTTGCATCGAAATGACTGAAATGTCCTATTCATGAGAATCCTCTTTGGTAATAGGATCTTGAAATATAATACGAAAAATATTATATTAACTTATATTTTTACGAAAAATGCAACTGAATTTAAAATATTTAAAATAGAATAAATAAATAATAAAAAAATCTTTATGATAATGAAACGAAACTATTAAACCTTTATATTCATGTCATAGATATATATAACTAAATAAACTTCCATTAATGTTTAAAAAAACGTGTAATGTAACTTTATCTGTTTATGTTGTACATTGTTTTATTTCTCTCCTTCTAATTTTTGAAGTTATTTAATAGCTTTTAGTTATTTCACTGTATTTTAATTTTTATTTTTTTACGTTTGTATTTTTATTATTTTAATGATACATTGGTAGAAAGTATATTATTTTGAAGTTAGTCATTAAGTTCTGAAGTTCCTGAGTGAAAATGATTGGATTTCTTTGATTCATGGTGTGAAAGTTTTGAATAACTAAGAATTTTAACTTTATAAAAAAATTGACATACCATGAAAAATGTAAAGAAGATGCTAAAAAAGGTTTAACAAATTAGAATATTAAGAATATTAGCCAAAAAGTGATAAACTATTATTAAATTGTTGTTAAAATATATTAAATATCATATAAAATTATATTATAAATATATAATTATTTTTATTTTGAATTTTTTTTACTCTGTTCATCTATAGATTTAATGTAAATGATGATTTTCCAAAACTATTCAATATCATCTTTCTTAAACAAATAATATAAACTAATCCAAAAAATCATTTTATAACAAAGACAATTTTATAATTTTTTATCTATTAAAACTTTTTTTATCTATCATATTAATTGAATCATTCACAAATTTCATTTCAAAATATGTTATACTCACTCTCACCTCTACAGTCTTAAAAAAAAAACAAAAGAAACTTTACCTTCAAATTTATTTAAATTTATTGATTCATTTTCTCCGATATTAAACGTTCCATTAATTAAAAAATATAAAATAAATTTTTAAATATTTAATATATAGTTAATGATTACACATTTAATAAATTACAAACTTATTAAAATTTATATTAGTAATATTCTAATTAGTGGTTATAAGTTTATTTTATGCGTTAAAAGTAAACATTATTTTTCACATTAAAAGTGTTAGAAATATTGCATGCGTTATTAATTATTAGACGTTCAATATTTATTTATCTTTTTAATTTAAAAAGTTTGTAGTCCTGTAAAAGAATTAAACGATACTTTAAAATAATTAAGTATTGTTTAATTAAACTAAGAAATTAAAATAGTTGTACTTATATATTTTTTTTGTATGATAAAAGTATTTTAGATAATATAAAAAATTGTATTGTAATTTTTTTAAATTTAAATTAATGTGTGGGAATTTATTTTTCTTATTTAGAATAGATATTTTTAAGAAGATAGATGTTAAAGATGTCATGTTCAAGAATGTAAATTAAAATTATAATTATTTCATTATTAATTTTAAAATTAATAATTTCCCTTTTCTTCAATATTTTCTATATCTTATTTTTGACTTTCTAAAGCTATTTGTTTCTTTCTGGAGACATTTTTAATTGTTTTTTTAAACAATATCCACCAACAGAATATGGTAACGCTTTTATCAACTTTATCGATCAAAACTTGATTTGAAAAAGTTTATTCTTTATTATAAATTTTTACTATAAATCATTTTTAAATTCAACGTTTATGAATAACAAGTTATTTTGAAAAAAAAAAAGCAGTAGTAATATGTTTTTTAAATATGAAAGAAATCAGATTGTGTGATTATGTGATTAATCCATAATATTATTATAACATATATGAAAAGTTAGATAACATTTTTTTAATAATATTTAAACTTTATTTATATTTTATAATTAATTTATAATAATATTTATAATTATTATTATTGATAAATTTAGAACAATCACAAAATATAAGAAATATTATGAAATATCTAATTATCGTTATCCATGGAAAACATCCGAAACTTAAAGATTAAGAAAGAAATATATTTAGAAGAGAACGGAATGGCAGGAGTCGTAAATTTGGGTGCATTCCAAGGTCAAAAGTGGAAGCAGGCTTAATTTGTACCCTTCTGAGAATGACCACGGAAAACGAAAACCCGCGCTTTCTCTTTATGGGATTGATCACGATTAACGATGTTGCTTCACCTGCACAACCTTAAACTGAAAGAGGAAAACAACACTCTCTTATATATTTCACATTCCAAAATTCCTTCTTTCATCACCCACCTGTGACAGACTGAGTGACTGACAGACACAGACAGAAACCATGAGGACCACCCTCACCGGTTTGCCATTGGTGTTGCAACAATTCAGAGCTCTGTTGAAGAAGAATCTGTTACTGTCATGGCGGAACAAGAGAGCGACTCTTCTGCAATTGCTCTCTCCTCTCATATTCATTTTCCTCATATTCGCCATCGACAAGGCGATTAAGGCTCAGACGTCGACCTCCTCCGCCTACAAAACCGTCACCGACCCTCCCTCCGAACCGTCTCCGCCCATAACTCCATGTGAAGACAAGTTCTTCATCAAGCTCCCATGCTACGACTTCGTTTGGAGCGGTGACCAAAACCCCATCTTCCAAACCATCGTCACCCGCATCATGAACAATAACCCCGGCAGACCCATCCCTCCCTCCAAGGCACGCCATTTCTCTTCGCAATCTTCAATTTTATCAGGAAATTAGCAATTGATTATTCGCGAATAACGGATAGCTGCGTGCAGGTGAAGTCGTTCAAGAACAAGACCGAAGTGGACGCGTGGCTGTTCAGCAACCCTATGACTTGTCCAGGGGCTCTTCATTTTTCGCAGCTAAACGACACCGTTATAAGCTACGGTCTTCAGACCAACTCCACCAGTCTTCAGTGGCGAGGCAAATATCAGGACCCTACTATGTCGTTTCAACTTCCTCTTCAGCTTGCCGCCGAGAGGGAAATTGCCAGACACCTTATTGGAGGTATCAAAAATATTCAGAATTAATTTTTTTTATTTTTTAATTTTGTTTGTTTATAGTTCGATTTAATTGATGAATTTGTGAGATTTCAGACCCGGGTTTCAGTTGGAATGTGTTTCTGAGGGAATTCGCTCACCCTTCCTTGACTCCTTTCTCTGCCGTGGGTACAATTGGTCCCGCGTTTTTCCTCGCCATTGCTATGTTTAATTTTGTTCTTCAGATAAGCTCTTTGGTGACGGAGAAAGAGCTTAAACTTCGCCAGGTACGAATGTAGTATAACACTTTCCTGTGTATTTTACCTACGTGGATGTTTCATTCAACTTGCAATATCTAAAATTGTATTGAAACAGTAGTTACGATGATTATAAGTAAATATGCGTGTTTTAACTCAGACCACGAAAGGGATTTCAAATTAAACAATTTTAAGTAGCTGTAGCGACAAATAAGAATTTCCATGGTGAAATTTATTACTAACTTGTTTCCAGAATAAAAATATCCAAATTAAATAATTTACTTTCAAATTAACATTTATTTTGTAAAATCAATTTTGCAGATGCTCATCCCCTATGAAATTGTGCAATATTTTTATCATTGAAATTGTTGTTCCTTTGTTCGTGCAGTCAATGACAATGATGGGCCTTTACGACTTTGCTTACTGGTCGTCCTGGCTCATTTGGGAGACGGTTGTCACAATCCTATCTTCCCTCCTCATAGTACTCTTTGGAATGATGTTCCAGTTCAGTTTTTTCTTGAAAAACAGTTTCGCGGTCCTGTTTATCTTTTTCTTCCTATTTGAACTTAATATGGTGAGCAATTTATGGCATTCTTCCAGTCTTACTGTTTGCATCTACGTGTTCATTTAGATTTGTATGTGTAATATGGCTTCCCTTTTAATTTAGACTGGCTTGGCCTTCATGTTGTCTGCTTTCATTAAGAAGTCATCTTCGGCAACAACAATGGGATTCTCTATATTTATTGTGGGCTTTTTGACTCAGGTGTGAATCCTTTTGGTGCTTGGTAGTTTGTTGACAAGGTTTCTTTGGTGGTAGAAAGTGAATGCTCACGTTCTTTGTCTGTTGTTTTTCTGTTTGCAGCTTGTGGTACAGGCAGGATTTCCTTACACGGATAATTTCTCCAAAACTTTACGAGATTTGTGGTCGTTATTCCCACCCAATCCTTTTTCTCAAGGTATACAAGTGCTTTCAGATGCAGTTGCAACTTCCGAAGACGATGGTGTTAGCTGGAGTAGACGAGGAGAATGCCTTCATACTCAAGCAGACTGTGTGATAACTATTGTATGCAATAATTTGACCTCTAAATTCCTACTCCATAAACCACTTCATTTTAAGAAGCCTTTTGGTTGCATTTTCCTTTTACTTTCTGCTACATACTTCTATATTTGCTTTGATTCTTCCTTCCCCTCAGCCTTAGTTGTCTTACTGCAGTTAGCCCCTATTTTTTTCTTTTCATTGACAGGATGATATTTATAAATGGCTTGCGGGTACATTCGTTCTCTGGTTTGTTCTGGCCATTTATTTTGACAATATAATCCCTAATGCATCGGGTGTGAGGAAGTCAATATTCTACTTTCTAAATCCCAATTATTGGATTGGAAGGGGTCAGAGAGTGAAAGGTGATTGATTTGTTGGTTTGATTGTTTTTTTTTTCTTCCTTCCAGCTCTTTATGGCTTAACACTACTTCCCCGTCCCTAAAGAGGGTGGGCTTTGTAGTTGTGTAGGTTCAAACCCACGTCAGGAAATAAGTACACCTGATGATGAAGATGTCCTTGATGAAGAAAGCAAAGTGAAACAGCAACTAACAGAAGGTCTGGTTGATGCAAATATTGCTGTTCAAATACATGGCCTTGTTAAGACCTATGCCGGTACACGTAACATTGGTTGCTGCTGCAAATGTACAAAGACTGCTCCTTACACTGCTGTTAAGGTAGAGTATTTCTTGTTAAACTTTATATCCTTGAAGTTAGGGGTGATTAGAAGAAAACTTGTTGATTTTCATGAAACATTTTTTTGGGTTGTTAGTTCGTGATAAGGCCAAAATCTTCTCATTAGAAGTGAAATATCAGGAGTCAGGACAAGGAGGCAAAGATGGTCTGTGCATTGTAGTATCCATGCTTCAACTACAAAGGGCTCCTATGTTGAGTACTTGGTCTTAGTTGGTTTATGAAAAACTTTTTCCATAGTAGCATGGGTGTAGTTCAATCAAATAGTCTTGCAAACTACAAGCATGCAGAATTTTTTCAGCTTGACCTCATTTTGGATCATGATTATCAATATTTTGTTTCCTGGAACTCCTCTCCCCCTCCCCAACTTTAATATTTTATCTGGATGTGGATATTTCATGTTTCAATACGGCAACATGTTGGAGATTTATCCGGATGATGTTCAATTTGCTAGTCTGAAATTATTTTCAGGGTCTGTGGGTAAACTTTGCAAAGGATCAGTTGTTTTGTCTTCTAGGACCCAACGGAGCTGGAAAAACCACAGCTATTAATTGTTTGACAGGAATAACTCCAGTAACTAGCGGAGATGGTGATACTTTCTATCTGTGTCTCTGTCTTTAACTACTGCATTGAATATTCATTAATCAAAGTTACAGAAGTCAATAAGAGTATGTTAACACTTCCATTTTATTTCTTTTTAACAGCGTTGATTTATGGACATTCAATCAGAAGTTCTATTGGCATGTCAAACATTCGAAAGCTTATAGGAGTATGTCCACAGGTGTTTCTCTCTCTCTCTCTCTCTCTCTCTCTCTCTCTCATTCTCACAACACACCAACATGATTTTTAAAATACAATAAAATTTCCTTCTCTTCCTATTAACGGATGACTGACACCTATTATTGATTATTCTAATCTGCAGTTTGATATACTATGGGATGCACTGTCTGGCCAAGAACACCTCCAACTCTTTGCTACTATTAAAGGCCTGTCCCCCGCTTCCATAAAATCAGTATGTCTTCTCCAGGCCTGAAATTGTTCTGTACAACCAATGATTATGTGTGTGTGAAATATTTGAAGTTAGCATTAGCTATTTCGAATACTTTCTCTCATTCCTTTTAATTCAAGTTCTTCTGAAAAAATGTAGATTACCCAGACTTCATTAGCAGAGGTGAAACTCACGGATGCAGCCAAAGTGAGAGCTGGAAGTTACAGTGGAGGAATGAAGCGCCGTCTCAGTGTTGCAATTGCGCTTATCGGTGACCCTAAGTTAGTCATTTTGGATGAACCGGTATGTACAACATTATTTTCCTTTCATGCATATATTCTGTTGACATGATTACAAGATTAATCTTTCATTTTAATTTCATAGACTACTGGTATGGATCCAATAACAAGAAGGCATGTGTGGGACATAATTGAAAATGCAAAAAGAGGGCGTGCCATTGTTCTTACGACTCACTCTATGGAAGAAGCTGACATTCTAAGTGACCGCATAGGGATCATGGCAAAAGGAAGGCTTCGCTGCATTGGCACCTCAATCAGATTGAAATCACGCTTTGGTACTGGTTTTATTGCTAATATCAGCTTCTATGGAAACAATGAACGCAGTCCTACCAATGGTGATGCAATATCTACAGAGCATCGTGAGGAAGTGAAGAAATTCTTTAAGAATGTGAGATGAATTGTTATAATGATTTAAAAAATTTCCATGACTAGTATGGGTTTTTAACCACTGAAATCTTTCGACAGTATTTAGATGTAGAGCCAAAAGAGGAGACCAATAACTTTATAACTTTTGTGATTCCCCATGACAGAGAGGCGCTCCTGACAGTAAGCTTTCTTTCCTTGGCTTCGTCCATCTCCTTTAAATTTCTCTATGACAGGGTTTGGATATTAGCTGTTTAAATACCGACTGGCATGGAAACAGAATATTATTGGAATTTCCCAGTTTAAGTTGATCCCCATTGGCTGAAATTTTTGTCGAGTCACAATATTAACTCTGGTTTTGCTACCATGTAAACTTCTGTATCTTTAGTTCGTTTCAAACTTGGTAGACTTAATGATAATTAATTTGAATAGACTTCAGCTAACTTATCTAGTGTCTTAAAAGAGAACACCAATACTTCATTATAAATGACAGACTGTTGAACAAATTCCTTGTTGCCTTAAAGGGGGGAAAAACGATTTAACTGTGAAACCTGTTTTAATAGTTTGGGAATACGTTCTTGGTTACCTAAGTAATTCCTTTCTTCTAGAAAATATATAAAATGAATCCTGTGTATCTCTTTGATGTCACAGTTTATGATTGTAATCAAGGATAACACCTATATTTACATTCCCCGTGGACATATAAGTTGCAATTACAATCATGTGTGTATACTATATGTATTTGATAGAAAGCTGAATATTGTTTAGGTAACGTAGAAACAGGCAGGCTCCACCGCACCAGTGTAACCTATATATTAGTGGGAATGGCAAACATGACCACGAATCATGCTTAATTATATGGGATACATTGTCTTATATTCATATTGCTTTCCAAACAGAATTTCTTTTCAGAGCTCCAAGAGAGAGAAAAAGAATTTGGCATTTCCGACATCCAGCTTGGTCTTACAACTCTCGAAGAAGTTTTCTTGAATATTGCAAGACAAGCAGAGCTAGAAAACGCTACAGCTGAAGGGAGGCTAATAACCCTGACCTTAACATCTGGGGAATCTGTGCAGGTCAGTGGAGCAGTATTTTGCTTCAAATTTTTCTACCCTGAGGCATATACCTCTAAAAGCGTTGAGCTGTAATTGGTTCTATGAATTTCTGATGTAGTGAATATAAAATACTTGTATATTTATTATACCTGATCACAGTAGTCAAAGTTGCAGAAATTACCCTTCTGCTTTTCATTTCAATGAGTTGCAACTAATCTTTTTCTGCTGACCAATACAATAAACATGCAGATTCCCGTAGGAGCTAGGTTCGTGGGATTTCCAGGAACAGAATCTGTGGAAAACCCAACAGGGTTTGTGGTAGAAGTTTACTGGGAGCAAGATGATACTGGGTCCCTATGCATTGGTGGCCACTCGCAGAAGGTTCCTATTCCTCCTGGCGTTCAATTATCATCCTCACCTTCTGCAAGAAACCGTAGATATTTAAGCCGGGCAGGACCAATTAATGGAATTGTGATTGATCCAAGTCAAGTTAGTCCAGGTGATTTTCAGCGATAATGTACAGAGAGAAACATCATGTCCTATTTGTTTTATCTTTGTTTTCAGCATTATCTTCAGCAATTATGTTTTGAGGTACTTTCTTTCACTACATTTATACACCTCAAGCACATTTAATACCAAAAGTATTTCAAACATGATTGCTTCCAAAAAGATGTGCGGGAAAAACAAAATAAAATAAGGCATGGTGAGTTATGTCCTGGGAGGCTGTGCTTAATCTATACAATTTTTTTCTTAGATTTTTTAAATTTATTTTATATAGTTTAATATCTCTTCAGTTGTAGAAATATGATAAAATAGTATTACCAGAAAAGGGCAGAGTACATGTTTTTTGGCCATTGGCACCATGTTGGACTAGTATGTAGAGATAAACTATTTTCACTACTTTAAAGAGTTTTTTTTTTCTTCTTTTGTGATATGTATAATTACTTAAATTTAAGTCATTTTCATTCTTCTATTTGATTTGTAGTTTTGAATTAAAACTCAATGATGCCATGGATGATCAATACTCCTGTTGTGAGCAAGAAAGCATCAGTTTAATTTTGTGTGTTCGGTCAAATTCTATAATTTGTTTTATTAAATAAGTAATTTACAAATTAGAAAGTTGTAATTTGTTTTCACACATATATGGTAGAAGAAAGCTTTTTACAACTATTGTAATGGTTTTTGTTCTCGCGATCTTAAAAAAAAGTGTTAGAATTTGAAGTGTTTTAGTTCTAAATCAGCAGTCAATTATGTGTAAAGGAGCTTTGTTGAATTTGTTTAAATGACACTTAATCACGTATTAGTAAATTAGGGATTTGAAGTTAATTAAACTTGGAGAGTATTTGAAGAGGTGATGTGAGATTCTATTTCTAAGTTGAGGTGATTTGAGAGGATAAAGAATGCATTTACCAAATGACCTTTGTTTTTTTTTTGGTAACTTACAATCTTTTATATACTAATAATCATAATAACAAAGTAATAATAATAATAATAATAATAATAATAATAATAATAATGAAATATACATTTTTTGATAATAATATTAATGTATAAAATAATCCACATTTAAATAAAATACTAATAAAAGTTATAGTGACAAAAGTAATAAATTAATAATAATATTAATTTATTTATAAGTCAGTATTTAATTAAAATTATTTTTAATCAATCACATTTTATTTTAAATTAACTACACCTGTTAATCTTTTTGTAAAAAAAATATTCATGTTTTATTTTAAATTAATTTTAACTAGTTATATTTTATTTTTTATTAATTTTAACCATAAAGACAAATATGATCTTAATGTATTAAACAAAATTTATCTTTCACATCTATAAAATTATTGAAACTTTTATAAATTTTACCTTTAATTTTTCTATTTCCACTTCTAAAATCTTAAAAAAAAAAACATTACTTTATCTTATATTCTCTCTCAAAGTAGAAGAATTATCATACTCAAGATGAGCATATCCAGTATAATTCAAATTTAATATTTTAAAATTAAGATCATTTAATTTATTTGGTTAATCAGATTTTAGTTGCGAGTTAATTCGGTCATATTTTTTGAATTGCGAATTTATATTAAATTGATATTTTTAATGAAAAATATTTTTTTTTAATAAATAACATAATAAATTTTTAACTAAAGTGACGTATATATTTTTAATAATAAACTATGATTTTATATAACTTAGTACTAAATTTTAACAGAATAGTATCATATTTAAAGTAATTTAAAATTTAAAATATATTTACAAATATATAAATATTAAAATATAAATTTGGATTGAGTTGGATATCATAAAATTTCAATTTGTTATCCAAACCCAACTACAATTATCTATTTTACTTAATTTTATTTATCCAACATTATCTTTTATCTCCTCCAACTCAACCTTATGTTCAAATTTACTTTGGACCCTCATGCTTAACCGAAAAAGGATGGTTCGATTTTAATTTTTTAAGAAAAATAAAAAAAATAAAAATATGAAGATTAAATTAAAAATGTTAATACCTATTAACAAAATAACTAGGTAAATAAAAAAAATGCAAAAACCACTAAACAAAAAACAATATAATGTTGCAGAATCAAGAAATTTATATAGTGGTATTAACATTATATAAATTTATATATACCACTATATAAAAGAAAATTTCCTTTAAGGTAAATTTTTTTTAATCAATTTTATCCTTTAAGTAATAAGTTTTTTTTTAATTTACCCATTATCTTTTTTTTTAATTTAACCATTTTTTAAAATTAAAATTACTATCTATAATAAAAAAATTATCTATAGAATAAATAAAAACTATCTACAATAAAATAGTAAAATTTATTTATACTTTATTATTTTTTGTTATCATGAAAAAAAGATGAATACAAATGCTTTCCACTAGTGCATAAGAATAATAATAAAAATGAGATTACTTTAGGAAGAAAATAAAGAAATTTATTGAAGCAAAATAATAAAAGAATAAAAAAGAGAAGGGTAAAAATGGGTGGTAGGGACCTTTATACAAAAGCGGGGACCATTTGAATAAGGTGAATACAAATCACTTATGACACTAAGTTATCATAACTTAACCCTTAACAACTATTTTTGATCACTTAAGCTATATTTAAGTATGGCTTAAGTAAGTATGAATAAAAAGTTTAGTACCTTTTAACCTCTAATGGTATATCACTTAAGCAAGTCACTAATAGTACTTAAGTCATAATAGGTCAGAAGGTAGTAAAATTTAATGGATTTTAAAAGCATGAATGATACACTCTAACCACTTGAAGCAAATAATCACAAGTTTTATAAGAGCACAAAAATTATTATAAGACACTTTTGAGCACTTGAAGTGACTAATATTATTTTGCTTAAGTGGTGTTGGAACATATACAATAAAGTTTCACTTAAGAAATAAAGTAGGTTGATGATGATGAGTTAACCCTTGTATTGTATGTTATAACTTGCATTATTAAACGTGTCTCATTAAGATCATAAAAAACACAACTCATCTTAATTTTTACAAAAGTGTTTAATGATTTTAGAAATTTGTTAAGAAAGGTTTTATGAGCAAATTAATAGATTATTTGTTGTAATAATTGATTATCATAAATTCAATAAATAATTATCATCAATAATAATTAATTATGGTTTAATCAACATAATTTGTTTTAGAAACACATTTTTAAATGATAATCAATTATTTCTTTGAATAATAGTTGATTGTTAATTCTTTAAAAAGTCATTGTTTTCATAGTTAATAGATTATTTATAAAAATAATCAATTATGTTTTTAGTTTAACCATTTAATTAAAATGTTTCATGCATGACTTTCATTGATAATAAATTATATCTAAAGACAACTTATCTAGGTAGTCCTAGTTGAACCTCCATATAGTTTCGTACTACCTGCTTGAGAATCCTGAATCTTCCATGCAGTTCTCTACTGCCTACACGATGGTCTTGGTTGAACCTTTTCATGTAGTTCCTTACTTCCTAGCCGACGATTCTAATTGAACCTTCCATACAGGTTCCTACTGCCCTGACAATCCCCATTGAACATTTCATGAAGTTCCCTGCCACCTACAGAGTCGGTCCTAGTTGAACCTTTCAAACAACTTCCGGGTGTTGAATGAAAGACAAATCTTGGCAACTCACATCTAGTGAAACCCTACATTCAAGTGTTCAAACCTCTTCGTACTGTGAGCTACTATACTTTTAAGGTTATTACTAAAGATTCATATTTTCTTTGTATTTACTTTGCAGTAGAGGTTTCTGGTTGTTCAAGTCCTTGAAAAAATATTTTCAGAATTTGCTAATGGAAAAATGTTTTAAAAGTTATATCAATTCTCCCCTCTCTTAAATTGAACAACTTCGTATTACTTACAATTACAATTGGTCTTTGATAGTTTTTCAAAAGAAAAAGAAAAACTACAAATCTACAGTGCAACGCTACTTTTCATACTAGTTTGGGCTTCACTCCATTTAAAGTGGCTTATGGAAGAAATTTTTGCACACAACAAACAATATTGAATATAAACGTTAACAATCCCCTTATTTTCTTCATTTGTTACTTCCGCTATTACATTGATATCAGTCTCTATATTAATAATAAAAGTTAGATCATATTATTGAGCAAGTCACTGTATTGAAAGGTATAGCTAGACCCTAATCATGCATCACAGGCTTGCAACAATAAATGTAACAATGTGATCCCTCCTTCACTAAATAAAAAAAGAAGTTTCTTGAAAGCTGAAGAAATCTCGTCTGAGAGTATTCTCATGTTACCAGATCATTTTTGTCCAAACACAAGCTTGGGAACACGAATAATGTTTATGATCACACACTGGGATAAAAATACAATATGGACAGCCAAGACAAACAGAGCATAGACTTGTAACGTTGCAGCATGCAAAACTTAAAACCTATGTTGTACAACTCACCACCCAGAATGCAGGAAAAATAAGCTGATCAAAGCAGGCCATACAACGACCCCATCGTTGCATCAACTTTCATCACATTGACTCAAGGATATTCAACATCTCCATCCCTGAAAACCAGGGTTCCCTTGCTCACCTCCTCCACTCTGCTTGAATTACTTTACCTGCAAGATGAATAGACAAGTTTATGATTATCAATCACGAGCAAACAAAGGCATCCGCCAGCATACAGTGGATTCATTCTGGAAATTATAACTTCACTTCTGCTAAGTTGATTAGTTTTTTTTTTAGAATAAGCAGTTAAGACACTAAACTATAAAGTATAGAGTACCAGAAACTTTCTCAGCGACATTCATCCAACTTGAGATTGGATACGTGTCTTTAAACTAACAATTCATTTTTAAAACTCTTTGAAAAATGGTAATTTTCTGGGTGAATCATAACGTGACATTGTCAAATTCCTAGATGTGTGAAGGACTATGTCATACCATTCCCTCCTTTAGAAGATGCTATTGATCTGTCACTTTTTTTACTTCCTTTGCCACCTGCTGGAACTGATCTCTGTGTCCTAGGTGATTGCGAACTAATCTTGTTGCCAGTTGAAGATGGCAGAGAATGTCTCCCAGAACCAGTAGTGTTGTTTTTCTCAGTTCCATCTTCTCCAAACCTTGGGGACCCTGACCCTAGTGCCCTCAACTTTGCCTTGGCGGATTCAGTTGCTGCCATATAACTTGGTACTTTTGGACTATTCTTTAAGCCATCTTCCCCATTCTCCTGTTTCGTCAAATTTGATGCTTTACGGGTAGGTTTCTGGTTTTCATTACCTGTCAGATCTTTATGACTCAAATCTCCATTTGTTAATAGGGAGTTGTCTTCTTTAAAAATAGCCTCTGGTAGATTGCCTAGCCCATTTTGAACTTCATCACGAGAAGTGTTTCTATCTTTAGTAGTGGTCTCTGACAAGGGTTCAGATTCTACAGACATTTGATAATTACTTGGAATGTCAGACACTTCCTTGTTAACCAATGGTCTTGGAGTAATTTCGATATCAGGCACATCAGAGATACTCAAAGTTTCTTCCTTCTTGATCTTCTCCTCAGAAGTAATGATCACTTGTTCTGAACCATTATTACCTGGAATGACTGTTGTGATTTCCAAATGCTGCTTTAGAGTCTCAGACTCAACTTCTGGCTGAACAGCACTCTCAACAACAGGGTTATGAATCTTTCTCAAGTTGCGTTTAACCTTTTCAAGCTCACTTTGTGGATTGTCTTGCTCTGGATCTGACACCTGGTATGGTGTTTTCTTGAAATTACGTTTAGGTTTCTCAAATTCAGGATTTGTTTGCACTGGGACTGGTTCAAAATTAGCAACAGGAAGCTTCCTGTTAGTGCGTCTTGACTTGGAAATTTGAACTTCTCCATTTGAAATATTACCCTGCTTTCTCTGAGATTTTGAGTCTCGAATTTTCTTAGGTTGGGAAACTGGTTTCCAAAAGCAAGATAATGACCAGCGCTCCAACCAGCTTAACACTGAATTTGGATCTCCACTAACATATTGCAAGCGCAGGGCCATTACTGTAATTGATGAAGCAAGAAGCTGAAACAAGAAGTCCACATTTTCACTAGCTCAATTTGAGTAAAACAGATCAAAACACAAATTTGATAGAAGAAACCCTTTTAATTCGAGGTTTAGATTTAACTAAAGTAAAAATTATGGTAAGACAATTGCACATAATGACATCCACTTAGAGAAAATTTAAACATGTTCATGTGTAAACTTGTAAAATATACAAAAGCACAGGTTTTAAACTAATATAAAGCCCTTTCTGGCTTAGCTTCATGCTCAAGGATACCAATAGTCAGTTCTAGTAACAAAAGACGTGTAATTCTTTCACCTTTCTTAACATAAGATTTCATCACTCCATTGATAAAGAAAAATAAACACCACATTCTTGAGAAATAAAAGACAACTTATGTTTGTATCCGAATTTGAAATCCTTTACAGTTGAGAGCAATTAAACGGTTCCACTTACTCAGAAAAAACAAAAGAGAAAAGTACCCTGATGTTCTATTAACCAAGGGGATCTAAAGTATCCTTTAAAGTTTAAAACTATAGTATTGTCACCTCAAAATTTATAGTACTGTTCAATCACAAATGGACTCCATCCAGAATACGCCAAACTCAAAAATAAATATTTGTATCTCATGCATGGCATAGTTCAAGTTACCTTACGGATGAAAGTATTTGCAGACAACTTTGAAATTTTTGTGGAAATAGCAACCGGCTCACCAAGTTTGCCCTCCTGAAGCACAAATGCATAACACACTCAGAGGGAAAAATATCAGCGCCAAGAATAATAGAAAAGAAAGAAAAATAAACAAAAAAAAGAGGAATTATGGTTGGGATGTTATAGTATTAACATCACAGGACACTGGCCTCTTGTATTTGTACATGCTTTGGGTACCCCTTTATGCATAATATTGTCTTAGACTGACCAAAAAGAATAGAAAATGGAATTCTTGGTAAACCTACTTACAATTTAGGAATAATTAATCACTGAAGTTGCTAGGTCATAATTCGCAAATCATAAACCTCTATTATAAGTTTTTGAGCATCATTGACCAGTGGAGTGATTAAAGGTTCCCATATTTACCAAGAATTCCCCTTTTGTAATTTTCCTAGAAGATTTATTACACAAAATAATCCTTCCTTCTGTATCTCTACATGATTCAGTCATGAACTTGTTGCTAACAATACCTGATTGGTGAACAATCCACCATAAAAGAAAGTCATTAGAAATTTCACATCTCATTTGATAAATACATATTATTCACTTTTCCCATTATTACATTCTATACAACTCAATAAGAGGTAAAAAAAATTGAAGAACACAATTCTTAACAAGTTTAGCTAAAAAAAATGTAATGGGTGATAAGAGGTCATCCTGAATCTAGTAATAGTTAATTCAAAAGTACCCTCATTTTAAATGTCCTGCCTGTTCAGCCAAAATGTGTACATTTAATTGGACCATTTTGTTTTAATTTATTCTATATAGTCAGGTACATCATTAATGCAATTAATCAGAAAAACATCTTAAACAATAGAAATGAGATGATAAATCATTGATAATTTACACATTCTTAGAGAACAGTACCAGAGGCTTAAACAGACCACGCTTCTGATGGATTTCAAATCCAACATTAGACTTCCTAATCTTTAGTCCACGGGCAAGTGCTTGAAACTTTACAATCCCATACATACAGCATAATGTAACAACTGCTTGTCTCCTAACTAGGTGCCCACGAATAAGTGCTTGCAACCTTATTATGCCTTTTAGAGCCCTAAATGCCCTGCGAGCCTTCACAAGAGATGCTTCCATTAGCTAATATCAAATATTACAATATTCATTCACTGATACAATCAAAACTCTACAAACATCTTTCCAATTTGCTAAAAATGTTCATGTGCCAGCTCTTACAATAAGGTGCTAACGAATATCAGGAAAGTAGTATAAAAATTAGGATTTCAATTTATTTCTCAACAAAATACGAATTCGGTGGAAAGAATGTCATGAAAATGCAAGCTGGGATGAGTAGATAACTGACAGGAAAACATCTGTGAATTGACTAACATTAAGAAAATTATTAGAACTTTTATTTTAAAAATCAAGTTATTTGCCATACTGACTTATTGGTCAACCTTATATATAATACTTTATAAAACAAAATAAAAAACCAATAAAAAAATTTGGGGAGGGGATTGATGAGAACTTGCGTATTATAGGGTGCCTAAATCATACATTACATAGTATGGGATGCTGGATGAAGTATTTAAGTGTTAGATTCTACCCTTTATTGTTAGCTTTTGTGGGGTGGGTTCTCCCAGTGCTTGGGTACTTATCAAGGGTATAGAAGTCAAGTAATTCTAACTCTAAATACCGCACTTGATTTTAAACACCTTGTTCTCGAGTTTTAACTCTAACTCTTCCCAAGAACCTTAGAAAGGGAAAAGTACTGCCCGATATGAAAAATCATGGATACTGAACAGGAGAAATGCATAAATAAATGACAACCAAAGACATGTTGGAAAAACCTCAAGTTTTACATTGACTAGAGATAAGACCAAAATAGTTCATATAAATAGGAGACAATGTAAACTTCATAAGTTGGTTTTGTGACAATAAGTTAGACTTAAATCCAATTTCTAAAATGGTATCGAAGTTACAAAGTTTATCCTAGATTTATTAATGGATTACCTATCTGGCTCAAATAGTATTAGAAACGAGGGGCTATATTGGGAAAAAATCAACTCCCATATTAAGAGGAGATAAGGTCAAAGTGTATAAATGGGAAGCAGCCCTCATCTCATAAGCTAGTTTTATGAGATTGAGTTAGATCAAATTAGTGTATAACTAATGGAATAAATGAGACGCAATCCTCACATTACAAGTCAATATTGTAATGTTGAGTTGGACCCAAATCCAAATTCTAAGAAGCTGATACAAAATTCCCCCCCATGATCTAGGCCTCCAATTCAGCCTCAAAATTCAATTATGCTACTCCACTATTCTGCCTCTAGCCCAAAATTCATGTTTCCCTTCCCCTTTTCCATCATGGCATAATTCTCCTTTACAATAATACCTAGCTGCCAACTGCACATTCTACAATGTTTTCCCATTATTGTTTCCTCCTTACTCCTAGCAGCATTCCTATTTCTCCTCTCACAAATAATATCCATCTTTGTATGTTGTACATGTGTGAAAGGCTCACCAGACCTCAAGTGAGATATTATGACAATTAAATTTACAATCAAAATAGAAAATAAGCTTCACAGTCAATTTATCTTTTAGCAGTCTAGTCCAAGATATAACCCCAGAGTACACTTCAAAATTCTAATGTTCTATACTAAACAATTAAAGGAACTCAGTTACTTAATGTTCTCGAAAACAGTGAGACACCTACCAAGTAACCCCTGAAAGCAGCTTGTGTCTTTATTGCTGCTACCTCCTGCCTGATTTTCTCTGGATCAGGTGGTGCATCTGGATCAACAGGTCCTATACTGTCTCTTTCTTGATTCTCAGGTAAAATAACTTCTGATTCTTCATTCTCCAGTTCAAGGTCCTCCTCATTTGTAGCAATCTCGATGTGGTTTGGATCTAAGGCCAAACCGTTCTCCAACACGTTGGAAGTAACCACTGCTTCTCTTTTATTAACAATCTTCCACATGAAATTACAGCAAAAGAAGTCAGAAGTTAAAATCAGGAACGTTCACACATGCAAATTTATTTTTCTTAGGCCAACAATTATGTCACTTAAATGAAAATTACCGATGCACACATGCAAGTAATATGAAATATAATTTAACATTGATTAGAGTTTTGCTTTAACTAATTGCTTTACCTCTCTTCCCTTTGACATATTTGATCTGGATGACTTTTTCCCAAATAGTACAGTTTTGATCCATTTTCCTGGTGATTTTCCCATTCTGAGATTACAACCTGCAGCAGAAAAACGGTTAACCTAATCTCCACATTTCAAATGGTTCACTAAGAAAGTAAACAACTACTCAAAAACAAAAAATACACTTATCAAGAAAGTACGCAAGATGAATACGAAATAATATTGTCCAATTTAGATACTTTGGTTATTGCTACTAAAATTAAGCAGTGAACCGATGTCAGAGGTTGTACAATGACCCCACAGTGTTTTACCGTCGAGATAAACAAATCATTATGGTCAACGAGCAGCAGAAAATTAAATTTTGGAACTTGTGAGATAAATTCTTATAATTAGCAATTATCGGTCAGCGTAGGCACCGGTTGACAGAACTCAAAAAAATAAATTCTCAAACACTTACTTATCGGAAGTACTCGCATAATATAAAGCAAGAGTATTAAGATATGGAGACATATCAGTTCTGAAAGTAGAAAATATACGTTATATCAAGATGTTACACAATTTCAAACACAGAATTGCATATTATAAGAAAATATGATTTAGTAGTCTCTGTTAAGAAAGCGGGTATAGAAACTGTATCAAATGAGTATCTCATTTGATTTAACGGCTAGGAACTATTATTAAATACTTACACCGGTAACTTTAAAATTCTGGGTGGAGTGGTTAACAGCTTTTGTTACAAGGAATAAAATCTTATCTTTTCCGTAATGAATAGGTAATTAACAAGAGAACGATTTTGCCACTAATGATTGACAAAGTGGGATGACATGCTCACCAGTTAGCAAAATTCATAGCATAAAGAGAAAGGTAGGCAGTGTAATCCAGGCTTTGAAACAATAAGTTAAGGGCAATCATGACCAACAACTATGAACAGTATAAAGACATAATGATCAAAACTGATCCCATCTATTCTCTTACGCAATAATAATACTGCACCTAATCATGGGCCACCGCACTCATTACCTTAATATGTTGTTGTCACCGACAATAATTCTGCACGAAAACAAAATAATCAAACAAAATACTCCAGTCCCCTGACAGTTACCAACTGGAATTTTCACGAAAACCTCCACAATTACAGTTTACCAATAATAAACAAGACACAAACACCGAGCAAGTGTTCAAACTGAAGGATATCAAACACACAACAAAGAAAACACATAATTAGAATGAACAAGATCTGCAACAAGCAGGGGAAAACTAAACATATGAAGCTGATGCTAGGTTAGATCTGACAATTACCTGAGAAACTTAAAAGCTCTTGGTCTCAAATCTCACAATTCCTATAAAAAACAAGCACATTGGAAGTAAATATGAGACTACAAAATTAAAACATTCATTGTTCTTCTTCTCCTAGATTTTTCCACAACCATAGCATAACAAAGTAGCATTAAGATATTCAGAGGGGAAGATAATAAGAACAGGTAAGGAGAGAAAGAAACACGAGAGAAAAAGAAAAAGTTTGTGTACCGTGGAAGAAGTGAAACCGAAAATGAGAACTAAGAGAGTAAAATGTGACCTAAAGCTTCATCAATTTATGAGTTGTTGCGTTTGCATGCTGTCATGTCTCATGAAAGTTAAATTGGAAAAGAAAAAAAAAATGTCTGAAACTGATACTGAAACTGAGAAAAGCTTGGATTATTTGTTCCGTTTGGACAAGGACGGCGTGTGGTCAACACTAACCGAATATTTGGCGGCAATTCTTCCTGGAACCGTTGATGCGATGACTTATTGATCATACGGTGGAGAGTGCAGCTCGCGAAACGGTGCATTTTAGTACACGTTTAAGAGGGCTGGCCGCAGTGGTTGTGGTGGGAGTGCAGGTGCAGTTACTTCGGAACCAAGTGTCCCAGCTCCTTTATTGCGAAATGACTTCAGTACCCTTTAGTGGAAATATGAATCTCACGCGCGGAGGGGCGTTTTGGGGTATGTGAGGCATGATAAGTGCGAGGAAGAGAGTGGGGGTGAAGACGAAGGGCGTGGAGACGCGTGTGGAAGTTGGTGGGAGGGGAACGGAGTCAGTTGGTACATGAGAGCCATGCTGGCATGAAGGGACCTACTGTGTCGGGATGGTACTAAGAGTGGATAATTAGGGTACACAAAACAAAGAAGCATTTTTTTCTATTTTTGTTTTAAGGAATATTTACTTTTGTTGTTATGAATGGGTAGATTTATTTTATAAAAGTTAGAATGAACTTTAATTTATGCTGTAATTTTAATTCTTAATATAATTTACTGTACTCTCAAATCTTGAATTCTTTCTCTCTAAAATAATATTTAAAAAAAATTAAAATAGATGCAATGCCACTGTACCAAAATGAACATATTTAGTGTCTAAGTTGGGAACTCGTTACTGAAAATAACTATGCACTGTATTGTGAATACAACATAGAGGACTCTATCTATTAAAGGTAAAGCATTTTAAAATATACTTTAAACATAAATAATATATATATATATATAATAAAAGTTAAAATAAGATTTTTATGGACTTTTTGATATAGTAGATCACCACACAAAATATATACAATAATAAGTTATTGAAATAAATTTTTGACATGAGAAAATGTATAACACTTCAATAATAATTTAGTTTAACACTTCAATATTAATTTAATACAAACATAAAATTCATAAACTAGAATATGGAGAGTTATATATTTAACCATATTCAAAACTCAATTTAAGAAACTCTATACCTTTGCATGCATAATCTAGCCACTGTATGGGCTTATCAAAAAAATATTCAATTCAAAAGATTTTAAAACAATCATATATTAAACAAAAGTCAAATAATAATCAATTTCAACTATTTAAATAATTGTCAAACAAAATACATTCCGTGATAGAAACCAAAATTTTGTGACCAACTTACCTTCACATCCAAATCATCTATTCTAAGGTTTTATATATATACAAAAAACATAAATAAATTTCCTAATTTTTTGTATTCATAGCTTTCAAGTCAAGCGAATATTTGAAATTTAAAGACCTAAAATAAATATTCAGAACATAATCTAATTTTAGTATAATCAGAAGATTTTCTTTTTCAACTTACCTCTTAAGACTAAGATGACAAATTCCAAAATAAAAGAAGAAAATAAAAAATCTTCATAATAATTAGAAATTATTTGATAATTTGATTGATTGAAAATAATCATTAGCTCTTCACTTATGAGTTTTCGTCACATTCTAAGAAAAAACGAGATTAAAAAAAAGAAATTTGAGAAAAGGTAGAGAAAATTTTCTTCTTTAAAGAGTAGAAAATTATGAGATGGAGACTGGGTTTTCTCATTTCTTCGAAGGGAAAGGGGGAAAGACGATAAAAAACAAGAAATAAATATATTAGAGAAAAATAAATTAAATTAATTAATTAAAAATATTGAGTATAAATTTTAATTACTTTGAGAGGGGAGGAAAATAAAAAATAATTTAAAAGTGAATAGATTTTGGTTTTGTAAGTTAATTTGAAAAAAAAATATTGTATTAGTTTTTTCTAAAAATGAAATGAAATATAAAGTAAAATTACAAAATTTGTGCACGTTTATTATTATTGTTATTATAATTGATTTAAAAATTTTTAAGAATTGCAATAGAAAACATAAAATGAGTTAAAATATAAAATGTATTTTTTATAATTATACTAAGAATTAAAAATATTATATAAAAAAGGTAATTAAAAAAAATAACAAATTAAAAATGTTAAGACTAAATTTTAATTGACTTCAGAGAAGGAATAAAATAAAAATAATAATTTAAAGGTGATTTTTTTTTTTTAGTTTTTAGTATAATCAAGAATAAAATTTATTATTTTTATAATAGTTTATAAATGAAAAAGAAAAACGTAAAAACTTATATTATTATTATTATTATTATTATTTGTTATTATAATTGATTTCAAAGAATCTTTAGAAATGCAATAGAAATTATAAAATTAGTTAAATGTAAAATGGATTTTTTGTATTTATACTAAGAATTAAAATTATCATGTAAAAAAGGTAATTCAAAATAACAAATTAAAAATGCTAAGATTAAATTTTAATTAGACTTGAGAGAAGGAATAAAATAAAAAATAATCTAAACTCAAAGTTTTGATTTTTTAGTATAATTGAGAATTAATTTACTTATTATTATAATGGTTTGTAGATAAATAGATGAAAGACAATAAAAATTATAAAATTCTATAATATTATTGTTGTACCAATGTCAATAATTTGGTTAATTATAATTGCTCGGAGCTAAGAATCTTAACTTAGGTGGTGAATCTTAACTTAGGTGGTGAATCTTGTAGTAATTGTGACATTGACAAAAAATATATAAAATTAGTCATGTAACATTGAATAAAAGTTCTTCTAGGCACATGTCAAGTTCGTTAGACAAGACCTCTTGAAACAAACAAAATTGTGGTGTCATTTAACTACTACAAAGCAAATGATGAGAGTTAATATTTTTGAAAGTTGAACATGATTGTAGGTTTAGATTGAGGTGGATCTTCGATTGAAAGCTATAAATCTCTATATGAATTCCAATTAATTGCAATAAATGAATGTATACTATGAATGTTGTTAAACTTCAAGAAGTCAAATAAACTTCAATTTAATGTTATTTTTTTATTGTTTGATCACATTGAATGTGATCAATCATCAACCTTTACCCTAAGAGGAGAGGGACATTTCTCAAGTTTAGAAGTTTTCTACCACTCCATTTACAAACAAGGGGTATAATGATTGTTAGGTGAAAATAAGTGTAATGTATGACATATGATGTCCATTATTGCTTTAGTGATGAACACTCACCCATTCTTTTTACATTGACATTTGTTTCTGTGCACATTTTCCTATACAACATAACTAAACAAATTGAACCACAATGGTATCACCTAGTTTTGCATAGATTAGTAAAATAAATGGTAAGTACAAAAGGTGTATCTATTTCATGAGGCATCAAAACTCCAATCATACCTAGTATGTACACCTTATAATGCAAGTATACTTGTTCTTTTGTAGGTTTGTCATTATTAAGGAAAAGTTCAACACCCATGATTTTAATTAAGTACTGAAAACACAAAGCATAAAAGATGGTTGTACTTCGCCTGTAAGATCCAAACAAACAAATCATGAAAGACACAAATGTTTCGCTGGTTAAATGATATAACATTATGCAGTCTATAAGATCCAAACAAACAAATCATGAAAGACACAAATGTTTCGCTTGTCAAATGATATAACACTATGCATTCTTGCTTTTACGTGTGTTAAGCATTTACATGCTCAGATGATACACACATAACTTTTAAGTTAACACATAGTTCACAAATATTCATATGATTATTCTATGTTGTAACAAATGTTTGTTTCTTATGTATGATCAAGAAGATATCCATTAAAGTTTTTATCACATCAACAATCTCTTATAACTAACACTAAAGTTGTTTTGCTTCACCAATTCCTTAATACTTACTTTGTCAACTCTAAAAGGACTGTACAAATTTGTGTCTTTGCATAGATTCAAGCAAAGGCTCTCTAATTAAGACTTGATATGTCCAACAACTATTAGGATGATGCTGAAAGAAATGAAGTGCACTAAATGAAGGCATAAAGGACATTATTTTCTACATCAAAGTTCATCCCATGCATGGAAGCCATTGTTAGAAAATAAATTATAACTTGACTAAAGCAAGAGGAGGTGTGAATTGGTTTCCAATATCTTTTAAAATATTTCCCTTTCTTCAAGTTCTTTTTAAAACACTTTCAATTTGAAAAAGAAAGACAATAAACTTATGAGTCAAGATTGGTACAAAATGGGATAACAACACAATAAAATAAGATAAAGGAAAGAATGAATGCTTAAGAAGATTTATATTAGTTTAGATCCAATGATCCTACCTTGAATCTCAATTATTCAATCTTAGAACACATTTAGAAGATATAATTACAAGAAAATCATTAAATAACAATCATATTATTTTCTCAATCTTATCAATTCAGACCAACAAGACCCTTTATAAATAACAAATAAAACCCTCATAACTTACTCATACCGAACCAAGAGATTCTAAACCCAACAACTCAAGTACTTATACCATATCATAACAACATTTTAGTATAATTCAAATTAATTAAACAATCATTACTAACCATCATAAATAATCTAAAACCAATAACATTCAACCAACAATTCATAACAAAAATTCACCACACCAAACCACCAAATTTCACAACATTTCAAACATTTAACACAAATTATAAACATCAAAATAGATTAAAAAAAATAATATTAGTCATCTTCCTTTACCTGTTAGGAGCTCAAACAACTTTAAAGAACTCAAATAGTCCCTACAGCTCAAACAACTCTATTTATACCTTTAGCATTTAATATTAAAATAAAATGATCTCTTTATTTAAAATACGTTATTAACGGTTAAGACTCTATATTCTAGATTCTTATATTTCTAAATTGTTTTGTTATTACTTAATATATTTTTTTTTATAATGCATAAGTCTATCTCTTCATAGACAAAAGGATATATCAACAAAAATCAACTGTTGATCAACCAAGAGGATAGACATTGAAACACACTAAAAAAGAAAAATGTTAACGGAACTTCACAACAAAAACAATAACATAAACTTCTAACACTATAAAACCTTCAATCTTTAAATCTTTTGTAAGCACTTTTTGAAAGCATGTAAATTGCTCAAAATGTCCAAAGTCAATTTGGTTTTGTAAATGTATTCGTTGTATAAAAGATTGAGAAAAAGACTCTATTTATAAAATTTAGAAAACATTCAATTTAAAGAAATTTTGTATGTATTTAACCTAATAGTCTCCGTATTTTATTGATTATTTTAACTAAAATTTGAAAAATAGTTATAAAACTTTTGTTCTAATTAATTATGCCATGTATTAATCGATTAATTGTGTTCTCTATTTATTATGAAAAAAAATTTATTACAAAAATTTTTAATTTTTTAAATTTTAAGAGGATTGAAAAAATACTTAAATTTATTCTTTGGTTTATTCAGTTAATTGAATTGATAATCAATTATCTTGTTCTTAAACATCTTTTGAACAATTTAATTGATTTCTTACAAACTTAATCAATTAACATAGCCTTACAACCTTTTTCTCACATTTTAAATTTTATTAAAACATATTTCTTTTATTAAATTATAACTTTGTGAATAACTAGTTTGAAAGGTTCTATCAACATGAAAACTAAAACTCTTTAAATAGTTCTTCAAACATCATGAGAATATCTTTACTGTCCACTTTAGTCTTCTCTTCCAATAATCTTCCTTTTTTTATGATGACCACACTTCATATGTTTGATTCAAACTTAAATGTTAGAGATAGAGATGATGTTAACTTAACTTTCATCCAGTCTTTAAACACACAATTACAAATCCGTACATAGAAGAATCTCTTTGTTATGAAAACTTTCATTTTCTTTATGCTTTCTGCATAACATTATGTAATTTTTCCTTTTGTTGTTAATTTTTCCTTTTATGTTAATATACAAGCAAAAATTAACAACAAAAGGACAAGACTACGAGTCCAAAAAAAAAATCATAAAATTTAAACATTTTAAACACATCTTCAAGTAAACATACACAAATTCTCCTCCTTCAAACATTATTAAAAAGAAAATATAACAATAATTATTCTAAATTGTATATGCCACAAAAAAAAAGAACAATATTAATTCAAACAACAGTGAAATAGTGGGTTAATACTTCTGATAATTAATTATTTTGAAAAAAAAATATTTTCTAAAAGCATGAGTCTATGTAATAATTGATTAACACCACTTGGAATCGATTATTTCCACGTAAAAAAAAAAACTGTAGGAGTAATTTATTAAGACCATTTATTGCAAACAAAACTTCTTAGTTGAATTTATGGCAAAAGAAAAACTTCTTTTATAACATTAATTAATTTTAAATTGTAAATATTATTCTTATATAATCAATTAGTTAAAAGATTGATATTATAATTTTTAAAATAGATACTAGAAGGTAATAAGCAAAACTATACTAAAGAAAAATATACTAAAGAATATTTCACATTCTTAATCTTGTTTTTAGAGAAAGATTTTACATATACTCATTCGTAGTAGTTATCGAAACCCAAGCCATTGATTTTAAAATGTTAGGTTAGGTCTGGTCAGCTACTATATTATAATGAATGGTTTTGTTTTGAGGATGTGACACATTTCCCAAATTAAATTTGAAGATAATTTATTCATATGCATAAGCAAATGCTAAATCATGACATGGCTCCTAACAAAAGTTTCAATATTAGAGAATGAGAAAGAAAGCAATTTCAGAAACAACAAAACCGATTTCAGAAAATACATATTTGGAAAAATTTTAATTTGCATCTAATCATTTTAATTTTATTAAAATATTAGATGCTGTATTTGAATTAAATATTTACATATTTAGTTTTCATATAAAATATTCATCATCTAAAGCATAATCAGATTAATATAAGATTATTTTAATTTTAAAAATATTTTTTTAAACCCTACATATGTAGTTATTATATTAAACATTTATAAGAAAGATTTAAAAATAATAATAAAAGAACAACCAAATTTAAAGATAAAATATAATTAATTACTAATTTATATATTAATTTATAAATTAAAAATTGTTTATATCTCTACTATAAATAATAAAAAAAATATTATTGATTTATGAATTAGAATCTAAATTAGTTTTTAATATTAATTACCAACTTTTTAACTATAAAAAAAAATTATTCTAAAATTTTTATTATTAGTAATAATTAATGTTAGAATTTGTAATTGTTATAGGGTGAGGACTATAATCATGAGGTTAACCTAAAGTTAGTATTAATTAATGGTAGGATGGAAGGGTTATTTGTAGATGACGTTTGAAAATAGTTGAAGTTTGGTTTTGATGAATATATAGCAAGATTTCAATTGTTATTAATTAAGTGAGTAGACCTTAGACCAAGAAGCAATGACATTTATGTATAACATCATCCATTCTTTGCTTCATAAACAAACAAGTATAAAATTCTTTTAAAATCTCACTAATATAAATAAACAAACAAGTATAAAATTAATTTAAAAATGCACTAATTTCTTGATTTGAAAAAAGAGAGAGTATGTGATAGGTTGATGTAGCATCAATAAATGAGGGGTTGAATTTTTGAAGGACATTGTCGGTGTAGTGTTTTTATTTTTTTATTTTTTATTTTGTAATATTTAATAAAAATTGATATTTTCTCCTTTAACACTTCTTTTCTTTTATGTCATTCAAGTGAAAATTGTAAATAAAATTGTATCCATATGTTAATAAAGTAATTTCATATAGTCACTTCATCAATCAATATTTTAATAATCTTTTTTTCCATAGTTTTACGATTAACATTGTTCATCATCCATGACCATCAACATTAAATACAACTTAAAATACTCGGTTCATGAAAAATACCTTTTTTTTTCATTTTTATTAATAAAAAAATGAAACAATAATGATATAATCCAACCCTTATAATAAGTTATGTAGTAATGTTTCTATAATAAAATATACATTTATTCTATCATGTACTTTTTTTTTATTAACATTTTTATCAAATTACTTTAACTCTTCTTCGTATTTTATTCATTACACTAATATCTCTTTAATGACATGTATGAAATCATGAGTCATGAAGTTGTAATGTCATTTCCATAAAAGTTATAACTAAGATAATAATTGTACATTGTGTAAGTTTTTAATACAAATTATAAGGGTTGAATAAATTGTTTATATATAGTCTTTCGTAATAAAAGTTGAAAGTGATCAATTTTTATTTTTTTTTTCTGAGAAAAGAACTAAGAAAATGACGGGAATCATATTCTTGATTCTTTTTTCCGTGCAATCATTTTATTTTTGTTTGGTAATTTCTTTTATTTAATTTCTTCTCATTTATTTACGTGTTCAATGTTAATGCAAATTATTTTTTCATTGTCATCTTGAAACTTTGATAATTACTCGTTTGTCTTTTACATTTACCTTTTTGGTTTTGTTTAATTACTTTTGAAGTTTTTTTTTTCAAAAACGTTAGTATTAATTTTGGTATAGTTTTTTTGTAAATCAGACAAGCTTCATTTTATGTTATTTCAGTTTAGTTTTTTTTTATTAAATAAATATATTGAAAAATATTATTTAATTAAAACCTAGAACATAACGTTTTATGAATGGTATTCATGTAATAATAATCATAAAAGATCGAACATGGTTTCTTAAATTGTGGTTGAAAATAAAATATTATATTTTATTGATGTAATTTTAACCTAAGCATAAATATTTATCATATTCAAATTGAAAAGTCTGAAAGAAAAAAAAAACAAAAAAAGTAATAATCTTTGAAAATCATTAACATTGTTAGTCTAAAAGAAAAAAACAAACAAAAAAAGAAGTAATAATCTTTAGAAGGATCGGGAATCTTTATCAATTTTAAAGTTGCGTTGGAGAAGTAGTTAAGAACCCATAAAAATGAAGATTAGGTTGTGGAAACATTTATAGGTTGAGACACTTTTTTATTTCAAGATAAAAAAAATAAAAAATTGCAAATGAAAATAGAAAATTGTCGGTGTTTCTATAGAAGAATCAAATATATCAACAAGTATATTGAGTAATTGCTAATATAACAAGTATGGTATTCATATAAATTTGGAAAAAATAATATGTTCTAATTAATTTGACCTTAAATAAAACAATAAAGAAATTGCATAAAGTATAAAGTAGGATTGATTTATGAAACAAAGCAGATTTGGTAATAAAGGTGTGTTGTAAAATAATTTTGAATTAAAAATTATTGACTCACAGATAATGAAAATGTGTTGAAACTCAATTACACCACTTTGTCCCAATTAATAATGTTTTAGAAGTTCTTTTTGAAGGTAACTCTAAATTCATTTTTGGCACCTAAAGTCTAAGATTACCAAATTTTGGCATGATTCCTTAATAATTGTTTTGAATGGATCACCAAATTCTATATCAATCTTGATTATCAAATTTATTACATTCAATTTTTTAAATTGAAATAGGTTTTTTTATCAAATAAATTAAAGAAAGGATATATATATATATATATATATATATATATAATCAATTCACATTTCTTTTTATTTTATTTTATTTTTTTTACAAGAAAATACATTTAAAAATGTTGTAAAGTACATGTCATATATTCTAAAGGATAAACATGTAGAATTTGAAAATGGGTGAAGAGTTATACAAGAAAGTGTCCTAGGTTTTATTGAAAAATTGTTGTAATTTGATTTTAACAAGTATGAAGTAGATTTATCCATAGAGAAGTTCTTGGATATAGAAAGATTCTTTAGTATACTCGTTGGGCATTATGCTAGCAAGAGAAGTTATTGGATATGGAAAGCTTGAGTTTTACTTGTTATTGATGTCATGTCAAACAACATTTGACTATTATGAAATCTTTCATTGGTTTCTACATTATGATTATATTTTATTGTAGTTTATACATTATAGATTTATTAGCCTAATTATAACTACAACTCTCTTGTTTAACATGATTTTTGTGTAGATAAGTGATGATTTTTTTGACATTTAGCATAAATAAATTGTCACAAAATTGGAGGCAAAAATACATTATCTTTGAGGTAATCATGCATCAACATGATCAAGCTAAAAGTATTATATTTCAATAGCCAAAATTTATTAAGCAAAATTTAGATGGTACGAATGTCAAAATCAAATCATTTTTTTGGATCTAATTAGTTTTTGGAAACCAATTTTTCTTAACTTAGTGATGACATGTTCCATTTTTCATAAGAAAAAGGTAAAAGTATTTTTCATATTGAATGTCCGAACATTCAAGGCCTTACATAGAACCACCACTTTTAAATCTATTCATCCTTCTATAATGCTTGTTATGAAGCCATTCTTTACCAATGAAAATTAGCTAGTGAGCATTTGAATTAATATGAGTTATCTTATTTTAGAAGGATATTGTAACAAAAATATAATCCTAGGTTTATATATTTTACATTATAAAAGATATTCTTAAATATTTTGACACAATTTCAAGAAAAATATTTGAAGAGAACAATACACTTGTCTCCTCTTAAGATACTAGATGGGAGAAGATGACCTGAAATTTTTTTCTACCCAAAATTATTAGTGGTTGGTGTCGGTATAATGTGGTTCTAGAAGGGGGTGAATAGAATATGTAAACAAATTCAAACAATACTTGTGCAAACAAAATATTCAACGTAAAGAGTAGAGATAGATAAAATGTATATAAAGAATTTATACTAGTTCACCTCCACCTAAGGCTACATCCAGTCTCTTAAGCAATATGCTTAAGATATTATTGATCAACACATTCATCCTCTTCGATTTACACGAGTTTCAACTTCTCCGGGTACACAAGTACAAACCTTTCCAGTCTACATCAAATATCAACTCCTTTAGGTATCCTTATTAATCTCCCCGTAAGATTAAGAACTCTCAATAACAATGAATAATAAGAAAACATTCTCATAGTAGGAGTGCACAATTCAACTCACATGTTACAATTTTACTCAATGAAGGATTTATAATATGCAAGATCTCAACCTAATTCATTAATCACTAATGATATAAAAATTTCTTAGCACTTTGATATTTTGAAATAGCTTCGTTAAACTTCACATATGCCTCTTTATATATAACTGTTGAATTTGCTAGCCGTTAAAAATTCAAATTGCAGCTCTTCATCATAATCTTCTTGATGTGGAATGACTTGATCAATTCTTTAATTTGATTTTTAGCATGAATTTTCAACATCATTTTTCAAGACTTCAATTTTGAATATGTTGATGTTCTCCGGGATATCCTCTTTCCTTTTATGAAAGAGCTTAGACTTGATTTAAATCCTGCTCTTTCCTCAATGTTCACAATTGTTCCATTAAGAAAACTTTGTACAATTTGATTATGCATTTGAATTATTAGAGCAATAATAATATCTTAATCAATCAAACAAATCGCTTATCAATCATATGTAACATCTCTTTAATGCTCATATTACTTGACCATTTGATTTCAAAGAACTTCTTCTTATAGGAGGTAAATTATCACATATATTCTTTTTATCATTATAACTCTTAATTAATTATCTTTTTCAAATGGCCATATTTATATCAATTCATGTGATTAATAAGAGATTAAAAAAAGTGTAATTATCTATCCACGTATCAAAGTGAGTTTTGACTCGTTATATTTAAAATTGAGTTCTATTGTTGAGGTCGTCTAACACTTTTAGTCGTCTAATGGCTTAGTTTCCTTGGGTCGTCTAATCCTTATATTACTTAGGCCATCTAACACCTTATGTCACTTGGTGGCTTACATCATCTAATGACTTGAGTCTTTTAATGCTTTAATATGGTGATTTCCTTTATTATAAATGTCTAACACACTAACTTGTCTACTGCTTAGACTCTTTTAATGCTATGACTTGGTCTTTGCATTTACCAGACTCTACTTATCATACATGATATTTGAATACCAACCATTTAGTACATAAAAGCATAAGTATAGATCATATATTTTAATAGTCAACACATGTTGATCAATCACTAAAACTCAATATATCTATCATACATTCTTTCTTAGTCATCTAATGTTGTTTCACTTCTAACCAGAGACTCTCTCGTCTAATAGAGTGAATGTTTTGTTATCATCAAAACCTTATCAATTAATGAGGCTTTGATCATGAAAGGTATTTGTGTTTTTGAGTTAATCTTGAAGATACAAAGTCTTTTCAAAGTTTCCATTTTCCAATATGCAAGCCCAACTTCACATGGGAATAAATTATTGTATTTGATCTACACATGAATTAAATTAGAATTTATTTTTTGTGAGGGATTCAATTTTAAGAATAAAATGAAGAATATCATCAATGAAAATGAAAACAATTACAAAATAAAAGGAAACATAAAGTCTGAAAAGGGAACACTTAAATATAGAGGAATTGTAAATATTTGAGCACACTTTTACTTAGAGTATTCAAAATGGGTTAAAAACTCGTGAGCTAACCTACCCACCACGAGTTCGAGCCAAATTGGGTTAAAAAATATTTGCAAATTATAGTGTAGGCCAAAAATGGACCCAAGGGGTGAGCCGGGTTGGCTCACCAATCCGACATAAAAAGGAAAAGACCAAGACACTTCATTGGTTGCTTCTTCCTACACTTACCTTTTTACTTCATGCACTTCCTATAAATTGTAATATGTTCATTTTACCCATGATTAAATTATATTAAAAAACCCTAAGTGTATTGAAGTTTAAGCTCTAAGATGAATATGTTGGATTGACTTTTGAGATTATTTAGATTTTATTTAGATTTATGATTTAGTTTTTGGGATAAATAAACTTATCTATTGTCTAAAATGAGAAAAAAACTTATTTTTAAAATAGGTTTGGACTTTTTTTTTATATTTTGGTTACTTGTTAAAAAACCTGTCAGATTAAAGAAGAAAAAAGTTGTAATTTTTTTTTATTAAGTGAGTCAACCTGTGACGGGTCGGGCTGAACTCAAATTTCTTGAGTTCCCAAATAAATGAGCCGAGTTAGATTGGTTCTCTAAATAATTAACGTATAGTTGACCAAGTCAAACAGGACTGAATAACCCATTTTGACCGCTCTACTTTTACTAATCAAAGAATAAAAAATATATACAAAATGAGAAAAGAAATAATATAGAAGTTACACTACAACATATCCTAAAGACAAATAACAGAATACAATAGTCCAAATGAAAAAAAAATGAAACAAATATTATGTAACCATACAGTGAAGTGAATAAACCGTAATGATAACATTTACATAATTTATTTTAAGTATGATCCATTCAGTGTATATATTTTTTCATATGTATCCATTCAACTTGAATCTTAGTCATCAATTTTCATTCATTTGTACCTCTCAACTTTACTTCAATGAATAACTCTACTTTTGTTAAAACTTAACTTCAATATCTTAACCACGAGAAACATGTTAAAGAATTTAGTATTTAGTATATATATAACCATATTCATTTTCTCTTTATTTTTATTGACTTTCTTTGTCTAATTATCATGATTTTTATATTTAAGTTTTTCATTAAAATATATTTTTATAAGTAAATTGATAAATTATGAAAAGAAAAAGTTATAAAAATTAAAAAAATGATTTTAAGGTGTCAACTAGTTTCTACGATGACTTTATATCACTCAATGAGAATGGATGGTATGAAAACTTTTTGAATGAGGGTGTGAGTGAGAATGAATGTAATTTTGACATGAATACCAATAACCTACAAGATCATGTGATACAAATATATTATGACTAACATGAGTATTCAATTCAATACATGAGTATTCTTGAAATTGAGTCTAAATTATGTTAACATTTTAATAGATGATTATGACTTGGAAAAAAACAAAGAAGTGGTTAATTTCAAAGCACCAAAACACTGTCCAAATCTTTATGTAACCTTATAAACTTTGTAAAAGAACACTGTTATGTTCTTATGGCAAACTTTGTTTGTGTTGCTAGGAGTGACTACTCTCCAAAAGAAAAAATGTGATAACTAAGAGTGTTAATATCAAAACAATTACATTCCAAACAATACTCAATAGATTAATTAGGCTGTGTTTCAAACAATACTCAATAGATTAATCAGGAGTGGGTGATATTCAAAAAAATTTTAACTTTTAATCAAGAGTGAGTAAGTGTTTAAATAATACTTAGATTGTTTGATAAAAATGGTTGTATTTCACATATTACTTAATTTATAACTTACAACAACAAGAAAAACATGAAATAGACCTTTAGTAACTTTGAAAGAGATGCTAATAAATAATTCAAATCTCATTCAACTTAAAGTAGTTTAAACAAGGAGCTAGGGATTTTATATATAAAGGGTTTTGGTCCCTTTGTAAGCTTGGCCAAATCAATGTGGTACTAGAAACTTTAAACATGAGACGTTTAAATCAATGTAGCCAAAAACTTTAAACATGGGACGTTTAAATCAATGTGGCCAAATAAATGTTGTTGAATTATTATATAAAAACACAAAATAATAAATAAGTTTTTTTCTAGCTTCTAAGTCAATTTTGACATAATTAAATATTGATCAAATTTTACCTATAAGATTAAAGTCTTGATGTCGTTAACTCTTCTCCAAACCCAAAAAAAGTTTAGTTTAGATATATGATAAATAAATGAATAAACATAAATGAAAATTATTTATTTTTTTAACTTTTGTTGTGTAATATTTTAATTAAGAACGATATTATAGTGTTACATCTTGATTTGAAGTGACAGACTTTTTTTTTCTTTTTTTTAAGAATGATAAGTTTAATTATAAATATAAAATTGTAAATTTTTTGTTTTTATTCGTAAATATGTATTTAACATTTTTTAATGATTTGATTAGTTCGAAAAGAAATTCTATCTTTATTAAAAAAAATATATATGTATTAGAGATAAAGACATACAAATAACAACATATAAAAAGTATAAAAAATAAGTTAATTAGAATTCAAAATATTGAAAATATATTTTTATCTATATGGGAGTTTAAAATCGTTAGAAATTAATGAATGTTATAAACTCCTAAAAAAGTTAATTAAAATATTATTTTATTATATAGGAAGATATTTAAAAAAAGGTTAAACCTCTTCAAAGGTACTATTTATGTAAGTTTTTTCCAGTTTCATTCCCGTCTTATTTTTTTTCCAATTTGATCCTTATTACTGAATAATTGACTTAATTGAGCCATCGCCGTTAAATGAACTTAATCCTGTCAAGTTTTTGCTGACCTGCGAGGTTGACGTGATTATTATTTAAAACGTGGCTTGCACAGAACGTCTTCAATGGTTTTTATTGATGAACCCTTGTAGTGGCTGTTTGTTAAAAGAAGATTTTAAAAATTGGGGTTCGGTTTAGGAGTTGGTAAGAGTGATTTTATAAATTTGGGCATTAGGGTTCGTTTTTTCAGAATATTGCAAAGCAATTGAAGGTTGCTGAAGAGAGAAGTGTGTCGCATTTAGGGTTCGCAAGACGCAACGAACCATGTCTATTTAGCATTCGTCTTCATCTTGCACTTGCAATGAGTGTCGAAAGCCATTTGGCTGTGTGAGCTCTCGTGGAGATGTGGCTGGAGCAGGAAGGAGGCGTCACTGAGTTGCCATTGTGGAGAGAAGTGTGTGCTGAGGACTGCGAAAACCACTAAGAATCGAGGGAAACAATTCTGGGGTTGCCCTAGGTATAAGGTTGGATCTGAAACTGTTGGATGCAACTACTTCAGATGGTTAGCTGATTGCAGTCATGACGAAAGTGTTAGCTGTGAGGTGTTGGAAGCAAATGATGAGAAGTTGGTGAAGAGTTTTGAAAATGAAAGTGATAACAAGATAGTTGGACGAAAGGTGGAGGAAAAGTTTGTAGCTGTGCAGCCGTGATGGATCTTGAAAGGTGGACAAAAATTTTGGTCCATGTTGTCAGTGTTGTATGTGTAATCAACATCATTGTAATTGCAATGTTGTTGGGAAAGACATGATAATCTGTGTTTATGTGTAGTTGCAGTTGTTTAATGTCATGAAGATGTAATTTTCTTTTGTGTTAGTTGTAGTTGTTTACTGAAATGAAGATGTTCAAGGGTTAATGAAATTATCATTTGGAGTGAAATTTATTTTTCTTTGTACTTGTTGTACCCTATAATTAACCAATGTAAGTAAGATGTAATTTTCACATACAACACTGTCATTCAATTTTTCACATATGCTATGAAATCTGCATAAATTTTTCACATACAACACTGTCATTCGGTTTTTCACATATGCTAACAAATCTGCATAAATTTTCCAATGAAATCTGCCAAGACAAATACTATGTCATTCAAATACTATGCATAAAATCAAATCTGCCAAGACAAGACAAATACTATGTCATTGAAATACCAATATTGTATTATAATACCAAAACATTGTTTCTACAAATACCAATATATAGAAGTCTGAAATATAAAGCATAGATTCTTATATAGAAGACTCAAATATAAAACATAGATTCTAAAAGAGTGTTGTAATGTATTACATCAAAGATCTATGTATTACATTTCATTTCAAAAAACCTAAAACAATATAAGATCAATGATGTGGTTCTTCTGCATGTGCTGCACCCTGACCCAAAGAAGTGGTTTCTTCTCCTTCTGCCTGCACAACAGGTTGTTCGTTGTTGTTGGGACATCTCTTTTTGTTGTGACCCACTTCCCTGCACTTGCTACATCTCTTAACTAATCCACCTTTGGTCATTCTGGTGATATCTTTCTTTAACTCCCACTACTCTAACCTCTATATCATCCTCCATGACAGACAAGAAATGAAGAATATTCTACACCTATAATTAAACATAAAAAGACAAATATTAAAACTTTAATGAACTGATAATGACAGCAGATAAGGATATTTAACAATGGGGGGGGGGGGGGACAAGCGGGACTACAATCGCGATATGCGTAGAACCTTTTAGAATGACAACCCCAACCCCACATTAAAAAAAGCTTCACCAGATAACAACAACATCCACCGAATATTAAATTGATGTGTATGTATAGTACATGTACTAACCTGGAACGAAAATCGACACCACCACCGCTTGCGATACACGTTGAAGGTCTTCGCGATTCATGTCCAACCTCCAAAAAGCAACCCTTATTCCAATGACCAAGCTGAAATGCCCTAATTTCCCTCCCCACTATGGACTTGGCGTGCTTGCGATACACTGTGCTTCACAATCTCTTCCCAATTTCAAAACGAAAATCTAATTTACGAACCCTAATGTAAAAATGTTTTAGAAAACCCCCAATTTTTAAATGTATTATTTGCAAAATGCCACGTAATTAATCAAAAACACTGATGACACTCTGTGCAAGCCACGTTTTAAATAATAACCACTCTCCCTCACAGGTCAACAATAACGACGATGGCTAAATTGAGTCAATTATTCAATAATAAGGATCAAATTGAAAAAATATAAGACAGAGATGAAACTAGAAAAAACTTAATAAATAGGAACCTTTGAAAAGTTTAACCTTAAAAAAAAAAACAACTTGTGCATCACTCTAAACATTGAAGTATACTGTTTATTTTTAAATAATCCCAGTGTAACATTTTTTAGAGGTACCGAACTCAGGAATCTCATTGACCTAGCGTAATTATACAAGCTGACTACAATTCTTTTATTTTTCTTCTTTATTTTATTCTTTTTAACATTTGCCTTGGTCAAGATACTTTGAGTTAACCAAGGATAATAGGATAAATAATTTATCTAACACAATAAATAGTGACAAATTTAGTATTTGGTATGATAAAGTATTACAATCTTAATACAGTAATATATGTAATTTACAAATAAAAAATATAAAGAAATTTTTTTAACGTTAATTTTTCTTTAATAAATATATATCATTATAATTATAAATCAAACATGTAATTAATACATAAAATAAAACTAATTTAATTAAATTTTATATACTGAAACTGTAATTATACAAAAATAAAATATTTCAATATTTACTATACCTGTTTGTAATAGTAGATATCATTTACATTTTTATATCAAATAAATTTTATGCTATATAGTCATATGGTTATATCTACAGATGGACCATCATCAATTAAATTGTTACTTTAACCAGAAATTAACATCAAAGATCATTATATTAGAGTAAAACAAGACTACTAGCAACATAAAAATTAAACTTTAGTTAATTTAAAGTTTATTTTCAAAATTATAAATATAGGTTTCAAATAAAAAAGCGACATAAAAATTAAACTTTAGTTAATCTAAAGTTTATTTTCAAAATTATAAATATAAGTTTGAAATAAGAAAATAAATAATTCGCATTTATATATTAATTATTGTAACTTTTAAACATTAAATTTGATATTGAAATATCTTTTATAAGTAACTTTTTAATTTGATGAAAACAAAAAAAAAGAAAAAAAACACTAAAGGATCAGATTAATTTTTCTTTTTGGACTCCCTCCAATACTTTTCCAATAGATTAAATATGTTTTTCTATGAAACTATTATAAAAAATTGTCATGACTAACAAACTATACAAGAAATGTTTTTCACATGTCCATAATTAAAATATATTGAAAAGGATATTTTATATAATTTTTATAAAATACAAAAATAAAATATTTTAAAATTTAATTTAAATACTAAAACATAATATTTTATAATAATTTGGACGAAAAACAATGTATAATCTTTAACACAAATATAAATACATTACATAAGTGAGTTTGGAACAAAACTCTGATAACTGGCCAAAACTCTATATTCAAATATATGTGCCTAAACTTTTTTTCTATGTATTAACATGGATAATCTTATTATAGTAGCCAAAACACTTACCAAGTTATATATTAAACATAAGTCACTATAGAAAGATAAGTTCATTTAAGAAAAAAAAAATATTGTCATGATTAGAATACCCTTTAGTACAATTTCTCAAATATTAGAAAAAAAAATGTTTTGTTTTACATACAACCCACTTTTAGGATATTTGGATTATTAAAAATAAATAAATAAATTTTATATTTATAAAGAAGAAGAGTGATAGAAAAATAAAATAGTAAATATAAAATATGTGTAAGAATTTATTGAGTGAAAAAATAATAGTATCCATGTTAAAATAGGGTTTGTGAGATGTTGTTAATTACTTGTGCTGGTTGACAAAGCATTGGCAGATACTACAGCTAAGCCACCCCATACTGTGTCAGTGATGAACCCTTCTAACTGTGCCAACAAGTGCCGCTTTGTAAGCTGCACCATCAAAGCCCAATGGTCCCAATTCTTGCATCTCACCCTTTCTTCAATCATTAAAATAGGATCTCAGTTTTTGTTTTCTTTTCTTTTTCCATCTACAGTGAACTCCATCATCTCTCTACTCTATCCTAGTATCATCAATATAACAAAATTGAACTCTAAGTTACCAAGAAAAACAACTTGTAAAACTGAAAAAGTTGTCTTTTTTTTCACTTAGCAGCATTATAGTTACCAAGCTAGCAGCAGCTTTTGACAAGTGTTATATCTGCTGTTATGATCAGTAAATTGCATAGTTTGGTCCAATCCCATCACCCTTTTGAATTATTATTACTATTATGATATTTGATACTGAGTATATAAGATAGTGAGAAGGATTTAATAACACACAACTTGTGTGGCCAGTGAGATAAGGAAACTAGAGAGATAGATGGGTGGTCAGGTTTTATGGTAGGTGACTAAACAACCACCTTCAGCTCACATGCCTTCTTTATGTTTATAATAAAAACTTTGCCTTTTTATCTCTTCATGTCATGTGTTATGATGTTCAGTATCTATCCCAAAATTTCAACACCTCATTCATTTCTCTTTGATGCAAAGAAAGATAATTACCACCAAAATGTCACTTTTGGAATTTCACACAACACAAGGAGTGAGTCTGTTACAAATTCCTCAAGTTTGAAGGATGGCCAAAATCATGAACCTAAAATTTGCAGCAAGGAACTTATTCCTTGAAGTATGAACAAAGTAACCAACAAATATCACCCCACCAAAAAAATATAGAAAATAAAAAGAGAAAAGGATGAAAAGTTCCTTATCAAGTACTTGAAGAATAACAGAAATACCTCAAAGAAGATATGAATCCTGAAAAGAATTAATGAAATAAGTGCATAAGCTTTTTTCTATACAGTTTGGAATCTTCACTCTCAAGTTGAACTGAGATTTGAAACCTGTGCTGGAATGAACTGTGATAGGTTTAGTTTAGTTAGAAATGAGGCCTATCAGTGCCTCTTGCTTGTGGCTGCTGCCTCCTACTACCCACCAAGGTTTGTAAGGCTCAGCATGGCCATGGCTGTTACCTTCTTCCTCTGTAGAAGCAGGAAGATTAAGATCAAAAAAGTCCCTAATTTCTGGGTCTTCTCCCCCAAGTACAACTCTTTGACTTTGACAGTTTCTAGCAATATCAGACCCATTAGGCAAGTGATGAGATCTCTTGTGGCCACCCAAGGCTTGTCCAGATGGAAAAACCTTGAGGCAAATTGGGCACTCATGAACTTTCCCCTTTTTCAAATCTCTCTCTCTCTCTTCCTCATTGTCAAAACCAGTAGTCGTAGTAGTAGTAACATTAACCATTTCATGTTCTTCCACATATTCATTCTTCGGGAGCTTACTTTCTGTTGTTGGATCAGGGGAGAGGTCTGCTTCCAACTCAGTGCTGTTTTCACTGCTCTCATTTCTTGAAGCAAAGCATCCCTTGATCTTCTTGTGACTAGCTCTGTGACCTCCGAGTGCTTGGTATGAGTGGAAGATTTTCTTGCAAGTAGCACACTCAAATTTTCCTCTCTTGTTTGAGCTTTTGCTCAATTCAGCTTCTGGGGACTTGTTCTTCACCCAACTCTTTGAAGAACTTGCCTTCAATTCAGAATCCAAATACTTTGCCTTGATTGAAGTGTACTTATTATTTCTATTATCATCTATTCCATTGTCCTCAAATGCAGAATCAGTATCAAGCTCGGCCTTCTTATCAAATTCTGAGCTTATTTTTCCTTTGGAGTTGAGATATGAAGCACCCAAATTGCCAAAATCCCACTTCACATCCTTTGGTTTGGTAACCTTATTTTCAGAATCATTGGAGACAACCCTCTTGCCTTCAGCCTTGGAATCTAAATTGGTTGGAACCAAAGAAGGAGATTCAAAGTGAAATGAGTTCACAGAACTGAGACCACACCAAGGACTAACATCCCTGCTAAGCATCATCAAACTCATGGCGACCTCTTCCTGCTCCTGCTCCTGCTCTGCCTCAGAAACAAAGGACACAGAAGAAGTTGATGGAGCCACGTACCTTGTCCTTCTCCTCTTGGATCTTCTCCTACGGTTTGGAGCAGTGGCTTCATTGTCGGAGTGGCTATCATCCGACACCATCTTCTGGCTAGCATTGGTATTTTCTGTCCACGAATCTTGATCCTCCATCAAGCTGCTGTTGTTCTGGGATACTCTCTCGGAGTGGCACTTCATGTGACCAAACAGAGCTTTCCAAGAGTGAAAGCCTTTGCCACACTCCTTGCACAACTTGTCCAACACCAACAAAGTGTCATCAACGGAATTCGTGAACCTCCAAGTCTTCTTCGGGTTCTCTCTCAGACCATACCCTCCATTGCTAGTTCCTCCTTCAGAACCCATTATTCCCGTCTCTCTATCTCTATCTCTATCTCTATCTCCACCATTGTTGTTGTTGAAAGACGAAACTTTCTCTGTCTCGGATGAAACATTGGTGACATGTGACCTCATGTGACCTCCTAAGGATCTCCCACAAGGGAAGCTCTTGCTGCAGAACTTGCACGAGTGCTTCACTTCTTGATCTTCTTCCATTGGATTTTCAAGAAACCGAACACACACACACGCAGGGATCAGGAAACAAAGCCAAACCAACTCACTTCTTGATCATCAACACAAGAGGAGAGGATCACAGCGAGAAATAGCAAGACCCCAGATCAGCATAGTATCTTGGAAGCGATGGGAGAGAAGAACAAGAGAAACCCCATGTCTGGTTTCACGAAAAAATTGAAAGGTGAGTGCAAGATCTAACTCAGAAAAAGAGGAAAACAAAAGGGACAAGAGAACGTGCTGTAGTATGGTAAACTATATAAACTAGAAAGCTTCTTGAGAATACTAGCACCAGCAGCAGTAGCTCGTGTCCTTTGGGAAGTTGAATTTTGAAGAAAAAATCAAACTTTGAAGAGATGGATAGGAGTTGTGCGTGTTACCTT
Organism: Vigna reflexopilosa; assembly: GCA_027742785.1. Lineage (NCBI taxonomy): Eukaryota > Viridiplantae > Streptophyta > Magnoliopsida > Fabales > Fabaceae > Vigna > Vigna reflexopilosa. Next base: position 34,873,623 of record CM050918.1, read on the forward strand.
TGTTGCTAATGATAGCGATGATGGATGAGGAAGCCAAGGGAGAAAAGAACAAACAAGAGTGAGTGAGTGAGTGAGCGTTTGTTTCTCCAATTCTCTCTCTAAACTTCACTATATTAGGAGGAGAAATCCATGCATGGAAGCAAAGATTAAAAAACAAAAAAAAAAGAAAAAAAAGAGAGAGAAAGAGAGAGAGAAAGGGTGGTAAAGGGAGAGGGACAGCACGTGTACTCAACTGAGGATCTTACGCCACCCCTTCATCCAACGGTCTCAGATTCATCCACGTCAGCAACCATTTGGCTCAGGAACCTGCTGAAACTAACTGCATTTCCAACTATTCCTTCCTTTGTCTTGCCATTAAGGAAATGCTTCTTTTCTTTCTTCTCTATATATGTACTAATGCTAAAAACACTTCAAGTGAAAGAAGTGAAAGGTTCTTCTCTCTGACCGTTATTCTTCTGGACTTTCTATTACTCTGATGTTTTCTTATTTGTCGGATTTACAACAGATTTTTCATGTGGGTCCTCTATCTAATTCCATTCAACATGCATAATACATTAATAAACCAAGTGTTAGAAAGTGTAGGGTAAACCTTCCTCTTCTGACACAAGTCTGTGAAATGCCACTGTTTTCTTGATTCTCCACTGGGATTGAGTAAGGCATATTTCAAGGCCAATTTGGTAAAGCAAGATTTGGATTGGTGGGTCATAATCAAGTGGGGTTGTCTCTGATATTTTATTTTATAACTTGTTGTTCATAAATATAAGGTCCATTTTATGGTTGCACCTATAGCTGAACTGAGCCATACCACCAAAACATAAGCCAGGTACAAGGTGAGCTGGTTAAGTAATGCAACTGAAATCTGGCACATTTATTTGAGTCCAAGAGTGTTGTGTCTTTCATCTTTTTCTTTTTCTCTTTCAATGCCCTTTTGGAATTGTCTATGTAAAAACATTGTAAATGCCTAAGGGTCAATTTCTAAAGCTAAATTTTCCAAAATTGGATATTGGATGCTGACAAGAATATGGAGATGTTATCCATTAGAGGAGTGTTAATGGCTCCTAGTTAAACCAGTTGGGCACTTTGATCCCTTTTGGTCACCCTCAAGTATATATATATATATATAGTCCTAACCAACTTTAAACTTGTACCTATTTTGCTGTTTCAAAAGTTTTTTAACTGCTTGCAAACAACATTGCTGTGATGCTTTTGTCTTCTGGTGCATTGTAAAGGTGTTGTGGTTTATTACAATGATGAAACTTATAAACCAGATATGTTTCCTTGGAGCTTAAATCAGTGCAGAAGCAAAGTAATTTACTAATTCTGAGCCGAATTTTGTTAAATCCAATGATGTTCATCTGCTTCTTCCCTTGTTTTCTTTCACCCTTGGATTCTTCTTAATAAGTAGAATTTACCCTTAGGTTATCTTCAATGCAAAAGTCACACCCACTGAAGTTAAATTTCAAGTTTTACTGGAATCTGTGGTAAGTTAAATCTGATCATTGTTTTGATTAAGATTCTTTGATGAGGCAAAAAAAAAAAACATTATCTGATGACAATCTAAAATATGGTTGAATCACATGCTACACTCTTATTATGATAAGCTTTTATTTCTACAATAACTTTATATTAAGAACATACTAATAATTAATTTATGATCACTAATTTATAACTTGCTCATGTACCCTTTGAAGATACTTAAAAGACATTTGTCAATAAAAAATCACCATTGTTGAGATTGGAATACGTTGATAAAAGACATTATAAAATCATAGAATTAATATGATTTTTAATCTGATAAATAATTTTGGTAATATGATATGATATCATTAGTTTAATATATATATATATATATATTTTAGTGGTAGTGACAAATTAGCATGATGCATGTATATTCCAGTGCAACAGATTAGTTCCAAGAGAGAAAGTTGAGGAAATAGATACAAAAATTTGGGAGAAGAACTTTGTTAGAAGATAAGTTAATTAAAGGTATCTTGTTAAATGAGGGATGAGTTATATAATTAATGAGTGCAAGCTGTCCAACTTTGAGCTGAGGAAGTGCTTCTTTGGTTAATGGCTTCTTGTGCTTACTAACTAAAACAAAAGGGCAAAGAAAAACTCCAGAGAAGCCATGGTGCCGGCCTTTTTTATTTTTATTTTTATTTTTAATTTTTTGAGAAAAGCTAGAAAGTTGTTTTTTTTTTAATCAGAATTTTAATCAAACTCAATTATGTTCCAATAGTTGAATAGGATAAAATGAAAAGAATTTTCATTGTGAAAAAACAAGACGATATCAGAAGTAGTGTTAACAGTGTTGACCCCAAAATCAGATGATTAATAAATATATATAATAATTAAAGAAGTTATAAAGTTATAAATATCTTTTTAATCTTATTTGTTTGCTTCACTCCTAGTGACCCGGTAGATTTCATATTTCATAACAAGTATGGTAACTGTAGTTTCATAATATATTAAGAGGTCAACTAATAATTTAAATAATTTTATGTTATATATGTATACTCAATTGATCTATGGTAATTAGAGGTTATTTGTTAATCAAGAATATCAAGAGTGATGAAGAATATTACGCAACCAAAAGTGGGGGAAACTAAACTAAACTATGTTTCTCAATTAAACTGGGAGCGTCTAGGGATACTAGGAGTGATGAATAATACTACGCAACTATAAGTGGGGAAAACTAAATTAGACGATGTTTCTCAGTTACATTGGGAGCATCTAGGGATACCAGGAGTGGTAAATAATACTACACAATCAAGAGTGAGTTAAACTCAAATGTACTTTATTGAGTATCTAATGGAACCCTCTAAGCTAACTTAGAGGAGAACTGGACGTAGCCTTAACAGGTGAACCAATATAAAATAACTTGTGTTTTAGTTTGTTGATAAATGTTGTAGTTTAGTTAATGTCTCATATGCTTTCTATCTCTCACAATATATGTCACTCCGTCTAAGGTCATTATCATATTCAAACTCGGACATGTTGAGTTGGTCATGTAAGTGATCTCTCTAGGATAGTGTTTACTTTTTAAGTTCAACCAACTCACAAAGTGTTATGTACATCATGATCTGTTTACAAGTTGCGAAAAAGTTACGAAAACACTATTCAACCCTCATTCTAGTATTTTCTCGCACCTTCAATAATTCATCAAACGATTCAATTTCACAAGCCAACTATCACATAAGTCTTCAATTATCAATTATCACTAGTAAAAAATGTGGTTTTTAACTCGCCATATAGGCTTCGGTTATGTGAAAATCGAAGCATATAACGTTATATACATCGGTTAATCTAAGACTTGAGGTAGAATAGTGATATTGCACCGGTTAATCTAAGACCTGAGGCCTATACACTGCACACCGCACATACATATTTTTGAAAGGGCCCTATTGCCTCGGGTGGCTAGGCAACTGATGCCTATACCTCTGCTACACCTCCTACGTTGCCTGCAACTTTACCTGCTACACCAGACCTAAGGCATCGGTTCATCAGGGAACCAAAATCGTTGATGTTGTCCAGCACTTTATACCTCGGGCTGGCCTTTTAACCGATGCCAAATGATGTTGCGTCAAGCAAAAGCAAAAGCTTTTACTGCACTTAACCTATTTACGTCAAGCAAAAGCTTCTCCTTCATCTTGCGTAGCTCTTTCTTCTATGGGTTCCTCCACCATTGCCACTCCTTGGCTCGCCGCGCCACCCTTGTGTTGTCAGTGCTCGCGCCTGTCACTACTCGTTGTCGTTCTTGGCTGCGCCTTCTCCCTTCATCGTCGCGCCATTGGTGCCCCGGCACTGCTACCTGCGGTGCTTCCTCCAATGACTCCACTCTTTTGCCACCATTGTAGCCTCCGTCGTTATTGCCTCTGCCGCTGTTGCCTCCGCCGCTGCTGCCTCCGCCGGAAATAGAAAAGGGCCAAGCCCAAATGGCCAAATCTGTTAGGGTTTCTTTCTTTTCAAGAAATCAGAAATAGGGTTTCTGCCTCCTCCCCATAAAATCAAAGAGAGTATCTTCATCTTCATCCACCGCTCCAGAATGCCAAGCTCAAATCGCCAAGCCGCTCCAGATCAGCGAGCCCTCCGTCGTCGCCGTTGCGGCGCTTGTCGTCAAACTCCTCATCGTGATTCGCCGCTACCCTCTCACCCCTTAATCGAATGTCGTCACCGCCCTAGACCAACAATCTTCCTCCAGCCGTCGAAGCCCTCTATCACCATTGCTTCCGTGCATCTTCATCCTTTTCTTTTTTTTTGCTGTGTGACACGCATTTGGCTTCTCTAGGTTTGAATATGGATGACGCGGTGTTGCTGATTGAGTATGGACTGGAGGAGACTGCATATCTGCTTCATTGAGGTTAGTATAACTATCATCATTGTTTACTCTGTCTGAAGATGCTTCTAATCACTGATCATCATAACACTATCTCTGTTTTCAGTGTTGAATTGCACAAAATATAAAGCTTGCAGAACTGTTGTTTTCCCTTATTACAGCAGCAAAACTTGACATGTCCATCAAACATCACAAGGAGATGATGCTTCTGGCTTGGATCGGTGTTCAATACTCATTCTTGGTCATTGTTGGCACAATACTTCAGATGCACAATAAAAGCCTTCTTCCAATCATCACTTGTGGCATGTTTATGGTGGGAGGTGTTGCTTCATCTCTGCTTCTGAGTTTCTTCTCATTAGTTGTTGCTATTATCACTTTGGTTTTGTGGGTTGTAATGTTGACATTGGTTGTTTATATGTGTGTTGTTCCTCGAAAAAGCTCATGATGTTTGCTGCTTCTCTAGACAAAAACAGAGAACCCTGTCAAACTCTGTTCAAACTTGTTTATGTCAATGGTTTAACAGTTAAATAAACGTTGTTGCAGTATTGTGTCTTGTTTGATTCCTGTTATGGCTTTCTTTGCTTGTTTTAGATTCTTGAGCTGAAATTGGGAAATCTTGGGTCTGTTTAACATGATAGAATGAATCGAGTCCTAAAGTCTGAAAAAAAAAAAAACATGCTACTGCCTCGATTATCTAAGAACCGAGGCATATTCCTATCTCGGTTTATCTCAGTCCGTAACCGAGGCATAAAGCTTACCCTTTTTACCTTGCCCACATATGTCTCGGTTGTAGAACTGATGCCTATAAACAGATATAACCAGTGTCTTTTCTCTTTATTGTACTAGTGTATAAGTTTCCTATCAATTAAAATCAAAGTAATTATCTTTCCTTACCTTTTTAAAGAACCAAATTGCTCTAAGAGTGCTAAGATAGCTCCAACGACTCAAGGAACTCTATATGTTCCTACAAGCCACAAAAACACGATCAAGACGTATTATTAGTATCACTGATCAAGAAAGAGTCTTATAGAAGACTCAGATGACACATACAAATAATCACATCTAAAACACTATTTTCTAGACTCTTGCAACTAAATTCAGAAAGTTACTCTCATAAAGTGAAAATATGAAATAAACAAATTTAAAGTATTAAATGATTGGTACAAAAATGAATTCAAATGTTATGTTTTTGGTTTCATGAATTGAACCTCAAACATTAGTTTTCTATTTAGGAATAACAAAGAACACGAGGGATGAGAGAAAAGGAAAATACACTTTGAAATTCGAAAGAAAATGAAAGAAAGAGACAATTTCAAAAATTGAAAAATTAAACAAATTATTTTTGTTTATATCATTAGAGCACATTTAAGCTATAAATATGCACTCTAGTCTATAAACATGGGTCTGAATATTGGTACTAATTGAGTCCATAAATCTAATTATAAAACTTCAAGCTAATACAAGGGAAATCAAATCCATATCATTCTTTTTTATAAAATTGCACTAAAGCTACCTTAACTTTCAAAAATTATAGAAAATAGCATAATACTACAAATTCAATAAACCATATGTCAGATTTGAAGTCATAAAAATGTAAAATCTAATGCAACTAGAACCAACCAAAAATAATATCTATAAAAAATGATGGATAGTAAGGAAAGGTCATATTGTTGAACATACAAAATTAAAGTCTTTATACATTGAACTCCATTTATTATAACTAAAATGAAATGATTTAAAAATGGGAAATAAAGCATATTAGAAGTTTTTCAATGTAAAATAAATCATATTAGAAGTTTTCAATGAATAGTTCTATAAATATGTGTCATCTTGGTACAGAGTTTATCTTCACATAAAATAACGCTTTTGATTTATCATCTTATGTCACATGTCTCTAACTTAAGCACCTTCACGCCTCACTTGATCAAACTTATATACTAATTTAATATGAAAAAGCAACAGTTACCAAAATTGATCTTTTACTTAAGCAAGTGTGTTTATTGACCAAATATTTAGTTTGTCTTGTTCAAACACTACAGTTTTCACTTGAGTGAGAATTTTTCTTTTGAAACTTAAAAATAAAACAAAACAAAGAGAAAACATAAAACCACAATAAAAGAATTAACCAAATTAACAAAAATTAATACAAGATCAACAAAGAGATCAAAGTATACCAATATTGGGATCTTACCAAAACACATTAAACATATAACTTTTCTTCTCCTTTAGAAAAACAAAAAAAATATTCTAAAACACTAGGCTCCTAAAGAAGAATTCAAGTCAAACAAATATTTGTTCAATTATTGAGGAAATAGTATAATTCAATACAAACATTACATAAGATTCAGAAGTAGATTGAAAGAAGAAATTTCAAAATAATTGGTCAATACAACTATCAGTGATGGTGCCCATGATAGAGTCATTTTATTCCTTTTAGTAATAGAAGACTAAACGTTCTTAAAACTCTTTAAGTTTCTTAAGAAACTTGGATGAATCCTTTTTCAAGGGAGATTCCTTAAAGAAGAAATTGGATAAGATTACTTTGTTTGACTTAAAAAAATAAGAAGAATACTTCCATAAGAGCAACTCAATTCTAATTCAACTCAAGGTGAGTGTTACATGGGATAAGGGTTTTATATATAGATGATCTAGTTTCATACACATACGCTTGAGCAAAAGATTTCATACCAACATCATGAATCGTGTTCTTTAATCAATCTTCCTCTAATTGGTCATTAATGGTGAATTAATAAAGTCTTTAGTTTGGACACTCTTAGCAAGTCCGATAATTCACTATACTATGTCCAAGTTGTATAATTTCAAAGAAAACTATCATAGCATTTTAAGCATTGTCTAGATGTGTGGAAACCTCACTTTTGGCATTCAAAGGTGTGACCTTATCTCATTTAAGAAGATTCATTTTTTTTTTCTATTTCATTAGTACATAACTTTTAAATAATATTTCTTCAATTTCACAAAAACTTTGGCATAATTTCGCATTGGTGTTCAAGTTACACAAAAAATGAAAGTGGTTACCAACCACAATCAAATACGCATTGAAATAATCGACCAGATTTCATGAAATATATGAAATGTAAAAATAGATTTTTATGCAAATTAAAAAGTAATTAATCTTCTTAAATTGTTTAACTAGGCAATTCAAGATTTAATACAATTACTATTAGTACCGTCTCTTTTTAATTTTAAATAAAAGAAATCATAGAAAAATTTCAAATGGGAGGCAATATATAATTTTTGTATTGAATCTCAAACAAGAAAACAAAATTAACTTGATCCAACAATGTAATTTGGTATAAAATAACAAACTAAGTTTTCTCATTCAACAAATTAATTAAAAATAAATTATACTCAACAATTATTATTTCAACCAAAATTTCAATAGTATAACACCTAAAATATGAATTTTTTTCAAAATAAGACAATTTGACACCCTATACTTAACACCACTGCACTCAAAGAATTCAATATTACAACAATTCAAATATAGTAAAGAATAACTCAAAAATAATCTACACATTCATATAACATTGTTTTAAAAAATATAAAAATTGGAAAAAGAAGAAGAAAATGAATTAGGGAGTGGTGAATGACACTAATAATAGTTAAGGTGTGGTAGTAATAGGTGAGAAGTATGTACAAAAAGGATCAAGTGCAACGAAAAACATGACATCACACAACCACCTCAGGGGAGTAACAGAACCACAACATAAAAACAATCTAAGAAACAAAATAAAGTAGGTGGACGGTCTTAAAGCAAAGATCGACAAATGTCACAACGCAACACACAATAGTAGAACAATAATGAAAGCAGAGAGAAATAAGTGGGAGTGAATAGTAACCTCATAATATTTCATGGCACACACCGGAAAAAATGAAGGAAACTTATAAATGACTACATGATGGTTACATTGGAACCATTGTCTTTTAGACTCTACGAATTTTGTTATGAATTTTTCTCATCAAATCTAAAAGTTGATGATTTTCATGTAACCATTGTGATATAATTGTTTTTTTTCATAAAAAGGTTATTGCTTTAACATAAATGATGATTTTTAGGTAATCACTACAAGAATTTTCGTAATTAATAATGAAATTTCATTAACAAGAATAAATTTGTCAACAAAACCAAATTTATCTATGGATTTTACTAAAAACATTTAGCATTTCAATCATCAAAAAAAATTTTCATGATAAAGTATTTGTTAGTAATGTATATGTCCGTAAATTCAATTGATAAATTTCAATGGTAAAAAATTTAGAATTTCAATCACTTATAAAAATCTATCGGTAAAATTCATCAATAAATTAAAATATGTATTACCAAAAAATATGTTTTTCAATAATATATTCATTAGTAAAATTCTTCGATAATGTATTTGTCAATAAATTTCATCAATAGATTCTATCGGTAAATATCTTCAGTAAAATAGCATTAAACTTTCTACTTTGGATTTTGACCAATTCAAGAATAATTTGTCGATAAAATTCATTTGTCTTAAATTAGTCGGTAAAATTTGTTAATAATTTATAATTCTTATTTCTTATGGATTTTTCCATCAATGAATCTATTGATAAAATAAAATGACAAATTTCTTACCAAATTTGATGAGTTTTTTTGATAAATTAAGTGAAGAAGAATTAGAACAAAGAAAGAGAAGGAGGAGGAGGAAGGAAAAAAAGATAAGAAGAACCCGAAGTCAGTGGTTGTGGTTGTGGTAGAGACGTGATATCAATGCATTGACGACTGAAAGTGAATCAACAATGATGTCCAAAACAATAATAACAATTTGAGGTCAAGCAAGGATAGTGTTATTTATAGTGTCAATAAACTCACATTATCAACAAATTTTTATTATTATTAACAGAATTTATCCTTAATGGTTGAGAAGAAATTTCAACTTCAAATTTTCAATTATGTGGCTTTGATTTTCTTATAACAAAACTTTCATCATCTCTGTAAAAATAATTACAAACTAGTAAAAGAAGATCATCTCTATAAAAATAATTACAAACTAGTAAAAGAAGATGATTCTACATAAACTAATATTAATTTTTAATATTTTAAATGTTTATGAAGTTTAAATTTTGCTTGTAATTAATATTAAAGTAAACATAATAAAGGAAAGATATTAACTAATATACATATTAATAAATTTTTTCTTTATCTCAAAAGTCCTGTTGAGTGTTGAATAAAGCAAAGTATTTTAAATTCTTTATCTAAAATTGCCTTGATTTTAGTTTTATCTTTGCAAACTTTTTAATTTCAAATTACTCTGCTTTTGTTATTTTGCACCTTTAGATTAATTCTTAAACTTTTTAGGTTAAGAATGACATTTATAATGCTTTAGAAGAGGAAAGTTACAGTCAAAAGAATATTTTCGGATTAATATATCTTATAAATTTCAAAATAAATAAGTTAAAGGTATAAGTAGCTATAATGATTGAAGTAAAATAATGATTTTTATTATTGAGATTCACAACAAAATGTGTTCTAAACAAGTCAGATGTTTTAAAAATGAGAAAAAGAAGATATAATACATAGGAATGATGAGTCGACCGGATTTATCACGCACGAGTGGATGATTAACCGGCTTTTAATCACTTTAACTTTAATAAGTCTCCATTAACTTCAGAACTTAATAGATAAACAAGCTTTAATTATTTCTTTCCTATCACCATTACCAACTTACAATATATGTAACCAAATTATTACTAATTAGGACATTTTATATCACTACTAGAAAAGCTTATGTAAGTTAACTAGTGCTAACGAGAAATTTTTAGATGTCAAGTAAGTCTTTTAAAATATTAGAAAAATAAATGTTAAAAAATCACGTCACTAAAAATAAAACTTTATTATAATATTTGTTTCGGTTATGAGATTCGAGACTGAACACTTCGAACTCTTCCTTAATCTTCCAATGGTTTAACACTCGTCAAAAATTTCCATTGTTCAAGTCAGTTAGGTCACAAGGAGATCAAAATAAATGTAATCAGACCAAAAGTCTTTTACGTGGTTGTTAACTCTGTATTTATAGGCAAGAAGTCCAATAATTGGCATTAACTGTCTATAAATATCATATCTTCCGTTTTCTTTTATAGAATATCTGTCATTAAAACCATTAATTACCTTTTGGTGCCGCCTTCAATGCTCCTTAGTTGCTCCGCTGTACAACCGGGCTTCTTCGATACCGATCGGCCTCACGTTGCTTCCCAGCTCCACTACCCCTATCAGTCAGGAACTCCCTATATTATAATATATAAATAAATTTAAATCTTATTTCATAAAATTGAATTAAATTTAATATTTATTTTTTAACATAATATCTGAATTTAAGTAATATTTATTTAAACGAAATTTCATATTTATTGATCTTTTATTTCATCTTTTATGTGATCACTATCATATATTTAATCCATTTATATCTATAATGAAAATTTGACTTTATAAATAATTTTTGTAAAATTAAATTAGAATTAAAGTTTATCTCTTAATATTTTCTAAATTAAAAAATTTAAAAGTAATTTTTTAAAAGAGAAGTGTTTCAAAATGATGTTAATATACTATTAAATTACTGGTGTGTGTGTGTGTGTTTATTTTGATAGCCGTGGTATAGTGTTAAGTGAAAGATGAAAAGTGTATATCCCTTGAGTAGGATTATGCAAAGCGTAAAGGAAAAATGTGTATATTATGTTGCTTCCAAGCATTCTGAAAAGCAGTGTATTTACAGCAATTACAGAATGTTTGCAGCTATTTTCCAGTTTTAACTGTTTCCAAAAGGGCTACTCATATTATGACATTTCAATCATGCATCAGAAAGACTCACACTCTGTGTTTGATGTTATTTGGTGCCTAATCTTTTTGACCAAAACCCAAAACTTTCCTTAATAATATATCACCATTCTTCTTGCCTTTTCAAATCACAAATTCCACTCTAAGGAAGCTTTTGAGTTTATCATCATTCACACATTTAAATAATCAATTTTAAAGCATACAAATCATCACTTTAACAACATTTTTTAACAATATTTTAACATCATCTGCATGTCATTTTGTGATTAGTTCAAAATTATTTCATAATAATAATAATAATCATAAACACCAACATAGACCAATCACAAAATAACACTTAAATAATATTAAAATGTTATAAAAAAATGTTGTCAAAATATCATTATCCATAAAAATATGTTAATATTTATAGATGAAATATACAATAAATAAAATTTGTGTTAAATAATTAATATTTATAAGTATTTATTATTTATGGATAACATATATTTTAATATTTAAAATATATATTTATATTATAAATATATTGGACGTGAATATCACAACTATTCATTCTCAAAAAATTAAAATTAAAATTTAATTTATATTTTATTAAGTTAAATTTAATTAAAATGATAATTTAATTTATATTAAATTTTATATATTTTTATAATTTTATTTAGATTTTATTTTAAAAATTTATAAAATATTTATTTTTAAATATTTACATATATTCATGATCATGAATTTTAAAGTACTCTAAAATATTTTTTAAATGAATCCTGATTGAGTAGGAAACAGTCATTATCTATTTTTGGTGGAAATTATTACCATCATTAATTATGTTAATAATTTTTTAATAACTATATGTGATTTAATCATTAAAAATGACCAAGAATTGCTTTCAAATGAGAAGAGTAATTCAAAATTCAAGTCTTTCAAAAACAAAATCTTTATGCCATAAAATTAATCACTTTTTTTACATATATATTTTTTATTTTTATGCAATAAAATTAATCACTCTCCGTATATTTTTTTTATCTTGTTGCTATATTAGATTGTTTGAAACAAAGAGACTAAAAGTTGATTGATATTATATGGTTAAACACATCAAAGTAATTGATTGAAAGCTCTAGAAGATTGCAGAAACCTATGATGATTATTTCAAGATATGAGACAGAGACATAAAATCATTACCTGCTTCTAACTAAGGTTGGGCAAAATTAACTAAATTGTACTAAACTATAGTTAACTGCACCCTAATAAACTAAAAAAAAACTGAACTAATTAATATAATATCCAAACTGTATTATTTTATAGTTCAATTTTAAAAAACTGAACTTATTTAAGTTAATTGATAACTGAACTATATTATCCATTTACTATGCATTCAAACATAAACATGTTATGTTTAAAAAACGATAACTAAATATATATCTAAACTAAACTTTGCATTCAAACATAAGTATCCTGACATTCAAACATAAGCATAGTTGGTTTCAAAAAGCCGTAAATAAAATATATAATTACAAACTTTAAATCGTGGAATTGAAGAAAAAATTATTTAAAATACTATTTATTTTATATTACTGCACGATGCTTTTTATATAGTTGTGAAATACGAAAATCACCTGAAACACTTGAACATGTATTGTACATCTGTTCATCTTCATCCCATGAAATTGAATTATTCGCATTAACTGCATCTCCTCGTTTACAATAAAAATGTTTCTTTGTGTCTTTCATTTGCTTTGTTAATGTTCTTTTTGAAGAAATTGATTTTTTGATTTTGGAAGTTTGATGACTTTTTTTTTCTATTCTAGAGTGTGATTATTGGATTTTTATATCAGTGAAATTCATTTCAGATGAATGGGATGTCAACAAATGAGTATTGGGAAGAGATATTTAAAGTCACTGGCGGAGAAGAAGAATTGATGTGATATTGTATTAGAGTTTTTAGTGCAGTTCAGTTAGTCTGAACTAAAAATTAGTTCAGTGCAGTTACTGTGAATTACTTTTTAGTGCAGTACAGTTTTTTTGAAGTAGTTTATAATTAACTATAAATTTTTATAGTGCAGTACGCTATAGGGCAGTTTGTCCACCCCTACTTCTAACACAATTTTCTTACAGAAGAAAACCCATTATATATGTTGGTTCATTTTAGTAGCCTTCATCAACCCCTTTTTTTTTTCTCTCTCTCCCCTTTAGGAGAGTAATAAATGGAGTAAAAAAAGAAACCAATTCAAAACACAAACAAACAATTAGAACTGTCAAAACGGGTTATTTGGCTTGATCTAATTCGATCTACCACGGGTTGATCATTTAGTAAATCAATCCAACCCAACTTATTTATTAGTGAGCTAGAAAATCCGAATCGGGACTGATTCACCATGGGTTGGTGGGTAAACGGGTTAGTTTACTAGTTCACTCAATTACAATTTTTTAAAATAAAAAATTACAAACTTTTTATAATTCAAATATAAACAAATTTCACTCCCAATTAATTTTGAAAATAGGGAACTTAAATAATTTTTTTCAAACAAAAAATAATAATAAATATTTTTTTATAAAATTAAATTTAAATTTTAATAAAATAAAATTAGGTAAGTAGGTTGGTGGGTCAACCCAACTCATTATGGGTTCAACCCGCATGAGCCAGGTTTAAATGAACCCGTAATGGACCAGATTGACCTGCGGCAGGTTATTACCTATTTGGACAGTCTAGAAAAAAATATATTATGATGATGATTTCTTCGTAAAAAAACACAAACCCATTAAATTTTTATACACCCTTTTCTCATTAATTTCTTGGTGTTCTTTTCATTATTCAACTACCTACAAAGTGGTCACAAATCTTACAAGTTATACAATATAATAGTGAAAACAAAGCAAAGGAAAGCCAAACTTGTATCTTTTCCATAGTAAATAACAAATAAAGGGTGTCAGATTAAACTAGTCTGCTCATTAAATCAAATTGTTTAACCAAGAATCATACTTAAAAAATTCATAACATAACAATAATCATTAACTACAATTAATTTGTTGTTAAGAGCATGTTGGCCCATTACGTAATCACACAATTATAACATGCATATACACCTAACTCTTATTCATTGCAAGCCATACAAAATCAAAACCCAGAAAGATAAACAGTAGAGCACATGAAAATATTAATTAGATATTTTATGATTTGCTAGAAATGATTATCTTGACTTTTGAATCATGATATTTGTCTTGAAAGTTTGCCATGCATGAAACGTGTGGGCTAATTAATTACTCACTAAAATTTGTATGGATTATTAGCAACCCTATCATTTTCTTTAATTACAAAATAAAATAAAAGAAAAAATAAAAATGGACGGCTATACTTTAACTTCACCCAAAGACAACAGGGATGAAAAACAAGTATAACTTACAACCTACTCAAAGCATTGCATGTATGGTATAGGAAAAAGAAATGATAAAAATTTGAAACTTTCCCTTCATTATTTCCTTGTATTTATATGAAACTTATATATAATTTAAAAGAAAATAAAACAAAGACATAAATTAAGAAATGAAGAGGTAACTGTTTAATGATTATATATTATTTATGTTCCCTTCGCTTCAAGGTGAGGCATGCCTAGTGTGATTGTGGGGCTCCAATTCATAGCCCATAGGCTTAAAAGTTCAAACCCTTTGTGTGTTTAGGTCTTTCCCACATACTCTTGTCCCCCTAAATGTCTTAATTTTTTTTATTTTAATTAAAAAAATGTTTAGATTTATTAATGTCTCGGGTAAAAGGTGGGATATCACGATTAAAATACTCTTTCACACTTTTTCTCCAAATTTTTTAAAATTGTTTTTGATTTTCATTGTGAAATACTCTTAAGTCTTTGATGTTCCAACTTCAAACCCTGGAGCGGGTAGTGACCTAATATATAATAAGTATGTTTTATGTATAAACTCGATTATAGGTTATACTTAAAGTTGTTTAAGATTTGTGATTACTCAATTGTTTTACAGATATGACCGATTGGTCCTGATGACATGTTAATATTGGTTCTCCTAGTTTGTAACTAATCGTACAGGCATAAGGTACAATTAAAAAAAATAATAAATTTAGATTTTCATTTATTTTCGAGACTTAAATTTGTATTTAGATTTTTTTTTTGTGAATGAAAAATTTTCTTCCATATGTATCAACTATAATAGAATTAAGATTTGTTTTTTCAATTGAAAGATTTGAATTTGACACGATATTTTAAAAAATTTAGAGAAATAATGACAAGGTGTACCAATTGCATGCATGCAGTGTGGAGATCAGAGAACCTTGTCCACACCAAAGGAAAAAGAGAGAAGAAAAGAATAGAAAAAGTCAAGGCAAAACACTATAACTTCAACTTTTGTCAATTGCTTTGATATTTGAAAATTAAGAAATTCTGACAAAATTCTTTTTCGCAAGTCTCTTAGTCTTGAAAGAAGACAGAGGTACAACTTTTTGCATTGAGTGGTTTGAGTCCATTTATATTTGAGTTAATAAAATAAATACATTAAAATTGTTAAATATTTATTTTGCTACATTACATAAGCATATATAATAAAAGTATTTTAGGACTATAATCAAGATTTAAAATAAATTGTTTATTAATGAGTAGTTGTTGGGTATGGAGAGAATGTGGTAGTAACGAAGTATTGAACGTAAAGGTAGAAGAGTCGATGTGGTACTATTGAAGTCCAAAGTTGAAAAGTAGACAGATTTCAAAGCACTGATTTTGCATCATCACGTGTGTCTCCCAGCCAGCAAACCATCGCTATCCCTCAAATTATGGTATCCCTTTGGCTACGTGAAACATATTCAACTATAAAAGACCCCCATTAGCACCAACCCTTTTCCCCACAGTCCATGAAACCACCTTGCTTTTGAATTCTCACCTATTCTATTCCATTCCTTCAACCATTCACCTTTCTGCCACACTTCATTGTGCCTTGCCAGCATCTTGGTCCTGCCACCATGGTTTCTGAGACAGTCCAGAGCCAATCGAAGAACGTGTGTGTGATTGGAGCTGGACCATCAGGGCTGGTGGCAGCCAGGGAGTTGAGAAAAGAGGCTCACAGGGTGGTTGTGTTGGAGCAGAATCATGATGTTGGAGGGCAGTGGCTTTATGAGGCAAATGTGGAAGAAGAGGACCCTTTACGGAGAAAGCCTTTTCTAAAGGTGCATAGCAGTATCTATGAATCCTTGAGGCTTACATCTCCACGTGAGATCATGGGGTTCTCTGATTTTCCATTTTTGGTCAAGAAGGGTAGAGACATGAGAAGGTTCCCTAGTCACACAGAGCTTCTTCTCTACTTAAAGGACTTCTGTGAATACTTTGCCTTGAGAGAGGTCATAAGGTTCAACACAAGGGTGGATCATGTGGGAATGTTGGATTATGGTGTCTGTAGTAGTGATTTGAAATGGATTGTCAGAAGCATAGATAAGAACAGTGAGAAGGTGGTGGAAGAGGTGTTTGATGCAGTTGTTGTGGCCTCTGGTCATTACTCTCAACCAAGATTGCCCTCAATTCAAGGTAAATGAAAGTCAGAGTAATCTATTTATCTCTTCTATCACTATCTCTAACACCTTCATTTGTTTCATGCCAAAGAAAATATCAGATTATGCACATATACTTTGTATACATGCTAAGCTCAATCATAATTTTTCTTTGTTTCTGTCTTTCTGATGCTCAGGAATGGATACATGGAAAAGGAAACAGATGCATAGTCACATATACAGGACCCCAGAACCATTCAATAATGAGGTATCTGCCTTGTGCAATCTCTTTATTTTCTTTCAATAATTTGAAGAGCATGAACTAAAACAGGCACGTGTGCATTAGCTTTAAAATGATGAATATTCTTGAGCTGTCATATTTATCAGTCTTAAACTTAAAGAGGCAATTTTTCATGTAACAGATTGTGGTGGTGGTTGGAAATTCCTTGAGTGGACAAGACATATCAATAGAGCTTGTGGAAGTAGCAAAGGAAGTCCACATGAGTTCCAGATCTCTGAACATCTCTGAAGGTTTATCTAAAGTCATATGCAAACATGCAAACTTCCATCTTCATCCACAGGTACTCTTACTTCAACCTCTTGTTAAGTTTTCTTATAATCCAAAACCTTAAAATAATAACTTGTTTGACTTACTTTTTTATCAGATAGAGAGCCTTCAAGAAGATGGACGGGTGACCTTTGTGGATGGTTCTTCCATTCTTGCAGACTCTATTTTGTACTGCACAGGGTAACTTCCTACAACCAGATAATCAATCAGTTTTGAAGAAAGATGATTAAGCATCTATATGTGACAGCATCTACTGTATATAATGAATAGTACACCTAATCAAAGGGAAAAACTAATCTTAATATAAGTTTCATTTCACCAAGTTAAGTTCCAAAAGGTAGCATGATTGAACAATTATGATTTTAGGTTTGGAGATTTCACCGTGGGCCTATGTCCAAACATGTCTCCATGTATCTCTTTAGATTTAATTAGTTGTGTTTTGTAATCATTGATGATGGTTTTCAAATTAAGTTGGTTATGTGTAGGTACTCCTATGCATTTCCCTTTCTTGACACCAAAGGAATGGTGGTTGTGGATGATGACAGAGTGGGGCCATTGTATGAGCACACTTTTCCCCCATCACTTGCTCCATCCCTTTCTTTTATAGGCATCCCTAGAAAGGTAAACTACTATCCCAAAATCAGTGATTTGAATATGGTTTTAAGTTGTCATGTTTTTCACACACACAAATTCCTTTGGGTTGCAAGGGAAATTTGTGTTTTCCCATGTAACATTATAAGAGTTGTTTGAGGAGAATGCATGTGTTTGTGTGGTTACAGATCATAGGATTCCCTTTCTTTGAGTCTCAAGCAATATGGATAGCTCAACTGCTTTCCGGGAAAAAAGTGTTGCCATCATGGGAGGAAATGATGAAATCCATCAAGGAGTTTTACCATTCAAGAGAAGCAGCAGGCATTCCCAAGCACTGTACTCATGAAATTGCAAACTTTGAGGTAAAGATAGTAAAAATTATTCACTTTAGCTTCAAGTTTATTTTTCTATACATACTACAAACATGTAAACCTCATTCTAATCCTTGAAATTATTAGCATTGCTCAACTTTCTTTTACATTAAACACAATTTGATGTACATTTGCAAATAAGTTATACTAAATAGTAAGTCAAACTAAATAGTTGGTGAGCATGGATATGAGTAAGTTTTTGTTGCATTGCAGTACTGTGATAAATATGGGGACAATGTGGGGTTCCCACATACAGAAGAATGGAGGAAAGAACTATGCTTATCAGCTATAATTAATGCTGATGTGAACTTGGAGACTTACAGAGATTTGTGGGATGATCATGACCTACTCCAACAGGCCCTTCAAAGTCCTCACTTCACTCAACTTGGACTTCAAGATTCTCCACTGTAAAGCCAAAAATTAAATATAAAAAAATATCAATCAAAGAAAATTTTGCATGATTAGCCCTAAATAATTTGTTTGTGTATTTTTTTCTGTTTATGAACCATTGGAAAAGACAAAGGAGATTGAATGAGAAGAATATTGGGTTTGATACAGAGAACAAGAATGATTTTTGTTGCAATTTATTTGTTTTGTGATTAGGTTCTGTTCTGGGGAACTCTACTTAACAGAGTTGGCTAAGTGGAGAATTTCTTGAACAATTAGAGAAGAAAAGCAATTGTATACAATTAACAAATCCTAAATACGCATGCTATTTAAGATTTTTATAATTGAAAATTTGAAATGATAAAGATTTGTTCTTCAATATTAAATGTTGTTATAAGTTAGGAAATTAAAATTATGAATTTATGAAATATGATTAAAATGAAACTTATGTTTATTATAAGGTCTATGTCAATACATGTTTCAATAGGAAAGTTGTTAAGCGGATTGTTCGCTAAGTTGTTAGCACAGGTCATTGTGGCTTACTTCTTCAGCCTATTTTAGATTTGTTTATCCTGAGTTCACTGATGCTGATTGGGACACGAATCTAGATTATGCAGATCAACCATGGTTTAATGTATCTTGCTCGACTCTAATCTGTATCCACACTCAGTTTTCTTTAATAATGTTGGACTATTTTTACTGCCAACAAATCCAGTTATGCATATCAAATCCAAACATTTTGAGCTTCATTTACGTTTTGTTCATGATCACGTCCAACAACAACATCTTCTTAGTCTTATTCATATGTTACTCGTTCTCCAAATTGCACATGTTTTAACAAAACTTCTTCCTGGATATGATTTTCAAACTTTCATATGATTTTCAAACTTTCATGTGTAAATTTATGGTTATTGTTAATTACGAATTTCGTCCTAGTAAATAAATTCGTTTTTTAAAAAAAAAATGTTTTCAGTTGATGGTAACTAACAAAAGAAAAAAAAATTTAAACTTTAATTTTAACATAAAAGAATAAAAATATATATAATAAAATAAATAATAATAATAATAATAATAGCAAAATTAATAATAAAAAAATTAAAGAAGAGAAAGAAATGATAGTCCAATTTATTTCTAATTCTCACATTTTTTTTTTCATATGCTCGGTTAGATATATTATCTTTATCTTATTTTTATCTTTTATATTTAGTTTGTTTGTTATTATTTCTTCTATTATAAATAAATGATCCTATGTGTATATTTAATACAAGGGAGATTAATCTCATACATAGTTTTCACTATATTTAATATGGTATCTAGAACTTAAGGTTATTTTAAGAAAAAAAAATTTGTATTTACCACTACCTGTTGCTACTAGCGTCGTTGCCACTACGAGACTTTCAATTTCAATTGACGATCACACAGTTTTGATCATCTCGAGCAAGCAACCATTGTGTCGTCAACTATGCCTTCATCGGAGTTCTTACTCATTTTCAACACCTTTTGAAGTTGTGGATCTGCTCCCTTTTTTGTCGTGCATGGTGACACGTCTCATCTCCTCTCAAACAACTATTCAGAGCGTCAAAGTCGCTCTTTTTTCTCTTTTTGGTTCGTCATACGTGGTCACATGTCTCGTCTCCTCTCAGGCAGTTATTCAAAGCATCGAGATTGTTCTTTTTCCTTTTTAAGGTGCCTTGGAGAATCTTGGATTTTTTAAGGTTTTTCTCTCCTATTCATCCAAAACTTCTTTGTTGCCTCTTTTGGCCTCCCTTTTGTCACAATTGTGTTTGACTCGTCTATATATGATTTTTCTTCCATAGCAAAGATGGTTTTTGTTAGTTTATTTATAGTTGTGGTCGCTCTCCAACAATGACCTCTATATCCACTGGATGTCAATAATGCATTCCTCAACGACGATTTGCAAAAAAATATTTACATGGAGAAACCTCCCAGATTTGTTGCTTAGGAAGAGTCTTTGGGATTGGTATTTCGTCTTCTATGTCGTCTTCGCAAATCATTAACAATTTTGTGTCACTCGAGTGCAAAAGTAAATATTTTCACTAAGTCTTTAGGGATTATATTGGTAACAAGCTTGGTATATATGATTTGTATGCACTAGCTTGAAGGGGAGTGTTAGATATATTATCTTTCTATTATCTTTATATTTTATATTTAGCTAGTTTATTATTATTTCTTATTTGTTATTATTTCTTCCTGAGATAATCGATTATCCCAAGTGATAATCGATAATCTACAAGCCTTTTCAAGGGTTTTTTTTTTGTTATAATTGATTATCCCAAACGATAATCGATTATTCCAGAGAACCTTGTTATTTTCGTAAATCATTAACAATTTGATGTTACTCGAGTGCAGAAACAAATATTTTCACTAAGTCTTTATGGATTATATTAGTAATAAGCTTGATATATACGATATGTATGCACTAGCTTGAAGGAGAGTGCTAAATATATTATCTTTATCTTTTATATTTAGTTTGTTTGTTATTATTTCTTATTTGTTATTATTTCTCCCTGAGATAATCAATTATCCCATGTGATAATCTATTATTCCAGTGTATTTTTTAAATAATGCTTTATTCTTGAGATCTTTTACACTTGTTGTGCATCTTGGCAAAGCTAAGTCTAAAATACAATTACAAATAACTTATTATAAAAGCTTTAATTGAATAACAATTTCTCTAATCTTTAAACCCAATGTTAGCTTCATCCTCATAACTCTTTTGACTTCAATTTAACTTAATTCAACCTTGTTGCTAACAATATCAATGTCATAATTGACATGCGAAAATCAATAACTTGAAGATCAATGAGTTCCAATCTTTGGTTATAATACTTTAATTTGTTGTGCTTTAGGCTTACCCACAACTCTAATTAAATTTGAAATATTTAAAACATAAGTTAATATTAATATAACTAAGTAGATGATATGAAAAAAGGTAACACATGGATTTCAAGTCAAGTTTCATCCGGGAACAAAACCATAATTGTTTTGGTGTGATGACCATTAGTTTCCAATGATCCTTATCATGAATCACAAATAGTTAGTTGATTAATTAAGTAAATTAATAAAATATTGCATTCAATAACACATACCCATCAATGTATGACACAAAGTTATATCTCTCTTTTTTACTCAGACATCCATGTTTACAAATATGTTTGCTTGTGATCAAGTGTGTTTCCAGAAGGTTGAATAGTTTGATGTTCAATAAATCCATACATGGAAGTTCGACCTTGGTCCACAATGACTGTGTTCATGTACTTATAACAAGAAAATTAAGCATATATTAAAAAGTAACAATTCAAAGATTTAAATATTGAAGGCAACAAAAAATATTACATGTACCATAGTCGTATTATTGAAATATTTAACATCTTGTCTTCCCCAATGACCTCTAGTGTATCATTTATAGTGATGTACACTATCACATGACACTAAAGGCCAAATACTATTAACTCCCACTCCAGCTTTAATGGTCCTTTATTCAACTTGTGTAATTTCGTCATGAGTTTTGCTAGATGATTATCCTTTACTTCTACCTGTCATCATTTTCATGGATAATAGGTTGATACATAACTTGTTTCAGAGCAGGGGAGAACTGAAATAAATATTTTTAAAGTTATGAATAATTTATTTATAAAATTTACATAAAAATACTAAGAATAACAATGTAGTACCTCTGGTGGGCTAAAGTATGACATGATTAGTGCTTTAGGCCAAGCTCTAAATGTGCCTAAGGCCTCCTCCACGAATTGGATTTCTGAAGTTGGCATAGGTATAGTCAAGCATGGGAATCTCAAACTTCATCAATCGTCACACACGCATAGTGGGACAATAAAGAAGCATTATGAATAGTTTACCCTTTTTTAAGTTGTCGTCCTATGACCACTACATGCGGGGGATATCCATAAAAAAATAACTCATACTAATAAATGTAGTCAGTATGATCTACAACAGAGCATGAGCCTTTTGTGCTTAAGTGATGTCCTATTAGAGCTTCAGTGGGTAACTCCATATTCTGTTGGGTCATGGATTAAAGCTTTTCTTCAAGTGCTCTTCGTATTTCTTGTTGTTGTTGGAGTTGTTCCATGAAGCGTTGCTCCATAACATTCATGCGTTGGTTGAGGCTTTCCTCTATTTAGAGCTCCATCTTCCTCAACGCCTCTTGACTCAAGGATTCACTACTTCTTTGTGGAAGGTCAAAGTTGTCTCGAAGACTAATTGCACCTCCAATGCCACACACATGACTTGGGTTCTCATCATGAACCACATAATCAAGTTTGTTACATAAAGCACTTCATATGAACTATGGTTTTGGGTTTAAAGTTTGTACTTACAAATTTTTTTCATATATCAATTGAGCTTATTGTGATGTCATATGCCCATTAGACTTAGTCCGAGCAACCTTCCACATTACCTAGCAGGTGCAGGTACTAGGTCATGAGACTCAAGTCCTAAAGCCACTGCACAATACTTTCTCATTCATCTCTCCAATAATGCATAACCACATTCGAGAGTACGTGTTGTGCATCATTAAGTTTTTTTATTTGTTTGGATGCTATAATTTTTTCTTGTCACACCACCTAAAATTTATAACTATAAAACACAAATGAATGCCTTGTGTGACTATAAAAAAATTAAGAAACAAATCTGCTAGTCTCTAAACTCGTTAGATACACAAAACTACATCTACTCTTCCTTAGTTATTTTATACTTCCAACAAGGAGTGTCATGTTGTCTGTCTCTGAACACATAGAAACATGTCAACCTTATCTTGAAGTCTCTCCATTTGATGGCTATGTGAGATAAGACTTTCTTCCTAATTTTCTCAATGTCAAAATTTTGTTGTTGAAAACAAAAAAAAATAATGAATTAAGTAAAACATATTAAACATTGTATCAATTATAGAATAATTTTGAGTCATTTAATTACCTTTGTAGTTTATTTTAAGTTTTGTAAGCTCATTGGGCAAGCATATTTTGTTAGGCAAACATTTAGTTATGGTTATTATAGTTTGAGAAATTCATTAGGCAAGCTCATTCGCTGGTAATGAGTTTGAGTTTGCTTTCTTATTTTTGAGTATTTTAGGGGTCGATGTATTTATTAGGTGTTTAAATCTATTTATACATTTCTCAAAGACAAAAGTAAATATCTTGATTAGTCATATATGACATTAGTTTTCGTTTAAGAGAGGATTCTCTTGGTTCTTATTATAGAACACCAGTTCTTGTCAAAGATTGAATTCTTTGTGACAAATCATCTTTGATTTATCAATATGTTAGATTGTGACATCATTCATTTATGTCTTATTCCTATTATTTCTCATGTATCTTTTGATACTATTTATTTTATCTTATCTAATTTACAAAACGAATTCAAATTTATAAATGATCGCAATATTTCTTGAATAAGATCGTATTACAAAATACAAGTTGTTTTACGTTATTTAGTAAAGGACAAAAGGAATGGAAAAATATATAACAAAAAAAAATACTAAAAATACTTAAAACTCTCTTAGATAAAAACCTCTACACTTATTTAAACTTTTGATTAAATTCATATCCTTGAGTCCACTTAAACATAAAAAAATCCATCTAATTAAACTTATTTAACCTTCACACTTATATAACCTTATTGGTTAAATTATTGCCTAATGACAAACTTTTTTGAATTTTTATTTCTATCACAAGAAGACAAGATGAAAAATCTAAATAATTTCTCTATTTAATTTTATTAAACTACACTAAACCTAATTATATATGAACCAAGACTATTAGACTCATACTAATTTGGCCACCTAATTAGCTACCTAACTAACAAAACTAATATTCATAAAAAAATTGCTAACTAAAAAATATTCATTGACACCTGACCTAATAAGATTCATATTCTAGCATTAAAACTCCTTCTGAACAAAATATATAATTAAAAAAGTATTAAAAATAAATACAAAAACATAACAAAGACTCAATAAAAAGATGTAAAATTTTGATTCTCGTATGAAAGGTTCTTCTTAATTCTTTATGCATACGTTCATTAAAGGTGGTATTAAGTCTATCTTATAAAATACAATTAATAAACATAATTATATTATAATTTATCTTTATTAGATGCAAGATTCTCTTATGGTAGTCTAATTAAAGTCTATAGTAATTTGGTTTAATTAAAAAGGTTAAAGGGTAATTTATAATTTCATTTGATGAATCAAATATAAGTGTTTTTTTTAATCTTTCGATTTATGAATGTTTTTATCCGAATAGATAATTATTTTTACGTGTTTCATTAGAGTTTCTCTCATAAAAGTGTTATTTCTTGTATCCTAAAGTTTTTCAAAACATGTCATTATAAAAATTTGAATTTGTTTATTTTATGAGTTAAATATATTTTCCATCCTTTTAGTAAAAATTAAAACTAATCATTTTTAAAAAACTTTAGTTTTTCAATTTTAAAAATATATAAATTTAATTATTTTAATTAAATTTATTAGATTTATTTAATATTTTAAATGCGTTTTTTAATTAGCATTAATTAAGAAAGAAATATAAAATAAATTTAATAAAATTTGATTAAAATAATTAAATCCACCTAATTATAAAAATAAATAAGAATTAAATTGATTCAAAGTTACTAATTCAATTATTTTTAAATTAAACAATTAAAAATATATTTAATTTTTATTTTATAAAATTAGTTAGATATATAAAATTATATTTGAGTATCTTTCCTAATCCCCTAGACAAATCTTTATTTGTCTAAACGTTTGGATTTGTTAAACAAAACCTTTGTCTTAATAAGGGAGTGAGAGAACATTTTAGATAAGATTCTATATCAGGATATCCTCTATTTAAAGTATAAATAGAAATTATTGAAATAATTTAATAATAATATTAAATATTTGATTGAAAGAATAATATTATTACAATTTTAAATTGTTATAAGTGAAACCAAAGACGATAAATTCAAGAGTAAACGTCACAAGTGGATGCAAAGTGAAAATAATATAAATAATTTTTGTTAGATAATTATAACTATAATCTTTATCTAATATTCTTTTATAAATTGTAATGTAAAAGCTTTCCTTAAATCTCTTGGTTCTACATTAAACATTTCGAGTTAATTTTCTAGGATATTTTCGAATTACCAATGTAATTCTTAATTCCTATTTTTCTAATAACAATTATATAAATTACGATAACAACAATGACTTAAGCTACATAACCACAAGTTACAATAATAAAAAGAAATTTTACACAAAAAATAAGAGAAGTTGAAGATTCAAATATAGTAAGAAAAAGAAATTAATATAACGGAATAAATATACAAAGAAATCTTATTAACAACAAATGTGTCGACTTCACAAATAAATACAACAATATTATATTTTGTATACCCAAAATATATATTATTGGAAGGAAATTAAGTTGTTGAGAATAATTTTCTTTCAACAACTCTTTTTAGTGATATTAGTAATATTATATTCAAATAATAATAACAATAAATAGAATTATATAATAATGCATTTAATTATATAATAAATACATGTAAACATAAATAGAATTTTAGAATAAGACAATAATACGTTTAATTAAATAATACATGAAATGATGTGAGTATGAAGATTACTGTTCCGTTGGTAACATACTTCAATTCAAAATTTAAATGCCCGAAGGAAGCATTTCTCCCCATTCCCAGGAGGGCGTGAATGTACGCGCCAGAGTGGCACGTGCTTAGTTCAAAACTGAAAAGAGCAGTTCTTTCCATCCTTCAATTCAAATCAAATCACATCAAACTTCACTCATTCTGCTGCAAATGGAGCTCACCGAAGAACAACAACGGCAAGTTGAAGCGAACCGTGCAGCGGCGATCGCAAAACGCAAAGCGTTCTTAGAATCCAGAGCGCAACGAGAAGAACAATCTCATGGTGAAGGAGAAAAGACTACCAACCCCAACCCATGGCAGCTTTTCAAGTGCCAAAAGTTTCCTAAAGCTCAACCCCCGAAGTTCCTCGCCAGGCTCGAAATATGCTCCCCCGATTCCTTCTCCATCACACCCATTCAGCTTCCTCCATTCCCCTTCCCCGGTCACCAGCATTGCCTCTCCACTCTAAACTCCATTCTCTCACATGTACTTCACTTCTCTCACTCTCATTTTTAGCCATCACACACCATTCTTCCGTTTTTATTTACCCTAATTTTGTTTTTCGTTTCTCAGGTGATGCTTTCGCACTTCACGCAGACCACCGGAGGGGTGGAGGTATGCGTTTTCAAGCTCACGGAGTACCACACCGTTGTCAGACAGTTGAAGGTGGAGGTGGAGGCGCTTCAGGTGGAGGAGATTCCCTGGGCGACGTTCAACGTCGTGGAGCGTCTCTCGCTTTCGGTAGCTTCTGGGCGGTGGACGCCGGTGCGTCCGGAGCACTTGGCCGACGAGGAGGTAGAGCGCCTGATTGCGAAACTCCCAAGGACTCTCCTGGACGTGTTGCTCCCTTTCCAGCATGACGGACTGCGGTTCGCGTTGAGAAGAGGCGCTCGGTGTCTCATTGCCGATGATATGGGCCTCGGGAAAACACTCCAGGTAACGTTCTTTGTTGTGATGATTTGTATTTGGCTGGATTGTGTAAATGTGATTATAAATTTCTGACGTGATGGTTTTTTTGTGTAAATGTGATTTGTATTTGGCTGGATTGTGTAAATGTGATTATAAATTTTGGATGATGGTTTTTTGTTTTGTATTAGGCTATTGCTATTGCGGGGTGTTTTCTGGATGAAGGTTCCATACTCGTGGTTTGTCCTGCTGTGTTGCGGTTCACGTGGGCGGAGGAATTGGAGCGCTGGCTTCCTTTTTGTTTGCCGGCTGATATACATCTCGGTAATGTTTTGCTTTTTAAGAAAGGTTGTGGTATTTGTTTTGGGGTTGGTCTCAATTGACACTTGAAACTGTGAGCGTAGTTTTTGAAAAAAATGTAGAGTGCTTGCGATGACAGTACAGTTCACGTGTTTGAGATTATGTTAATGGAGTTCTTTGGATGCATAGATGATTCTACTGAAGATGGTTTGGTATTGGGATATTTGAACAGTAAAAGAAAAAGATCGTTTTGGATATAGTGCCTGGACTAGATGGAAAGATTGGTTAAATGAATCAGCCATGCTTTATAAATATATGGTTTGAGAACTCTACTGTGGAGATAACTTTGTGTGGATGGGTGTTTTGTTGATTAGGTGGTTAGTTAAGAGTAGTTTGTAGTTATGTGCAGACGATGATGAGTTGATAATCTAGTAGGGTGTTTTTTGGTGTTGGCAAGTGCCACATTAACTACTTAGAAGATTTGGAGCTAAGCTGATTTCATGATTAAATTCAGGAATAATGAACACAGGTTTTAAAAGAACGTTTGGTGTTGTGTGGTCATGGAAGTAAGTCCAACTGTTCAGCGCTTTACAACTTGGTGTGATTGCTTGGTGCATTTAAGTCTACGATTTTCTGAAACTTAAATGAAGCATGGGTTTGCATTAGTAAGTCACCAATTAACCAAGCTTATTGCAGAAAGAAAGGGAGAGGGAAGGGGGATTAGTTCCTCATGTGATCAGTGCATTTACTGTGATCACTGAAAGCAATGAGTAAAAATACAACTAACTGTATACATGGCATGAAGCACGGTAATGGGAATGCACATAGGACTATTCAGTTGGTTGGAAGAGGGGAGAAACCGGGAGGAGGGGAAAGAAAGAGAGAGAAGAAGCAGGAAAGATCCGAGTAGATGGAATTGCAGGAATAGGCCATGGCTCTCAATGGCTTTGGATAATCTGTATTTATTTTACAATTCTGCTGCTATTTTCTCTGCAGTTATGTTTTCCTGATACTAGCATTCCACTGATATTTGTAGCAGAAGTTAGTTGTACACTATATGTACCATTTTCAGTAGAGAACCGGTCCCTATTTTCTATCTTTTCACCATGCTAGTTCTCTCAGTAGTACAACCTTCCACTACTACTAGGCCAACAAATAAGATCTGTTACTATTTGCTGAGCTTTGGCTGTGATAAAAGGACTTGTTGTCCACCTCTGTAATCTTCTTGTGGATTTCTCTACGGCCAGTCCCAAGCGCCAATAAAGGAGGAGAGTTGTATTAAGCCCTTGAAACCTTAAACAATTTTCTTATAAATGGGACAACAAAAAGTCAGTGAAATCCACATGAATACTCACATATTCAATTTTGCATCAGTGTACACATTAAGTTGATTTGTTGTATTGTGACTGTTTAACAGTAATCCAATTTGGCACAGATTTCAAAGCCAACATGAAACATTAGGAAAGATAAGCTTAAATTAAATAGCTTATATTAAAAATAAAATGACAATATGATCTGGAAAATATAATTTTTCTCGCAGAGCCTCATTATGACCTTTCCGTTAATACCTTACATGACAGCCATGACAAACTGGTAGTTATCAGAATGACGAGTCTGTCCAGCAATTCACTTTAGTCTGCTGTATATTCAGTTAAAGGGTGTCTGGGTAATTTATTTTCAGTACTACAGTAAAGCTGTTGGTGAGCACTAATATAGATTTGACTTATAATAATTTGAAATATTGCATATTAATTTCCTTTTTCATTGCATGGCCATTTTTGTTCATGTTTTTGTTGCAAAATTTATACTTTCTTGTGCTAGCTTGTTGACATTTAGATGTTTCTTCAAATTCAGTTTTTGGCCATCAAGACAACCCTATATATTTAACAAGAAAACCTAGAGTTGTGGTTATTTCTTATACCATGCTTCATCGTCTAAGAAAGAACATGCTTGAACTTCAATGGGCTCTTTTGATTGTTGATGAATCACATCATGTGCGATGTACGAAGAAAACAGAACCAGGAGAGGTATATAATGTTTCCATTATGTTTCTTGTTTGTAAAATTTAAAACACCAAAAAGAAGCTACTTAAAGAGAAAAAGTGTAAGATATCTTTTGGATCTCACTGTTTTTTCATGTTCATATATTTATAAGGATTGGTTACAAAATAAGCTTAAGAAAGGAGAAAAAATGAAACCCCTAGGATGCTAGGTTGTGAGTAGATAGAACAAGAAACAATTTTTTGTTCAGAAGATAATATAAACTATTCTAACACCCCTTTCAAGCTGGAGCATAGAGATTATATAGTCCAATATAAATTGAATTTGAGCTTCCATTGATTTTGTTAGAATGTTTGCAAGTTGATCACTGGAGACACAAACTCAGTACAAATTTCCTTGGATAACAACTTTTCTCTACCAAAATCACACTCACTTTCTATGTGTTTTAACACTAAGTTGGAAGCAATGTGAAGAGTTGCTTGTTTATCATATTACATTCTCATTGGTTGAATTTCACTAAACTTCTGCTGGAGAAATTGTTTTATCCACACAAGCTCACAAGTGAGTGATGCCATTCACAAGTTCAACTCTTGATCAAGCAATTACATTTTGTTTCTTGCTTTTTGAAGAAATAATATTTTCTCCAATGAAAACACAATATCTAGCAGTGGAACGCTGATCAATCGGAGACCTACCTTTATCAAAATCACAATATCCAAATATCTGGGTACTTCCCTTTATCTTCATATAGTAGACCTTGTCTTAGAATGTGAGGTATTTGAACATGTGAAAAACAACATTCAAATAATCAATGCAAGGAATTTACAAAAACTGACTCACCACCTCAACTGCAAAAGGTATTTCAGGCCCAGTAATAGTAAGATAAATAAGTTTTTTGCGTAAGTCTTCTTCATATCTGTGGATCTGAGAAGGGCTCACTTTGTTCTGCCATTAATTTCTATTTTGGATCCACATGACTATCCATCGATTTATAATCAATCATTCCTGTTTGTTTCTAGATATTCAATGCATATTTTAAACGTGTATTTCCTTTGGGCAATTAAAAGACCCTCTTTTGATTGAGACACCCAACATCTTTGGTTTGAAAAAAGTGTTTGCTCAAATGTAGCTTTACACGAGTAGTTTTTTGACATCATTTTTTGTAATAATTATATCATCAACTGACAGGTACTGGAAAAAAGAAAGAACAATACAACTGAATAATCACTGTATTAGTAATGAAATCAGAACTTTATCAGAATGATATCAGTGCCTGAATCAGGAAAGAAAATACATAACAGTAAGTAAAGTAGAAAGTATCTCTAGACAATTAGAGAGTGCCTAGTCTCTCCCAAATCCCAGCCAATTCCAGCCTATTCTCCCCCTCTATCTTCCCATGCTTTATAACCCATACAACAAAATCACTGCTTTCCTTCCGCATCAGCTCAGCAGTTTGTTACATGGAAGGATTCTTCTCATTTTTCTATCATGCCATTTGATCCCTACTTTGTCATCCATTCTCTATCTAACATACACCTTAGATATTTTGGGTTTGGGCCTAACTATTTCCGGGTTCCTATCGTCAACATACTCAATTAGGTTAACATATTTTCTAACAAATGTATGACAATAAAAGACTAAATAATCTATTTCATTGCATTTCAGTCCAAAGATTTGAACAGTATAACTAAACTTTTCTAACCAAACGTCAGAAGATTGTTTCAGTCCAAAGATTTGAACAATATAATTAGACTTTTCCAACCAAACACCTGAAGATTACTTGAGACTGTAGAGGGATTGTTCCAGGCTTCTTCAATAATCTTCCCACAGTCAGGATGTTTAATTCACATTAAAAGAAATTTAAGTGAGGAAAAAAGATTTAATCCCTCTGTATATTTTTTGTTCAAAACATCTATTTTCCGTTGCCTTTGTGTGCATGAGTGTTTGGGTGGAAACTACTTACTCCTAAGATAGAGGCTTCTTGGTTCCCATAGATGATGATGATGACATTATAATTGTTGTAGCTACAATTACTAGTACTGTTATCTCTCATTTGCCCTGGATTATGAATTTGCATTTACAATGTATTGTAGTTTGTAGCAGTGCTGTATGAATTTGGTTTGAGGGAGGAGATTTATATTGTGGGATAAGAAGATCCGATTGGGGTTTGGTAATCAAATAACCATATTTTAACAACTGAGAGTACGAAATCAAACAAGTGAAGTTCATTTTCGTTTTGAAGAACTGCTTTCAGAAGGCAGATTTTCATATTCTTAATATCTTCCTTGTAATTGTAATTTAGTGTGTTATCTTTTATCTCTGTATCTCATATTTAGCTAAAGTCAGAAAGTTATATTTTGTCATCTATCTTTTGTTTGAACAGATACAGGCTGTTCTTGATGTGGCTTCAAAAGTCAATCGTATAATTCTGCTATCAGGCACACCTTCTCTATCAAGGTTGTGGCATAATCACAGCAAGGCAGCTGCATTTATTTTTAAGTTGGAGTGAAAATGAAAAATTTTATTTAATATTTTGCTTTATACTCTATATTTAACTTTATGTTCTGTGTCCACCGTTCTTGTTTTTATTATTTTAACAATTAAAACTTCTTACATGTTATGGTGCTTTTCTTCCTAGGTACTCATAGACCGTACGACATATATAACCAGATAAATATGCTATGGCAAGTATATTCATATTGAGTGTTTTTGTATTTAAAATTTTGTCTGCAAAGACTCTGAATGCAATTTTCTGCAAAATGCTTCTATTTACAGGCCTGGTTTGCTGGGGAAGACTAAATACGAATTTGCAAAAACTTATTGCAATTTAAAATATATCAAAGGCAATCAAGGAAAATATTTTCCGGTAATCCTGTTATAAAAGCATTTCATATTTCTTTTTTGGTTGTAATTCACTGTTATGAAATTGACAGAATGGTGGGATTATGCTGCAGGATTACTCAAAGGGAGTGCGCTTGGAAGAGTTAAATGTGTTACTGAAGCAAACTGTTATGGTGGGATCTCATC
The DNA here is from genome assembly GCA_027742785.1 of Vigna reflexopilosa. NCBI lineage: Eukaryota > Viridiplantae > Streptophyta > Magnoliopsida > Fabales > Fabaceae > Vigna > Vigna reflexopilosa. Next base: position 34,906,073 of record CM050918.1, read on the forward strand.
CCATATTAGTCATCTGATCAGTACTTCAATTTTTTTTATGTTCTTTTTTCTTTGATTACTGGCATCAATTACATTTTTAGAAGCGTTCTTCTTTTTTGACATCTGCTCTTCAAATGACCAGCCTGGCATTTTGAAGCTATTAGAGCAGTTTGGCCGTAAAATTTGTACTGCTAAATTAGACTCTGATGAATCGGATCTGATTTTGTTTTCGTTTTGTTTATCCAATCTCACCTTGTAGGATAAGGTTTGATTGTTGCTTTAATTTGATGATTTGGTTATTACATAGAGTTTTATATCCTTTAAGTATATCAAACAATACCAAGGAAACATTGTTGTTTTGTAAATAATTGTATTTTGCCTGCACAATAGTATTTATTGAGTTCTCACTAGCTACTGCTTATTGAGTGATTTTTTATTTTAAATCTTCATTTGGTTACTGAGTGCTTCATTTTAATTTTGAATACTTAATACTGGTGTTTATTTAATTATGTCTGTTTTGTTTTCTCCTTTATTGCAAAGAACATGGTTATATGAAGTTGTCCATTGTAGATAAGGCGTCTGAAGGAACATGTGATGCTACAGTTACCTCCGAAACGGCGACAAATTATAAGACTGTTGATAAAGGGATCGGATATTGTTGCTGCCAAAACTGCAGTTGGGGTATTAAGTATTGATGCCACTGAAAGGGAAAGTGAAGACATAGCTTTGGAAAATTTGGATGAAACTGATGGTATTGTTAAGGAATCTTTAACTCTACTGCAGTGCAATGTTGATTTGAGTCATCTATTGTGTCCCATGATAGACTTTAAGTTCATTGGTTTACTAGATTGGGATGAAATTGCATTAAAAAAATACAGCATTGGAAATTAGTACTTCATAAAAGTGAATTTGATTGCCTACCACATGAATAGCAGAATTCTAGTTGAAAACCTAGACGATTTAAAATTTGCTTATGATGCCAAAAAGGCATATAATACCGATGGTCACAAGAATATCCAATAAGACCAAAAAAAGTGTTAAAAAAAGTCCAATTGTTACCTGTGTTATCTGTCGTTACCAACCTACATTTGAACTATGCAAAAAATTGAAAATTAATTAAAATTTCATGTTCTTGTCAACCTATGTTTTGTCAATACACCGTGTCAAAAATGTTGTTTGGTTGTTATTTTTTTTTTTTGTTTTTCAAAGAAAATGGCCATGCTAATTTCTAATGTATAAAAATTATAATTCTATTTCTGTATGTGTGTGTGTGTCTATATATATTTTTGTTTTGTGTATGTAGCAGATATGTTATTTCTGTAATGCGGAAGATTGTTATATAAGTTTCTTCTTTCATCTCTCGTACCTGTTGCCAGGCAAGCTTTCTTATCAGGAACTTGGAATTGCAAAGCTTTCTGGTTTTCGTGAATGGCTTGCCCTCCATCCAATAGTTGCAGGATCAGAGAATGCTTCAAAAATGATAATTTTTGCTCATCACCACAAAGTTCTTGATGGAGTACAGGTTTGGAAAATATTGCTTCTTGTAATCTCTTAGCAGTTATATAAAACTGTAGAGTGATGTCAGTGACTCAATGTTTTTCCTTTTTGCATTTCTCTTTTGCTTTTTGCTGACTATCATAGTTCAGCTTTAGGTTGGATTTGGTCCAACTTATTTTAGGCTTTTCTTCTTTAAAAGAATAGTTTGGCCACACACATTTCTGAAAAGTTCTTGAAAATTAAGCAACTTACTTTTATAAAAGAAAAATTAAAGTAGTCTGTTTGAAAAAAATGGGCGAGGCAGCTTGTAGGAGTCAAAAGAAATGATAATTGTCAAACAACTTCTGCTTTATTGTAAAGATAGTTTTTTGAACTTTAAAGCAGAAGCTGGTGTGAAAATACCGATCAAGTTTAAAGCAGAAGCTGTTTGACAAAATTCCGGTGCTTTAAACTTGGTGTCAAACATCTTCTGGTTAGGTGGCTTTTTTTAACTTTGAAGGAACTTTTAAAGCAAATATTGCCCTAATAAATCATGCTCCTGGACTACGTTCAGGAAGTAAATAAGAGGTACATTTTACTTTTGGAATCACCTTGACTAGTAGTAATCCTGTGTAGCGGCTGGAGCATGATGTTCTCATGCTGTCTTCATTTATTTGATTGGCTATCATAATTTTTGTTTTACGTTGGCCTCTTGTGATTTGATGACTATTTTGTCTAACAAACATTTATATCTATTTTTTTTATGTGAATTTTATCTTTCTGAACTATTCAGGAGTTTGTATGTGAGAAAGGTATAAGTTTTGTGCGAATTGATGGAAATACTCTTGCCAGAGATAGGCAATCAGCAGTAGTCTCATTTAGGTCGTCATCAGAGGTATAGCAACCATTGCTTTTTCTTCTCAAGTTATTGGGAAAACATATCGGTTTATTTATTTTGTTTGCCTATTTATGATATTTTCTATGTTTATGTTATTGTGTTTGAAATTATAACTTGTTTTACTTTTTCATTTCTCATGTTGCACTATTAAAAACTTTGAAAAAGTAGCGTTTTTTACAATGAGACTTAGTTTTATTATCATTGTTTCTATTGTTCTATTTTCCAAATTGATGTTTTTTTAATGTTGTTGGGGGCATGCATCGATACTTGGCAATTTTTTAAAGCAAATTAAGTCATTATATCAAGTCTCTTGCTCCACTCAGTGAAAAGACAATTTGTTGTGTATGCTAAAAGTACGAACCATGTCATTCCTAACATCAACTGTCTTGAGCCTTTCTGTCAACATCAAACTCCCTTTACTACCGTCCTTGTGCACTTACATGCAACATGTGTTCTTAATTCCAGGTTACTGATTTATGGGTTTCATTGTTCATTTAAGTTTACTGACTTATGGGTTGCATTTTTATTGAAGGTTAAAATTGCAATAATAGGTATTCTAGCAGCAGGTTTTGGACTTGATTTCTCAACAGCACAAGATGTGGTGTTCTTGGAGCTACCGCAAAGCCCAACTCTAATGCTCCAGGTTCTGTTTGGAATACCACTTCATTGATTAATTTGTATTTATAACTATCGTTGGGTTGTTGAATTAGTATCATATGCTAGTGACATGTGTTTTCTGTTGTGACATTGATTTGGTTTGTGTCAAACCTGTGTTTTTATGTCAGTACAACTGATTTATTTATATTGAGAAAATAAAATCAATTCAATAAACAGAGGAGATGTGGTATGATACCTGAATAAATGTCACTAATAATACCAATATGATCTTAATATTTCTAATTATAAAGATATAATCTTTTTTTTTATTTACAACAACTGATTTATTTATATTGAGAAAATGAAATCAATTCAATAAATAGAGGAGATTCGGTATGATACCTGAATAAATGTCACTAGTAATACCAATATGATCTTAATATTTCTAATTATAAAGATATGATCCTTATTTTTTTATTTACAAAACTCTACCTCAAGTTGGAGCATATAATGTGTTCAGCTTGTGTTAGACAATTAAAAGTATATGTGAGGAGGAATAAAAGGGGAGAAAATTAGAGGCGGGAAGAGAGGTTAGTCTGTTAGAGGAGATAGAGGTTAGTCTGTTAGAGGAGATAGAGGTTAGTCTGTTACAGGAGAGAGAGAGAGAGTATAAATAAACAAACAGAATAGAGGGAGAGGATATCAGATATTTTTCCTTTTGGGTATAGACTGGACCTCTTGGCCAGTGGAGGAAGGGAGGCTTCCTTGGGAGATCATTACTTGTATTTTCTTCTTTATATACTTTCCAGATTGAATAAAATATATATACATAGAGTTCTTGTCTGCTGTTGAGTGTGTGAGTGAGAAGAGAAGCTACTTATTTGGTTCCCTGAATAAAAGAACCTAACAGCTTGCTACACATTTTATTGGTCCTTGATCCTTTTAAAGACTTGGTGAGTATGCCTGTTAGCACTATAAATGTCGTAGTGATATCTTTAGGTTTCAAGTTTTCTTTTATGATTTTACAAGGTACCATCTGGTTCTTTCATGAAAGACAAGATCAGAGGCAGTGTGTAATGCTGATAGCTTGTCACATATATGGTGCTGTTATTAGTAGGATATTCAATGTTCTACTAGAAGCTGTTAGAATGTTTGAGAGATCTTTTTGTAATTATTTCTTTAGAGTTAGAGTTCTCCATATATAGATACTGCTGTACTATTTCAGGTTAATCAATTTGAATAAATGTCTTCTTTCTTTCATATTAATCCTTTGAAGTGGTTCATTTGGGAATTTTCATAAAATTTAAGTTCTTTGAGAAATTACTTTGGCCATATCAGCTCATAGGTGACTAAAGCCATTCATTGCCTTGTATTTTACTTCTACACTTGATCTTGATACAGTATTTTGTTTCTTGTTATTCAAAGATATTAAAGTATTCCTAACAAGAACACAATATCTTGAAATAGAGTGTCTATCACTAGGTGAGGTTGCCCCGTTAGCATCAATGTGCTAAACCATTTGTGTATTACCCTCATCTTCATACATATGGCCTTTCCCAAGAATATTTCTTAGGATTTGTACAATTGCATCCCAATGATCTTGACAAGGAGAGTTCAAGAATTCACTTATTGCATTCCCTGCAAAGGCAATGTTAGGACGAGTAACAATGAGTTGATTTAGTTTACCAACTAATGGTTTACATCTCTTAGGGTCTGAAAATAACATTCCTTGGTCAGGTACAAGTTTGATACTTGGTTCGTTGGTGTGTCAACCAGTGTTATCAAATTTCGGCCATGGCAGAAACTGGTAACGGATTTCTGAGCTGCAGCCACAATAAGGCTGTGGCGAATCGGATTTTTCATGATGGCCCATAGCGGCCACTTTGTGCATAACAGCTGGCGAATGCGGAATGGCAATGGCGAGAAAAAAAACGGAGTGGAGAAAGAAGAAGATGAAGAGAGACTAGCGGGATCAGAGGGAGAAGACACTAAGCAGCGGCGAAGCAACATTCTTGGAGAAGAGAAACCTAAACAGCAAGGATATATTTATTTTTTTCGGGTTTAAAACACATTGATTGGGTCCGGCCCAATATCATTTATTTTAACCTAATAGGCACACACGGACAACAAGGTAAAACAAGTTTAACCACATGGTAAAAAAGATTTAAAACACATGGTAGAAAAGTAGGCCAGGTTCAATAAAATTCAATTTAACCTAATAGACACACAACCACTCTGATAGACTTCTTTAATCAAGAAGTAAATTAACACTCTCATTCCCCCAAAAACATACAGGAAGAACTGCATAGAATGTGTATTATTGATGTATGAATGAATCGATGTACAAAGAATCACCCCTAAGGAAGCCTCTCACCCTCCCCTAGAACAAATATCCAGTCTATACTCAAATGTACAAAAGAACTAACTCTCTCCCTTTACAATATATCTCCTATTTATAGTATTTCCCCCCTTCACACTTGCTAACTAACTGACAACAACCTTTCCCGCTTCCTATTCTTCTTACCCTGTACTCATTGCTTCTTCTTTCTTTCATATACCTTCAATACTCTAACACACTCTCTCATTCTTCTTCAGCCTCCCTTAACCCTTTGTTACTGTCACATAGCCAATAACCAGGACAGCCCAAGAACATCCCACAGAATACACTTATTTTGCATTATAATTATATTTCTGCCTTAACTCAATATAGTTTCCTTTATAACTTTATAGAGGAATTTTAGGTATCTGATATTTTCCGTTATCCAATATCGCTAACACTGGTGTCAACTGACTTAGCTTTTAACGTTCCTGTTTCTTCTCAAATATTTGGAGCATATTTCCTTTTTGATATGACCAAACCAACCTTGGATTGAGCAACCTTACTACTTAGTAAGTACCATAGTTTGTCGTTCTTCTGGAACTATTAAGCAAACTATTGTTTTAGATGGAAAATACGCTCGAGCTCATTGTACACTACCTTTGATAATGATGTCATTCCCGTTTACAATAAGGAAGATGCATCCCTTCAAGGAATTTAATGATCAATTTCACTTTGTAATATTCCAAACTGTTGGATGACATTTTGAAAAATTCTGAACCAAATGAGGTTCGTGCTTAAGGTCATAAAGGAACATGTGTAGGTGATACACCTTATTGGATGAAGAAACAAATGGAAGTTATGGAATAGACTCAAAGAAGGAAACATTAGTAGAATAAAAAGTATTAGTTCAGATAAGGAGAGAAATAACAACCCTTTTTGAGAACAGTGATAAAGACACATTTGGAAATATCTAGGAGAAAGTTTGCCTCAACTCAAAGAGGTTATGTGCAAAATAAAATGGAACCAAATGCATTGAGCAAATTGTATATAGGGGAATGTGAAAAAAATGTCGAGTGAGGATAAAGGGAGAAAATTTGATTTCCTCTAATGATACAAATATGGTACTAGAATAAATATCACCAATAATACAAATATGATCTTGATATTTCTAATTATGAAGAGATCCTCATTTCTGTAATTGTAACAATTTAGAATAGTTTGCGTTAGTGGAGTGTCACTGGGAAAGCCTAAAATAGAACTTGTTAGTTCAAAGGGAATGAAATAGTCCTATTGGTGAATGGTATACAATAATGGTGTCGCAACCGAAATCGCGACGGGACGACGGTCCAAAAAAGAACGAGGATTTTGGAAAAAAGAGATTTAGAGTCGCCACCATAGTTTATTTTGGAAAACTACGGAAAAACCATAAAATGATAAGCCATGGTCTATGAAAACCAAATTCTAGGTTCGGGAGTCGGTTACGTGTAGGGAAGGTATCAACACCCTACAACGCTTGCCCGAAAGCGATATCTTTAATTAAATACGCAAATATGATGTGGTTTTCAAAATGTTTAATTATCCCCGAAAAGCACTATAAAGAAACAAAAGATATATTTTTATTTTTATTTTTGAGAAATTATTAAGAAAATTTGTTTGGAAAAGATTTGGATTTTTGGGAAGTGAACCTGACAAGGACTGACCTTGCTTATACGTATCTCCACTCTGGATGGAGAATCAAGGATTACGTAGTTCTGGAGAGGGTTCCGAATCATCTTCACAATAATCTTCCGTATTATCGACAGGGTGCTCAAAATTAGGAATATCGACATTGTTATTTTCAAAACATTCATTGTCATATCTGCATTATTTAAGTTTGTGAAAAAATGATAAATGAACAGGAAAAAGGATGAAGAATGCCAAATGATGATAAAACCCAAACAAACACGATTTGATTATCACGCTAAGCGCAAAAACTAAAAACGTCAACCCGTAAGTCATGAATCCTAAAGCTCGGGTGAAGCTATAGGATTAATTAAAACTATTACATTTTATTCAAATTAAGCATCGCGGGTAAATCCAGAGTCTCCCAATTGTTGAGTTGTGCATCTGGGGAGCAGGTCGACACGAAACTCGAGCTTTCCGATCCATCTTCATTCTCTACGGCTGCTATTTGGCCAGTATTGACCCATCCAGCTGTGAAAGCTCTCCTTGATATCACAAATACGAATCTTTCCTTCCTTGGGTTCCCATCTTTCTGCACAAGCCAGACTGCGCTCTTTCCTTTCTTCAATCAGCCCTTTCTTGTCCTCGTAGCATACTTGCATCAAACTTCTATCAAGCAGGTCTTGCAGAATCCCTTCGAATTCAACACACTCATCAATAGAGTGCCCATGATCTGGATGGAGCGCACATGCTATACCCACACTCAACTGAGAGGTGTTTATGATGTGGGTATAGCATGTGCGCTCCATCTAGATGTTGGGCACTTTATTGATGAGTGTGTTGAATTCGAAGGGATTCTGCAAGACCTGCTTGGCAGAAGTTTGATGCAAGTATGCTACGAGGACGAGAAAGGGCTGATTCAAGAAAAGTAAGAGCGCAATCTGGCTTGTGCAGAAAGACGGGAACCCAGGGAGGGAAAGATTCGTATTTGTGACATCAAGGAGAGCTTTCGCAGTGTTGGATGGGTCAATACTGGCCAAATAGCAGCCGTGGAGAATGAAGATGGATTTGAAAGCTCGAGTTTCGTGTGGGCCTGCTCCCAGATGCACAACTCAACAATTGGGAGACTCTGGATTTACCCGGGATGCTTAATTTGAATAAAATGTAATGGTTTTAATTAATCCTATAGCTTCACCCGGTGCTTTAGGATTCATGACTTACGGGTTGACGTTTTTAGTTTTTGCGTGATAATCAAATCGTGTTTGTTTGTGTTTTATCATCATTTGGCATTCTTCATCCTTTTTCCTGTTTATTTATCCTTTTTTCATAAATAATGCAGATGTGACAATGAATGTTTTGAAAATAACCATGTCGATATTCCTAATTTTGAGCACCCTATCGATAATATGGAAGATGATTCGGAACCCTCTCTAGAACTTCGTGATCCTTGATTCTCCATCTAGAGTGGAGATACGTAGGAGCAAGGCCAGTCCTTGTCAGGTTCACTTTCCAAAAATCCAAATAATTTCTCAAAAATAAAAAAAATATATCTTTTGTTTCTTTATACTGTTTTACGGGGATAATTAAACATTTTGAAAACAACATCATATTCGCGTATTTAATTAAAGGTATTGCTTTCGAGCAGGCGTTGTAGGGTGCTGATACCTCCTACACGTAACCGACTCCTGAACTGGTTTTCATAGACCATGTCTTATCATTTTATGGTTTGTTCGTAGTTTTTCAGAATAAACTATGGTGGCGACTCCAAATCTCTTTTTTCCAAAATCCTCGTTTTTTTTGGACCGTCGTCCTGTCGCGATTCCTGTTGCGACAAATGGAATTGTCTTAATTAGGTCAATAATATGTAGGGAATGTCTCCCAATCTTGTACTGCGTGGTTGAATGGCAGTATTGTTGGAATAATGTACTTGGGTGTGTTTGTAGGCGATAGTTGGTAATATTTATTGAAAAATTGGAACTAACTTACTGTAAGATGATAAATCTATAGAACTAATGGTTTGGCTTTCTTACAACTAATTGTGCAAAGTGTTACACTCTAAGTGTTTTCTACCATGCAACAGTTGCAGTTTATCTTAAGTAAATAATGTTAATATGTTTTGAAGGCTGAGGATAGAGCTCATCGTCGAGGACAAACAAATGCGGTTAATGTTTACATATTCTCTGCGAAGGTGACTAGGTTCTCATTTATTTTCAGTTTGGGATTAGGGTTTGTTGTGATATGCCTAATGTCTCTTACAAGCTGTATTTGTTGGTATACTCCCTCTGCAGGATACCTTGGATGAATCACATTGGAAAAATTTAAACAAAAGTTTGCAACGTGTTTCATGTACAACTGATGGCAAATATGATGCGAAGAAAGAGATAGAGGTACCATATTTCTGTTTTTCGTTAGCTAGTCTCTGTTAGCATCATATTGAAAAGCAATTGTATTTGCAGATTATCTTTACATTAGTAGGCTATTTTTAAATCTGAAATTAGCTCATTATGATTTGTGGCTCTACCATCTATTTCAAATTTTAAATGACTTATCATTAAAATATTTCGGGTATATAGATATCAATTGTTTTGCATTTAGTATGTCCAAATTTGTAAAACTTCTTAATCCTCACACTTGGTCCCGGTGTTCTATTTATGCTCAAATATATGAAATTGAATACTGAGTACAATATATGCAATAAATAAATGGATTGGAGGATGCCCGTGGGATGGATAGATGAATTCCCTTTCCTACTTGTGATGATCCTCTTTACAATTAGTAATATTTCATAAGTTTCCTACTTTGTCCAATTGAATGACTTATTTTTTCACCGATTGTCACTAAAGTTCTCCAACCTATTGGGATCTTTTTTGCTTTCAATACTCTATATTTCTTTGGTGTGAAAGCTTGTGTTGTAATCTGGGATAATATCTGTAGGATCTTCCTAATTAGAGGAAATAGATACATAATATTTTATTTTATTTTATTTGTTCCTAGTTTTCCTAGTTTCTCTATTTCCCTTTTTAGGAGAATTAGATTGTTACAAATAGGGGATATGAGAATGTATTTTCAATCAATTCTAAATAATAAATTTTATTATTATTTTCTACTTGGTATCAAGAGCTTCCGATCTTGGAACTCCTTCCGCTGCATAGTCGCACCGCCGCCGCTGTCCGACCACCGCCGCCGCTGCCGCCGTCGCCGCTGTCCGACCACCGCCGCCGCTGCCGCCGTCACCGCTGTCCGACCACCGTCGCTGCCGCCGTCGCCGGTTGGGGTCGTTGATAGCGCAGAAAGGTGTGACCAACTCCGACGACCACAACGTCGGAAGTCGCTCCGTGAAAGGAGCCGCCACGCGCCGCCACGCGCCTCCACTGTCGCCGGCGCGTGTAGCCCACGCGCCCACCTCCGGCGAGACCCACTCGCCGGCGCCGCCACAGACAGGGTCGCCGGAGCACCCTGAGTCTATTCCTAGGGTCGGTGACGACTCGTTTGGACTGTATTTGAGCAGATCTGAGTTTTAAGTTTTGCTCTCTTTTTTTCCGGTGAGACCCACTCGCCGTCGTCGTCACAGAAGAGTCACCGGAGACTCCTGAGTCTGTTCCTAGGGTTTGTGTCGACCCGTTTGACCTTTTCTTGAATAGATTTGGTTTTTTAAGTTCTGCTTCTTTTTTTTCGGTGTGACCCATACACCGTTATTGTCTTGGAGACTCCTCGTTGCGTTCTACGGGATGTCTGAAGAAAAAATTATTCCTTTGAAAGCAATAGATGAATCAATGAGTAAGTCCTCTGGATCATGCACTTTGTCCATAAAAGGTAAGATTTGCCTATGTGTCTCAAGGTATTTGGATCCTTGATTCAGGTGCAACTGATCATATGACACCTTTTAGTGTGTCCTTTGACTCATATGGTAAAAGAAATAAAGAACAACTTATTACAGTTGCGAATGGTCAGGGTATACCTATATGCGGCTCTGGGAATATAATTTTGGACTCATCCATTGTATTGAAGGATGTTTTACATGTTCCTCAATTAGCGAACAATCTTATCTCTGTGCAAAAACTCACAAAGGATTTAAATTGCTCAGTAACATTTTTTCCAACTTATTGTGTTTTTCAGGACCTTGCCATGGGGAAGACAATTTTAACTGCTAAAGAGCATAGTGGGTTGCATTTTTTAGAGTTTGATGACCAAAGCAACACGAAAATCATGACTCAACAAGCAACATCTGAGACGTGGGCAAAATCCCAAATATGGTTACATCATCAAAGGCTTGGGCATCCTTCATTCAGTCTTATCAAGTCCTTATTTCCCCACTTGTTTACCAAAGAATCTGTTGAGTCTTTTAATTGTGATATTTGTCAATTTTCAAAACACCATCGTGCATCTTATCCTATTAGTCATAAAAAGAGTATTTCTCCATTTGATTTAATTCATTCTGATGTTTGGGGTCCTGTCATAGATTCTATTTTTGGAGCCAGATGGTTCGTTACTTTTATTGACGATTGTACCCGTGTCACATGGACATACATTATGAAAAATAAATCCGAAGTTTTTCAAATTTTTGTTAATTTTTTCCATCTTGTCCAAAATCAATTTGGAAAAAATATCAAAAAAATTAGGTCTCATAATGGTATTGTTCATGAACTAACCTGTGTTAATACCCCTCAACAAAACGGGGTTGCAGAAAGAAAGAATCGTCATCTTCTTGAAGTAACTAGAGCTCTTCTTTTTTAAATGTCTGTTCCAAAAAATTACTGGGGAGAAGCTGTGCTAACTGCCACATATCTCATCAACAGGTTACTCACTCGTATCTTAAATGGCATTAGTCCTATAGAGTCTCTATTGTCTTTTGTTCCTTCTTCTTCCCTAGTAACGAGTCTACCTAGTCGAGTCTTTGGATGTGTTGTTTTTGTTCACTCTCATCATCCTAACCGTGGTAAATTAGATCCCAGAGCTCTTAAATGTGTCTTCATTGGGTATCCTTCTAATAAAAAAGGGTACAAATGTTATCATCCTCAGAGTCGGCGCGTCTTTGTCACCATGGATGTCATCTTTCATGAAACACAATCCTTTCATGTCAGTCCACCACTTCAGGGGGAGAAAGCACTTGAAGTGGATGAACTCTCCTTCTTGTCATTACCATGTTTGTCTTTGCAGGATGCCCAAGACCTGAGCAATGAAACTACCATAGTCCACAGTGAGGAAGAAGACAGATTTTTTGGCAAAAAATATTAAAGAGAACAACCCACTTCGACTCTCGAGCAAGAAAAATTGTCTAATCCGGAGATGAGGATCCCTGAAGATATCAATGATGAGGAGGTAAGTATTACTGAGGATTTACCCATTGCATTGAGAAAGGGAAGAAGATCATGTGCTAAATATCCTATTTCTCAGTATGTTTGCACTAACAATCTCTCTGACAAAAGTTTTATTGCTGCCATTGATGCCACAGAAATTCTGACCTCAATCCAAGAGGCCATGAAACTTGAACATTGGAATCAAGCCATGAAAGAAGAGATGAATGCATTAGAAAGAAATTCAACTTGGGAGATTGTTGATAAGCCAAGAAACAAGAAGACAGTAGGGTGTAGATGGATATTCACAGTGAAACATAAGGCAGATGGGACAATAGAAAGATATAAAGCTAGATTGGTGGCAAAAGGATATACCCAAACATATGGGATTGATTATGAGGAGACATTTGCCCCAGTGGCAAAGATGAATACAGTTCGAGTTATTCTCGCTTTGGCTGCCCATTTTGGATGGGACTTACACCAGCTGGATGTGAAGAATGCCTTTCTTCATGGAGATCTAGATGAGGAAGTGTACATGGAGATTCCCCCAGGTTTTGAAGTGAAAAATGAAAGAAACAAGGTATGTCTTTTGAAGAAAGCATTGTATGCTCTTAAACAATCTCCTAGAGCATGGTTTGGAAGATTTACAAAAGCTATGATTTCCTTGGGATACAAACAAAGCCAAGGAGATCATACTCTGTTCATAAAGCACTCCTCTACAGGTAAACTCATTCTATTGCTTGTCTATGTGGATGATATGATTATTGCAGGAGATGATGAAATAGAAAAATTGGCATTAAAAGAAAAATTGGCGGCTCAATTTGAAATGAAAGACCTAGGAAAACTCAAATATTTTCTTGGGATAGAGGTTGCCTACTCCAAGAATGGAATTTTCATCTCCCAGAGGAAATATGTACTTGATCTCCTCAAAGAAACAGGAAAGTTGGGATGTAGAACCTCAACTGTTCCTATAGAACAGAATCACAGAATTGGAAGTGAAGAAAGTGTTCCTGTAGAGAAGGCCCAATATCAGAGATTGGTGGGAAAATTGATTTATCTATCACACACAAGGCCAGACATTGCTTATGCAGTTAGTGTAGTGAGTCAATTTATGCATGATCCAAGAGAGAGACATATGCAAGCAGTTGACAAAATTCTCCAATACTTGAAGTCAAGTCCAGGAAAGGGGCTATTATTCAAAAGGGAAGACACATTGAATATGAAGATATATACTGATGCGGACTATGCAGGTTCTATTACTGACAGAAAATCTACTTCTGGGTATTGTGTATTTCTTGGAGATAGTTTGGTAACATGGAGAAGCAAAAAGCAAGATAGAGTATCCCGTTCTAGTGCAGAAGCTGAATTTCGAGCCCTTGCTCAAGGAATGTGTGAAGGACTCTGGATGAAAATCATCTTGGATGATCTTAAAGTCAAAGTGGAGCACCCGGTGCAACTACACTATGACAATACGTCTGCTATGAGTATAGCCCATAATCCAGTACAGCATGACAGAACCAAACACATTGAAATTGACAGACATTTCATCAAAGATAATCTTGACAGAGGCTTTGTGATTACAACTCATGTTCCTACAGAACTTCAAATAGCAGATATTTTCACAAAAGGGCTTTCTCCGGGTAGATTTCAAGATCTTGTAGGCAAGTTGGGAATGATTGATATTCATTTACCAACTTGAGGGGGAGTGTTGTAATCTGGGATAATATCTGTAGGATCTTCCTAATTAGAGGAAATAGATACATAATATTTTATTTTATTTTATTTGTTCTTAGTTTTCCTAGTTTCTCTATTTCCCTTTTTAGGAGAATTAGATTGTTACAAATAGGGGATATGAGAATGTATTTTCAATCAATTCTAAATAATAAATTTTATTATTATTTTCTACTGCTTGTCTTACTAATTTTATTATTCTGATAACCTTACTAGATGCACTTCTATTTCCATTATTATGAAACTAAAGTGCTTGATATTTTGCTGTGTCATAATGTTTTTCCTCCCTTATATGACACCTGCTTCCTTTTGGGTGGTGGCAGGTTGAAGATATTTCTTATTTAGGCTCATCTTTTAAAAAAGATAATTGTGAAGAGCTATCCAAATGCAAAGATGCAGAAGGGGAAACACAATTGGATTTGCAACCTTCTGCAGTAAATTCAAATGATTCAGAAGCAAATCAAGATGATAAATCTGGGGAGGGAACTTCTTTTCTTAACAAGTCAATTCAGAGTTTTAATGTTTTGGTAATACACTGGTACTTGAACTTCAAATTCTTTTGCATCACTTAAGCACATCATTTCATTGTCTTTGTTTATTCATTATTTTACTTGCTTTTTAAATTGTTCTAATATGTTGCTAGAATAGGCTGATGACGTCTCCTGCCAAGATTTAGGCACAGGTTTAGTTCTGGATGGAAATTGTGATGCTGATGTTTTTGAAGATGTGGAGAGATATCCTGGAAAGAGTTTAGAAGACGCACATCCAGTAATTGAGGTGCAGTTTCATTTTCAACTTTCTAATGTACAGAATGACTACTTGAGTGTTTAATTGTCTTATTTTACAGTTGCAGGATATGAAAACTGTTTCAACAACGGAAGCAGATGATAACCCGTCTGCTCAGCTGGTTGAAGCCGATAGTCATTGTTCTAATCAAGTTGATTTTCTGCGATTTGAGGTGAATTTTATTTTAAAACTTGTTGGTTGAGTAAGTCCATTGTACAAGAAAATTGATATTTCTTTTAGTGATTTATTTGTTATTATAAAATTGTGTGCTGGAATATGCATTGATGCATGATTATATAAATTTATTGCAATCATTATATGTGATCAAAGGATATTGTTTCCCCTAAACATGACTCTTAAAAAATAGATTAAGTCTAGTTGAAACTTATAAAATCGGCTTCTAAGATAAGATTTGCACTCACTTGTATATTATACTTTTGTCAGATCTATAATCGATGTAAGATGTCTAATACTCCATCATGCCAAATACTGAACATCTTGAGTGTGAAATTAAATGTTTCTGGGTTATTCAATAGTGGGTGACATAATAGGTCCAACAAATCTTGTTGGGATAGGTTCTGTGATTTGAGGTGAATATTATTTAAAAAACTTGTTGGTTGAGTAAGTCCATTGTACAAGAAAATTGATATTTCTTTTAGTGATTTATTTGTTATTATAAAATTGTGTGCTGGAATATACCATTGATGCATGATTATATAAATTTATTGCAACCATTATATGTGATCAAAGGATATTGTTTCCCCTAAACATGACTCTTAAAAGGTGGACTTTAAGTCTAGTTGAATTTTATAAGATCGACTTATAAGATAAGATTTGCATCCACTTATTTACTATACTTTTGTCATACTCCATCATGCCAAAAACTGATCATCATGAGTGTGAAATTAAATGTTTTTGCGTCATTCAATAGTGCGTGACATAATAGGCCCAACAAATCTTGTTGGGATAGGTTCTGATACATATTAGAATGTGAACTTTCAATTTAACTCAACATTACAAAATTTATTTGCAAGGTAACATTTATACCTACGTATGTACTATAATTTGATCATATAGACGATGGTAGATGTTAGATAAATTGCATTTTATGTTAATTAGGGAAAACATGTCCTTATGTTAATTATGTTATTTTTATATATTCATTTGTATTTGGACTCAGCCCACCTTCTCTTTATTATATATACATTTACCCCATTTGTATTTTCTACACAAGGGAACTATACCTAGTTTTTCACTATATTCAACCGTAGATAATGATGACTACTAAGTTTTGCATCACTTGTGAGATGAACATGACCTAATGCACAAAAGAGAAATGTGATGATGGATGGTAACAAATTCACTGGACATTTATAGGAGATCTATGCATCAAAGATACATATATGTAATGATAAATCCTGTGGGTCAGATCAATGTTATCAAAACTTGGTTATGGTGGCACCATGGTAGAAATTGTTAGTGGTTTTGCAGTCTGTTGCCACAACAAGGCGGTGACGAAGAGGTTTCTCATGGTGGCCCTTTTGCATACCCTTGGTGGGAATGGAACGAATATGGCAAAAAAGTTGGGGCAATGACAAGGAGAAGAACAGAGGCAGTGGTGCGGATAAGGACAATGACACACAAAGAGGAAACCCTACTCTAGAGGGGCAGTGGCGTGCGAAGTAGATACCCTAATTGCAAGGCTCAATAAAAACTTATCTTAAGCTAATGCCCTAATAACCCTACCCATTCCTATCTTTTTCTTTTTCGGTCTCACTACCGTTTGCACTGAATTTACTGTTGTATATCGCTCTTCGTTGCACACATTACCCTTCACTAGAGTATCACAATTATATTTTTGTATGTTTTTTAAAATGCATATTGTTGTAATTAGAGGAAAATCTTCCTAATTAGAGAAAAATATTTTTAGAATCTTCTAGTTTATTTTTCAGTATATTTTTTTCTTATTTTCTTTTTTTGGAAGATTAGATAGTTATAAATTGGTGTTAAAAGAAAAATTGGCAGCTCAATTTGAAATGAAAAATCTCGGAAAACTTAAATATTTTCTTGGAATAGAGGTTGCTTACTCCAAGAAAGGAATTTTCATCTCCCAAAGAAAATATGTACTTGATCTCCTCAAAGAAATAGAAAAGCTAGGATGTAGAAACTCAACTGTTCCTATAGAACAAAGTCACATAATTAGAAGTGAAGAAAGTGTTCCGGTAGAGAAGGTCATATATAAGAGATTGGTAGGAAAATTGATTTATCTATCCTAGCTTTTGTAGTAGTGAGCTAATTTATGCATGATCCAAGAGAGAGAGACATGCAAGCAGTTGTCAAAATTCTTCAATACTTGAAGTCAAGTCCAGGAAAGGGGCTATTATTCAAAAGGGAAGACACATTGACTATGAAAATATATACGGATGCTTACTATACAGGTTCTATTACTGACAAAAAAATCTAGTTCTAGGTATTGTGTGTTTCTGGGAGATAGTCCAGTAATGTGGAAGAGTAAAAAGCAAGATAGAATATCTCGTTCTTGTGCAGAAGCTGAATTCCAAGTTGTTGCTCAAGGAATGTGTGAAGGACTCTGGATGAAAATCATTTTAGATGACCTTAAAGTCAAGGTGGACAATCCTATGCAACTACTCTATGACATAAGTCTGCCATGAGCATTGTCCATAATCCAATACAACATGATAGGACGAGACACATTGAGATTGACAAACATTCCATCAAAGATAATCTAGACAGAGGCTTTGTGATTCTAGGAAATAAATGTGTTAGTTGTGACAGGGAATGCCCTGTATGAAAGGAAGAATTGTTGAATAATGCAGAAAAGAGATATTTTTCTATGTTTTCTTTGTCTTGTTTTATCATTTCTTGAGAAGGCACGTAACAGAAAATGTGTAGGATTTTCTGAATGTTTATCAGAACACAGAATTGTGTATCTAAAAAGATCAAGAATACAAAATATTGAAACAAAATAAAGGAGAAATAACGAATTTAATCTGAGTGTTAGCTATGCATATTTCTCTATTTACATAGTATCATATATTTAATAATAGGCTGTCATACCATGTGTACAGGAAACACTTTTCAGCTTCTCCTGCACCTATTGCTATCTCTTTTAATATAGGAGTTTAAATTCTGGTTGTAGTGTAGGTTTATGTGATTTCCTTGGTGTATTTTTTGTTAGAGCGTAATACAAACATTTTCAACTTTAGGTTATTTGCCACCCTTGTTTTGCATAGAGGCTGAATTAAGCCGTTGATTATTATTTATGAATACCAATAACATTTTCTTGCTTTTAGGTGAGCCCATATACCGGAAGGATCCACTTGTATACTTGCATTTTTGGTACTGATAAAAGACCACAACCAGTTTATGAAAATTTTCGACCAGAAGAACTTGAGTTGTTGAGTCCTGTTGCTCCTGATCAGAAACAGGTTCATGATGAAAAACAAAAGATAGAGTCTGTTAAGGACAACCCCTCTTATAGGCATGCTCTTCTAGGTTTTGCGGAAGAATGGAAGAACTTAAGGCCAATTGAACGCCGGAAATTAATTGGAAAACCGTTGCAACTCCCTTTGGCTGTTGAATTATGCTATTTGACTGAAAGCAACAACTACAACAACAATGTAAGTATAGCGAATTTGACTATTTTTAGTGGATATGATTATTTTTCATGAAGTTAATCCATGCTTGCCATAACATCCCAATTTTTCATTCACTAAAATCTATAATTAACACAAGTTACATAATTAAAATAAAACTTTATTTCTCACTTATTTGAAATCTCAATAAAAAATAGACATAAACAATGTTTTACAAACAACCTTTATTGGAAAGGAAAAACATAAGACTACAAGATTATCCCAAATATCTCCCAATATTTACAACTCTCTCTATGCATCTTCTTCAACATCTGAACAATCTTCTGTTTCGGTATAAAATACGATCATTGTGGGTGTAAATCATAATAATCAAAATTGAAGGGTGAACTAACATATAAACATCAAAACCAACATACACATCAACCATAATACTACAACCCACCCAAACCTTACATAGCCACATGTCTTGATAATCTTGATAGAGGCTTTGTGATTACAACTCATGTTCCTACAGAACTTCAAATAGCAGATATTTTCACAAAAGGGCTTTCTCCGGGTAGATTTCAAGATCTTGTAGGCAAGTTGGGAATGATTGATATTCATTTACCAACTTGAGGGGGAGTGTTGTAATCTGGGATAATATCTGTAGGATCTTCCTAATTAGAGGAAATAGATACATAATATTTTATTTTATTTTATTTGTTCTTAGGTTTCCTAGTTTCCCTATTTCCCTTTTTAGGAAAACTAGATTATTACAAATAGAAGGTTTGAGAATGTATTTTTTATGATTTGAGAATAATAAACAGTCTTATTTTCAACTGTTGTCTAAGATGATAACACCTTTTGGGAAGGTTAAGGTATGCTTTAGATGGTTGAAAGGTGGTTGAGGGACAAAGGGGCCAGGTGTCACGGGTGATGGTAATGGATGATGATAATGTATGATTTGGAGGTTTGTAATGTATGGTTAACGTTGCTTTGTTGTGTGGTTGTTGATCTTTGTGATGGGAAAGGTCTAAAAGGAACCATGCTGAAGGTGGTTTGTAATGGGGTTTGGATGGGGAGGTTTTATAGTTAATTTGTTGTGGTGTGGATGGAGATTGCGATCCGTCTGAAAGCATTTTGTCTAAGGCTTTTAGATGTTATAGAGTTGGAATGATGAAGGATTGGGTTGGACAAGGTGATTTTGTAAGTGGTTCTTTTATAATTGGTTAAGTGGTTTTTGGTGTAGATTCTAAAGTGGCTCCGACTGCAGTTTAGTTTGTGGTTGAAGTTATTGTGTTTGGGTTTTAGAGAGGAAGGTTTAGAAAATTTAGGGGAAGAAAGTTGTGGTTCTAGTTGATGAGTTGGAGGATGGGAAAGCTAATCAGGCATAGAAATGTGCAAAGGGATACCTCTAGAAAGTTTTTGGCAATTTCCTTGGGTTTTTTGGGATAAAGTTAATATTATGGATGGGCTGCTAAGGAAAGTCTTGGTTTATTAGCTTGTAGAGGTATTTTCAGGGGATGTAAAGGTGAATATATTGGGAATTTCTCTATGTTTCCGGGTGTTCAGAATGCATTTTTTGTTGAGTTTATGGGAGTCATTCATGCCATTGGGTATCGTAGAAGTTCCAAATTTAGAAGATTGGTTGAAATGTGATTCAACTTTGGTTTGCTCGATTTCTCTCATCAAAAGGTTATTAAAAGTCATTAGAGGAAATGTGTAATGTTTTGTAGTGTTAAGAGGTGAGGTTTGCACTTATTTATATACTATAAATTAGTTTTATCACTAGTCAATGTAGGACTTCCAACACACTCCTCTCATGTCGAGACATATACATCTCATGTGTGAGATTAGATATTAATGAGTGGTCTAATAGCGGGTGGAATAATATACCTAACAAACAACAAATTTTTTCGCTAGGAAGCTCTATCTCATGGTTTTGATATCATGATAAGAAGTGGACTTTAAGCCTAAATTAACTCTTCAAAAATGACTTGTAAGGTGAGGTTGACATCCACTTATATATTATAAACTAGTCTTATTACTAGTCATTGTGGAACTTCCAACATAATGGTATTGATTTTAAGGTGTTACATATTTTTCGAGAAGGGATTCATTGTGTAGATAACTTGGTTGCCTTCTTCTTTGGGGTTGTCTTGGTGATTCTTGATATTTTGGTTCCCCTTGGAGGGTTGGTCCTTTTCTTATTTGGAGAGTGTTAAAATAAAAAGAGAGAGAGAGGCATAGGATAAATCCCCAATATGCATAGAGCACATGGGGTTATACATTTATAAATAAGAAAATACAAAGAGATGTGTCTAAGCAAGTTACATTTAACACTCCCTCAAGCTAGTTTATATAAATGGTATGTATTAAGCTTGCTACGAATATACTCAATTCTAGGACCTTGTAATGATTTTGTAAAAATATTTGTTCGTTGATTATTAGAATTAACAAACAAAGTCTTGATATTTCCACATTGTTTAATAAAATGACAATAAGTATCAATATGTTTGGTCCTTTCCTAAAATCATATTTGAGCTAATATCAAGAACAACTTGATTGTTACGTATAAGTGTCATTTAAGAGTTTGGCATTGGGACAGATGGGTGTATCAATTGGCTTTCAACTCATCAACCCATTTTCTTCCAAAATATCCAATGCATGCATCCTTTGAGAAATAACAATTCCATTTATTGATTGTGCTTCCTCAATCCCTAAGAAATATCTGAGTTTGTCCTGTGAGATGCCATGGTGATCACTTTGCTTGTAAGCACAATATCATCAACATATAGTACTAGATAGATACACCAAGCATTCACGTAACGGTAAAATACGGAATGATCTACCTCACTGCTAATCAAACCAAATTGTTGAATAATAATGTTAAATTTGTCAAACCAAGTCCTAGGAGATTGCATGCGGCCATATAAAGATTTGCGAAGACGACATACCAATATATAAGACTTGTCTGAGTATCAAAACCTAGAAGTTGCTCTGTATAAATTTCTTTTTACAAATCCCTATTAAGAAAAGCATTTTTGACATCTAATCAAAAAAGAACCCAACATTAAAGCTAACCACCATGACTATGAATAGGCAAATAGAGGCCATCTTTCCTACAACACTTTTGACAAATTTTTTATAATTTGTTTCCTTGTTTTGTTCGATTTTTTTTATTGAGATGTGTCCATGTCTCTCCTTCCTTTCTATTTCCTCTTGATCCGGGTTATACTTTAGCTGAGTGTTTAAATTTGATATCTTAGTTAATTTTTTGTCATTCATCACAATTCCCGCTATTTTGGAGGAAAAAATTGATTTTACCTTTGATTTTAATTTCATACCCTATTTAATTATTTCTATAGGTGAATGCACGCTAGAGAATATGCGTACTCTTTGTGTGGCCTGCCATTCTGATGTGACTGCCGCACAATGTGCTGAACGATCTAAAGCAAGAGCGAATGCGAAGAAAAAACTGAAAGAGTTAATGGGCAGTATCAAAAATGGTATTACGTGTTCTGCTGTCACTAATATTAAGGTATTGTTTATAGTAATTAGACGATTTAATTTAATCCATTTAATGCTACAATCTGTTGTAAATAGAATCTGTTGCTATTGTTTGTGTTTTAGAATTAGGTTTATGGGAATGAATCTTACCTGATATTCAGATAGATCCTTCCTGATATTCAGGCCTAAATTAGTGTACAAAATTAATCTTGTCTTTGCATTTCTTATTACCAATTGTATCAATTTTAAAATCAGTGAAAAAATTTACTTTTCTGCATGGTATCCGAGCTTGATCTGAATCATATTTAGTACCCTTGCTTACCAGCCTTCCTGAAAGCCACATCTCTTGAAACACTAAAATCCATAGATAGGACACTCAGCCTTTAAAAATGGGAACTGGAGAACAATTTAGTCATGGCATGGCTTATCAACACCATGACAAATGAAATTAGAGGAAAC
This sequence comes from Vigna reflexopilosa, assembly GCA_027742785.1. Lineage (NCBI taxonomy): Eukaryota > Viridiplantae > Streptophyta > Magnoliopsida > Fabales > Fabaceae > Vigna > Vigna reflexopilosa. The sequence continues at coordinate 34,928,381 of CM050918.1, forward strand.
TTAATGTACAATTACAACAACGAATAGATGTGGGATGTAGTGAAGGAAACATGTTCCAATGTGGATAACACCTTCGAAAGTAAATGCATGCTGCATAAGTTGTGTGAGGATGAAGCTTGAGTTATCGAGTATTCCAACATGCTTGGTCGACATTGGTAGCAGCTGGATATATATATGAAGAGGTCCAGTGGAACTATAGGCATTCAAAAAGAAGTACAAAGGATGGTGGAAAAAGATAGAAACTACAGTTTTTTTAGAAGTTTTCACAGAAGTGAAGTGAGGATAGAACGAAGTAGGAGGAAAATCTTGTTGGCGAAATCTATTCCAGCCCCATCCTCTAAGAGCTCAGCAATGGAAGTAAGGGGAAACTATGCTCTTCCAACACACAATAAGTATTGTCCTCGGTGCAATCATTGCAAGAAAATTAGTCAAACCACGGACACTTGTTGGAACATTCATGGGAAACCTCCAGATAAAAAATGGTTGCCAAACAAGAGGACAAAGGCATTGCAGCAGCCTGTAATCTGGAAAGGTAAACCTTGAACCATCTCTTTTCAGCAATGAACAAATGAGAGCTCCACAAAAGAATCCTCTAACAAATTATGTTCACATTAGAAAAGGTGGTACATGCCAAGAGAGATAATATCTTGCATGCTTTAAATACTAGCAAAGGAAAATAAAAATCATGGATCATAAACTTAGGAACAATTTATATTATTTTCTAAGGAACTTTATAAAAGTTGGTTTGTGTTATACCTCACTCTATTCTAAGTTCTAGGGGTGAACTCTGTTTTATTTATTTTCTCTCTCTCTCTCCCTTTGTACTTTTGTTGCAAGATACACATCTCTATAAATATGAATATTAATATTAATTTAAAGAGATCTAAGGTGAGATTTCTTATTTTGGAGTCAAAGCTGATTGAGCATATCAAGAAAAGTGGAACGTCATATTTTCCGGTTAGCCATGTCATTTTGTCTCGCTAGTACTGGATTTGAAGCACCTCGCTGAGCGACACCGACCTGACATGTTGCAAAGATTGTTTCCTCCTCACACCACCACACACAACATCTTTGCATGGCTTACCTTAGCAAATGATGTCCATATTCCGCCTTCCCACCACTAGAGCGACAACATGTTGGTTTCACTGGCCTCACTATCCCTGTGTCACCTCTTTTTTTCATATTTATCCTACTGTTGATTGTAGTTCATGTTCAACACATTAATACCCATATTGATCTTAACTTGTTGAGATTTGGTTCCTTGGTCAAGGTTCTATGAACACTTGGCACATGCTAGTGGTGAATAATCAGTAGAAAGTGCTGAACAACGAAAGAAACTAGACTTTCAACTTTGTGCTCTCCTATGGCCATATGTGGAACCCCTAAAATCTTGTCTCAAATACTTCCTAGGTATTTAAGGGACTCAATCCAAGGAAGTTATTGTGATTTCTCAAAGGAAATGTGTTAGACATCTTTAAAGAAACATGCATGATTGATTGAATATCCATGGATAGTCCTATGGATCCATATATTAAATTAATGGCAAAGTGAACCTTTCTCGGACCTAGAGATATAGAAGACGTCAAAAGGATTATTTCTCTAACTACTATGTGTTAGGCAATTTATGCAGACTCCTCGTACTCATCATTGGAATATTGTTATTTGCATTCTCAAATACCTCAAGACTTCCACTACATGGTCTACTATATGAAAGTAAAAGAAATATCCAAATCTCTTAAGTATTATGATGTCGACTGGGCATGATCTCCCATAGATAGATGTTCCTTATGTTCCACTACTGAATAGTGTTTCATGGTAGGGATATCGTTTCTTAGAAAGCCAAATAAACAAATGCCATTACTCAATCAAGTCATGAAGTTGAGTATCGAGAAATGATTTGTGAACTTATGTTTATAAAGCAATTCTTTAAAAAGCTGAAATTTCGTGAATTCCAACAAATGAGGATATATTGTGATAACCAAACAACTTTCCACATTGCTTCTAAGCCCATGTTTCATGAAAAGGCTAAACACAGATGATTGTCGTTTTGTTAGAGAAAAGTTGATGTCTAAAGAAATTTGCACTAAGTATGATAGTTCCAATTATCAACTTGCAAATATTTTTTCAAAATCTTTGAGAGGACTTTAAATTCAATTTATATATTTCAAGTTTGGTACTGTTCCAATTTGAGAGGGGGAGTGTTAGAATAGTTTATATTATTTTCTGAGCAACTTTATAAAAGAAGTTTTTTGTTTTAGCTGAATATAATCTAGGTTCTAGGGTGAACTCTCTCTTATCTCTCTGTACTTTGTTATAAGAATCACATCTCTAAAGAGAGACCTAATTAAGAGCTCTCAAGTTCCTTTTCTCCTTTTTTTCTCATGTCGACCACCCAACACATAAAAGCCCACTTGAATATAGAGGATGGTAAAAAATCATTGATTCAGCCTCAGGCCTTAGCTGATGTATTGTATATATATATATATATATATATATATATATATATATATATATATATATATATATATATGTATGTATATGTATATGAAAAGATGAGAACAAGTACAATACTTGGAAAACCCTGATTCCTAATCCTAATAATAGATACGTCCAAAAAAGGGAAGCTTTATAAAATCTATACAACAATTAATGAATAATTATTAACACTCCTCGAGGTGGAACATATATTCTTCATGGCATTCAATCCGTGTTTAGTCTGCTCATTTGAGGCAATAAGAAGGGTTACCTTATTATCAAAATACATCGTCATCTGGTTAATTTCAGAAAATTTCAACTCTTTTAGTTGCTTATTCCACACAAGGTCACAAGTTATTTGTTAATGATTTATATATAAAATGATGAAATTATCAAAGTAAATCAGGTTAAATTATTCTGAAAACAGATATAGACAAAAATAGAAAATAATTCCATAAACCAAAGACACCCTTGATTGGCTAGTAAGGATTAGTGGGAAATTTCCATCATTAGGCTTTAAGTTATTCGCCGCTTTTCATTTAGGGGCATGTTGGTTGGAATTTCCATTTGGTAAGACTGATCTGCCTGCCTTAAATAATTGTATCTGTTGGCCAGGTATTCTTCAATTTTTAACATTGTGGAAATAAAAAAATCTGGATTAGTTATTTTACTATATAGGTTGCTTTGAATAGTTATTGTTGTGTTCTACTATAGGTTACTCACTCAGCTGTTCTGTATTGATTTTATTTTACTATATAGGTTGTTGATTACTAATGCACCCGCTTCCTGATAGTATTTCCATAGGTTGCTTTGATTACTTTTGCATTCCTTGGAAGTAAATTGGAGCTAGTTGTAAAATATGATTATTTCTCCACCTCACTGTCCAAATTTGTGTAAACACAAGTTATTTACATTTTACATACTTGTAAAACCATTAACAAGACATCTTATCCTAAGTTGATGAGTGTCCGAGCTTTCTATTCACATCACTTCATGAATCAAATTCAGGACCATAGGGCTATCGATGAACGAGGGAGTAGTGTAATCGAGGATGAGCTTTTACTCGAGGTTCCTGGAAGTGCCTATTCTATAGCAGACAGCTAATGAATAGAAATGCACCTAGAAGGGATTGCGGACAAGTACAGAGAATTTCCAGCGTCAATCATTTATTTGTAAGAGGAAGAAGTAAAATTTGGTAGCCTCATGATGGAAACTGGCACGTCAGTGCAGTTGGTGTTCCAAGTGGACTTCTGCTGGAAGAGGTCAAGCCATCATAACGTCCTATTTTTCATTCCACAGCCTATAAAGTAGGTTCTATGTAGAAATTCTTTTGGACAGATGTGTTGTTGTATAGGTGAAAAGCATGCAACAGTCAACATTTATACGTGTAAAAGGCCATTAAGTCTAAGATATAGGTAATTTTTGCAGTGTAATGACACTGATTGGGTCATCCATCTCTTGCCCATCATTGATTATGGCCTGGCAAGGTGTTGTGTATTGCTACCTATACCCTATCACTTCTGGAATTTATTTTCCTGAACACACTTTCGAAAATTTTTCTCAGGAAAGCCATACGGAAATTTCCGGTAGCTTTTTGATGGGGTGAGACTGAAATTTGACAGGGTGTAGGAAGCAATACCCTCCTACCAATTATTTTCTGGCCACTTTTGTATAATGTAAAGGCAATGATTGTTGGATCAACATCAAGAACATTCTCGACAAATTCTTCCTATATATTTTTCATGATGCACACCCATAAATACAAAAATTGCTGTTTTGCCCTTTGTGAATTGGGAAATCTGGATGTTAAAAATGATTTCCAAATTGTGTAATCCAGTCAAAAGTAACTTCTGAAGTTCAGAAGTCATACCCAAAATTACTTCTAAGTTGTACAAACCGAAAGTTAAAAGTAACTTTTGAATTATACAATTTAGAAATTTATTTTTTTTAAAGTTATTTTTGGATTGTGTGATTAAGTTAACATTGACTTCACAATTTAAAAGGCAACAATAACTTCTTGATTTCGTAAATTATATAATTTAAAAGTTAATATACTTTGGATTATGTATATTCTGAAAATGAAATGTTTATATTTGTAGAGTACGGGACGAGAATGTGGAGGTGTAGAGAATTTGTCACGCTTGAGGTCTGCATGAAATATTGGTTTGTACGATTCGACAAAATGATACCATTATTTTGGTATAATCAATCTTATTGATATATGTTATCCGTACTAATTTTTTATACGATTTGACAAATTTATTTTAAAATTAAAATTTGAAATAATAAATAAAGTAGCAGGCAATTTTGATTTTATAAATCAAATTTCAAAATACGATAGTGGTGAAGTTATCAATATCAAAATAAACTTATTAAGAAAAATCTTAAATACAAGTTTAAAAAATGTAATTTTGTAAACAAATTTGAAAGATATACAAAAAATAAATAAATATATATATAATAAAAAAATTAGAAAGAAAATGGATTATATCAAATCGATCCACTCCATTTTGAATGCTATTTTCATTAATTGAAGGAAGTTAATGTACAAGTTAGGGTTAAGCAGAACATGCGGGACTGACCGCACCGCCCAAACCGGAACAAAAAATTAGATATCTCTGGGTTTTGCACTGATTCAGTTTTGTTGGATAAAACGGATTTAAATGAATGGATTTTGAAAACAATATTCGCCAATATTCTACCTGACACGTCAGTAATATTCAATCACAACACAACTCTTTTTTATTTCCTTGTAGTATATTTATGAAATTTTATTATGTAGCACCATTTATTGCTTTTTGTTGTTGGAATTCTAGCTAGAATTAACGGAATTATGGACTAACATTTTTTGCAATTTATTTTAGAAAAAAAAAAGAAAGAAAAATTTAACTATGATCTTCTTAACTGAAAATGTGTGGTATATAGTAATTAATAAATTTTAGTTTTTCGTTTTAGAAAGGTTTAAACCCTCATTTGGTCCTCATATTTGTATGTCAATCTCAATTTGGTCATCATATTTTTTTTGTCTCAATTTGGTCCTATTATTTGTAAAAATGAGGCAATTAAGCCCTTTCCGTTAAGTAATGACTAACGCCGTTTGCCTCTGATGACGTGGTGCACAGAGAATTAGCTGACTTAAAGGGATTTAATTACGTGGATTTTAGTGTAAAAAATGATAGATTTTGACGTGGAATTAGGTTTTAAATTGAAAAATTTTAATTGAATCAGAAAACAATAAGTGGGGGAATTAGGGATTTAAGAAATTGGGAATTTGGTGAGTATCAGAAATCAGAAATAGGGCTCTCAATCTCCTTTTGTTCGTGGAAGTTCTAAGTGCAAGACGAAGACCATCACGTGCCCGTGGACGCAACGAATTGACCTTGGACGTCAGTGAAGGTAAGTTTCCTATGTTTTATGTTTACGAATATGTAATGCGTTTCGTGTGGTCCCGATTTTGGTATGTTGTTGTTGTGTTTAGGTTAGAATATGTTTCCTATGTTGTTGATTTGTTGTTTTGTGATGGGTATCATTTATGATGTGTTGATGCTTTCGATTTCTGCGATTTCTTTAAAAGTAGTGGTCCCAAAAACTGCAGTTGGTGTGTTGATGTGTACACTATCGTGGTCCCAAAAATTGCACCTATGATTTCTTTAAAAGTAGTGGTTCCCTTTTGCTGGACCAGTGTTTCCTTAGTGGGGATGTTAGTTTATCCCTTGTCCCCTTCATGTGTTACAGTTCCTTAGTTAGTAGTTTATCCCGTCCCCTTGATAATATATTTTTTCCCCAATGTACAGGTGTTAAAAGGTTGTGCTTCAAAAATAGTATAGCATGGATGATCGTATTAAAGTAGTGGTCCATCATACAGGACATTTTGTTAGTGATGATAATGGTAATTTAAAATTTGATGGAGAGATAACACAATGGTCTTGTGATCCAAACCTCTTCTGCTATTTTGGAATAATAGCATCAGTGAAAGAGTTAGGTCATACAGACATTAAAGAACTTTGGTACAATTTAGGAGGTCAGTCAGTGGTGCCAGAGAAGTTAGAATTATTGACTGATGATAGGGGTGCTTTGCATATGGTTAATATTGCAATGTTAAATGATGAAGTTCATTTGTACGTTGTTCATAATAGGAATGCACCAGAAATAATTGAAATGATTGATTGGGTTGGTGGTGCTGTTAATGATGAAGTTGATGTTGCAACACAAGTGGAGGGTGAAGGTGAGGTTCAAGTTGGAACATAAATGGAGAATGGTCATGATGAGGGAAAGGTTGAGGGTGAGGTTGAGAGTCTGGTTGAGGGTCTTGCTGAGGGAGAGGTTGAGAGAGAGGTTAAGTGTGAGGTTGGGTGTGAGGTTGAGGGTGAAGCTGAAGGTGTAACACCATTGGAGGAGGGTCCTGCTGAGGGAGAAGTTGAGAGAGAGGTTGAGAGAGAGGTTGGGTGTGAGGCTGAAGGTGTAACACAATTAGAGGAGGGTCCTGCTGAGAGAGAGGTTGAGAGAGAGGTTGGGTGTGAGGTTGAGGGTGAGGCTGAAGGTGTAACACAATTGGAGGAGGGTCCTGCTGAGAGAGAAGTTGAGAGAGAGGTTGACTGTGAGGTTGAGGGTGAGGCTGAAGGTGTAACACAATTGAAGGATGTTGAGGTGCATGATGTAGATGAATTTGAGCTAGAATACGTAGAAGAAGATGACGATGACGATGAAAATATAGAGGATAATGAGGATGAAAATGTAGATGAGTCTAGCAGTCAAGAAAGTCTAGTTGATGTGACCATTCAGTGTGATAACACTAGTACTTCTAAAGGAAATGTGAGTGAAAAACCCTGCAGTTCATGGACAAGTGGTAATGATGACATGCATGATGTACGTGGTTTATCTGACAATGAGTGGGTATCAGATGAGTTGGATAGTGGTCCAAATAGTGGGGATGAAAGTTCCATTCCTAGAACATTGTTCCCCACATTTAGCATGCCTAAAAGTTTGGGAGAATATAAGTGGGAAGTTGGAACTTATTTTACTGAGAAAAAGGAATTCACAGAGGCCATTAGGACGTATGTACTAAGTAATGGTAGAAATTTAAAATTCTTAAAGAATGACAAGAAGAGGGTTATTGTTAAATGTCTTGGGGGCAATGGTAAATGCAAATGGTATGCTTATTGTGCCTTTAGTTCTCATTCCAAGTCATGGCAGCTAAGAAAAGTTATTAATGATCACACTTGTAGTAGAGATTTTAATGTGAAGTTGATCACTTCTAAGTGGTTGAGTAAAAGGATGGAAAAAGCTGTTAGAGAGAACCCTAACATGAAAGTCATGGACATTAGGGATAAAGTGAGTAGGAAATGGAATGTTGGAATCTCTAGAAATATGGCTTTTAGGGCAAGAGCCATGGCAAAAGATAATGTTGATGGTTCATTCAAGGAACAATATAGAAGAATCTATGATTATGGTCATGAGCTTCTCAGGGCAAATCCAGGTTCAACAGTGAAAATAAAGGTTCAAAATAGTAATGGTGAGTGTATCTTCAACAGAATTTATGTATGCTTGAAAGCATGCAAAGATAGTTTCATTAGTTGTAGACTCATCATTGGGTTGGATGGATGCTTTTTGAAAGGCAGGTATGGAGGGGAATTACTAACAGTAGTGGGAAGAGATGCAAATGAACAAATTATGCCCATTGCATATGCTGTTGTTGAGGTAGAAAACAAAGACTCCTGGACTTGGTTCTTGGACCTTCTGATTGGGGATCTTGGTGGGGAAGCTGTATGTGGAGCATGTACATTTCAGACCAACAAAAGGTCAGTCAACCCTAACAAAGCTTAATCATAACCTATTTCACATAAACCTCATCTGACTTGAGTATTTGAACTTGTAGGGTCTGTTAACAGCCATTGATGCACTTCTACCTAGGGTAGAACAACGATTTTATGTTAGACATTTGTACTCAAACTTTAGAAAGCAATTTCCTGGAAAAGACCTTAAACGTTTGATGTGGACGGCAGCAACAGCCACATATCCACAACTATGGGAGGCTGAAATGAGGAAAATTAAAGAGATCAATGTAGAAGCATTTAAGTATTTGATTGCAATTGCACCTAGGTATGTATTCACTTTACTCTACGTTATTCTTCTTTTACTTTGACATTTATATTTTGTTTGACATATATTGTTACTCCCAGATATTGGTCAAAATCTAGATTCACCTCTAGATCATAATGTGACACTCTTGTCAACAACATGTGTGAGGGCTTCAACAGTGTGCTAGTTCACACTAGGACTAAACCAATTATCACCATGTTGGAAGAGATTAGGGTTTACATCATGAAGAGATGGGCTAAGAATAGGACAAAGATGACACTATATCAAGGTACTGTCTGCCCTAAGGTTCTCAACAGATTTCAAAAGCAGTCATGGTTAACGAGATATTGGTTACCAAGGTAACTTTAATACTACAATTAACTTTATACATGGTCATCTTTGTTTACTTTGTTTCTAACTTTGTTTCTAACTTTGTACCCATGATAGATGGTCATCAGATCAGTTATTTGAAATCATCCACATTTCACAATTTGGGGAGCAATTTGTTGTCAATCTTGACAAGAATGAATGCAGTTGTAGAAAATGGTTAATTATTGCTATTCCTTGCACTCACGCCATCACTGCAATGAAGTTCTTGACTGTAAATGCAGAAGACTATATTGGTACTTGCTACAGGAAGTCTACGTATGAGGAGACCTACAACTCCATCATTTACCATATCAATGGTCAAGTTCTCTGGGACAAAACTTCATATCCAGATGTCTTACCCCAAAGAAGAGGACAATGCCTGGCAGACCCAAGAAAAAACGAAGGCTAGAGAGTTGGGAGTTGAAGAAGAATGATACTGAATTAAGAAAGGGTGGGAGCAAAAAAGCATGTGCTGTTTGCAAACAACTTGGACACAACAAAAGATCTTGTCCACAACGACCAACAACACCAGATCTTCCTGCTGACCAACGTACTGAACAAACACAAATGTCAATACCTCCTGCTGAGCAACCTTCTGATCAAACACCACACGTGCCTGCTGCTGATGAATGAAGTCATATTTTAGATTTTTTTTGGAACAATGAAATGTCACCTTTTTTTGGTTTCAGCTTTTAAATGTAATGTCAGTTGTTTTTCGTGTACTGATTAAGACAATGTTGCTGTCAGGTCTTTTTGATTATTAGTGTTATTGGTAATGTCTGTTTAAGGGTCCACATCCAATAATAGCCTTAGTTTGTGGATTGAGTCTGTTGGGAACACAAAAACTAGTTGTTAATTGTTATAAAGAAACTCTTTCATTTGGCTTCCTCATTGTTCATTTTAATTTATACACAGTTTAATTCATTCCACCTTATTTTTCTTCTTTTTCATTGGTGCTTGTTGATAACAATTTAACTGCTTGGTCAATGAATACAATTTAACTGCTTGATTGTTTGATGTCTTGATAAGCTGACAACAATTTTATAGATAAACATCACAAATCATTATCAAAATCTTTGTCACACTTTTATCGAAATTAAACAACAGACCTTTTATAAATATGAAATTAATTGCTGTTAATATGAAATTAGATTACATACTTTCATCAACCTCCTAAGAAATCAACCTACTTTCATCAACATTGAAATCAAAATTACATTAAACAGACATGTAACAAACATCATCCCAATTAACAGCTTCATGCCCTTCTCCAAAATAAGGAGACTTTTCTCCAAAGAAGCTAATTTGAGCTTTTCAACATCTCTTTCTTCCATCTTCATCATACTTTCACCCACTTCGTCGTTTCTCGCACTTGCAGTCCTTTCATCAAGAATCACCAAATTTCGTTCATCAATGACTTCTTCATTGCACCACTGAAAGAAGTTGCATCCACCCATATCTTCACTCCCACCCTGTAGAAGAAGAAAACTCACCCCCAAGTTAACGAAATCAAAAATCACACAAATCAAATCACACAAATTACCTTGAAGTGAGGGCAACCCCAAAATCGTTTGCCCTTGTTCTTAGGGGTTTTAGCGATGTAGAACACTACTTTCGAACCATAATAACAACTGGGTTTTCCTCCCAACCTGCTCCCAGCAGAACTTTGTTGAAAGCCCCAACCCGTGCATTTGCAACAAGAAGACGATCCAGACATTTCGTTACCTCAACTGAACACTTCTTCCAAACCTTCCACTGCTTCCACAAATCTTCTTCCCTAAATGAGGGTTGTGAGGATGTTAAGTGTTAGGGTTGCTTTAAATGTCAAGTCTTAGGGCATGTTAAGTGTTAGGGCTAACAGCATAACACGTCTTTGCCATGTGAAAGGCTTCATTATACAACCAACACCCATCTAATTTAAAACATATTGTCACGACAGCTAAAGAGAATTACAACTCATCAGAGACAGACGACGTTAGTCATTACTTAACGGAAAAAGCTTAATTGCCTCATTTTTTACAAATAATAGGATCAAATTGAGACAAAAAAAAGTACGATAACCAAATTGAGATTGACACACAAATACGAGGACCAAATAAAGATTTAAAACTTTTAGAAAACATTTAGTGATTTATTTTTCTTTAATATTTCTTACTTTTTCCATAACAATATATATAGCAGCCATGTCAGGACAGTGGAACAATAATTCTCCCTCTAAACCAAAGAAAAGAAAGCACCTCACAGTTGGGACTCATCAATGGCGAAAGAAGCTTCCCGTTGACACCCACCATTTCCAAAGTTTGCTCCTTTCTGTACCCCCTTTTCTTCTTTTTCATTTTGCTCTTCTGGGTTCCTCTTCTTCTTCTCATCTCTGTTTATTTCATAGCTCCACATTTTCAAAGATTTTCAATTACTGTGCCAGTTTTCTCGTCATCTTCAATACTGCCACAGACCAATGTGATAGATGCAGTCACTGATTTTCTGGTCTCTTCAGTCGCGTAAATCGTTCTTATACTTATTTCTGCCCTGGGATAGTTGGGCCGGGCCGGGCCTGGTAAGTGCCGCTTCGATCAAGCGTTAAACCACTACAATTAAAGTACGTGGGTCTGCTTGGTGATTTCGAACGAACTCACCCTAGCTGCTTCTGCAATTTCTGAAGTTTCCATTGATTCAGCGTGTGCGTACAACAATGATTTCTTCCTCCTTCAAGCTTCGGACACACCTTATCCATGGCAACCACTACACCCAAACGCTAATCACTAAATTTTTATGCACCTCTGCTCTTCCACACCATTCTCAAAGATTCCCTTCCCACCAAAACCAACAACAATCACCTTCTGATCCTACACACTTTCAGCCTCAACAATGGCAGCAGCATCAGCCTCAACATTTCAATCCACAGACCAATCAATTTCTTCACCATAACCATCCACCTCGTCAACATAATGTGCCTCCTCCATTTCCAGAACATGGCCAAAACCATAATCAGTGGAATCCTCAATCCCCAACCCATCAAAGCCCTAATTTTCAAACTCCCACTTCTCAAAATCCTAACTTTCGCCCATCCACTTCCCCCTATCGATGGAACAATCAAAACCCTGCTACCCCGAATCCGTGGAGCCCTAGGACTCAGGGGTTCCCAAACCCTAACCAATTCCAAAACCCTAGTAACCAGCTGAACAACAATCAAACATCTATTCAAGGACAAGCCTCTCCTGCTCCTCCACCGCCACCTCCTTCAATCACTGATTTGGCACTTTTGTGCAAGGAGGGTAATGTTAAAGAAGCGATAGAGTTGATGGACAAAGGGGTCAAAGCTGATGCTGGTTGCTTCAATCTTCTGTTTGACTTGTGTGGCCAATCCAAATCCCTTGAACATGCTAAGAAGGCTCATGACCACTTCCTGCAGTCTTCTTTTAGGAGTGATCTCATGCTCAACAACAAGGTGATTGAAATTTATGGGAATTGTAAAAGCATGACGGATGCACGTAGGGTGTTCGATCATATGTCCAGCAGGAATATGGATTCTTGGCTCTTGATGATGCGGGGTTACGCAAATAACACCAATGGGGATGATGCCTTGCAGTTGTTTGAGCAGATGAATGAACTGGGTTTGGAGATTACTTCAGAGACTTTGCTTGTTGTGTTGTCAGCTTGTGCCAGTGCAGAGGCTGTGGAGGATGCTTACGTACATTTTGATTCAATGAAAAGCAAGTATGGAATAGAGCCTGGGGTGGAGCACTACATGGGGCTTTTGGATGTTCTGGGACAATCTGCATATCTCAATGAAGCTGAGGAGTTTATTGCCAAATTGCCATTTGAGCCCACTGTAACCGTATGGGAGAAACTGAAGCATTATGCTCGGGTTCATGGAGACGTTGATCTTGAAGACTATGCTGAAGAGTTGATGGTTAGTCTTGACCCATCAAAGGCTGTTGTGAATAAGATCCCCACGCCACCTCCGAAGAAGTATACTGCAATTAGCATGCTTGATGGAAGGAACAGAATTATTGAGTATAAGAATCCCACTCTTTACAAGGATGATGAAAAGTTGAAGGCCTTGAGTGGGATGAAAGATGCGGGATATGTTCCTGATACAAGATATGTTCTTCATGACATTGATCAAGAAGCAAAGGAGCAAGCCTTGCTCTACCACAGTGAACGTCTAGCAATTGCCTATGGCCTTATTAGTACTCCACCAAGAACACCTCTTAGAATCATCAAGAACCTTCGTGTCTGTGGTGACTGCCACAATGCCATCAAGATCATGTCCAGGATTGTTGGGAGGGAATTAATTGTTAGAGATAACAAAAGGTTTCATCATTTCAAGGATGGAAAATGCTCTTGTGGGGATTATTGGTGAAATCTTTACTTGAAATCTTCCAGTAGCATGGATATATCATTTTCTATCCCCTTATACCGGAGAACATCTGTATTTAGATATTTTGATATTATTATAATTATGTTCTTGCTGCTAAGATGTTATCTCTTACAACAGAAGATCATTACCTTTTGTATGATGTATTTCAGGATGATTACTTTTGTTATTCCTTTAACTTGGTTGGTAAATATATTTAAATATGGTTGCAGTTGGTGAATGAAAATGTTATAAAATTATTAGAAAAAAAAGGGCTAATTCAAAGGTTATAGAATTCTTAGATTCTGTTTTAGCCTCTTGGAGGTGTTGTTAATACCCAATCTTTTACATAAAGATTGTTATCTTTTTAATCTTTAGTTACGTATGATTAGGGAAAAAATGATGGAATTTATATATTTTGCTTTCATATTTCTTTTTGGGTTGTAATTCACTGTTATGGATTGACAGAATGGTGGGATTATGCTCCAGGATTATTCAAAGGGTGTGCGCTTGGAAGAGTTAAACGTGTTACTGAAGCAAACTGTTATGGTGGGATCTCATCCCATATTAATCATCTGATCAGGACATCAATTTTTTCTGTGTTTTTTTTTCTTTGATTACTGGCATCAATTACATTCCTAGAAGCGTTCTTCTTTTTTGACATCTGCTCTTCAAATGACCAGCCTGGCATTTTGAAGCTATGAGAGCAGTTTGGCTGTGAAATTTGTACTGCTAAATTAGATTCTGATGAATGGGATCTGATTTTGTTTATCCAATCTCACCTTGTAGGATAAGGTTTGATTGTTGCTTTAATTTGATGATTTGGTTATTACATATAGGTTTATATCCTTTAAGTATATCAAACAATACCAAGGAAACATTGTTGTTTTGTAAATAATTGTATTTTGGCTTCACAATAGTATTTATTGAGTTCTCACTAGCTACTGCTTATTGAGTGATTTTTTATTTTAAATCTTCATTTGGTTACTGAGTGCCATATTTTAATTTTGAATACTTAATACTGGTGTTTATTTAATTATGTCTGTTTTGTTTTCTCCTTTATTGCAAAGAACATGGTTATATGAAGTTGTCCATTGTAGATAAGGCGTCTGAAGGAACATGTGATGCTACAGTTACCTCCGAAACGGTGGCAAATTATAAGACTGTTGATAAAGAGATCGAATATTGTTGCTGGTAAAACTGCAATTGGGGTATTAAGTATTGATGCCACTGAAAGGGAAAGTGAAGACATAGCTTTGGAAAATTTGGATGAAACTGATGGTATTGTTAAGGAGTCTTTAACTCTACTGCAGTGCAATGTTGATTTGTGTGTCATCTGTTGTGTCTCATGATAGACTTTAAGTTCATTGGTTTACAAGATTGGGATGAAATTGCATTAAAAGAATACAGCTTTGGAAATTAGTACTTCATAAAAGTGAATTTGATTGCCTACCACATGAATAGCAGAATTCTAGTTGAAAACCTAGGAGATTTAAAATTTGCTTACGATGCCAAAAAGGCATATAGTACCGATGGTCACAAGAATATCCAATAAGACCCAAAAGAGTATTAAAAAAAGTCCAATTGTTATCTGTGTTATCTATGGTTACCAACCTACATTTGAACTATGCAAAAAATTGAAAATTAATTAAAATTACATGTTCTAGTCAACCTACGTTTTGTCAAAAATGTTGTTTGCTTGTTATTTTTTTGTGTTTTTCAAAGAAAATGGCCATGCTAATTTCTAATGTATAAAAATTATAATTCTATTTCTGTATGTGTGTGTGTATATGTTTTTTTATTGTGTATGTAGCATATATGTTATTTCTGTAATGCGGAAGATTGTTATATAAGTTTCTTCTTTCATCTCTCGTACCTGTTGCCAGGCAAGCTTTCTTATCAGGAACTTGGAATTGCAAAGCTTTCTGGTTTTCGTGAATGGCTTGCCCTCCTCCATCCAATAGTTGCAGGATCAGAGAATGCTTCAAAAATGATAATTTTTGCTCATTACCACAAAGTTCTTGATGGAGTACAAGTTTGGAAACTATTGCTTCTTGTAATCCCTTTAGCAGTTCTATAAAATTGTAGAATGATGTCAGTGACTCAATGTTTTTCCTTTTTGCATTTCTCTTTTGCTTTTTGCTGACTATCATAGTTCAGCTTTAGGTTGGATTTGGTCCAACTTATTTTAAGCTTTTCTTCTTAAAAAGAATAGTTTGGCCAAACACATTTCTAAAAAGTTATTGAAAATTAAGCAACTTTTATTCAAGAAAAAATAAAGTAGTCTGTTTTGAAAAAAATGGGCAAGGCAGCTTGTAGGAGTCAAAAGAAAAGATAATTGTCAAACAGCTTCTACTTTATTTTAAAGATAGTTTTTTAACTTTAACTTTGAAGGAACTTTTAAAGCAAATATTGCCCTAATAAATCATGCTCCTGGACTATGTTCATGAAGTAAATAAGAGATACATTTTACTTTTGGAATCACCTTGACTAGTAGTAATCCTGTGTAGTGGCTGGAGCGTGATGTTCTCCTGCTGTCTTCATTTATTTGATTGGCTATCATAATTTTTGTTTTACGTTGGCCTATTTGATGACTATTATGTCTAACAAACATTTATATGTATTTTTTTTATGTGAATTTTATCTTTCGGAACTATTCAGGATCTTGTATGCGAGAAAGGTATAAGAAGTTTTGTGCGAATTGATGGAAATACTCTTGCCAGAGATAGGCAATCAGCAGTAGTCTCATTTAGGTCGTCACCAGAGGTATCACAACCATTGTCTTTTCTTCTCAAGTTATTGTGAAAAAATACCTGTTTATTTATTTTGTTTGCCTATTTATGATATTTTCTATGTTTATGTTATTGTGTTTGAAATTATAACTTGTTTTACTTTCCATTTCTCATGTTGCACTATTAAAAAGCTTTGAAGTTGCGTTTTCTGACAATCAGACTCAGTTTTATTATCATTGTTCTATTGTTCCATTTTCCAAATTGATGTTTTTTTCAATCTTCTTGGGGGCATGCATCGATACTTGGCAATTTTTTTAAGCAAATTAAGTCATTATATCGAGTCTCTTGCTCCACTCACTGAAAAGACAATTTGTTGTGTATGCTAAAAGTAAGAACCTTGTCGTTCCTAACATCAACTGTCCTGAGCATTTTTGTCAACATCAAACTCCCTTTACTACCGTACTTATGCACTTACATGCAACATGTGTTCTGAATTCCAGGCTACCGACTTATGGGTTTCATTCTTCATTTAAGTTTACTGACTTATGGATTGCATTTTTATTGAAGGTTAAAATTGCAATAATAGGTATTCTAGCAGCAGGTTTTGGACTTGATTTCTCAACAGCACAAGATGTGGTGTTCTTGGAGCTACCACAAAGCCCAACTCTAATGCTCCAAGTTCTGTTTGGAATACCACTTCATTGATTAATTTGTATTTATATCTATCTTTCGGTTGTTGAATTGGTATCATATGCTAGTGACTTGTGTTTTCTTTTGTGACATTGATTTGGTTTGTGTCAAACCTGTGTTCCTATGTTAATACAACTGATTTATTTATATTGAGAAAATGAAATCAATTCAATAAATAAAGGAGATTTGGTATGATACCTGAATAAATGACACTTGTAATACCAATATGATCTTAATATTTCTAATTATAAAGATATGATCCTTATTTTTTCATTTACAAAACTCTACCTCAAGTTGGAGCATATAATGTGTTCAGCTTGCTACACATTTTATTGGTCCTTGATCCTTTTAAAGACTTGGTGAATACATCTGTTAGCACTATAAATGTCGTGGTGATATCTAGTTCTTTCATGAAAGACAAGATCAGAAGCAGTGTGTAATGCTGATAACTTGTCACATATATGCTGCTGTTGTTAGTAGGATATTCAATGTTCTACTAGAAGCTGTTAGAATGTTTGAGAGATCTTTTTGTAATTATTTCTTTAGAGTTACAGTTCTCCATATATAGATACTGCTGTACTATTTCAGGTTAGTCAATTTGAATAAATATCTTCTTTCTTTCATATTGATCCTTTGAAGTGGTGCATTTGGGAATTTTCATAAAATTTAAGTTCTTTGTGAAATTACTTTACCCATATCAGCTCATTGGTGACTAAAGCCATTAATTGCCTTGTATTTTACTTCTACACTTGATCTTGATACAGTATTTTGTTTTTTTGTTATTCAAAGATATTAAAGTATTCCTAACAAGAACACAATATCTTGAAATAGAGTGTCTATCACTAGGTGAGGTTGCCCCGTTAGCATCAATGTGCTAAACCATTTGTGTATTACCCTCATCTTCATACATATGGCCTTTCCCAAGAATATTTCTTAGGATTTGTACAATTGCATCCCAATGATCTTGATAAGGAGAGTCACAATGAAAACAACATTCCTTGGTCAGGTACAAGTTTGATACTTGGTTCATTGGTGTGTCAACCAGTGTTATCAAATTTTGGCCATAGCGGCAGCGCCACGGCGGAAACTGGTAACGGGTTTCTAAGCTGCCACCACAATAAGGCTGTGGCGAATCGGATTTTTCATGACGGCCCATAGCGGCCGCTTTGTGCATATCGGTTTAATTGAATTTCTTTTTCATTGAGGAAGTTGTTTTATAAGTTAGGGTTGAGCAGAACATGCGGGACTGACCGCACCGCCCAAACCAGAAGAAAAAATTAGATATGGGTCGGTTTTGCACTGATATGACGTAGGTCTTGAGTTCGTCGTTAAAAGCTCAAAATCATCGATGTTATATGGTGTTTTTGTAATAGTGACAAACGCCTTCCTTATAAACACTTCAGTTGCTCACAAAAGTCGACCATTATTAAATGCTCCTGTTACCAAACACATTTTTCTTCATAGAGCCATTCTTCTTGAACATTACAATAGATTTGCTAAGACCTTGGAAAACCTTGAGTGTTGAACACTTTGATTTAAACAACATTCTATAAATCAAGCGTTTAACAACTAGTATAAATCCTCCAATCATTATCTTGTAAAAATTGGAATTAGTTTCTTTTCGAAACTTTAGTCTAATTTAGTCTACATGAATTTAGCCATTTTAATTAAATTTTGTTAAATTTATTTGACATTTCAAATACGTCTTATGATATCATTTAAGTTGTTTACACGGATACATTTTCGTTTCAATGTTAATTGAGAAATGTATTTAAAATATTAAATAAATTTAACAAAATTTGATTAAAAAGACTAAATATATGGAATTCTAAATATGAGAAGCTAAATTGGTAAAAAAAAAAGACTAATTCTAATTTTCATTTAAAATTAAAAAACTAAAAACATATTTAATCATTTATTTAATATTAATTTTAATCATATTTAGCCTTTTATTTAATATTAATTTTAATCATAAAAATAAAATTATAAAATTACGTAAACCATTTTTAATCCATTATATCTATCGAATTATCAATAAATTTTCCTTTTAAATATCTCCACTTTCATTTATCTATCTCTCAATATAATAATCTCCTCTCACTTTCCTATCCTCTCAAATCTACATTTTCCATCGTAAAATTAATCTTTTAAAACAAACATAACCTAATGCCATGCTTTATTGATTTGAAATGTGACAATTTAACTCCTTTAAACTCCAAAAATAACCATCAGCTCACAAATTTTAAACTGGAAATCTGGTGATAATTCATACTTAATAAGATTAGATTGGGTTAAATAAATCAGATCAGAGTAAAATATTTACTTTTGAAAAGTATTAAATTAATTAACTAAAAATATTTAATCTTTTGAAATATTTAATAAAATATTTAGTGATTAAAATTGACTTATATACGATCTTCTTAATGGAAAATGTGTGGTATTTAGTAATTACAAAGTTTTCGTTTTTCGTTTTAGAAAACAAAAGAGTATTTAGTGATTTCTAATTTTATTTTTCTTTAAAATTTCTTACTTTTTCCATAACAATCTATACAGCAGCCATGTCAGGATAGTGGAACAATAATTCTCCCTCTATAATTAAATATAAATATCATTAATGCTGTGCAGTTTATCTTATTTTATGTGCAACTTTCAGTTAGGTTCTACAGTCTCACAGAGGAAGAAAGGAACCAAAATAGGGAAATTATTATCCTTTCAAGGACCCATGTTTTCTATTGAATTTTAATTTTTTTTATTCATATGGTGGGTGCCTCTGAGCATCAGACATAAACTTCAGCCTACCGACACTGAAAACCAAAGAAAAGAAAGTACCTTTTTTCTGCCATTATTGATCCTCACAGTTGGGACTCATCAATGGCGAAAGAAGCTTCCAGTTGACACCCACCATTTCCAAAGTTTGCTCCTTTCTGTACCCCCTCTTCTTCTTTTTCATTTTTTTCTTCTGGGTTCCTCTTCTTCTTCTCATCTCTGTTTAGTTCATAGCTCCACATTTTTCATCAACCAGTCAAGGAAGGTCAAACCCACTTCATTTCACTCCACATTTTCAAAGATTTTCAATTACTGTGGCAGTTTTGTCGTCATCTTCAATACTGCCACAGACCAATGTGATAGATGCAGTCACTAATAATTTTGTAAAATCTTGATACCGTGGCTGAAATCGCTGTCACTGATAATTTTTAAGACTTTGAACCTTCGTATTTAATACCATGATCTCACAATTCTTTGATGTTTCATTCGGATCTCAATCTCTGTATATATAAAATATATCTGTTGTTGTTACGCTTCCGGTCTCTCTGTCTCTTGTTGACCTTGTTAATGAATTTATTTTATTTAATTAACGTGTGATTTTTATCTAAGTAAGAATTCTGACTTTGAAATTATTTCTGTGGTGCTCCAAAATTTTGAGAAACGGTTCCCAATTTTTTAGTTGCCTTTCGCTGCAATAAAGTTGTTTAGGACACTGTTAATCATGATTGGGACACAGCATGATAGGACACCAGTGTTACTCTTCACTGTTAACGTCAACTAAGTAGTTCTAACTTATGTTTTGAAACTATCAATTTGAGGTATCATTTTATTTTTATTTTTATTTTTTTGAAAATAATTATGAACACTATTACTTTTCATTTCAGAAAATTAGCCAATCAATCATAATATATATTCCCCTTGGAATCTTCTGGTTTCCACTCAACAATTTAACATTGAGCAGTCATTAGGTAGTGTTCATTTAAATGCTTTCCAATTATGTAGCATGAGAAGATCTGTGTATAAATTTTCTTTATATCCTCTACTGCAGTTGATTTGGATTATTTTGTTGAACTTGGATGCTGCAGCTTATACAGTGGATCAACTAATGAGATTCCACCTTGCATTGTTTCTTTTGTTGGCTTCTGTTCAAGCCAATTTAAGTCAAGATATTGAACATGGTTCACTTCTAGTAGATGGAGCTCAAACAAAGGCTGAAACAGGTGATAACTTTATTTGTGCCACCATTGATTGGTGGCCACATGACAAGTGTGACTACAACCATTGCCCCTGGGGATATTCATCTGTTGTGAATTTGGTGAGTATTTTAAAATTCATTTGTATAGCAAATGAAATGAAACAGTCTCTACCATTTATCATCCCCTTCCATCCACTCCCACCTCTCCTATTTAGAACCGTGGAAACCAATTAAGGTGCTGTATGCATTATTCACTTCAATCTGGATTGATTTTTCAGGACTTGACTCGTCCATTCCTTGCCAAGGCCATCCAAGGTGTGTATATATTTGCATTACTTCTGTATGATCTATAAAGTCTTTATGAATATCTTTAACCTTGGAGTAATTATGTTAAGCATGATGTTATTCTTTTTGTAATGGTTGCATGATAGAACTCAAGCCATTGAGGATACGACTTGGAGGTTCTTTGCAAGACCAGGTTATATATGATGTAGGAAGTTTGAAGTCTCCCTGTCATCCCTTGCAAAAGATTGAAGGTGGATTGTTTGGATTTTCAAAGGGATGTTTACACATGAAAAGATGGGATGAGCTGAATCAGTTTTTCAATGAGACAGGGTGAGAATTTTAACATCGAGACTTAACTATCTCCTCCTCTTCCATTGTCCTCTCTTCCTTCAATTAAAAGCAAAAGTATGAAAAATAAGATGAGCTATTTAATTTGGTACTTCAACAAAGTAATGACCTTAATTTGCTTGGGTCATAATTTTAACATAATAGCTGCTGAAGGGAGTGTCTGCTTCTGTTTAAATGTTTTATAACAAAAATATATGCTAGTGGACGTTCCTTCATTGGTAACTGAGACTCACTACTGGCATTCTTAGTTATTTCCATAAACTTTGTTTGGAATGACTCTATTGACTTAGTTGTTTATTCCAGTATCATGCAGTTTATATCCAGTCATTGCTTGTAATAGGCTCTACAATTGCGTCTCTAAGTTATTTTATCACTCTAGATCACAAAAGCATGCAAATAAAAGCTTATACGACACTACTGACTTAGTTTCTTATTCCAAGAACATGCAGTTTATATGCAGTCATTGCCTGGTATAACCCTGTCTATAATTGCATCGCTAAGTTGTTTTACCACTCTTGATCACAAAACCATGCAAATAAAAGCATATTGTAATAACTTGGTTACCACACTCTCTAGATGCTTTATTTTAATTATTGAAGCTTCTATATTCCATTTTTGCAATTATTGGTGTAGATTTTTGTTCTGGCGAATATCTAACATACTAGTCTATGGTCTGTAGGCTTGATTCCATTCCTGTTACGTGACTTTGTCTAAATAAATTAAGACATGGAATACAAATGTCAGTACATGCATGATTAGTATACTACGTCTTTATATGCATTATATAATGGTAGAGGGAAAGAAGAAAGGGATGAGAGATGAATTGTTTAGCTGTGATGTAATTTAACTGGAGTTTGGTACGTGCAGGGCCATTATGACATTTGGCTTGAATGCACTCCATGGGAAGCACCAGATTAGTCATAATGTTTGGGAAGGAGCCTGGGACCCCACAAATGCTTATGATTTTATAAAATACACTGTTTCAAAGGGATACAAGATTGATTCATGGGAACTTGGTAAGACTACGTATAACAAATGGAAGGGTTATTTGTTACGTTTAATTTTGTTTGATTTAACCTTGTTCTTGAATCTGCTGCTGTAGGAAATGAGTTGAGTGGTAAGGGCATTGGTGCAAGTGTTGGGGTTGCACAGTATGGGAAGGATTTGATAAAGCTTAAGCAAATTCTAGGAACATTGTACGAGAACTCCAACTTCAAGCCTTCACTTGTGGCACCTGGAGGATTTTACGAAAGACAGTGGTATGACAGGCTTCTTCAGGTCTCTGGTTCAGGCATAATCAATGTTCTGACTCATCATTTATACAATCTGGGTCCAGGTTTGACTGTCACTTAATTCTTTCTACTGTAGACATTCTTGCCAAATGATTAATAATCTGAAATCTCTGGACAGTCCTTCCTTTGATTCTCTTTCTCAGCTCTTGTGGTTAATACTATTATTATCCAGGAGCACCCACAACAAGTTGATAATAAGACAGCATTGCATCTTTATTATAGGAGGTTTAAAAAGAAAAACTAATAATGCAGTCGTAAGGTAGCTTTTGCAGCTATGAGTTAGTTAGATAAAAGGAGCCCTTTAATAGGAAGCTTAGAGGAAAAAGGGGAGGGGGTTGTGAGATTTGAGAGACTTGTAATTGGAATAATCCTGTGGAAAGGAGAGTGCTCCTTTGTAATTTGTATGTTTGTGAAATAAAGACGTTTTTATTTTCTTTTCATTGTTATTCTTTAAAATAGTGCTGATTCTTAACTATTTTGGTCCAACCTCCTCAATCTGAGTGGCATAAGGGAAAAAAGTAGTGAGTGCTTTGGAGAGACGAGTTGGTGAACAGAGGAAGGGGATTGAAGATCCGAGAAGAAACATGACTCTAGTGAAAGAAAGCCTACTGAACATGAGAGAAATAAAGGCTTTACTTTTTGAAGGGAATGATCCACAAGGATGGATAGCAAGGGCAAAACAATTCTTTGAAGTACAAAACGTTAAAAGGTCGAAAAAATTGTGCCTAGGCCTCATTAGCATGGAAGAAAACACTGATCATTGGTTCAAGTATTGGTGACAAATTGAGGAACCCTTCTTAGGAGTATGTTGCATCAACACTGTCAAGGAGATTTGGAAGCAGTGGACAAAACACAATTTTTGAAAGATTTGCTCCGATAATATAAGACAATCAACAAGTGTTGAAGATTTCATCTAAGAATTTGAAATTTTGATGTCTCAAGCAAAACAGATATTAGGGAAGATCAATTGATGGGATATTTCTTGGCAGGATTGCATCAGAATATATACTAGAGTCATTTGCATGACCCATAAGATGTGATTCAAGCCACGGGAATTGCATGAGATTTGAAGAAGGCTATGAAGCCATGGAAATTGCATGAAATTATGCAATACATCAGGTGACCTTCGTATCAGGAACCTAATTCAAGTATTCTTTATCAAAGGTGGAAGACGAATTGTCTCAAATGGACACTCAAGGAAGCATGCTTAGTGCACACTCATCCAACGAGTTTGGATGAACGTGACATGGGGTTAGGAATTTGTTCTCTGTGTTGTTAATGTGCCAAGCCTCATTTGGGTCAGACAGGGTCAAGGATTAGAGAAACCATGAATCTTTTATATCTTGAATTTGGTAACAGAAGGGATCCAAATCTTTGTTGGCAGAGCCTTTGGTCCAAATCATAAATGTCCAGAAAAGATTGAAGATTGCTATTTTGGCTGAAGATCATGTTAATGACGCAGGGAAGATAGAGCAATTAGTATCAGAAAAGAGGATTTTGTTGAAAGAAAGGAGGATGAACACCAAAGTTAAGTTTTTTGTGGTAGAATTATCAACTTGCTCAATCGGGGGTATGACTCAGCTATAAGCCTTTTTGCATAGAATGCAACGCTTCAAGGAAAGGATTAGGGGTTGTATTATTCCAAGATAAAAGACTCAAATTTTTTCTCAGAAAAGCATTGGTGGATACATCTCTCACTAGTCTATATATGAACAAGAACATTTAGTTCTGGTCTTCGTAATTCAGCATTGTCATCTTTACTTGTTGAGACATAAGCCCCAAGCAGCCTCCATGAGCTCCAGTGTGGTTACGCCTCCAAGCCACAAAAACCCTTCTTCCCTCACGAAACCAGAAGAAATAAGGCAAAACTTACCATGTGAGCATCTCGTTGTCCAGCGCACAGTGCCTGTTGCCCAGTCAAGGTCTTCAAAAACACCAGAGTTGCTCTCTAAAGTGAGCTCGCCCAACGACAAGATGTGGGTGCTCAGCGGTGGTTCGCCCAGCGACAAGTAGGTGGCACCCATCGCCCCTGGACTTGAAGAACTCCCCTTTTTAATGTTTCTTCTTGCTTCTCTGGGTTGTCAGGCTCTCCGGTTTGATAGAGGTTCTTCCTAACACAAAATTGGCATAAAAAGGAGGGGATTAGAGTATTATTTACTTAGTGTAGCACAAAATATAAATATATACAAAAAGAAGATAAAAGTGAGGATTTAAGCAAGTAATAAGCTAAAGGAGAGCTGATTTTGTCACTAAAATGAAGCTCAAATAATAATAAGAATTAACATTATCAAACATCCTAAGATAGATACAAGTTTGAGAGCACTCTTTTAGTTAGCTATGAACATCAACATTGTTCTTTCTCATACATAGAAGACCTAGGATTGCTTGAAAGCATTGACAATAAGTATTGTAAGCATTGTGTCATTGTTGTTATCAACCTTCTTCACATACATCTTTAAATAGAGCTGAAATAAAAATGCCATCACAAATCCTTTTTGAGTTGTGGTAA
Organism: Vigna reflexopilosa; assembly: GCA_027742785.1. Classification (NCBI taxonomy): domain Eukaryota; kingdom Viridiplantae; phylum Streptophyta; class Magnoliopsida; order Fabales; family Fabaceae; genus Vigna; species Vigna reflexopilosa. The sequence continues at coordinate 34,953,477 of CM050918.1, forward strand.
GGTTTACAAGCCTTTCATCTTCTTTGGCTATTGTTTGACCATGTTCAAGCACGTAGACACATTAAATGCTTTTCATGCAGCATTAAATGCATGTAGCCTTTTTATGCACGACTTATCAATTCTAGTCAGATGGCTTCTTTCGACTTTAGCAAAATGCATGGGACCTAACATAGATGGTTGACTCTGTGGCACTAACTGTCCACCTTTTTAGAAAAGATGTTTTCGGCTTTAAGCACTCTCTTCAAGAGATCTTGATGTTGACACTTCAAAGCAAGATTCTCTTGAAAGAAATGAAGAGACAAGCATTCCCTACACACAAAGTATAAGCATTTACAAATCTTTTATATTCACGCTACAGGGAACGAAACAGAGGATGTGTAAGCACTATCATCCACAGTCGGTTGGACACATTGAGGTGTATTGAATAGGATCTTAGAAACCTATCTATGATGCTTTTTGTTGTGAGCAGCCTAAAGTTTTGGAATTTATCCCTTGGGCAGAATACCAGTACAATACTAATTTCCATAGTGTCACTAACTGTACTCCATTTGAGGTGTTATGGCCATTGTCCCCCTTCAAAGCTAGGTTTATACTTGTAGAAACGATGGTGGAAGCTGTGGCACAAAACCTTACAAACAAAAGATGAGACTTTGAGACAACTGAAGTTTCATTTTCAAAGAGAACAAGCTCAAACGACAATTCATACTAAAGTTCATAACAAACCTTCCTAGATCAAACTAGGTGATTTGGTGCATCTAGAAATTTGGCCACATAAACGGAGATGTGTCTAACAAGCTTCATCCCAAGCTGTCAACATGTTACTATGGATCATATTTAGTTCTTAAGCAATCAGTCTTTTAAATTACAAATTCCAAATCAAGCTCAAATGCATCTTATGTTCCATGTATATCAGCTCAAAAAGGAAATAGGGGATCATTCATTGAAAGCTGCACTACCATTAGAATTGCATGGACATAAGTGTTAATTCTGGCTTACATTTAAGGCACCGAACGATCAGTCAAAATGATGAACGAGTACAAGTGTCAGTGCAATGGAAGGGGAAACATCTGAGGAATCCACGTAGGAATACTGTACCAAATAAATTTCCTGATTTTAACCTTGAGGAATTTTATTTTTTTTCTAAGGGTGGTATTGTTTGGCAAGAGCAAGCACAGCAAGTTGATAACTAGAGAGGGTTGTGGGTTTATCATGGGAGGTTTAAAAGAAAAACTAAAAATACAATTGTGAGGTAGTTTTTGAGGCTAAGAGTTAGTTAGCATAAAGGAACCCTTTAATAGGAAGCTTAGAGGGAAAAAAGGAGTTTTTTGAGATTTGAGAGACTTGTAATTGAAATGATCTATTGGAAAGGACAGTGCTTCATGCTAACATTTTTATGTATGTTTGGTGAAATAAAGAAGTTTTTCTTTTCATTTTCTTTGAAAATAATGTTAATATCTAACAAAAACACTGGCTTGAGTTACTATTAGTAGAGGCAACAAGTCATGTTTATTGCTTCTCTTTCATGACAACATAGATGATGGATATGCTTGGACAAACTTTTCCATAAACACTTTTAAAAGAATAAAACAAAGGAAACTAGTTTGTCCACAAGCTAACATTAATTATAATACATAAACTCATTTTAGCTTATGGAGAATCTTATTACATTTGTTCTTTTTTTTCTCTCCTTGAAGTTCTTATGGAGAAACTTGTTCAGGCAAGCTTGAGGTCTTTTATCATATTTATTTATTATATATATTACATTCTTTAAAAGGAAAATGCTGCACTTTTGAAAAACCAAATAATTGCAAGAGTTTGCTAAAACAGAGTATGATCGACCTCTTTTGACAAAACTCATTATCAAGATAGCTAATATGTGAAGGTTGGATTTCCTAATTTACGTAGAGACAAGTCTTAGCTGCCCCTCATCTGCTTGATTATCTTCACAGCCACCAAAGATTGTTATGCTAATAATGAATGGTAACATGAAATTTTCGTATGTAGAACTACCTGCTCATATACTTCAATACACTCAGTATTTCTAATTTATTTTCTCATAAATGCTAGAGACATGCCCTGGCAATTGCTATATTTATTTCAAGATACTGTTGTTATGTGGTACAAAAGATGATACACTTTGTTTACATGTTGGAAAAATACTGTTGTTTGTCATTGATGATCAATTTCTGAGTTGATTTCTCTTTCAGGTAGTGACGAGCATCTTGAAAGGAAGATTCTAGATCCTGGACGCTTAAGCAGGGTGAAATCAATTTTTGGCAATCTTTCTGAAACCATTCAAACATATGGTCCTTGGGCTTCTGCATGGGTAGGAGAAGCTGGTGGGGCATACAACAGTGGTGGCAATCATGTATCTAATACTTTTCTTAACACCTTTTGGTAGGTGATATGGTTGTCCATTCCTTCCATCATTTTCTGTTCCTCTTCTTCATAACTGAAGCACAGATTATGATGTTATATTTAGCAAAAACAATTACTAGTGATGTGATTCTTTCTAAGTTTTGAAATTGAAATGACTTAGGTACTTAGATCAACTTGGAATAGCATCCAGTTACAACACTAAAGTCTATTGTAGGCAGACCCTAATTGGAGGGAACTATGGACTTCTCAATACCACCACCCTCACTCCTAATCCTGATTACTACAGGCAAGTACATATAGAAAATTGCAAAAAAAAAAGGAATACTCTTTTTTTTTCTTGAAGGTCACTTGAAGTTTTATGCTATCATGTTTCAGCATATCTAAACCTGTTTTCTGGTTTTGTTCCTAAACAGTGCACTTTTGTGGCATCGATTAATGGGAAAGAAGGTTCTTGCAGTTTCAAGTGATGTTTCTTCTCCCTTTTTACGCGCTTATGCCCATTGTTCAAAAGACAGGGTAAGTTCCCTAGTTTAATTCAACTTGGATAGCTATTGAATTACATTACTATCTGGTTTGCTTTTCTATATATGATATTTTTAATAGCATTCCAACTACCATAAAATCAAACATGATATAATATCATATCAAGCTTAGCACACTTACACCTGGTATTTAAATTTAACCATTAGAGTCAAGAATATGTCACATGAAGTTATAGGCTCAAAAGTTTTTAACAAATTGAAATTTAACCCATCCACACAATAAAATCTTTGATTCCTTGTTTTGATGGTTTTTTATTATTAGAATTGGAGAAGTCGAGGAAATGAGAAATAAAAGAACGGTGCAGTAAAATATGAATCTGTATTTCTGATAAGTTCTGAGTACAATTAATTCAACTAAAACAGAAACACATAAGTCTATATAAAATAGACTCTGAACCAGAAAAGGAAAAGACAGCAGTTATGGACAGTTATCAAAACAAAGGAACTGCCGTAACTTACAAAACACCATAAAAACTGCCTAAAAACAGAAAATAAACTAAGTATAGTCTGTACATTGCATAACAGAAAAATAAACGGGTGGAATAGAAATGTCAAAGAAACAAGAAATATATGATAGACTTCAATCATGGCTCTAATAACATATTAGAAATAGACTTTAAGCCTAACTGAACCACACAAAACTGGTTTGTAAAGTGAGGTTTGCACTTCACTTATATATTATAAATTGATCTTATTTCTAGTCGATGTAGGACTTCCAACAAGTTATATACAAAATTGTAGTGAATTTGGGAAAATTTGTGTAGAGGTGTGACTCTGTCACTCTTATATACTAAAAATTCTTTCTAACTGAAATTTGCTGAGACCTGAGCTTTATATTCTGAGTTAACATTCTATGAGGCTTTAGAAGTATATATTTCGATTCAGTATTTTTTTAGCATATTTCTAGTGTGAACACAATAAAGGTAGGAAACGTTTTCTGAATGTAATCTTTTGATGTGTTATTATTGCATTTGATTACACTCGTTTTATAATAATAAAAGAAAGTAACTGCTATTTCCCACTCTCCTAAATGAGTGGGATATCTTCTACCAGATCTCTCTGTTCCTAAAAATCAGCTCCTCAATCCCCTAATAATAGGTCAGCATAAGACCTTTTATTTAACTGCATAAAATAAAGGACTTTAATCTTTATTTAAACTAAATAAAACATGAAATAAAACCTGACAATCCCTCCCTTAAACTAAATTTCAAAGACTTTTAGTTTACTTCCGATGCTGTAATCATGCCCAACATACTTCTAATCTTCAAAAACTGCTCCAGCTTGAGTGGTTTAGTCATTATGTCAGCTATTTGATTTTGAGTGCTGCAGTGACTTAACTTGATTTTCCCTTCCTTAACCAGATCTCTCAAGAAATGAAATCTAACATCAATATGTTTGCTTCTGCCATGCAATACTGGATTTTCTGACAACTTAATAGCTGAATTGCTATCACACATAATTAAGCTATGTTTTTGTCGTTTGAAACCTATGGTCTCCAAAATTCTCATGATCCATATGCATTGGCATGCACATGAAACTGCAGCTATGTATTCAGACTGTGTAGTTGACAGTGTCACTATTGGTTGTTTTTTAGATGACCATGAAACTGCACCTGTTCCTAACGAAAAAACAAATCCAGATGTACTCTTTCTATCATCTACATCACCTGCATAGTCACTATCTGTATAGGCCATCAGAGTTATAGCTTCTCCTTTCTTGTAAAGTATTCCCAGTTCTGTAGTCCCCTTTATATACCTTAGAATACGTTTCACTGCCTGCCAATGAATCTCTGAAGGATTCTCCATGAATCTGCTAATGAGGCTAACCACATACATCAGATCAGGTCGAGTTGCCGTTAGATACATGAGGCTTCCAACTGCTTGCTTGTAGAGTGTGGCATCTGCTTTAAGCCCTGCATCATTTTTGGATAATTTCATTCCTGGAACTATTGGGTTCTTTACTGCATTGCATTCCATCATATTAAACCGAGCCAAAACTTCCTGTGCATATTTCCTTTGACATATAAAAATGCCATGTGAATTCTGCAAAACTTCAATTCCCAAAAAATACCTCATCTTCCCCAAATCAGTCATGTCAAAGGTTGACATCATAGACTCTTTAAATGCATCACACATGCCTTTATCATTGCTGGTATAAATCAAATCATCCACATATAGGCTTACAATAAGAATTTTACCTTCCTTTGCTGATTTTGTGAACAAAGTGTGCTCACAGAAACATCTTTCAAAGCCATTCTGCAAAAATATGCTTCTATTTTGTTATACCATGCTCTAGGTGCTTGTTTGAGTCCATAGAGTGCCTTCTTCAATTTATATACTTTTTCTTCCTCCCCTTTTTTGATGAATCCAGCTGGTTGTTGAACGTATATTTCCTCCTTTAGTTCTCCATGGAGGAATGCGCTTTTCACATCTAATTGAAATATAAACCAGCCATTTTGTGCAGCCATAGATAGAATAATGCGAATAGTATCTAATTTGGCCACAGGTGCAAATACCTCTGTGTAATCCATACCATAGTGTTGTGCATAACCTTTTGCCACTAACCTTGCTTTAAACTTGTCAACTTCACCATTCTCCTTGAGTTTTGTTTTGTAAACCCATTTTACTCCAATTGGTTTTACATCTTTGGGAGCATAAGTCAATTCCCAAGTCTGGTTTCTCTCTATAGCTTCCATCTCTTTCACCATTGCCTCTTGCCACTTCTTATTTTTGACTGCTTCTTCATATGTTACTGGATCAGTTTCAGCTATCATAGCATCAAAGTATCTGCTTTCACCTTCTTCATAGTCTGCCATCCACACAGGTTTTCTCCTATTTCTTCTTGCCCTCCCTTCAGTTGGAATCTCACGTATTGGGGAGTGAGATTCATTTCTGGTGTGTATCTCTGCAGCTACTGTTTCTGGTTGTTCTTCCCTTGATTCTGCAACTTTTGATTCTGGTTGCTCCTCCTCCACTTCAGATTCTGATTCACTATTTTCTTCTTCTCTTTCAATAATTTCTTGATGATTTTCTGCTTCCTTCTGCTCCCATTTCCAGCCTTTGTTTTCTTCAAATACAACATCCTTGCTGATTATTATTTTCTTTTTGATTGGATCAAAAAGCCTGTATGCTTTGGATTCATCACTGACTCCAAACAGAACACACAATCTGCTCTTGTTATCAAGCTTGACTCTTTGCTGATCTGGTGTGTGGACATGAGCAAGACAACCAAACACACGAAAGTAGCCAATAGATGGTTTTATTCCACTCCATGCTTCCTCTGGAGTCATATCTTGTATGCAGATGTAGGGCATCTATTCAGAATGTGTGCACACCATTTTGTTGCTTCTGGCCAAAAGATTTTTGGAACTTGTTTTCCAATCAGCATAGTGCGAACCATATTCATGATGGTTCTATTTTTCCTTTCAGCAACCCCATTCTGTTGGGGAGTATAGGCAGCTGTTAGTTGCCTTCTTATCCCTTGATTTTTGCAAAATTCCTCAAATTCTTTTGAGCAGAATTCTCCTCCTCTATCAGTTCTTAAACAAATAATGCTTTCTCCAACTTCTTTTTCAACTAGAGCCTTGAAGTTTTTGAACAAAGAAAACGTTTCAGATTTCTCACTCAGAAAATATAGCCAAATCTTCCTTGTTAGGTCATCAATAAAGCTTAAAAAATATTCTTATTGCTGCTAGAAGTTGGTTTGATTGGCCCACACAAATCTGCATGAACAAGTTGCAGCTTCCTAGATGCCCGCCATTCTCCTTTCTTAGACATAGTGAGTCTGTGTTGTTTTCCTTCCAGACATTGTGTGCAAATTTCTTGAGGGATTGTGATAGGAGGCAAACCTGTTACCATTTGCTTAGAAGCAAGATTACTCAAACCATCATAACTTAAATGCCCGAGCCTGTTATGCTAGAGTTGGGAATTGTTTTCTGCATTAATCTGAAAACACGTATCTGCTCCAATGGTTGCTGCTAATACAAACATCCTACTGGAATTCATTGGAATTTCCCATAGTATTCCTTTATCAGGATGTGTAATTGTGCAAGTATTGCTTACAATTTTGATGCTCAGCCCCTTTTCCTGAAGTTGTCCTATGCTTAGCAAATTGTTTTTCAGTTCAGGAACGTAAAATACATGTGTAATAACATGCATCAATCCATTTATCTCCATTCGAATGCTCCCTTTCCCCATCACATTTATGTGAGCATTATTTCCCAGCTTGACTTTGCCTCTAAAGTTCTCATCTAATTCTGAGAACCATTCCTTGTTGCTACTCATGTGGTTGCTGCATCCTGAATCCAAGAACCAATCAGCTTTCCTTCCTTCTTTGCTGCTCACGAGAGCCATTAGTAAGATCTCTTCTTCATGTTCTTCCATTTCTGCATAGTTTGCTTTCTTCTCCCACATTGGACATTCATACTGAAAATGTCCAAGTTTATGACATTTAAAACATTCAACTTCATTTTTGTTAAATGTTTGTCTCCCTCTTCCTCTACCTCGGAAGGCTCCCCTTGTTCTCCCTCTTCCTCTGCCTCTTCCATATTTCTCCTCAAATACAGTTTGCATAACTTGCTCTTCTTCCACTGCACATGTCATTCGCTGCTCATGCACCAATAAACTACTTTGCAATTCATCTATAGTCATAGTATTCATGTTGTTGGATTCCTCAATTGAACATACTACATAATTGAATTTAGTAGTCATAGACCGCAAGGTTTTTGCAGTAATGACACTCTCTTCTATTCTTTCTCCTGCTGCTTTCATGCTTTTGGCAATCTTTAAGGTTCGGCCAAAATATGAATTCACCGACTCTCCCTCCTTCATTTGCAAAATCTCAAATTCCTTACGTAAAGCCTGCAACTGTGCTCGTTTCACCCTTGTGGATCCTTGAAATTTCTGCTTCATGGAGTCCCATATATTTTTGGACGTTTCGTCGTTTAGAATTGTGTCCAAAATCTCTCTATCTATTGCTTGATAGAGATAATTCTTTATCTTCAAATCTTTAAGCTGTTGTTCTTCCAGCTTTTTGAGTTCCGCATTTGTTGCTTTTGTTTTGTCTTGAACATCATCAATTCCATGCTCCACCAAGCTCCAATACTCCTTAGAACATAAGAAGTTTTCCATTAACTTTGCCCAATGGTCATAATGACCATCAAATTTTGGAATAGCAGTCTGGACATATTTTCCGTTTTCTGCCATCTCGAAGTGCACTCTCAAGTTTTCCCAAAAACTCACAGTGTATCACTCTTCCCAATCCAATCCAGAAAACAAAGCTCTCTAGAGTGTCTCTCTCACTCACCTGTGATTTTTTTTTTCTTGGTTCAGGCCCCTGTGAAGGAGCTCTGATACCAAATTGTGAACACAATAAAGGTAGGAAACGTTTTCTGAATGTAATCTTTTGATGTGTTATTATTGCATTTGATTACACTCGTTTTATAATAATAAAAGAAAGTAACTGCTATTTCCCACTCTCCTAAATGAGTGGGATATCTTCTACTAGATCTCTCTGTTCCTAAAAATCAGCTCCTCAATCCCCTAATAATAGGTCAGCATAAGACCTTTTATTTAACTGTATAAAATAAAGGACTTTAATCTTTATTTAAACTAAATAAAACATGAAATAAAACCTGACATCTAGTTCTTATGAATTTCATTCTACAGGTTGGTGTGACAGTACTTCTAATCAACTTAAGTAATGAGACACGTTTTACTCTCACTATTAGAAACCCTGTGAGTGCAAGTATTGAAAATGAGGTGGCCACAAACATTCATAAGGAAAACTCATTCTTTGATAAACTGAAGAAGACATTTTCTTGGGTAGGAACAAAAGGGTCAGAGGTCACATTTAGGGAAGAGTACCACTTAACTCCAAAAGATGGTTATCTGAAAAGCCAAACCATGGTTCTTAATGGTATTCCACTGGAGTTAACAGACCAGGGAGATCTTCCAAAATTGGATCCAGTGAGAAGTAATGTGAGGTCTCCAATATACATTACTCCTTTATCCATTGCATTTATTGTATACCCCAACTTTGATGCTCCAGCATGTGCTACACAGAGAAAACATTAGTTGAAGGTTTCTATAGCAAATAACTTGGCCCTGGGACTAATGCAATTTCAAGCTCATGGTAATTGTATGTACTGAGCTATTATTGGCTTCACATGAAAGTTACAACCTTGCAATAATTTAGATTTGAAGGAACATGCAAGTTGTATCATTTAGTTGTAAGTAAACTGTTTGATAAAATTTAGTTTGAAATCCAATGATAAAGAAGTGATTTTGTTTCACTCTTAGTTAGGAAATCCTATTTAAGTTCATTGGAGGACATCAACATGGTTGACAAATAATTGTCTTTTTAGTGTGGTTAAGAGTTTGTATTCAAGTTTAAGTATAAAAAAATTAGATTGATTTTTTACTCTCTTGTGTGGATTCTCTTAGATTAAAAAAATAATCTATTACGGACATAATGAATGGAGATTGAGCTAAATGTACTATTGGTCCTTAAAAATGTTAAGTGATTATGTGTTCTTTTGAAAGATTTGTTCATTAATTCGCATATTAGCTCTTTCGGGGAACTAAAAGTCAGTATATTTCTTAAATAACTCACTTTTGGAGTTTGAAAATGAATAAATTTTTGGCTTAATAGTATTTATGATTTTTTTTTATTTGTAATAATGATTTAATATTTTTCCTTTTTTTAGTTTTAACTTAATATGGTTCTTTTATATTTTTTCAAATGATCTAATATGATATTTTTTGTTAGATTAGCATTAATGTCATTTTTTCCATTTTGTTTTTCGGATTGGACAATAAACATTAAAAAGAGTGTGATTATAGTAAGAGATGTGAATTCATCATCTTTTAAATGACGTTAATACTATTTAACGGAAGAGAAATTGAGTGATTTTAAAAAATAAAAAAAAATTACATTGATTAAAAATAAATAGAGAAAAAATATTAAAATATTGCTAGAAATATATGACTAAAAGTGCTATTAAGTTTAAACTATAACGAGTATGTGATGGGTTTAGAGGTTTTAGGACTTACAAAGAAATGAAATGTATGTCGGTTTAGAAATATTTCCTTTTTATCACACTCTCAATTATACATTTTATTTTTTCAATTGCATTATAAAATTCAAATTAATTCATTTTTAGAACATACATTACATTCTTTTACTATTTATTTTTATTTATTGTCACATAAAAATATCTGACTATTAATTTGAAGTATTCAATCATGTAATTTCTTAAATTATTAGATAATATAAAAAAAAATATTTTCATTTCTTTTTAGTTCTTAGTTTCATTTCATTTCAAGGATTTTTTGTTGTTGTTACATCTTCGTTCTCTCTCTAAGCAATTCAACTTGGATTTATTATAAATTGGCATGTAATTTATTTCCCTTTCAACGCTTTAAAAAAGAATAGATATTATAATTGACATGTAACGGTTTATTCTTTTATATTTTTACTTCACATTTATAAAATTGTTATTTGGTACTATATTTTTAAGATTTATGCAATTATAATTTAATCCTTGAAATTTGACATTAAAAGAAATTCGACACAAAGAAAATGTAGGAAATATATGCTTAAAAAAAAGAAACAGAAAGAAAGTGCCTTCAACTTTTAAGCATGATTATGCATGTATGGACTATTTCTTTCCCATGAAATGTGAGATGTCTCTCTTGTTAAAAAATATATTTTGGATTGTACAAGAATATATTTTTTATTTTATATTTTGAAATGTGTAATTTAAAATAAGATTAATTATGACGTAATAAACTTTATGTTACGTCACCTTTATAACTATATTTTTTATTTTCTATTTTGAAAACCGAATACAAAATTTATATATTTGGAATGTAAATTATGTTATACAAATTTTAGATTCTACAAATTTTATTTTGCATTCCAGGTTCTACGTTTTAATATATAAATTTTATATTGTAAATTGTAATACAAATGCTTTTTTTATGTTATATTTTGAATTATATATCTCACTATAATTTATAATACAAATTTGTATTTTAGAATGTAGAATTTAAAATACAAATTTGTATTCTAAATTATGCATTCTAGAAAGTCTGTGTATTACATAATACGAAATTAAAAATCCTAAATAAATTTGAAATGTTTAAGTTTATCAAGATGCAGGTTGAAATTATGGAAGTACAAAAATTATTTGCCCTATATATGGGCTCATGAAATACCGAGCTCAGTATAAACCGCGAAGGTATGATGTTAAATTTTCTATGTTAAGATGTTAGATTAACATTAGTATGGTTTAAATTTGAAATTAGGAAATTTATCGCAACAAGTTAACAAAAATAATCTATGATTCAGATGGAATACCAATAAGAGAATTCATTTGAATTTCTAAACAGACCAAAGCACTGTTATGCCAAAACAAAAGGAGAAATAGAACCAAGAAACCAAGAACTCTTGATAGTTAAGAAAACCTCTTCAATATAAAGTATTACTTTTTGTGACGGAAATACGAACTTCTTGGTATAAATATACGAGTTATATAGAATGAATCATGCCCGGAAAAGGTAATATTGGAATCACAATGTTGATGATAAAATCATAAATAATCTCACATATCAATCAATACTATATATATTTCAGAAACGGATTGTACATTACTATATTTGAAACCAGTATCCTGGAACATGGAAGCTCCTTTAATTGAAAAATGCAAAGTAAAAATCAGTATCAGTCTCATGGCATACACCCCTATTTTCCAAGCAAACGACGGCCACGTTGATTAGCACCATTCACACGGACGACCAACTTATCCATATCATTTTCAAAACCACCCAAGGCATCCTTATGGCTGCAACATTACCAAAATCAGCATAAATTATTACATCTTGAAATAAGTGAAACGGTTCTGAATAATCATTAACTAGGAGTACTTCCTGAGCAAACATTGTTGCCAGTGTCAAAGAATTTATGTTTGGTAAAATTAGAGAGATCGATCATAGAATCGAATAAACTTACTTCTCAAGTTCAGATCCCATGTCAATGGCCATGTCTTTCAGTTCTCCCAAGAGGTCACTTATATCTGACAGTGCATCGTCTTGCTTTCTCTTTTCAACCTGTTCAGGACATTCTAGTCATTAGCTGAATTCGATGCTGAGAATTTTTTTACAATATTATACAAGGTAGAGCAGAAAGTCACAGCAAAAATTAGTATCCAGAGTGTACTAATATTGACTATAGAATAAGATGGTTTATCTGCTGAAATAGTTGCAAAACTGTCAGTGTTTTTAAATAAAATGGTTGGCTTCAAATATTAAGGACAAGCAGAAGCAGAACAATACTACAAGAACACATATTCAGATATTAATCACATTTCACAGCACTAATAAACTGAAGCTTTGTCATGCTCAGCACTTCTAATGACTTCAACATGAACAGTTAAATCTTCATCAAATCAATACGAACCTCAACTTTTTCAAGCGCATTTGTTGGCTCAGAAGGTGCTGCCCGTGACTTCGATTGGCCTTTAGTTGCAGAAGTCAATCCTAACTTCTCTCTTTGCTCCAAGTGATTGCCCTTTTTTCTCACAGGATCATCTATATCGTGAAGCACATAACAAATACAATTATCACACAACCAAAATCAGTTGATGTTAAAAAGATGAAAGGACAGAAAATACTAACCTCCAAAAACAACTGGGCCAGTTATCGCACCCGTCTTTTTGGGTTTCCATGTTTTGGAAAACATGCCACCAAGACTTCCCAAAAGTTTTTCTCCCTGGAAATACATCAACGAAACAGTCAAAAGAGTAGTGCAGAATACCAATTGAAGCAGCAACAATTTCTTTCAGAAGATGAAGAAGCTGTGACTGAGAAAATAACAAGATCAATACCCGACTCAGATCATGATCAATATCAGCGGCAACATGGTGGCTCCTTGTAATCTGCTCCCCCTGTTGGTGCAGCATCACCAGAGTCTTGGTAGCATCCTCTCTCATTTCCTCAGCGATCTTCAAACAACTGTTCACTGATTTTGTGGTCTCTTCAGCCTTGTAAACTGCATAGTCCTCCAATTCCTGGACAGATTGACTCTCCAACCCCCCAGAGTCGCGGAAATCGTTCTTATACCTATTTCTATGTGCAGAAGAAAGGCCATAGGAAGATGATGAAGAGTGGCCACTGACTTCAACATCATCATCAAAGGGGTTGGTGTTGGTTAAAGTCTTCTTAGAGGAATTATACTTTTTATCTTTTGACTCTTTATCAGAATCAAAGGGGCTATGAACAGGACCAACAGAGCTAGGTTTAGCCTCTCTCAACGGAGTTTTCTTTGAACCAAACATCCTCTCTCTCTCTCAATGATCTTGTGTATCAATTTCACCCCGGGAAGACAAACAAGGAAAAATCCAAAGATCAAAATCAAGTTCTATAGCAAGAACCCTCTACTCAAAATTGAATTTTGAAATTACGATGAATCCAAATTCATAGAATTTATGCTGAAATAATCAAAATTGCAGACAAAACCGAAGGAGAGTCACAAAATTGAAGGTGGGAAATAAATTAAAAAAAAAAATAAAGATACAAAGAATGGCTAAAACAGAAGGTAGAAGGAGAAAGGAATAGACTTTGGTACCTGCAGAAGACAATGTAATCAGACGAAAGAAGGAACGAAGTGAAGACAATGAATTTAAGGTTAAAAGCGTTGGATTGTTTCAACGCGGAAGCTCAGCAAAATCGCGTTGAAAATTCACTGTTGCTCGCCTGATCAATGCGCTTGTTTGAATTAATATTATATTATTATTGCATTACATTAACCTTATCAACAAATAGTTGTCAATTTTCTTACACCATGTTGTTTTCTATTCATCTTTATACTTTCAAATTGGTAAATTAAATATTTCAAGTTTAAAAAAAGTGATTTTAAATATTTTATAATTGAATTTAATATTTACTGACAATTTTTAACCATTACAAAGTTCATAAAAGAATTAAATTTATATAAATGATATGTGTTCATTATTATACTTGAATTTAATATTTAGTAATTATTTTTTTTTCTTACCATAGATGGATTAAGTTTACATACTTTTAATGTTCTAGATTTAATTAATCTAATTTTAAAGTATATGAACTAAAATTAAGTTTTATGTAAAAAAGAAAGGCAAAAAAACGTATTTGAATCCATTGAACGAAGGTCATAATTTTTTTTTTATTGGTTCTTTTATTTATTAGAGAAAGAAACATTCAAGTATATTCATTTTCATTAAAAACTAAAATAATGATAATAATATTGGAAAATTAATATTCTTCATTTCTAATTTATTTATTTAGTACTTTATTAAAATAAGCAAGTTCATAATTCCATATGTTATAAAAAGGGTAAAATATGAAATTTCAGTTAGTTTATAAAGAAATAAATAAATAAATATATAAGTTTATGGTGAAGTTTTTGAGTTAGTTTACATATTATGTTCTGTAGTTTATTAAATATAAATTATTTACAATTATATTAATTCACAATTATTGAAATATTTTCTTTAACATGTTTTTAGTCAATTTTTCTCCCTTGAATTAATCTACCGTGGACCTTGTAAGAGGTAAGTGGGTGGATGCCATCTTAGACTAAATGTCGTAGATCATTTCCTTATTTTTGCTTATGATAAAATTGTCTAAAATTAATGTCACGTGTTTATATTTTGAAATTATCTTTTCCCAATCAATACAGTTTAATTTTTTTATTATATATTTATACTTTATTGTCCAAATAGAAGCTTTTATCTTTTTTATATTTCAACTTTCCTTTTCGAAAATGAAGGGATTGTATTTTACAAAATAATTAATGCATATATTTACATTTATTATAATAATAAATATTTCTTATCATAATTTTTATTATAAGCGTGTTTTAATTTTTATTATGTACACACTTTTCTTTTGCAACATATATGTATGTGATTTTATTTAATATAGACGTAGTTAGTGTTATTAAATATGAATATGATTAACATAAATTATATTTTGACAGATAATTTTTTTTACAATATTATTTCTATTTTTTTTTAAATACAAAAAAATCATTTTTTTATAATCATTTTATCTTTGCAAATAAATATAAATATATATTATCTTATTATTAGTATATAATTAAACAAAATTGGACTTATATAAAAGAAAAATTATATAATAATTTACGAATTTTTAGATCTATTAGATTTTCAGATTGATTAAGTGTGAGATTAAATATGATTAGTTAGTTATTTGAGGATTATTATTATTGTTGGACAACACTTTAATATCAGACTCTTTCCATGATTATGTTTAGAAAATAATGAAAAATTTGATTTAGACAAATATCCGTAATTTAATTTTTATACTTAGATATGTGATTTGTTTTTATTTTTATATTTGTAATTAAGTTTAATATTTGTTAAATATTGTCAATCTAATATCTTATGTTAAATTGACTTTAATTCAATTTGAAAGGTGATTCCATTTTAGTCTAATAAAATGTTTAATTAGTAATTTGATTCATATATTTAAGTCTATGATTATTTTTGGTTTTATATTTTTTTTACTCAATTAAGTTTTTATATTGTTTAAATAGAGATAATGTGATCTATTTCATGAAATCAACATTAACATCTCGAGGAGGTGACTACCATTGAGTCCAAACTCTCTTCTTTCTCTACAACTCCTTCTCCACAACATAATCTCATGAAGATTGCTCTTTTAGATCCAAGATGACAAATCCAAGATCTTTATTTATTTCTACTTCATTGTCTAGAGATTGACACATGAACCCAAGCCTAATTTCTAGGTTCATTCTTAGGATTTGTGCAAGACAACACTGACGAAAAAGGGGCAACATTGTCTACATATAAAAATATAGGGATTCAATTGAGTCAGAAGAAAAATATAAAGACTAAATTACTAATTAAGTATTTTATTACTGATACGTGGCCACCTACAAACAATGTTAGCGTCAATTTAACGGAAAGGACCATATTAACTATATTTAACAAATATTGAGATTCAATTGAGTAAAAGACAAATGTAGAGACCAAAATAAATCAAAGACTTCAATATAGGAATCAAATTACTAATTAAGTCAATATTTTAATATTTATTTAATTACTTATTATAAAAAATAAGAAAACATAAAAATGGAGATAGATTTTGTTCCTAAAGTTTTTCTTTTTAATATTGTTTGAAAAGTGTTTCAATTTTGTACTTAGTTTGCAAGAATGTTAAAAAAATATATAAAAATCATAGTTGATGGTTGGTGAGATTAAGAAGTTAAAAAATCATATATAGACCTACTAATTTGGCCAAGCCTACATGGCTTTGTCTTGACTCACGTAAGTCTAGATAAAAAGAGCTCACAAGACCAAAAATTCCACATATAAAATGGCCCACATAAGAAAAAATTCACAAGGTCAAAATAACCCTTAAAGCCATATAGACAAGCTTATGTAAAATGGTATAAGACCAAGATGAATAGAGTTTGACCAAACTTGGGTTGACTCGGCTCTATCCTCGTTGCAGCTGGCTTAGTCAAACCATTCAAGTCGACTCAGCTCGAAGCAAACTCGAATTGACCTTCAGCTCGACATATCACAATTTTGATAAACTATCAATTTGTTTGAAAACTAAAAATGTTGTCTACGATAGTTCATAATTTGTATAAAGTAAAAATAGAAAAAAAAAGTAAAATAGATAAAAAAATTCGATAGTTTTATGTTGATTTATATTAACACAATATTATGTCTAATTTTTTATTGTTTATTAACATACGTTAAAGGTCTTTTTTTGTGTTAGTGTAAGTTCAAACAGATAATGATTGAAACATGAATATTGTTCAATATCACCATGTTAGAGCTGGAAAATATATCTCAATAGTCTAATCTTGATAAGAGCTAGTCATCCCAAGTGTGTTGATCATAATAAATAATATTAAGTTTTGACAGACTAACTATATCCTCTAGTGGATGTTAAGGACAAAAGATAATTTTTCAAAACTTAAGTCACTAGATTATCTATAAGACTACTTAATCAATTATATGTTCTTTGAGAAATCACTATGTGACACATAAAGAGATAAGATCTTTAAGTAAGACACAAAACAATACAAAATATGATTCCTTTTAAAATTGTTAGACCATTTAGTAGAGTTGACTTTTGAAGTAGATTTTGACAAAATAACATAACTTACAATCAAAAGACTTTACACATGTATGCTAAAAATATGTTTATGAGAAAACAAGCCAAAAACAGAAGGATGGGGATTTAAATTTTGCTTTCAAACATTTTGCAAATTTTGCAATGTATCATATGATGATGCATAATCAGACAATAGTTTTACTTAAGAGACAATATGCAAAAAAATCTTTTCTAAAACTTGGTTCATAAAACTCCCTTTCTTTCATTAATGAGGTACAATAAAATATAATGAACAGAGAAACAGGGAAAATGAAGATTTATGTTATGTTTTTTTTATTGAGAAACTTCACTTCAAATTCAGTTTCAAGTATTGTTCATTCATGAATTTAGATATGCATTAAATGCTTTCCATACAATACAAAATATTTATCTCTTCTTTAAAGGAACATATTGATAACTAACATGACTTATCAAACCTAGGTTAAAGAACTTTTAACCAAACTACAATAAAACGTAGAATTATACGAGGTAGATAGTCTTTTCAAAGTTGACAAAGGCACGTCAAAATGTGTATTGACATGGAACAACCTTAGTGTTCCTTCAAAAAATCTTGATGTTAACATGTGTTTTGCGAGATCTTGGTAAACATGAAGACAAGAACATTCTATATAGCACATAATAAACTCAGAATTTTTTTTGTTAAGTACAACATTAGCTTAGAAATTGAGTGTTATGTCGTTTATGAGATGAAACATTCTGCATCATCTTTTTAAAAGTTATCATCTTACAAAAAAAAAATCTTGTTCGCACTTAGTTGTTTAATAACTCTTAATCAAAATCAATAAAAGTATGTTGTGTAAAATCCAATTTTAATAGTATACAACTACCAAAAGAGACATCACACATAAACAATTGAAAGAATAGATAACTCCAAAAGAATATGTACACAAGGCTATTACATTTATCTCATACATAACTATAACATCAAATATACACATATACCAGGAACTTATACCACTAAGAGTTCTATTATACTGAAACCAAAAGTATAATACTGATTTCCAAAACTGATATAGCAAAAAAACAAAAATTTTCTATTTATAAGCTTTAACACCCCTCCCATCATGCACTGGATCAACTTGAACATCTCCATCTGCTCACACGATTAAGGTGATTATTGCAAACAAGAAGGAACACACATACAAACAAACAGAAAAGAGGTTAAGCTAATGTACCAAAAACAATCATATAACATTTTTATAGAAGTAATAATATAAGATAGATAAATCAATAAATCCTTAGACATATAATCATTCATTCTAGACTTGACCATATGGATACATATATTGATGTCAAACTCTTAGGGGATAAGTTGTATTGTGAAACAACTTGTCCACCCAAGCTACCACACAAGGTTAGTCCGTCAACCAGCTTAAGCCAAGATAAAACCCTAGAGTAGGACCTTTTACTACTCCTCATGACATATCACACCCTTCTTTACTTGAGATTGAATAGTTATCAAGTAAATTTTTAACAATCACTTGCTAGTAAATTTTACTACTCCCATTATATTTATTCTTTTTTAAGTTATTTTTTGTTTCTTCTTTCTTTTTCTAAATTTCATTCTTAAGTCGAAAAGATGGAAAGAATACTTAGAAAGAGACAATAAGTTAAAACTAAAATTGAAAATGAACTTTAGTGTAATTAGGAAGAATTTAAAAACCATACATCATCATATTAAATGACAGTGAAATGCATCTCAAATGTCCAAAGACTGCAAACACTATAACATGAATGACAAGTTAAAAATTCCCTGTGAAAAACTATTCTTATAAGATCTATAGCTAGAAGGCGGTTAAAATAAAAACAAAAAAGAGTGGACCTGTTTATTTTAAATTTGAATTAAAAATTTTCCTAAAAATTATTTATATTTTATTTTATAGTACTTTACAATTTGTTGTACTTTCAAATTTGAACTAAATTTTTTACTGAAATTATTTATATTTTATGTGATAAAACATTCCATAATTTTTTACTAATGGATAAAATTGAAAAACAAAAATGTGAATATAAAATGGTAAATTTTCTTTGTATATAATATTTCAAGAGTTGAGGAAAAATAAAATATAAATTACAAAGTTTATCATTAATAATTTTTTGATGAATTTAGCTTAAGGAATATTTTAAAGAATAAATAAGTGAATTGTTTCATTCTAGGTTTAAAACTTGTGTTGCAATCACTCGGGAATCTTTAAGGACAATGATGAATTCTATTGTACCATAGTTTAGGGTAACTTCTGAATTAGATGAAGAACATCTCAACCAATCCATAATTTCAACCTATTCAATTACTTGTACGCTAAACCATATAACAATTCCCTTTTATGAATATAATAACTTGTTTAATAAAAAATAAAATAAAATACAACTATCATAGTTGTTTGAGGAGTTATGGTTGCTTCATCAAAATGAAAACTACTTTATAATAATGATGTTTTTATAAATTTATACGACTTTTCTACTTAAGCCAACTTACCAAAAAATTAGAGATGCTAATAATAATACGAGATAAATATTTAATATTATAAGTTAGTTTATAATAACTAATTTTAGTCATTCTTTTGTTGGAAATATTCGTAAATTAAGTTGGTTAAATAATCTTGATATTAAACTAAACAAAAATCCATATATATTAAAGAGAAAAGAGATATGATACTTATGACCCACTATACTCATGGGAGCAGGTGGATATTCAGAGCCAACCTTTTTCAAGAACAAACTATAATATTATGAAGAATTTGTGGGATATTGTAATAAGGAAAGGGAGCAATTAAAAGAAAAGATTTTTTTTTTTTTTTACTTTATCCTTTACAAGCATTTTTTCCAATTATAATGGAGCAAAATAGAGCATTGTTTGGGTTAGATAAATGAAAAAAATAACATATATCATTATATTATATGAAGGGCTTATATAATAAAGAAAGTGACATCACTTTAAAGTCATTTAAGAGTTCTTGGAGTTATATGAATTTTTGGTCCATACCATCCTTCTCAAACATTTTTTTTCAAAACAAATTATATTAAGTAATCTAATAATTTTGGATTTCTTAATCAATGTTGTTGTTTGAGAAGTAGGAAATGGTAAAAAAAAAATTCATAAATCTTAAGTAACTCTTAAAAAGCAAATGTCTTTTCTTCATTCCAAAAGTCATTTGTGCATATAATATATTGAATGTTTTAACCCATTTTCTATAATCAAACAATGCTTAATCTCATTTTGCCCTAATATGATTTGAATGATTTTGCTAGAGGACAAAATGTTTGAACCAATAGTTTTGAAGATCTTAACTTGAATTGCTCCATTAATTTTCCTACCATGGAATATGCCACTTGTAGCTCATAATATTATTTAGAAAAAGATGGCTTTGAACATCCAACTAGTCCCAAAAATATGAAAGCCCTAAGTATCATTTTTCATCTCTCTATTCCTTAAAGGAATTTTGATTATGTTTAAGATCAATTAAACAACTTAATTTACATGTTATGTGAACAAAAGTAATGAAAACCCATAATTGAAATACATTACCAAAATAATAATAATTATATATAAGAAAAATAATAAGACACTAGATTTATAACTTTATTAATATGCAAGCCCCTTTATATATAATTGTAATAAAATTAAATTATTTATACAAAATAATGTTGATTTTATACTTTAGTGATAGACCCTTTTAAAATTTTGAAAGACAAGGATAAAATATATATTATCATGGTTTGAAACAACTTAAAAAATATATTTACCTTCTCAATTAGATCAGCAACTTCTTGAACAATAAGCATTTTCTTCAAATCTCATCAAGATCTCAACCTGTTTAATTATGAACATACTAAAACATATTAGAGTACACTTGCTTATTTTATAATAAATAAAATATAACTAGGAAATTAGTTCTATAATAAAGTATTCGGAGAATCAAAATCACATCTATAAAATTTGTTTGAAGACACAATTTCGTCAAATGAAATATATTAATATTAGAATTTAGAAAAGTTCATGTAACCATTATATGCGAACTTAGATATAAATATTTAATATTGCATTACAAGTAAAATCACTATCATGTTAATTTCTCTATTAAGAAGTGTAGGTGGTTTTCTTTTCAATTGAACTTTATTTCATGGATGTGTTTCGAAAATAATGAATATGAACAAAATCAGGGAATAATAAATTGTGTTCTATATGGATACTTACTTAATTCCTTTTAATATTTCTCTTAAGTTCCTGCTAAAAATCATATAAACAAAATGAACTAATTAATTTATGGATTATCGAAACTGATAACAAAAGTTGGAAAAAGTCAAATAAGATTTAAAATTTCCAGTTCTAAAACCCAGTCAAATACCTAGTCAAATCAAATTCATCCAAGTGTTAGTGCACTAGATGAAACTCAAATTTTTTTTACACAAATTTAAAATCTATACCTATTGATATTTTTAGAATTTGTAATTAATGATTAAATCATAAAAAAAAATTAGAGATACACAAAAAAATAGGGATCTGGGTTGTAAGAAATAAAAAATATTGAATAAAGAGAAAATTACATAATCAACTAATTAGATTTAAAACCATAAAAAAATCTTGATATTTTATGAAAGAAACTATTTCATAGTATGATTTTAAACATTATATCATACCACAAGGATTTTGAGAAAAAAAAATATTTTGAGGGTGTGAAAAATTTTCTAAAATTTTAGAAAATCAAGTATATAAAATATATTAAAATTAAAAATAATGAAAAGAAAATTAGAAAAAACAACAATATTTTTACACAACACAAAACTCTATCACTGCTGTGACAAAAGAAATTTCTTGGATTGAATTATGGGTGGATTTGAAACACATTTTTACACACTTCACAATGATCTATCCTAAACCAAGTGACAAAAAACATGGTTTTACCTAAACAATTTTGGTTGAAATGATACGAAAGAATTAACTTTTCTTGAACGAATATGCAAAATTGAATGCAATCATAAACTATACAAGTTTAAACCAAAGAATTAAACATTATAGAATAGAAAATGGAACAAATAATTTGATCAATTTAAAAGATCCAAACAATTTTGCTCATAAGGGGCTTTTGTAAAAGATGAAAATGAAAGAGAGTATTTTCTCAGAGTGAAAGCAAAAGCTATGGAGAAAAGGAAGGATCTACTATGGAGTGTGGAGAGAAGAATAAAATGGATCTTCACAATCAAAGAGACATTAGAATGTAAATGAAATCAAGTGTGAGGGAATGTTGAGAGAGATGAGCCTTTATAAGGTACATGGATGTATGAAGTTTAGGGTTTCTGAGTTTGTTTTTAGGAAAATTTTGCATAAAAAGAAAAGAAAATTAATATTTTTATAACATTAAAATTAATATATTTATTATTTCAATTTCATTAAATCAGTTTGGTAAGTTAAGGTTAATTTATAAATAATATATATATATATATATATATATATATATATATATAAATATATATATTTAATGTAATTTTATTTTATTTTTAGTTGATATATAATCTTTTATTTACCGTCTCATACAAAAATGATATCTTAATAAGGAAGTAGCTGTAAGTTCAAATTTTAACTAGAATAAACTCTTAATAACTCTAATTTCATATTGCAAATATATAAATGGGATCAAATATCACTTTTGTAAAATACTTTAATAAAATTAAGTTACACTTAATTTTTCAAACTTAATATATATTAATTAAAAAAAAATTAGTAATGTTTTTTATTTTTAAACTATAACATTTAGTTTTATTCTTATCTCAAACTTTGATTATATTATATCTCTATACTTAAAAAATGCTTTGGCATAGTCTTCATCATAACTATATTTTAGCATAAGGTGAATATACTAACCTAAAAGGTTAACAAGAGAAAATTTTTGAACTAAATTCAACGTGATTTATAATTTGTTAGGTTAAAAAACATTTAAGTTATTAGACAAAAATGATTGTATCATATTTTTTAAATATATGGACCTAACATGTAAAGTTTGAAATAAATATAAAAATTAAAATCACCTTGATCAAGAACCAAATTATAATTAAACATTTAAAAAGATTTTAGAAAGATGACTAAAACCTCCTGCAAATTAATTATAACTTAACTTTTAATTATTAAAATACTCATTTACTTATTTTTATTTTTCTATCTCCTAAAGTTATATATTAATTATAACTTAAATTTTAATTATTAAAATACTTATTTACTTATTTTTATTTCTCTCTCTCCTAAAGTTATATATGAAGAAATTTATTTAATTAGACTCGTAAGATATTATCGACCATTGCTTTTGACATCTTAATAGCTTTTCATATAAACATTCCATAAATAAAACTTTAGCCTTCGCGAGTGTATTTTATATTTTCTTAGTCAAGATTTTTTTGTTTGACTTTTGGTCTTTATATATTTTTTTAGTTTTATATTTATCATATTGTTTTAATAATTTCAGTGTATCTATTATTACCTTTAGTTCCAAAATTTATTTTTTTTATTTTAAAGTCTTGCCTAACAGTTTTTTTATAAAGACCAAAGGAAAACGTAAAAATATTACAAAGACAAAAAAGTAAGTATATATTTTATAAAGACTACGAAAAATAACTACGGTCCAAATAAAAAATAATTAAACTTCACAAACACTAAACTTTAAGAAAAAATTTGGAAAACAAAATAAAATTATATACATTAATAATTTCATTCATTGAATAAAATATTTAATTAACATTTATGATAAAATTAAATTTGATATTTGGAAATAATTTTTTTATATTTAATAAATATATCTACGCTAATAGAAAGTTTATTCTTTTTTTGTCACTATCTTTATCTCTCTCTCTCTCTCTCTCTCTCTATATATATATATATATATATATATATATATATATATATAAAAGTAAATATATATAAAAGCATATTTATTTTTTAATTTATAGAAACACATATATAAGTAAATTATAATGTCGGTTTCAGATATTTTCTTTTTGAATGAAAAGAATATCTTAATAAATTATGATTGAAATGCAGTCAAAAGGTAAATCATGCACAAAGTTAATAAAACAACCAAGTCTTAAATGTACAATTTATTAATTATTTATATATTCATTTATGATAACATCAATATATATTAATAACAATATTTGAATAAATAACATTTCTATCCATATTAATTACTTTATTTATTAAATATAAGTAATATTAAATAAATCTACTTAAAATAATTCTCGTATGAACTGTTTCATCAATCAATTGTAATATTTAATTAACATTAATCATATTATTAATTATTAATATTTATTAAATGAAATTAATTTTTTATATCTAATAAATAATTGTCAAACATATAAACTTCATTTATCCATTTGAATAAAATCAGTTATTTCAATATTATATATAAATATATACAAGTTGGTCATCTCAATTCTTGAGAAAGTAACCTCAAATTTATTTGACCTAATCAAATGCAAATGTGACCTACTAGATTGTTTTATCCATCTGAACCTTTATGATGTGTTCCATTTGTCAGAATTGCAAGTATATGTATAAGACCGAGGATAAGAAGGTAAAATACTTAAGAAGGAAAACTCGTCATTATAAATTAGTATTTATATATTTAACCGTATACATCATTGTTTTTTATTATATATTTTTAAGCATATCTACATTTTAATTAGTATTTTCTATAATTCAATATTTATATTTTAAAATTTGTAAATAATTATTTCTTGTTCTCGTTCTAAGTAAAATTTCATCATATTAATTATAATTAAATTATTCAATATTAATACATCATTAAGAAAAATTAAGAAAAAATTATTAATATTATTATATTGATTTAACTATATTTAATGACTATTTATTTTTAGATGATAAATTTCTCAACTCAAGGACGAGTTATGCGGATAAAATTACGTATAAAAAAAAAGTTGAGACAAACTAAGTTTTTGAATTCGTAAACCAATTTCCATCCACATAAATTGCAATTTGTGTAAGTCAAGGACAGTTCGAGGTGGGCTAATCTACATAAAAGAAATTCAACCCTAAATAGGAGCAACTCCACTTCCCTTCTCCATTGTTGTAGCGTGCATGTTTTAGGTTGAACATTGTGGCAATGAGGCTTTCTTTTCAATTTAAGCCACTCTAGATGTACAAAGTGCTAATGTGGTGGTGTATGATGTGCTGTTGGGTGATGAGCGACTCAAATCAAATGTCGAGCTGAGTCTATCTGAATTGAATGTCAAGCTGAATCGACTCGACACCAAGCCGACCGATCGAAGGTTGAGTCAAGTCAATTTAGGTCAAATGTCAAGCAAAAAAGGCTAGATCAAACATTGAGCCAAGTTAGCTTGGTGAAAATATCGAGCTGGATTGCTTGAGCATAGTTGAGCTAAGTTGACTCGTTGAAGTCAGACGATTTGTCTCTGATCAAAGGTCAAGCTAACTCGGGTTGAAAGATGGAGTTGATTTTGGCTTAAAATAGAAATTAAATTGCTTTATCCAAACAAAAAAAAAATTTGAAATCTAAGAGATTCAAATTACTCCATCCAAACAAGCTATTTAAGAAAAGAAAAGAATGTAATTGCAAGTAATTCAAATACTAAGTATTTCAATTTCTTTGAAGTGTTGAAATCACTCATCTAAACACAAGGTTAAAATTTGTCAATGGAAGCATTTTTTTTATCTCTTATGAGGTGTTTTTCATTCATTGTGATTTGTCAAGGAAGGTGTTTTTCATATCTTGTGTTTTTAAGATAGGTGTTTTCTCATCCTTTGTATGTTTGGTATATGAAATACAGGAAAACGCTAGAAGGGAGAGGGCTGGGGATGAGGGCAGAAGAGGGGGGGGGTGGGGAAGGTGGTTGTGAGTTTGAATAGTGTTTCAAATTTTGCAAAAACAACGTTAATAACTATTGCAAGTGTTAGTTAAAATGAAATAGTTGTTAAACACTTGTGTTTTTAAGCAACTGTTTAGGAAAACGTTTTAAGCAGGAAAGACAAACACAAGTATTTTTATACTGGTTCACTCAACTTGAACTACGTCAAGTATCCCTTAAGAACTCTTAAGGGGTTCACTAATCTTATCCAAGATTACAAACGAGTATTAACCACTTATGGTTCCCAAGCATTATAAACCACTCTTGGTTCCCCTAGTCAATCCTGATTAGTTTGAGTTTAACCATTCCTGGTATTAACCCTAGACAACCGTTTAAAATGTTTAGCTCTTTGAGCTAAACAATACAATTGTTTTAGATCCCTTTAGAATATCCAAACACAATCAGTGTTTAATTGCAAGTACATAATTGAGTAACTCTTAGAGAGAGGATAAGTACAATACAATGAAATATGCTAACTTGAAAGTTTTTCTTTTTGTTCTATGAACATACTTAGATAATGTAAACTTATTGAGAGAATAACAGTGTAGCAATACAATGATAGTTAAAAGTTCTTCTATTTTCTTGTGTGAGTCCTCCTTATATAGTTTTCTTTGAGAGATGACCGTTACTCAGAGAGAGTTGACCTTCTTGAGAGTTGGTGGCTTCTCGTACAAAGAAATGTACTTTTTCATGCCTTGGGAAGAGAAACATTGCTTTCACAGTAAGAGCTTGTATGACTATGATAGGACATAAAACTTTAGGAAACATTCCTGGAATGTCTTCCTATTTCACAACGTCTTTCTGATCCACGTGTAGTGCTTTTGAGTAGATCTTAGCATTGTCAATATCTGCACAAATAAAGAGAGAGAAAAATTAGATCAGACAAGGTACAATATGTACATGTATTTTATGATATATACGTTGATAGAGTGTTGAAGCATGATTCATAATATAAGCTTTTAGTGCGAGTCTGAACTTTTTTAAGTAGTAACAATTAATAAGATATATAGCGCTTAATACTCCTTTATCTTAGACGTGCTTTATCAAATGTTGTTTATCCTTTTATAATTGACACATCATTGTTTATCTTACAAGCGTTTAATAAAGATGTTATGATATGCACTTCATTTAGACGCTATACTTCACTGAGTAATATTTCATTACATATTGTTTGTTAAACTTCAAAACTCGAGATGATAAACAATTTATTATCTTTAGACGATCTTTGTTTTAACAATATATTTTTATATTATCTTATTTGTGATTTTGCATGTTTTACTTTGTATTAATGGTTGTAGTATTATTTTAAGATAGGAAGTTGTAATCACTCTCTTTGAGGTGATTAAATGCTACAAGATCTTTGTTGATCTGAATCAATATAAATTTTTGTGTTTGACTTTTCATATTCATCATTCTCTTTATTCGGTTATTGCTTTGTAAATTAATCTTTTCTATAAACTAAAAATGTTCTAATACTCTGATATTTGCAATCAAAGCTTAAAATAAATTTTATGGTTTATTAAAATTAGATTTTAAACAGTTAAAAAGTTTTAAAATTTAAATCTTTAACTTGAAACTAATTCAACCCCTCTTGGTTTTGTTTTACCTCACCTTTTATTCTATAAAGGTGCCAAAGAAATGTGAGATGTATTACAAAGTTACCCATGATGGCATGTATGATGTCAACAAAGTTAGGAAGAATACTCTAATATAAGAGTATGAGATGTTTTGGATAGAATACGGAGAAAACATTTATGATGTGCAAAAGAGATTCACTCTCATTATCAACCATCTTTTGGGTCTAGGTAATTTTTTTTTATATATTGATGAGTTAAATATAAAAATTTTTAAATCTTTGAAGGACTTGGCAACTAAAGGTTACTACAATAATGGAGTCCTAAAATCTCACCAACATGTCTATGACTGCTTTGCTTGGGAAGCTAAGAGAACATCAATTGGAGTTGGAAAGACTCAATGAGGAAGAAGTAGAAACAAAACAAGAAATATATAGCTTTTAAATCCAAAATTTCAAAAGGTAAAGGTCATAACGAGAAAGATGACTCAAACTGTGAAAACATGAAGAATAAGAACAAAAGTCATTATGATAAGTATAAAAAGGAGAATCAAAATTGTGTCTATAATTACAAGTGCTATGGATGTGGAGAAATCGGTCACGTCAAATTAAATTGTTCAAATCCAAAGAAAAGTGAAGAAAAGAAAGACAAGAAATTTATAAGGAGAAGAAGCCTACATAGCTTGGAAGGATAATGACTCAAACTCTTTTTATAGTTCAAGTGATTCAGATGAAGATGCAAACATTTGCTTAATGGCAGATAAGAATCCACTTGTAGCAAGCTTAATAATTTTATTGATTCAAATAAATATGATGAATTAATTAGGCTTCTGAACAACTTTGTGTTGAATCAGAAAAGTTTTCAATCTTTAATAATAAACTAAAAATAAAATATAAAATTCTTGAACAAAATTTGAAAAATCTCAACCAGAGAAAAAATCTGCTGAGAAGAAAATTGTCTATCCTTGAAAAAGATGAAACAATAGTTGTTGAGTTTGAATATTTCAAGACGTGTGTGTTAATTTTATGATTTACAAATTAATAATAATAATTAATAAATCTTTAAGATAAACAATTCCCAATTCCTTACTTGAATAAAAAAACGGAAGCATACCTAAAGAATTAGACATTAGGAACAATTAATAAGCAACTTGAATTGGTTTCTGATCTTTCCTCTGTAGAGCACCTTTAGATCCCTCTGCAGTATTTCCTCTCCTGATGGGGATAGAAAGAAAAGAATCTGGACTGATACGATGTGATCACAGACGGGAACCATGACTCTTTATGTAACCTTTGACAATTACTTTTCTTTAGTTTCAATAATTATAATTTGGCCCCTTTAACAAATTAAAATTATTGCTGGTCTCTACACAAATACTTTACATGACATATATACCCTTAGCCATATTTTCTTAATTAGATCACTTTATAAAGTTGGCTAATAAATTATAATGACCATAACACATTTAATGATTTGTTTTATATATATATATATATATATATATATATATATATGACCCAAAATTGCTAACAATCTCCCATTGGTCACACACACACATCCATATAAATCCTTATGACTTTATGAGCTCAAAATTGCCATTATATACCTTGAGCATATCCAAAGGTCTTGTCCATTGATTATATACGCATGTAGAACCAAAGCAATTTTCAATACATCAATCATAATAAAACCTGACATTGATCACTAATGTTGACAGAACCAAATGACATGGATTCATCATGAAATGTCTAGCATTAAAATTACGTGAAAGTGACATGCACTACAAGAAAAAATTGAATTATATACAACCAAAATCCGTATATAAGGCCCAAAATCCGTATATAATACTTGGTTACATACGGCTTACATATGGACAAAAATCCATATATAAAACTATCATAGTTAAGTTATATACGGATATATCTGTATATAATTACTTACAGAAAAATCCGTATGTAAAATCCATATGTAATTACATACGAAAAAATCTGTATGTAATTACATACGAAAAAATGCGTATGTAATTACATACGAAAAAATGCATATACAATTACATACGGAAAAATCCGTATGTAACTTTATGACTTTATAAAAAAAATTAATTTCATATCTGCATCCAATAACTAGAAGTTTTATATATTTGATAAATGTCAAACACAACTACCAATTTAACAAAAAATAATAGTAAATTGTCAAATAATAAGAACTGATTATCTTTTATGCAATTGACTATAAGTGAAAAATTGTCCAACAAGAATTGCCCCACCAATGTTTGAAGCTCCAGCAACTAGCTATTTATCATTAAAGTGATGGCTCTAAATCCCAAACCGAAAATCTTTAACTCTTGTATTAATGAGTGGTTTAATATCTAGTGTTAAATCCAATGAAATGACTTATCAAAGAGAGTATGAGAAACCAAGTTATAGAAAAAGTGATTAGTGGCAACACCCAATCAACTAGTGCCTGGTTGTTATGAATAAAATCATGAGCTACAATGATACACATGGAAGCAAAATTTAGAAGTAGTCAGCAACAGAAAGAGATTATGCATAAGATACAAGTTAGCTAATTTGTGGAAGTCTTGACGTGTACCTTATTTATGGCCTTAAGCTGCTCATTTAACAAGTAACGACGGTGCTCACCACTTATCTTTTCTTCAATTGCTTTTGCAATTGATTCCTGACAAGAATGAAAAACAAACCTTAATATATTATGAAAAGTTCAGTTCAAGACATACAAGGAGACTTGATTACCTGAATCTTGCTGATTTCCATCTCTTTCTTTACCAACTCCAATGTAAGTTTTAATCGTTTATACACCTGTTCAGGAACACAATAAATTCATCTCAAAATTATAAATTTACATTCTTCCATTTGTTCATCTTTATATGTTAATTTAATACTAATTGAGACCATTGAATTTTCAAAGAGATTTTACCCAAGAAATTAAAACGTATTACATCATAATTTACGTTTTTTCAAAGTTCATTTGAGAAATCAACATTCACCTCTCATTTGAGTCCCTAACAACATCATACACATTAACTTAGCAAAGATTTTTTTTCAGGAAGAAAGGAACTTGGAACTCTAGAAATAACATATCAATAATGCTAAACTCACCACTAACCTTTTTCTCAATCCTCGCATTGCTCTGTGTGAAACCCTTCCATCTATTCTCATCCATCAATATCTCACACAAGTCCTTCGACCTGAAATTGAACCTTAGTCATACTAATACTCTTCACTCTGTGTGAAACCCTTCCATCTATTCTCATCCATCAATATCTCACACAAGTCCTTCGACCTGAAATTGAACCTTAGTCATACTAATACTCTTCACTCCCTTCTTCTTCTTCTTTGTAGACGATGAAGTTTTGTTCTTCAACGCAACTGTGGTGGATGTGGACGATGACGGAAACAATGTCGGTCGTGCTAGTGATGGCAAAGGAGACAACGACGGCTTCTGTTTTTCCAATTCTTCCTTAATAGGACTGCCTCTGGCCATGCTCTGCACCTAAACCCTAACCTTCTCCAAGATCAAGGGTTTCCCCTTGGAAATCTTGGCGTCCTTCATCCTTTTCCCTACCGGTCCTTTATCATCGACGGTGATTCTAAGTTCAAGATCTTCGTCGACATTCTTGTTGGATATGTAGGGAATTTCAAGGCGCCGTCGACTTCGAGAAGTGAAGCTGCATTGGAGTTGGAAGAAACCAAACTAGGGTTTTGGAGTTGGAAAAAACCAAACAGAAGGGGAATTTCAACCTGCAAAGAAGAAAGTAGTGAACTGAGTGTGAAGAAGAAGATTAAAGTAATGGTGAACAAGTAGTGAGTGCGAAAGTAAATGAGAGGGAGTGAGTGTGAGAGAGGCGAGGAAGAACCAAAGCACGAAGAGGGCTTGAGAGAGTGATAACGGTAATTCTTACCATTATCTATGGTGCAATTTTCTTATAAAATCAACTCTCCTGAAGCTTGAAACACGCTTAATCCTCTCTCTAATCTAACTTTGTGAATAAACTCAGCTTAGGTTACACACATTAGTTTTCATCACTAATTCCTCAAATTTTGTAGGAACTTTGTGTGCTTTGGAAGGACAGTCAAACTATCAAGAATGGAGAACCAAGGAAGAGTTGAAAGATGAAGTTTTGAAGATGTTTCCCTGCACAAGTGGCACCTGGACGCCCTAGAGGGCGCTGGGCGCCCTTCAACTCGCAGTTTTGGGCATTTCTTCATGGCTGGGCGCCTCAGAAGGGCGCTGGGCGCCCTTCAGCTCGCACTTTTTCCCAATTTCTGGCGCCTGGGCGCCCCTGGAGGGCACTGGGCACCCTTTGATTCGCTGTTGGAGCTTAAATGATGGCGCCTGGGCGCTCCAGGAAAGGGCGTTGGGCGCGACATTTTGCTAACTTGGCATCCTAGCCCTATAAAAAGCTCACATTCTTCGAGGGTGGTATCTTCTTGGCGGCTGAAGCTCAAAAACGCGATTTTGGACCTCTTGGAGCTGGTTTTGGACTGTGGGAGCTCTCCTTGCTTCCTCCTTGGGTCTCCATCTACCCCATTTTCTTCCATTGTAAGCTCAAGCTCTCCATGACTATGGAGAGCTAAGTTCTTTTTGTTGGAGAATGATGTAAACTTTACAACCCACTTGTAAATGCACTTGTTTTAAATGAAAATATGCTTCTTTCATTACTTGCTAGTGTTTATTTCTTTGCTTAAAGCTTGTTATGATTTGATCACCCATGGCATGATGTTAGGGTTTGCTTAATATTGGAAAATGTTGTGTGAACCTTGAAATGAACTAAACACCTAAAGGAAATAGTGTCTAGGGATAGAGCTAGGACCTTTAGTTGTCTTAAACTTCTTTTCTTAATGCGGGTGAACTTGTTAGGTTGCCAAGGGATTGGGATTTAACAAGTGAATCTAGGCTTTCTCACCAAGGGATTGGGTTTTAGTAACTTAGCTAGTTGACAAGAGCAAATTAATGAAGAAAAGTGGTAGTGCATTTGCATAGGATTGTATTAGTTGAAATCATTCTCCAACATATCTATTCCATATCATCTTAAATCATTTCATTTTCTAGTTTCTTAACCACAAGAAGGTCATTTTACCATTTATGCATTATGTTTAATTCCATTGCACAAAAGTAAACAAAAGGGAACCATTTTTAGCTTAAATTAGTTAGTTAATTATACGATAGTAAAGTAGTAACCGAGTCTCTTGGGAAACGATATCCGGTTTTACTACTTAAACGATTTGGTACGCTTGCCAAAGTCTCAACAGAGAGCAACAATCAGACCGAAGAGGGCTCGAGAGAGAAATAATCAGACCGAAGAACGACAAGGTTCGAGAGAGAAAGGAAACCTATAGGGTTAGAGAAAGAGAAGAAACCTCGTTCGAGAAAGAAAGGAAAGCTCGAGCTTCAGAATGAGAGTGAATATGGGTTCAACTTCCACTTAATCAGAAATACATTTTATTAAAAACTTATTTCCCTAATTTGTATATAATATTCGCAGCTAACACTTCATTCTAACTACATACGGATAATATAGATTATATACGGATCTTATACATGGGTAATTTTCTACCACCATGCGCCAATTGTACATACGGAATTTATTATACAGATTTTCTGTATATAAAAATCTGTATATAATATCCGTATATAAAGAATTTTCTATAATCCGTATATAGCTTTCGTATATAATACCTGATTCATATACGGATTTAAATTCGTATATAATATTTTGTATGTAATTCCATTATTTCTTGTAGTGTTGTAAAATGGTCCTAACTTTATCTCAATGAGATCAATACAACAACCTTAATGTATAAAGTGTAATTTATGAATAATAAACTAGAATGTATGCGTACATGAAAGTCACACATAGAACACAAACACACAAAAGTAACTAACTCCCACTAAACGAATGATTTCTCAAACTATAAACACGCATATGAGCAATATGCTCATGAAAGACCTTGGGTGTAAGAGCCTTATTAAGAGGATATACCATCAAGGAGTTTGTCCCTAAGTGTTTTATGAAAACCATCCACTTTGTCCTCTCTCTTTAACAACTGATTGGATGTCAAAGTATAACTTAAGTGATCTTTCAATTCCTTTCATAATATGCAATCCTATGACAAAAATCAGTCATATAATGTGATTTGATGCCTCATAAAATGCTAAAAGTGTGACAAACATAATCACTATGAAAATGAATGCAAATCAAGAAGTTGTTATATAATTGTGGAAAAGTCGGCCCTAGAAAGGTTTTAAGAAAAGTGAAAGAAACCTCCCTAGGAGATAGGAATTTTAATGTTATTAGAAAGTTCAAAGGCCGAGGGTTCTACTAATTGAGTTTGGTATCTAGACATTAGTACTAGTGGAGATGAAGTTTTTTTCTATGAACTCCCAAATGCTGGATTCATGTCATTTAGAAATGATTTCAAGATGGTCGTAAAAGAATGTAGAACAATCTACACATTAAGAAACATTAAGAAAAATGAATGAGTTGGAGAAATGATGGACCAAATGATGAAAAAAGATAATTCAATTCTATCAAAGATTGGATTTGAAGGATAAGCATCGTCATCTTGCGTCACGTCTGATTCATGTGGTATCCTTTCCCTCCCTTCTTCAGCCTCTTCATTTTCACCTTCATCACCACCTGCGTCTGGAACCACTCCAACCCCATCTTTCGGCGAAGCAGCACCGTCACCTCAATCAGTCCCCCACTGAGCCACCATCACCGGGCTCAGCCACCTCCATAGTCGCATCTTTCTCTCTTCTTTTCACAACCCTTGTAGTCAACTCATTGTTCTTCTAGACTTGCTTCTTCTGCATCATTTGTGTTATAGTCCTTTTTATTATGCGTGGTGCTTTTAATTTCTGTATTTGATTTTGCACACTTCAGTTTCGGATATACGGATAGGGTGATTTCACTATTCGTCGTGATTGTATTTTTGTAGGGTGAAATAAATTTGATCTAGTTCCATTGATTGTTAATTTGTTTGGCTATATATGCATAGACGAATAATTCTCCTATCGGACTATTTCTACATCATTCCGGTTAATTTATATATAATATATTATTAATTTATATGTAAAGTCCTACTTTTCAGCTTATGAGTTTTTTGAAACCAATCTTGGAATATTAAAGTTTGGTGTAACTTATAAAATATAAATACTCTCACTTCTCAAAAAAGATAAGAAAATGTTCTGCCAAATGTACAACAATTAAGTAATGTAATTTCAATTTGTTGAATATGAATTATTAAGTGCAACTATTGAGACCAAGACCAATAACGTAGGAGCGGACAAAATAAATAAATAAAAATTAATCTCGTGTTTTAGGTATTAGTGTTCATACAATATTATTGTTGGGCTTCCTCTCTCGTTCATATATATCGAAAGAGAAAGAGAAAGGTTTAAGCGAACATTTTTCAATATATTAAACTAAAACTACCTAGAATCCTAAAGATATCAACTAAGTTAGCTCACAAATATTAAGGAAGTACAACAAGTATTAAGAAATGCCTAGATTATTTTCGCATAGGCATAGTTAACATATGACGTTTGTAACTAATCAAATAATAATAAACTTCTAAAACTAATTATTATGTAATTTAACGATTAAGATACGTGGGTCATCCTTATAATATGTGAAGATAAATATCTATTAAGATTAATAGAAATAGACATTTACTTTAGGTATATATTTACCTATAACATCATCATTTGTTTACTGTCATATGAGTTATTAACTCAAATATTTATTTGAATGTCAAAGTATATTCTCAAGGATAAAATCTCTATTCTACTTTTTTTTGTAATAAGATGATTCTTCTCACTAAGTATTTTGAGATACTATTAATAGGTTAATGATCATAT
Organism: Vigna reflexopilosa; assembly: GCA_027742785.1. Classification (NCBI taxonomy): domain Eukaryota; kingdom Viridiplantae; phylum Streptophyta; class Magnoliopsida; order Fabales; family Fabaceae; genus Vigna; species Vigna reflexopilosa. The sequence continues at coordinate 34,988,943 of CM050918.1, forward strand.
ATGACATAGTGTCTATTTTAGAGTTTAGAGTTTGGTTTTGTACCTAAAAGAGTCTCAAACCCAAGAAAATATATTTAAATTGTTGAAATAGTATTAGAAGAAGTTTTCAATGGAGATACAAGAAGAAACCATTCATCTTTTAAACTTCTCTCAGAGGTGAATATTTTGAACTCAAATTACTCATTGTAATCTTTCTTTACTTTAAACTTGATTTTTTTTTTCCGGAAATTCTAGGCAGATAATTAAATAACAAGCCGGTAAGAATTGATAAAATTGGGAGAATTGTTTATGTTGCGGTGGGTGGAGAGAGAGAGAGAGAGAGTAAAAAACAATAGAGACAAATTTATACTATATTTTTTATGCCGGGGACCATGTCTTTGCATTGACTTGATCTGGTATGTTACCCAACAAGTTGTTACATTATTAAAAAAATCAAAACACAGCAAACTGTTCCATTAATAATTCGGTGCTACCCTCTCTATCTTCTATATATTCAAACGCAGATAGAACCCACTTTCAAGCCATTCTTAATTCTCAGAAACACCAGCAGATTCATCAATCAATCACTCAGGGGCGATCTGATACACACAAAAGCTACATAACAAAATGGCTCAGTTACTTAACATGGTCATTCTCGTAGCAATTGCAGTTTCTGCAACGATTCTAAGAGGCACAGAAGCTGTAGAATACACAGTAGGTGACAGCACCGGTTGGATAAGTGCTCCCACCGGTGGCGCTTCTTTCTACTCCGACTGGGCTTCCACTATCACATTCAGAGAGGGCGACATCCTAGGTGAGTAAAACTATCATCGTAATAAGAACTACCTACTCATTGTTTTTAAAAGTTAAGGTTATTAAAAGACTACTAAAGATAAGACGAATTTATAATAGTATTTTTTAATATGGTATCAGAATGATAATTAGAATCTATATTTTAACGAGATTTATGTAACATTATGTTTCATCCGAACCCTTGTCAGATCAACCATTAATTCTCCTCAAATGCTCAAGAGACATGGATTACAATAATCTTTTATTTTAATTATGATGTTTGGTTATTGCAGAGTTCAGATTCAACTCAGGCCACACCGTGGCAGAACTTAACGACAAGGCAAGCTTTGATAGTTGCAGCGTGGATCAAAATAAGGAAGTGTTGACCAATTCACCAGCTAGAATCACCCTCAATCGTACTGGGGAGTTCTATTTTGCATGCACCATCCAAGGCCATTGCAGCAGTGGCCAAAAACTGAGCGTCAACGTTACAGCCTCTTCATCTTCACCCTCATCACCACCTGCTTCTGGAACCACTCCAACCCCACCTTCCGGCGAAGCAGCACCATCACCTCAGTCAACCCCCACCGAGCCAGGTTCAACTCCACCACCATCACCGGGCTCAGCCACCTCCATAGTCGCAACTTTCTCTCTTCTTTTCACAACCCTTGTAGTCAACTCATTGTTCTTCTAAGCTTTTCTTCTGCATTATTTGTGTTATATAGTTCATTTCATTATGCCGGGTGCTTTCGATTTCCGTGTTTGATTTCACACACTTCAGTGTCGGATATACGTATAGGGTGATTTCATTATTCGTCGTCATTGTATTTTTGTAGGGTGAAATAAATTTGATCTAGTTCCATTGGTGTTCTTAATTTCTTTGGCTATCGTGGACTATTTCTACATCATTCCTCTTAATTTATATATAATATATAGTAGTGGTATACACTTTTAAGTTTATTTAACATAAGATAGTTATAAAAAAGTAAATATTTGTAACTTTTTTTCAAAAAATAAAACAAATAGTGTCAAATGTAGAATATTTGTATATGTTAAGAATGACTCTATCTATTATTAATTTATATGTAAAGTCCTACTTTTCCGCGTTTATGCCGATCTTGGAATCTCAAAGTTTGGTGTAACGTATAAAATATAAATAAGAAAATGTTGTGCCAATTGTACAACAATTAAGTAATGTAATTTCAATCTTTTGACTATGAATTATTAAGTGTAAGGATTGAGACCACAACCAATAAGGTACGAGACGGACAAAATAAATAATAATCACGACTTTTGGGTATTGGTGTTCATACTATATATACAATAAAGAAAAAGAGAGGTTTAAGCGAACACTTTGAAACTAAGACTATCTAAAAAATATTAAGAAGTACTATTAAGAAAGACCGAGAAAATCTCGAGATAGTTAACACATGATGTTTGTATTAATCACATAATATAAATATCTAAAACTAATTATCATGTCTAAGCAACTAAATGGGAACTAAGGATTCCATACATCATCCTCGAAGGTAAAAATATTCTAAGACTTATATAAATAGAAAACTATTCTAAAAACTCCTTTTTTTCTAAAATCTTTAATTAACACAAATTACATAATTTAAAATAAAACTCTATTCCTGTTTTATTAAAAATCTCAACAACAAAAAAAGAATTGTTTTTGAAACCGAATTTATTGAGAAAAAAAAAACTATAGAAATGTTATCCCAAACATCCCTAGATATGACTACTTTCCCTAGTGTTATGCATTTTCTTCTGCATTTTGTTATTATCCTTTTCCGTATAAAAATATGGCCATCAGGTAGAAATCACAACCACTAAAATGGAAGGTTAGCTAATATAAAACAAACAAAAACCTTATTTTTGAAAATAAATTAATTTATTGTTCAATACCCAGAACATTTTAATACATACATATACATATGTATGTATGTATAACTTTTCAATAAAAATCATAAAATCAAACAACACATCATACAAATCCACATGAAACATGCCTCACACACAACTGTGAAAAGAAAACATATTATCATATCAATGATACAACCACTAGTGATATCAATGTTAAGAATCAGGTTTGTAACTCTCACACGTAGCTTACCAATAAGTGTTAACTCTTTGACAAGCGTACCAAATCGTTCAAGTAATATGAAATGTTAAATCAAGTATCGCTTTCCAAGAGAGTTGTGTAATACTAAATAATCATACAACTAATAATTCATCTAGACTAAAGAATAATTCATGAATTTACGATTATGTGCAAATAAATAAATTGATTAAGAATAAAGGTTGAAATTTGGAATGGAAAAAGGTTAGAAATGGTATGGCATTTCATCGACTTCATGCATATACAAACTTAACTCTTCTCCATTAAGATACTAATGTCAACCCAAAAGAATATTCAAACTCTAATCCCTTAGATGAATGAGCCTAGGTTTCCTTGTTAAGAGTCAATCCTTTGAACACTTAACAAACAAACCCGCTTTAAGATCTAGGATTTAAGATAACTAATAGATCAAATTCTATCCCCATATACAAGCTTTATTAGGCATCATATTTTAAGTCTAGGTTTCAAAAGATACTTGTCAATACCTAATAAACCACATATTAATCTATAAATTTCCTCGTTACAACACGTCACACACACACACACACAACACACACACACACACACATACACACACAGGTTATTGTGTTTATTATTTACAAATTTTATAGATCTATGGATTTTTTATTTAATGAGCATGATATGTTGATTTTATACTTTAGGGAGGTAATGAAAGTGAAGTGCATAATCCTGATGTTAGTATGCTCAGATATAAAATCATATTGTGAAGATAAATTATCGTGTGAGGATCATTTTGCAGGAAAAAAGTCAATTCTGGATATGGACACTTCTTTTCAGGATAATACAATGTCTTCTGATCATAATCAATTGATTCAATCTTTTCCATAGGTTCAGCTTGACTCTTCAGAGGTACCTTCTGATCCTATATCTTATAATACTAATGTAGATGAAATTAATCATTAAATTGTTTCTCTTGCTCCTACCCATGATAATACTAATTTAGATGAAATCGATCATTAAATTGATTCTTGTCTGTGTGAGACCACCAGTACACCAAACACTGAGTCTACTACTGTTCAATATAACCTTCCACTTTGTTCTAACTGTGGTCAACCTCCAACTAAATATGAACCAAACCTCCAAGCCAAAGTTAAATATCCTATTAGTAAATATTTGCCATCTCACATGTTATCCCAGTCATATGCATCATTCGTATCTCAATTATCTTCAATTTCTATTCCTAGTAATATACAGGAAGCTTTGGCAGATCCTATATGAACCAGAGCAATGGTAGATGAGATGACAACTTTAGAAAAAACTAACACTTGGGATCTTGTGTCCTTACCAAGAGGGGAGAAAATTGTGGGTTGCAAATGGGTATTTATAGTTAAGCATAAAGCTGATGGAACTATTGAGAGTTATAAAGCACGACTTGTGGCTAAATGTTACACTCAATCTTATGTTGTAGATTACCGAGAGATGTTCGCACCGATAGCCAAGCTAAACATTGTGAGAATAATTTTTTCACTAGCAACAAACCAAGATTAGTCTCTTCTACAATTTGGTGTGAAAATTGCTTTCCTACATAGAGAAAATTCAGAAGAAATTTATATGGATTCTTCACCAGGCATGACAGATTCAATTAGAATGAAAGTTTACAAATTAAAGAAGGCTTTATACGAATTAAAACAATCCCCAAGAGCATGGTTTGGAAGGTTTACCAAGTCTATGATGGCTTTTGACTATAAGCAAGTAACTTTAATCACTCCTTATTTTTGAAGAGAGGAAAAGGAAAAATTACATCTTGGATTATATATGTAGATGACATGATTGTTACAAGAAATGACCAAGATGAGATTTCTAGTTTACGACAATACCTTGCATCTGAATTTGAGATGAAACAACTTTGAAACCTCAAATATTTTTTGAATATTGAAGTAGTTATATCAAAACATGGTATTTTCCCGTGCCAAAGAAAATATATTATTGACTTTCTATAAAAAACTGGGCTGCTTGGGATTAACCAGTTGATACACCAATTGAACAAAATCATAAATTCTTTCAATGCTCAAATTCAGCAAGCATAGATAGAGGGGGATACCAAAAGCTGGTATTGTGAGGTTGAGTTAGGCTTAAAACCCACTTAATTTAGAGTATATATGTGGTTAATTTATAGTATATATTTGGGTCCAAACCTCACTTTACAAGATAATTTTGTAGGGTTGAGTTAGACTTAAAGTCCACTTTTTAACATGGTATCAAAGCCAAGTTAGAGCCTATCCTAGCGAGATTTGTGTGGACATATTGTTCCACCCGCTATCGGGCCACTATCGGACCACCGATTAATGTCTAGTCTTACACTCGAGATGTATATACCTCGGTGTGAGGGAGGTGTATTGGAAGTCCCACATCAACTAAAGATAAACCCAATTTATACTATATAAGTGGGTGCAAACCTCACCTTACAAATCGGTTTTATAGGATTGAGTTAGACTTAAAATCCAGTTCTTAATAATAACACATACAAAACTGAAAAAATATGAAAAATGAAAGTAATGAACTTCTTAACATAATGGGTGAAATGTATTTGAACTTATCACATTTTCTTATAATGAGACTCTTATGCAATAAGTATGAGACTTGCTCTCATCTATTGAAAAAGAAGGTAAGGCTAAGCTAAACTAAACTAAGAGGATGGGTGAACAAAGCCTTCTTTATTTCTATACATTTCTTTCAATTTCATCCGCATATTTGGAGCACTTTTGTAATAATGATATGTTTTGGCTTGTGTCAAGTTGTGTTATTTCCTTCATATTGTTAGTCATGATAATATTTTAAACTTTCCAATCTACAAATTTGCAAATAATCTCATTGTCTTTTCAAATACAAAATCTTTCTTTGTAGAATATGGGAGGTATGATTTCAATCTCCTTGGAAAACATATTTAGCATAGCCATTTAGATAGAGTTTTTCAAGATCTTTGTTTTTTTAACTTTCAAAAACCTTTTTTGAGGCCAAATGTTGGAAAAGAATGTGAAGCTAAGCTAAACTAGCAGAGAAGGTGAATCGGTTTCGAAAGTTATCTAAAACGATAAACCTTTTCTTAAAATTTTATGAAAAACTATTCTTCTTAAAAAATCAAATGCAATGGATTATGGAATCAAGATTGATAAAAAAAAATGTACACAAAAAAACTAATACAACCGTTAACAATATAAAAGAGATATAGATAAAGATCACATAGAATATGTCTTGAGAATATGTCCTGTAACACCCAACTATTATATAAATAATTATTATTTTATAAAAAATGGGATAATTTCTTTTGTATAATAAGATTTTTCTAGAGTAACATTAATAATAGCATAACTTCGTATACATATATCTGTCAATATTTTATATCTATGTAATTGTTCATAGAATATTACAAAAATATATATTTTGTACAATATTAAGAGTTTTACATCATAATAGAAGATTATTTATATATTCAATATCTCATAAGGTATTAATATAGATTACCTAAAAGTTAATCTTCAGAAGATTTTTCAACAATTTTTCAAGCAACACTTATTGAGGAGGTTCTTCTTCTACTCGAACAACAAGTATATAGGAAAGAAAAATATGAAAAGAGTGAGATCTTTGTAAATCTTAAATATCAATCTTAATAAACTCAACAAAGTATATAGACACTAGGAGTTTAGAATTGGACCTACAACCATAAGTCTCAATATCATTTTACCGAATATAAGAATCTATATTTCAGTTGATCTACTATGAACATCAAAAGTTATTTTTAGATGTAATTGGATAGTTGAATATTTATCATAAAAACATGGTACAATTATAATCATTTTTTCTCAATAATATTAGCCATTCGGCACACAAAAGAAGTATATACTCATTACCTAACCTTGAAAATGTTGAGCAAGTATCTATGAATATTCTAGTTTAGAGTGTTATTCTTGACTATCCAAATATTCACCTACTTGTTAAAACTTCCTTAAACTCCATCATTATCCTTGTCTTCTATCTTGTATGCCAAAATGTAACTTTCCAAATACAAACGCTTCTACGTATGAACGCTTCTACATATGTTTAATTAGGAATGTTGCATGTCCTACTGGATCACATCAAGAGAAAACCAACAAATTCAACTACTAAACACCCAAGAGAAAACTAACTAGAATCAATCCAACAACACAGAAATAAAAGGACATTACCAAACACAACAGAAGTGACACAAGAAACATTATTTCATAAATATAAACTACAGTTTGACTGTGTATCCTCGTATGGTACATTGTAAAAAAAAAAAAATCAAATAGTTGTTAAGTATAATTCAATTTTCCCTTCTTGTATTTTGACATGTTTTGATTTCACTTAGGGTGTGTTCACTTGGGGGAGAGGAATTGGGGGAGAGGGAGTGGATGGATTTGAGGAGATTTGAGGGTGAATTAAGTGTTGTTTGTTTGAGTGGATTTGGAGGTAAATGAGAGTGAATTTGGAAGTAAAGTTTATGAAAATTAGTGTAGGATTTGATTGATATGATAGATAAAAAAAATGTTTTAATAGATAAAAAATGAGAATTACCAAATTGTCCTTAATAATAATAATAGTAATATAAAATGATATTTAAAAGTAGTATGTTATTATTATTATTATTATTTAATATTATTATTATTTTTATTATATATAAATATATATTGTAAAATATATATTTAATTAGTTTAAATTAAATTTAAAGAAAAAAAAAAGAAAAAATGTTAATGAACTACAACACCCAACTTAAAAAAATAATAATAATTATATGCATAATGCAGAATAGGTAAAATATGCACCATGAAATTTGTTCACCAAACAATAGAATATTTTGTTCCAACCCATAGAACCAATATTACAAATTCATGCACCTGCAATGTGAAATAATATATGGACATTTTTGTAAAAGTGTCTATCATCAATAGACTTCACTCGCAAATCCGCTCTCAGCAACGAAGATAAATATTTTACCTATCCTGCAAATCATCGCCCGTAAATCATCAAAAACGAACATATAATCACCCACAATTCCTTTCCTTGTAACAGTAAATACGCGGAAACGAACACAAGAGATGAATTCATCATTTTTCAATACTTCAAAAGACGCATGAAAAATATTTTCCAGAAGAATGAGGAAACCCTCTAGCACATAATAATTGTCATGCAACAACGACATCATATAGTACAACTTCAAGATATACTATAGTTGATTCAAATTGTAATGGAATATACTCTTTGATTATATTATTTACTTTGTTCAACCATAAAACTGATACTCTGATGATTCGTGAAACTTAAAATACTCATTAAGGGTTCAAATGGATCAAGATAATTAAAAAAAAATTATAAATTTATAATGCTTATAATAAAAAAATATAAATTTATAAAATATATGATATAATCAAATAAAAAAAATAAAATAGATGTATGTAAAATGATGAATATACATCTATAGTTCCGGTGACCGATTAACCTACTACATCATCAAAACCATAGAGAAATTATAATTTTCTGCTGCTTGTATATGTATCTATAGTCAGGAAAAGTAAATTAGCCAAGAAGCTAGCAAACTAGAAAGGCTACGTAGATAGATAAAGGATATTAGAGAGAAAGAAAGAAGACTGGTTGACATCTTACAGCAACAATTTTTCCCCTTGCTTTGACAGTGAGATCTTAATGTAAAAATTCTTAAAAACTGAAGTTAAAATTAGCAGTTTTTCAGAAATGGAAAAGGGAGAAAGGGCCTGTTTGTTTCACATGAAGCGACAAAAAAATTTGAAGGAGTTAAAAGCTAAATGAGGTAATGCAGAGGTGCCCTTGCGTCCTATTTAAACATTTATATATATATATATATATATATATATATATATATATATATATATATATATATATATATTCTCTCCGGTTTTGCAGCCTGTAGCAATCTGCACCTCTGCATTTAAAGCTGTCTTCTTATTTAATGACCGATGCAGAGAAATAATGATGATGATAGCATCTCCTCTTATGAAACACCAATGACCAAAGTGAACAACAACCCTTGTCCTTTCAAATTCAAGGAACTGTGCTATGTATATTTATGCTTTTTGTTTCACTTTCATTGACAGCTTCTAGCTCCCTCTCTCTCTCTTTTCTGCTGCAAGGTAAGTCAGATAACAATTAATGAGTTATGCAGAGATTTTCCAGGTGTTGTGGTGTTGAGTTGAGGCTCTTCCATGCCATTAATATGATCATATTTTCTATTGGCTTTTGAGGCTGCAATCTGGCTCTCTATCTTTTCTGTCTTTAGGGAAAACTGATCTGTGGTCAGAAACATGGTGGGATAAGAGTTTTCAGGTGTCTGGTAAAAACTCCATCATTTATATTCAAGACTATATATTATACTATATATATGTATATGTGAATGTGTGTTAGTGTTATATACTAAGCTTTCTTCAATTTTTCTGTAGTTTTTATGCTTTGGTTTGTTTATCCTTCTGAAACTAACTGAAAAACCTACCCTTTCCCTCTTCTTTTCTTCTGGGGTTTATAAGGATGGAGCCACCCCATGTGAGGATGGGAGCTGAAGAGGAATGTCACAGCAATGAATCTGGATGGACCATGTATATTGGGTCTCCGAGAGATGAGGATGCTCATTGTGATGATAAAGAGGAGAAAGGTTTTAGCTTTGATTATGATTATGAAGAAGCAGAAGCTGATGCAGATGTTGAAAGTGATGATTCTATGGCTTCTGATGCTTCTTCTGGTCCGAGTCAATATGGAGTGAGTAATCCATTGGGAGGTGGCTATGATGGAATCACACAGTTTCAGCAGAAGGAGGAAGTGAAGAACAAGTATTGCTCAGATCACAAAGCAAGTAAATCAAAGGGAAATCATCAAGTAGTTGAAAAAAGGGCTGAAAAGAATCATAAAAAGATGGTTTTGATCAGTAGTAAAGGTAAGGCTCCTGCAGTTTAGGAATGGTAGCAAAAAGTTAAGGTGAATAGTATACTTAATGTGAGAAATAATAGATTTATTTTAAGGTTTAGGTTATTTTCTTAGGTTTCAGTTTTTCCTTTTTTGTGACAAATTACTATGTTTCGTTACTAGGTTTTTATCATGTTGTAAGATTTGAATCAAGAAAACATTGGCCACGTTTAGTTTCTGCAGCATGCATGTGTGAGTGAGTACTTTGCAAATCTGCTTAATTTCTACCATTTGTTTTTCATGTTTACCACACTGGTTTGTGTATGAGAAAGATGGAAAACTAGGTCACGAGGAGTTCCAACAGTGAGTCAAATTACTATACAATAATTGCAATGTTTATTTTTAGCCTTTCACCTAATTAAACAAGCCACAGCTTAGTCAATAAAGCAGTTGTAATAGGAGGAATGAAAATTCTAATTATCCGGGCAATTCAATGCAATCTGAATATATTTGAGAACGAACAAATTGGAGACAAAAATAATCAAAAGACTAAACTTTTAAGGATTAAAAGAGTGTTTAAGGATTTAAGAGTGTTTAATTAATCATGTAGAAACAAAATTGTTTTGGTCTCTAATTCTAAAAGATGTAGAACTATTAAGCATATAAAAACAAGCTATCGGCTGAGGATAGAAGTTCATCATTTGAATCACTTTTTGATATTAAAAGAGGGCAAGCTTCGATAAGCTCAATAATCTTACCTCTCTCACGAGTTGAGGTTAAGAACAATTTAAATACATTTTTTTTTCTCTTTAACCTTCTAATGCACTTTCTTAGAGATAAAATCATGACAAAATTCTGAAATGAAAATACATCAAATGTGGCTAGCAATATTATTAGAACCAAATTGAGGTTAAATATTGATATCATATGTGAAAATAAAAAAGTGGTTTCAAATATCAAATATATCATTATTCTTACAATTTTTTTTTCTTAAATATTTTGTTTCAATAAGATCAACAATCTTACATTCAAGGTTAATAAAAATTTAAATATATTTTTCTTGAAATACAGATAAAAATGTGAAATTGAAAAATAATTGTTAATTTTAGTTAATTTTAATATTTATATTTTTTAAATAGTTAAGTATGTTTAAAACTAGTTATGATGGCTCTCATTTTCAAATTAAAGTAACAAATTTAATAAACTAAAACATAATAAAGTTAATATTGTTTGTGTGTACATGTCCACGAGTGTGCACACGTGCATGTTGCATGTTGTGTGCGTGTATGTAGGTAGGTAGTGTGTGTATGTGTTTATTGTGAGTGTGTGTATGCATGATTTAGCGTGTGAATGTGTATCCGTGAGAGAGAGAACGTTTGTGTAAAATACAAAATATATGTATAAGAGAAGTCATATATTTGAAGGATAATGTTAATTAGACAACATTTTTTTATAACATTTAAACATTCTTTATGTGTTATTCTGTTATTGGTACATGATAATGTTTATGATTATTATTATTAATTGTGGAGTAATTTTGGACCAATCACAGAATGACACATAGATGATGTTCAAATATTGTCAAAAAAAGTTGTCTAAGTATTATTATCCATGTGTCATTTTGTGATTGGTCCAAAATTACTCCACAATCAATAATAATAATCATAAACACTACCATTGACCAATAACAGAATGATACGTAGATGATGTTCAAATGTTGTCAAAAAAATGTTGTCTAAATATCATTATCCTATTTAAAATTTAGTGACACACTTTATCTATTAGTTCCCTCATACTTTAAGTGTAAAAAACAAAGTATATATATATATATATATATATATATATATAGAAAGTTAACTATTATGGAAATTATTCATCAATCCCACTTATATTTTTGACATATGTCTTCCTTTAGGCTGTGTTCACATGAACAGATTGTACTGTTCATGTAGATTTGCAAGCGACGAAAGGAAGCGAATTGTGTATTCGTTTGAGAGGAAAAACAATGAATTGCGAAGATGGATTTGCGGGATGGAGAGCTTTCTCATCACTCGCACAAGGGAAGAGATTTGAAGGGATTAGTAGTAAAAAGTCAGCTTTGCCCTCAGTGTATTACAAAAATCCACTCCTCTAAAGTACTCATTGTATTCGATTCGTATCAAGTGATATTCGGTTACGGGCATGAGAAAACTTGAGGAAGGAGATATATTTGGTTACCATGGAGTGGTATTCGGTTCCCACTATGCAGAACCACTTCGAACAGCGTTGGCGATTAAAGGGTTTGGCACGAGGAAGATGGCGGCTTTGGAGTAGCGGTAGCGTCCGATTAAAGGGCGAGAGTGGCGGTGGCGCGAGGGTTTGGCGACAAGCGCCGCTGCGGCGACAACGTCAGAGGGTTCGCCGATCTGGAGCAGTTTGGCAGCAAGCGTCGCGGCCAAGGGCAACACCCGTCGTAACCTGCGTCCTCAAAGGCGATTGGTTGAGCGGTGGAATTTTGCAGGTTCTGCGGTGGCGGCGTCCTCCATGATTGGTGATGGCCGGCGAAGATGACAATGGTAGGGAACGACCAAGCCAGTGACAGGTGGTGACTCGCTGCTGTTTCAGTTGCGGGAATGATGGTGGAGATTTGGAGCAGAATGAAGCTTTAGCAAAGAGGCTATTTGAACCTTGGGTTTCAGAGGAAGAAGTTGGGTTTTGCTTGCAGGTTTGCGAAGAAATGATGAAAGATGGAAGCGTGATAGCTAATGATGGCTGGAAGATGAGTTATCGGTGGTCCTGCGTGGAGGTGCTACATGTGGCTATCAACTTTTTAAAAATTAATTTTAATAATTTTTTTTTAATTTTTTATTTTTTATTTATAAACATTTTTACAATTAAATATAACATTAACAAATATCATTTTATATTAATTTAATACCTAGGGGTATTTTGGTAATCTTCAATTTTTACCAATTAAACAAATTTTTTAAAACTGTCACATCAATCAAATCTTACTCTAATTCTCACAAACTTTACATCTAAATCCACTCTCAACTACCTCCAAATCCACTCAAATAAACACACAAAAAAATCACCCTCAAATCCACTCAATCACTCTCTTCCAAATCATCTCCCTCAATCACCTCGAAATGAACACACCCTTAGTTATTATGCTTTTGTGCATACAAATTACTATGTGATTGACCAAAATACCCTTACTTATATCTGTGACATAATCCAATCACTTGGTTTTTCATCCTTGTGTAATTACTTTTCTAGATTTACGAAAATATCATTCCAACGTACCAAAACACCCTTAAAAATTTGATCACTACATAGAGTTCATTTTTTTGTATTTTGGTCTCTCCTCCCGTGCATGTGGAACCAAAAAAATTAAATGATAGACTCTCATACCGATCATTGCATTTATATTATTATTATTATTATTATTATTATTATTATTATTTATTATTATTATTATTAGTAGTAGTAGTAATAGTAGTAGTAAGTCTTAGTAGTATTGGTATTAATTTTATTAAAATTATTATTATTGTTTTAATTAATATTAATATTACTATTAATAATATTATTATTATTATTATCAGTGGTATTTAATAATATTATTATTAATATTAACATTAGAATTGACATTAACTATTTTAGGAGTGATAAAATGTATCACGCGAGTTAGTCCGTTAAAACGAGACGGTCTTGGCTAGAATTTTCAACTTGTCAGTCTCTTCGGTTCGCTTAACTTATCTAATTGGTAGGTTAGACTAGTCTGTCTTAGACCGTTGGCCTTTTTTTTAAATCCAAAATAAAAATAAAAATAATTTAAAAAATTACAATTTTCATATTATACTTCTTCTAAATATATAAATATACAATAACACTTTAATTTAAATCATTAATATTTACAAATTAAGTCTAATAATTAATTATAATAAAGTAATTTAACATGTAAATATAATAGTTATTTTAATTTATTTAATTAAAAATACTAATTAATCAATTAACAAGCTTAAAAAATATTTATACAATTAAATATGCTTTATATATATTAAAAAAAATGTGGACCAACCTACCAGTTTGTTGAATCTTTTGTGATGAGACAGATTACAAGAAAATGGTATTTTAGAAATGGTAGTAGTTTAAAATTAGTGAAACTCGATTATTTTAATATTAAATGGTTTATTTATAAATAATTTTATCATAAACGAGTTTTATTATTTTAAAACATATTACCTCTTTATAAATCACTTTTCTAGAGTTCTCTGTCTTCTCTCTAAGAATTCTAACTCATGAGTTGTCTTTTTAACAATTAGGAGGTACTTAAACGATCACGACAAAGTAATCTACACTTCTACCTGATCAATTTCTATCATAGAGCAAGTAAGTTTCGACTACTTTTTTCTCTCCCGTTCCTAATCTATTTTTAGAATAATCTTGTATTGTTGCATGTGTGATCATGCTTCTCTTGGTCATTCTTGATTCATCTAGAGTTTTAAGGACTCTGTCATTTTTCAATTTAGTGTCTCGTAGGTTCGTATAGATAGTTTCAAGTAATCGACGAAACGTTCTTTGAGTTGGGTTGTTTCTTGTGAGGTAAGAGAAGCTAGAATTCTTGCTTTAAGTTTGTGTTTGTATCATAAATTTTGTATTGGTATGAATTATGGATGGTTTTGGAGAAATTGGTATGATTGGCTGTATACTATGTATATTTAATTGATGATTTTGATAGTATGATATGGAATATAATTGGAATGGTGTGATTGTGATGTTTCCACTGTTATGATTGTGTGTTCGGGAGTGTTATTGTGATTTGAATATGATTTTTGTTGAATATCGTGAAAAACTATATTTGAGATTAATCTCTCTTGTGTTAAATACACACATAGGGTTCTCTATTTATAATAGAAGAAATATGGGCTAAACCTAAAATACAAATAAGAAATAATAACAAACAAACTAAAGATAAAAGATAAATATAAAATAAAGACAATATATCTAACACTCCCCCTCAAGCTGGTGCATACAAATCGTATGTACCAAGCTTGTTACTAAAATAATCCATAAAGACTTAGTGAAAATATCTACTTCTGCACTCGAGAGACACCAAATATCTAATGATTTGCAAGACGACATAGAAGACAAAATACCAACCCAGAAGACTCCCCCTGAGCAACAAATTTGGGAGGTTGCTCCATGTAAATCTCTTCTTACAAATCGCCCTTGAAGAATGCCACCAGTGGATAAAGAGGTAATTGTTGGAGAGCCACCACGACTATAAATAAACTAACAACAAACCATCTTTTCCATGGGAAAATGCATATATGGACGGGTCAAACATAATGGTGATAAAAGAGAGGACAAAAGAGACAGTAGCGGAAGAAGCCATGGATGAACAGGAGAGAGAAACTATAAAAATTCTCCAACCAAGACACCTGAAAAAGGGAAAAGAGAAAAAAGAAGAAGAAAAAAGAGCAACTTCAATACTCTAAATAACTACCAAACATGCCACAATGCACGACGAAAAAAGGGAGCAAATCCATAACTTTAAAAGGAACTCCGATGAAGGCGTCGTTAATGGCATGATAATCACTTGGCCGAGACGATAAAAAATGTGTGATCGTCGGTCGAAACTTAAACTCCGATAATGGTAGCAATAGACAACAATGGTAGACGACGGCGCTGCCAGCAGCGGTAGATGGTTCCACCACTTGCAACGGTAGATGGTTCCGCCACCAGCAGCGACGAATGTAGTGGTAAAGGCACCATAAACTTTTTCCTCAAAAGAACCTTAGACTCTAGATACCATGTTGAATATAGTAAAAAACTATATTTGGGATTAATCTCCCTTGTGTTAAATACACACATAGGGTTCTCTATTTATAATAGAAGAAATATGGACTAAGGCTAAAATACAAATAAAAAATAATAACAAACAAACTAAAGATAAAAGATAAATATAAAATAAAAACAATATATCTAATAATTTTAAAGCATTTGGAGTAAGTCAATTACTTGAGTTTTAAGCTTAAAAAGTGAGTCTTGATGAATGAGCTTGAGAAATAGGTATTGAAGTGAAAAGGAAATTGGTCTATCATTGTTATGATGTTATTTGGATCTTGTTCCCAAAAAAGCTTCTACGTCATATTTTCAAAATTTAAAATTTAATTCAATTGAACTAATGGAAAGTTGACATATGATGTTGTGAAATTGTTATCAAATGGTTGTCAAATAATCGTTTTCGTTTAAAATTTAGGGACACACATAATTAATTAGTTCAACCATGCTTGAAGAGTAAAATGAACCATGTCAAGAAAGACCCACTTCTTTGTTTTTTTATTCTTTTTTTAACAAAGTTATTTTTACGTTTATTTTTAATCTTTTTGTGAATTTTTGTTGTTGTTGTATGACATGTAACAGATTTTTATCTTTTATATTTCCTTCATATATATATATATATATATATATATATATATATATATATATATATATATATATATATATATAAACCATGCGAAATTAAGCACATTGAGTTTATCTACTATGAACACAAAACTAATTAAGTTAAATTTTGAGGAAAAAGAATGTGGGCAGAGAAAATGGGAAAGATCGCATTTTCGTTGAAGTAAAATGGTTTGTGTTGAACCTTACTAGTAAAAAAAAAGCGTCTTCAAATTACGACAAGTATTATCTGATATTTGAGGGTAGTAATAGAGAATAAGGAAATGGTTTTCTCTTCACTACGCAGATACTTCAGTATGAGGTCCCAAAGCTCCAAGGTTCAGACCTTGTATGACCACTGCAAAGCCATCTTTTCACCCTCTGGAACACCCCCTCCGTCGTCCAAGGCTTTGCAGAAGCTCTCTTCGATTCTGGGTATGTCTCTTTGGTTGTTCTCAAAGTTCAACTTTGCAATTTTTTCTCCAATTTTTCTCAGCGTTCACTTTGTAATATTGGGCTTTCTAGTGTTAGGAGAATTGTTGAGGTGAGGACGGTCTTTTACAACATTACGATTAAATTAAAGCGTTATGGTTAGTTGGTTTTGATTTTCTAGATGTTGTTTTGCATTGTAATGCATGAAAGTTCTATGATTGGGTTGATTTTGAAGATTAGGAATATACTCCTAATTAATCTACGGAGAGAAAACAACTGAGGAAACGTGGACGAAGTAAGAGTAATATGTCTTTTAAAATGTAGAATCTGTGATCTTTATTTCAACCACCAATTAATCTAGGTTATTTTATTGCAATGTGAGTATTTCTTTTTTGTTGCAATGAATAAATAATCTAGCTTATTTGACCCCTTAGAGAGGTCCAAGATGAATTGTGGAACGAAAAAGTAGCTTTGCCCATTTATATTTTTTTGGGTTCATTGATGAAACTGAAAAGAGTTTGAAGAGTTGAATTGTGGGGAATTTGGCCTGTTGCTGGATTCTGATGTCACTGATTTTGGCAGTCATTCTTCGAATATGATTTTGGTAAATTGTTATCATGTTTGATCTGTTTAGCGAATGGAACATTACCACTATTTTACTTGTGCATATTATGAAGGTATTTATTGTTTCTGCAGAATTTTATAAGTTGGTGATTCCTATCTAAATCCAGATTATTTTTCATATATTTTTGAACTTTGAAATGCAGATGTTGCGCTGATTTGGATAATGGAATCTTGATTATTGCTAATTATTCATGACTTGGCAGACACTGTTCAACCTGCTGATGTTGGCCTTAAAGAAGAAACTGCAGATGATGATCGAGGGCATGGCTTTTTTGGTGCTAATGTGCTTAATAGAGTAGCTCGATGGGCTCAACCAATAACGTATTTGGACATTCATGAATGTGATAGTTTTACGGTGAGCTTTACCATTTTAGTATGCTCCACAGTAAGACAACTATTTATATTTGCTCGGTGTGTTTACTCTGCATCCGAGCCTAGATCTGTTTCTTGTTTGCATGAAAAGTGGCTAAAAGTGCAATGCAGAAAACCAAGAAGAATAAGCAGAATGCATAAGCGGTGCCATTTGAACATTTTGTAGTCCTTTTAAGTGGAATCAGGCTCATGCCAGATTTTACTTGTATGTTGAATGAACAAATAGATTTTAGATATCATTGGTTTTATCTATTTGCAAGTAATACGTGAACATGTTGGCCAGTTTCACCTCTTCTTGGAAGCTACATGTTTTCATGTCAGATTCTGCATTTATGTTGGATGATTGAGCATAAGAGTTAATATGTCGTTGGTTTTATCTATTTTCGAGTAGTACATGAACATGTTGGCCAATTTCAACCTCTTCTTGGTAGCAATATGCTTTCATGTCAGATTCTGCATCTGTGTTGGATGTCAATATTTATGGGTTCGTATGTATGCTGTGTTAGTAGACTAGCTCTGCACTGCTTCAAGTCTGCTAGCTTTATGTCTACATGTCTGTGCATGTATAGATTTTTCATTATGCTTGCCTTCTGGGTACTAATATAAGGTGTTTATTGTATGATTCATTAATTCATATATAGCCAAACTTTTCATGGTATTTTGTGAATTGTTTTGTCGTGACATTTTCATTATAGCATTCATTGTAGTTGTTTTCTTGGGACAACTGATGTGTGGAAGGAGGTTTGGATTTTAAAGTAAGCAATGTCAATTGGTGCAGATGTGTATATTCTGTTTCCCAACTTCTTCAGTTATTCCACTCCATGATCATCCTGGGATGACTGTATTCAGCAAACTTCTATATGGCTCTTTGCATGTGAAAGCTTATGACTGGGTTGAGCCTCCCTTTGTCGTAGAAAGTAAAGGACCTGGATATCCTCAAGGTTTGACTTATATATTTCATTTACTTATGACTTTCTTATTTAGTCTCCGATGTTTCATTTTTGCCTATTATTTAATTATTAATTTTTATGTATGCTGTTTTTTTTTAATAAGGTGTGCGTGTGTGATGCTTTTGCTTCAAATGTCTATCTGTTCCCATAATATATACATCTAAATTTTACATTTCTCTTGGTTACATGAGAGCTATAAGTCATAGACTGGAGACCAAGTCAAAGCTCTTGGTCTTGGTGGTGGGTGATTTGATTTCTGTAATAATATTGTGCATTATTTTGTAGCAAATGTTTACCATATTAGATCTACTGAAAGGCTATGTTTTTCTTTTTCCAACTCAATTCAAAGGCTTAATTGTTTATTTTGGTTCATCCAATCCCAATCTAAAATCCTTATTAGAGCAAATTGAATCTGGATATCCTTTGTTTAGCTAATATCACATTCACACTTCCTCCATGTTTTGACCCCTACCAAAAAGCCCTTTGAAATCTTTAATATTGTGACAGATACACCCTTAAATATACCCTTTGTTCTGTTTGGGAACAATTTTCGTGAAAATGAAGTCGTCATCTTAGGTTATAAAAGGAGGAGTTCAGGGGGGTTGATGATGCACACTTATGATCTAAGGTGTATCTGTAGGGTGGGGGCAGGGTGTTGAATAAAGGTTTTAAAAGACTTTGGAAAGCTTTTTGTTACAAGCCATTAATTAGATGAACATATTTCACAAATAATTTTGTTAGACATTTGTTAAAACAACAAAGAGTTGGTATATGAGCAATAGACGTCACATGACCGTGTGACACTTTTATGTTTTATACTGATTCACTCAACTTGAGTTACGTTCAATATCTTTTACACATACTAAAGGATTCCACTAATCAAACTTGATTTCAAGTATTATACACTGCCATTTTTGGTTCACGCAAGTACACAAAGTCACTTCTAACTATCTCTTTATCACTGGTCAAGATAATGCACAAGTATTATTTAATGCTTAGCCAGTTTTGGCTTTCTTGTATACATATTGTCATTCTCGGCCTTACAAAAAAAAATTGTTTAAACAAGGAAACTCTCACTAGAGAGGATATGATCTATAAGCACATCTTGTATGTGAGAATAGTTTTACCCAATTAAGATTTTACAAATAAAGTTCACTCTGTCAATCATCTAGTAGATGATCTTATGATCTAGCAAGTAAAAACTTTACGACAAATATTGTATGAATAACAATAAGTTCATGTGGATGACTTAGAATCCTTAGTCTTTTTGTATGAGAAAGCTTCTATATTGTCTTGAATACGATCGGTGGAGCTTGGTGTTTATCTTTTTTCTTGTCAGTTATATATTCATTTGTATGATACATCTACTTTTCATGTTGAGATCTTCTAGATTTTGTCTTATATTCTCATAGGTCTAGTCTTTTTTCAGACTTGCAGTGCGTCTACTCTCTTGCAATGTCGTTTGTGCTTTTGGATACACTATATGTAGCTTTACCTAGCACCTTCTTTGTATATCATTATCTAAAATTTTGTAGCATCTAGCACTTCATGTAGCATCATCTAAGATATTGTAGCATTTAGTGCTCCGTGTAGCATCGTCTAGGCTTCACGTAACATCGTTTTTTTTTTCTGTATAGATTTTGATCTTGTGTGTCTGACTTGTTCTTTTCCTAATATGTGTCTGACTTGTTCTTTTCCTAATACTCGCTAAATAAATTTGGTGGGTCATCGTAAACAAGATTGTGTTGATTGATAAAGGACTAGATCATACATGATTAAATTGTCTATTCGTGTATCAGGTCATTTGTGTCTAAGTCTCATGTCTGTTTAATGCCATATTCATGCCTAAAATTCATTTTCATTCTTAAAATTATCCAAATATAGTTCCTTCAGACAAAGTTATGGCTATGCCATGTTGGAGTTTTCTTCAACATAAAAGTTTTAAAGAGGCATGTACACCTCATCTGACTGCTTTATATTTACAAAAGCAGTAACCTAACAGAACAGGGAGTGCATCTGTCACATTATTATGACGGATTTCTGGGGATTTTTTGTAGGGTCAAGACATGGAGGTGGTATGAATGTAATGTTACCTAAGCGGAGGGAATCCTAGTGTGATTTTCAGTAGATCTTTTGAAATTTGACACCGTGAAAATCATCATGTTAATGGCTTATGCATTCTGTTCTACTGCATCCGTATTTTGAAGCTACTTGTTAATTGAGCTTTTTCTTTTTGGGGCAGTCAGACTAGCAAAATTAGCAGTTGATAAGGTGTTGAGTGCACCGTGTGAAACATCAGTCTTATATCCCAAACACGGTGGAAATCTGCACTGTTTTACAGCGGTAACACCTTGTGCGATGCTAGACATTCTCACTCCTCCTTATATTCAAGAAGAAAGGAAGTGTACTTACTATCATGACTATCCTTATTCAGCTTTCAGTAAGTAACTGCTTAGTAATATTGCTTCTTTTGTATACATCATAATTTTTTCTTTATCGGTTTGTATACATCACATAATTTGTTTTGGTGATCAAGGTTTTAATAGAAGATCATATCACATGATACAATTGTTACATGATTATGGATTGCATCAGCCACAATTGACCAAAAAACATCTTAAAACCTTGGCAGTTTTGCTATATGTCTATAGAATTGTATATGTTCTTAATGTATTTATAGCTAATACAAAATCAATCATAATAAATATACCTAATAATTAGGAATCAATCATCCTAATTTCCCAGATTATCTAACGTTTAATTCCCTAGAAATTTGTAATAGTTGATTTCATTCTAAAACTCCCCCTAAGGCTGGAGTATATGTCATATGTACCAAACTTGTTACAAATGTACTCAATCTGAGGGCCTCTAAGGTACTTGGTGAACATTTCAGCAAACTGATTGCTGTAGTTTACAAATTTAGTAGTATTTCTTCAAAGAGCTCCTTTTCTTTGACAAAGTGACAATGAATTTCAATGTATTTGGTTCTTTCATGGAAAACCAGGTTTGATGTAATGTGAAGTGTAGCTTGATGGTCACAAATAAGCCTCGTTTCATGGATGTCTCCTATTTTTAGCTATAGAAGTAGTTGCCTAAGCCACGTAAGCTCACAAGTGGCTGCTGTCATAGCCACGTAAGCTCACATGTCTCCTATTCTACTTATGCAACTAGATCTAGCAACTATATTTTGCTCCTTGCCTTTCCATGAGATAAAGTTTCCTGTCCAATCAGCATCAGAGTAACAAGTGACCTTAGTATTGTCATTTTCTTCATACAATAATCCTCGTCCTGGAGTAGTTTTTATGTATCTGTGTCACAGCATCCCAATACCTATCACAAGGAGCGTTTAGAAATTGACTTACCACACTAATCACAAAAGTGATGTCAAGTTTGGTGATAGTGAGATAGTTGAGTCTGCCTACCAGGGGACGATATCTTTCCAGGTCTTTCAATAGCTCCCCTTGACCCGGAAGAAGTTTGATATTGGGATCCATAGGAGTATCACAAGGACAAAATCAAGCATAGCAGTTTTAGTAAGAATGTCCAGGGCCTACTTACGTTGATTAATGACAATTCCAGAAGAAGATTGAGCAAATATCAATGCCTAAGAAATAGTTTAGAGGACCCAAATCTTTAGTATGAAATTCCTTTCAAAGGTGCTCTTTTTGAATCCCAGATCGTCAGCCATGATGACAATGTCATTAACATAAACAATAAGGTAAATGCACTTGCCAGAATAGTAGTGAAAAGAGAAGACCAAATGATCAGCCTCACACCTGGTCATGCCAAACTGTATCAAGACAAAATTGAAATGACCAAACTAAGCCTAAGGAGATTGCTTTAAACCATAGAGAGACCATTGAAGCTTACAAACAAGATGAGAATTGCCGAGAGCAAGAAAACCAGAGAGTTGATCCATATAAACTTCTTGCAATTCACCATGTAAGAATGCATTTTTAATATCTAGCTGGTGAAGAGGCCAATGGTGAATAGCAGCCACAGCTAGAAAGAGACGAACAAAAGTTATTTTGGCCACAAGGGAAAAAAGGGTACTTGAGTTTGAGCTAAAAAGTCACCATGGGAAAAAGTACCTAAAATGGGGCTAAAAAGGGGTGTCTGGATGTGAGGAAAGAGGCAGAGAACGGGTCGACAAGTGGGTCATGCCAAAAAATGTAATCAGAGACAGGCGCGTGCAATGCACGCGTTGGAAAGAGGTTGTGTGTGTGGGAACGTGCGATGACGGATCAGAGCAGCTAATGAAGCATAGTGGTCGTCGGAAGATGACAATTTTGATTGTAGAGGTCACCAGAGGAAAGGGATGCTCGAGGACAGAGAAAAGGGGCACACAAATGTCATAGGTAGTGTTCACCCAAAAAGAGAGGAAAATGAAGATCGAAGATCGAAACCCTAAACTACTTGTTGAGATAAAAACAGAGAAATATATTTCTAAAGGGCTTAATGGACCCTTCTCATGTTCTACTATTTATATTGATAAAGAGTTGATACAATAGGGAGATGGAATGTCAAGGGACTGTCCTAGACTGCTAAGTACAATGATTATAGATAACCCAACACACTACTCCCTACTTTAGTCCTACTGACTACACTAACATAGGTAGACTTAGTAATTATTCTACCATTAAGCTCATACACACAACTCACACACTAACCAATAATTCTAACACTCCCCCTCAAGCTGGAGTATACAAATTGTATGAACCAAGCTTGGAATAGATAAACTCGATTTTGAAACAGATGATTTTTCTTCAAGAGTGTGAGGCAGTGTGTTATCACATGTCAACGAACAACTAATAGCAGCTTGTGAAACTTCAACTTCAAAAGTGGATGACGGAGAGCAGTGGTGGACAATGACAATCTGTAAGGACAAAATCCCAAATCAAGTAAGGATGGGGCCTGCAGTGGCTAAATGCGACAAAACTGCAGGAACTGCCATCTCTGAGACTGATGGGTGATGGGGCCTGTAGTGGTTGAAAGTTACAAACTACATGGACTACCATACTTATGTGGCTTGATCTGCCATACTTGGCTTGCAGTGTCTTGGAAACATACTCCTCTTCACTGTGAATGGTGGAAACAATGAAATTGTTGATTGGGATTGGAAGCATCACAGTTGCTAAAGATAAACACGCATAAATGACTTCGACCAAAGAGATTTCCACTAAAAGTGGATGACGTCCTGTAGCAGCAAACAATAAACTGCAAGAACGGATTAAGGCTTGCAGTGGCAAACCGCAATAAACTGCAGAAACTAGATTTCCATCACTAATAGATGGGGAGCCTTCAATGGCTAACAACAAATCTGCAAGGACTTAACTGTCCTGATCAACAACAAATTTGCAGGAAATAACTGTTCTGCAGAGTGATGAACTGTGTGCGTCAGGATCTGGCAACTGACTGTTCTGGAGAAGAAAAAAAACGGAGGCGAAAGAGGTAGAACTAGCAATTGACTGTGGAGGTAGTGACTGACTGCAACGGCGACACAAGCGGCGGATGAAAGAAGGACCAATCAGTGCCACACAAGAAAAGGAAGAAGAACCCATTGGTGGTAACAGAAACCAGAATGCAGATTCTGCTTTGGAACGGATGAAATCAGACATCAGAATGCAGAATCCAGAAGGACCAAACCAGAACAAAGAAACTAGAGTGAGATTCGACGATCTGGAAGTGAGAAGACGAAGATGTTGTGAAGACAACGAAGATGGCAGCAATGGTTGCTATGGAGGGTCAGAACAGAGAAAGGAAGGTCCGGTAACACGACCAGCAGCATCGCGGTGTGATTCCGACGCCAGGAAGGCGGCGCGTGACAAACACGCGTCCGAGCTCAGCTACAGAAAGGCGGCGCGTGGAGGCGCGTTGAGCGAAGTCTGGTCGTGACTCCGATGGGGTTGGTTGTCGCTCGAGGAGGCGGTCCAGATCCGCTGGTCACTAGTTGGAACTGCGACGGTGGCTGGCGACGGACGGTGGTTGCCGGCGGCGGACGGTTGCCGGCGGCGGAAAGCGGCGGTGCACAGCGGAAAACAGTGAAGGCAGTGGCCTCTCTGGGTACCCTGTTCAAGGAAGAGACTTTTAGTCTCTTTGCGTCTGAGTGCCAGTTTCAGATACTGGTATGAAAATGCATGGGCTTGAATCCCATTTTGGAAGTACAACTTTCTGTAGCTGGAAAAAGGCTACGTCAGGCACTAGAAGCCTAATCCAGTGGCAGAGAAAGAGATCAGTCTAAAATTGAACTTGGCTGGGACAATTACAGGACTGCCCACTGAAACGCAAAGGCTGAAAGACTAAACTTTTAGTGGGCCGCCGGCGGCCGGCCATTATGGTAGAGGATCAGAAAACCTGCTCTGATACCATGTTGAGATAAAAACAGAGAAATATATTTCTAAAGGGCTTAATGGACCCTTCTCATGTTCTACTATTTATATTGATAAAGAGTTGATACAATAGGGAGATGGAAGGTCAAGGGACTGTCCTAGATTGCTAAGTACAATGATTATAGATAACCCAACACACTACTCCCTACTTTAGTCCTACTGACTACACTAACATAGGTAGACTTAGTAATTATTCTACCTTTAAGCTCATACACACAGCTCACACACAACTCACACACTAACCAATAATTCTAACACTACTAATACCATATAGAAATGTATATTTGTTGAATGTATTGTATGTCTAATGCACACCACACAGTATGTATTCAATATAGTAAAACTAGGTATACGATTAATCTTCCTTGTGTCTAAAACACAGATAGGGTAATATTTTTATAATGAAGAATGATACCAGTATATATGGCAACCAGACAATATCAATAATATCTACCAATATCAAACAATAGCAAAATTCTATGTTTCCCTAATTAACATAGAACACAATATATGTAACATTCCTCCTGAAACTGGTGCATATAAATCATATGTACTAAGCTTGTTACAAAGATGTTTTCTCTGTGCCTTTGGGTTTACCTCTTCCTAGGGCTCACGATCATTCAATTCCCTTGCTTTTAGGTTCTGGCCCTGTTAAGGTTCGACCTTATTGATATCCAAAAAATACAATTAGAGACCATGATACACAACATGTTGCAGGAAGGGATTGTTGTGCCTAGCACCAATCCATTTTCTTCCCCACCGTCTTAGGAAAGAAGAAGGTCGACACCTAGCGTTTTTGTATCGACTATTTGGCCTTGAATGCCATTATAGTGAATGATAGTTTTCCTATTCCCATGATGGCATGGTGCTCAATATTTTTCCAAATTGGACTTGAGATCTGGTTATCATTTGTTCAGTGAACTTTAAACCTAACTCAACCCTACAAAACTGGCTTGTAAGGTGAGGTTTGCACCCGATTATATATTCTAAATTGGTCTTATCTCTAATCGATGTAGGACTTCTAACACATTCCCCTCACGTCGAAGTATATACATCATGTGCGTGGGATTAGACATTAATGGATGGTCCGATAGCGAGTGGAATAATATGCCCAACAAACAACAAATCTCTCTAGGACAGGCTCTAACAATGACTCTAATACGATATTAAGAAGTGAATTTTAAGCCTAACTTAACCCCAAAAAACTGGCTTATAGGATGAGGTTTGTACCCACTTATATACTCTAAATTGGCTTTATCTTTAGTCGATGTATGACTTTCAACATCATCAAATATTGGTGAAACCAGAGGATTGACATAAAATTGCCTCCAGAACTCATTAGGCCTCTATGAATGGCTGGTCATGCCATTTGGACTCTAATGCTCCTGCTACATTTCAAAGTCACATGAATGAGGTATTTTAGAATTTCTTAAGAAAATTTGTCTTGGTTTTCTTTGATGGCATCTTGGTATATAGCTCTTCATGGTCTTTACATCTACATTATTTGGAAGAGGTGTTGAAAGTATTACAATAGCATAAACTGTTTGCACGACTTTCGTAATGTTCCTTTGGATTACAACAAGTTGATTACTTAGGTCACATTGTTTCTGGTAATGGGGTGGCAATGGATACAACAAAAGTAAAGGCAGTGTTGGATTGGCGAAAGCCAAATAATTTGTAGTAGCTATGTGGTTCCCTGGGCCTCACTTGGTACTATCTACGATTCATTAAAGGTTATGCCACCTAGCCGTTCCTTTATCCAACTTACTGAAGAAGGAGAATTTCTCATAGTGTGCTTCCGTGACAGCAGCTTTTGCAGCTCCTAAGACTGCTATTACCAAGGCTCCAGTTCTAAGCTTGTTGGATTTTTCTCAACCATTTATTCTTGAAACCGATGCATTAGGATTGGGTATTGGAGCCGTTTTAAGCCACATCCTTCGTCCTATTGCATTCTTCTAAAAAAAGTTGACTCCTAGTATGCAAACTCAGTTCAATTATGCTCGAGAGTTTTATGCAATTATGGAGGCAGTTGCCAAGTTTAGACACTATTTACTTGGCCATAAGTTCATCATTCAAACTGATCAACGAAGTCTGAAGAGTCTAACTGATCAAGCTATTCAAACTCCTGAACAATAAAAATGGTTACATAAGTTGTTAGGATATGATTTCTCTACCGAATACAAGACTGGGAAAGACAATATCGTTGCTGACTCTCTTTCAAGGTCTTTCTTTGTAGCTTGGTCTCATCCTCAGTTTGACTATTCTTTCTACTCTTCGAGAGGCTTTAGTAGTTGATCCTAAATTGAAAATCATTGTTGACTTATGCATCGTCAACCGGGCCCCTAATCCTAACTATTCTGTTCATGATCACCTTTTTCGGAAAGGGTGATTGGTTATTCCAGCTGCTAGTGAGATAGTTCCAATAATTTTGTATGAATATCATAGTTCACTTGTGGGAGGTCATGCTGGTTTTGCACGAACGTTGGCTCGAATTTCTGCTCAGTTTTTATGGCAGGGAATGACTCGCAATATTAAAGAGTATGTGCAGAATTGTCTTATTTGTCAGCAAGCAAAAACCCAAACAGTGTTGCCCCAGGGTTACTCCAACCTTTACCTATTCCAAATCAGATTTGGGAGGACCTTGTGATGGATTTTATCATTGGCGTGCCACCCTCCGGTGGATACACAGTCATACCAGTGGTCATTGACAAATTATCAAAGTATGCTTATTTTGCTCCCTTGAAGGCGGATTACTCGACTAAAGTGGTGGCAGAAACTTTCATGAAGTAAAGCATCAGAATACATGACTATTGTTTTTGACCACGACAAGGTCTTCACAAGCCAGTTTTGGCAGCATCTTTTTTGCTTGAGTGACACTTCTCTGAACATGTCATACCATCCACAAATTGATGGGCAGTTGGAAACTGTCAACAAATGCCTTGAAATGTACTTAAGATGCTTTACATTTGCAACACCAAAAGAATGGGTTAAACTGTTACATTGGGCTGAGTTCTGGTATAATACAGCCTTCCACACTAGTCTGGGCATAACACCATTTAAAGCCGTTTATGGTCGAGATTCTCCCACAATGATGAAATATAACCCTGCTAGTAATGACCCAATTCCAGTTCAAGAACAATTACTGCAGCTAGATTATATCCTCGATCAGTGAAAAACAAACCTGCAGCGGGCTCAACAGTATATAAAAATGTATGCAGATAAGAAACGCTGATTTGAAAAGAATGGAAGGTTGTAGACATGATACTGGTGAAGCTCCAACCTTATCGGCAGCATTCCTTTGCTTTGAGGAAAAATCAAAAGCTCAGTCTACGATATTTTGGCCCATCTCCCATCATCAACAGAGTGGGTTCTGTGGCGTATAAGCTGTTGCTTCCCTCTAATGCAAAAATACATCCCGTCTCTCATGCATATCAGTTGAAACTTTGTAAAGGTGATCATGTGCAACCATATGTTCCACTGCCAATTACCTCTGATGACTTCAATCCTGTCCTCCAACCAGCTGCCATTTTGAAATCTAGTGTGCTTATTAAGGGTTCTCAACACGTTCGTCAACATCTGGTTTAATAGGAAGGCCTAGATGTGTCTCAGTCAACTTGGGAAGATCACAAAGCATTGCACCAAGCTTACCCTGACTTCAACCTTGGGAACAAGGTTATTCTCAACGGGGGTGGAATTGTAAGAAATTTGGTAACACCAGGGGCAAATGAGGCAGACCAGTAGATTTCTAAAGAGGGACACGTGGCAGCTGATCCTTTGAATCAAGGAATGAGAAGAAGCTCGAGAGCCAAAATAACTAACATTAGACTGAGGGGATATGAATTGGCCTAGCAAGTAGTATTCAAGTCCTGTTAAAGGGGAGGAAATGATTGTGGAATTCTTTCTAGAACCTGCATATTCTGTTAGAAATTATTCTCTCTTCTGCTCTGTATTTCTGTTATCCCTTTTCTGTTGCAATCACGTTTCAGCTTTTGAACCACAATAATACAGTGACACCAAGAATATCACTAAAGATTATCTCTCCTTTTAGTATTTTTTTTTGTATTTGCTCATTGATATTCTCTTCTGCCATTTCATATACATTTTAGTGAGTCAAACATGAGATTTCTGAGTGATTTTCTTGATGCCTGTGGCTCTGCAGCAGCTGGAAATGCGCCTGTATGTGATGGGGAAGAGGAGGAATATGCTTGGCTTGCAGAGTTAGAATCACCTAGTGATCTTTATATGCGTCAGGGGGTATATGCTGGTCCAACTATTCAGCCCTAGCTCTGGTTGCTTGGATTTTAAAGCACCTTTATGTTTCCAGTTACAAAGGTTGGTGACGTTAAGGCCTGAAAATACAGGTATCTCATATTACACCTGAAAGCTAGAGACAAGAGGATCTAAATTGTTGATGGATGGCATGTTCTGGTTTATATATGCCTCCTTTTGCAACTGCGTTTAAGCAAAGATTTTGATAAGAAAATCTGCAGTTCCTTTGCTATAAACTTACAAAACATTTTATCTTTTTTCCTTTGTTATGCTAGATGTGAAAGAAGAACAAAAATCACTTAATTTGTGCTTTTATGCATGGTCGAAACACCTCTTTAATTTCAGATTAGATAATTAAAAACAATCTTTTTAAAATTATATTCAAAATTACATAATTTAAAATTATGTTTTAAATTCTAAAGTATATTATGAATTGCATAATATAATCTTTAATTTCAGAGTACATAATTTAAAATATAATTTTCATTTACAACATTTGAAATGTGTATTATGATTGCCTACATTTCAAATTACATACTTCAAAACAATAATCTAAATTTCATTATCTGTAATTTTATTGGAATTACATACAGTCAATATAATTTTAAATTAATTATAGAATTTGGAACTGTATCTCAAACTAAATAATTCAAAATCATATCCTAAAATATGATTTCAAATGATTTATAAGATAGATTTGCTAAAAGAAAGTATGAAAGTAAATGAAGAAATGTCTAAACATCCCCAACATTGAACACTATAAATTATTGCCGTACCCAGAGGGACTAATTCACTTGTACTCTCTTTACGAAATAAGTTACAACAATGGAACCAAATTCACTTGGTAATTATTTAAGTCAAAACACTTCTTAAGGCTAACTTTTGATAACCCCAGAAGGCTACAACTACATCAAAACTCAGGATTTTCCTTGGTAAATCAATGAAGTTTATCTTTTATCAGTTGTGGTTCACTCTAAGGTGATCTGAAAGCCTCACCCGCATATCGCACACCTCCAAGTTCTTCAATTCGAAGAAGCTGAAAAGAAATTGAAAACATTTTTGGTGGAGAAAGTATGTTAGATCATTCATTCTAATGCAAACCATCAACATGATATTAGCAATTGACAATTGACTGCTAAAAAAGCACTCTAAAAAAATACATTTTCTAGATCAATGAAATTTCATCTGCTGAAAACAATATAAATGAAGTTTGAAACTGAGAATGAGACATATATGGTGACATGATTAACAAACACAAGATGATTTCTGATTTCTAAGTTGTTTTAAAATATCCATTATATTGGCTGAGCTAAAACCTTGAACAAAACAGGAAACACAAGATTCCCATTACCTGATTATACTTTGCTAATCGCTCACTTCGGCAAGGAGCACCAGTTTTTATCTGGAGAACAGAACATGGATGTAATGAGTCTGAAAGTGATAACATCACAATTTAAAGTAGCTAAGAATATTTTTATTCAACAAACAAATGATTAAGGATATAGAACCTGTCCACTGGCCAAGCCAACAGAGAGATCGGCAATGAAATTATCTTCGGTCTCGCCACTTCGGTGACTAACCATGACACCCCAACCTGCAGCCTTTGAGTCAAGTGCAGCCTGAATAGATTCAGTTACTGTACCAATCTGGTTAACCTGCACTCCATGGATGACAGAAACATCAATTAAAGTGTCAATTGTATTGCAACTGGTTTTTTATTAGTCTTGATAAGATGCAAATGAATACAATTATCTGGAAGCAAGCTGGCAAACTAAACTAAAAATAGAATGAAATTAAATAATCCCATTGCATATTAGCAATTAAGAATTATAATTGAAACAAAAATTGGGAAAGACTGCTAACCTTTAGAAGCAAACCATTGCAAGCCTTCTTCTTGATGGCCTCAGCTATTCTGACTGGATTTGTAACTAACAAATCATCTCCTACAAGTTGAATGTCAACTGAAGAAAGCAGGGAAGTCCATGAACCCCAATCATCTTGATCAAACGGATCCTCAATTGACACAATGGGAAAGTCTTTTACAAAGTCTTTATAAAGTTGACCAAGACTCTGAGCAGAGTGAACATGAGTTCCATCGTTTGGCTGCTTCTTGAAATTCAAATCATACTTCCCATCCTTGGTGTAAAACTCAGAAGCCGCAACATCCATACCTATTTTAATCTGTACCATGGATTTTCATTTCTAGATAAGCACAAGTGAGTATTCAAATTATGCAGTTAACAAAATGAAAGCAGTATCCACCTTTCCAGTATAACCAGCCTTCTCAATGGCATCCATGAGTAAAACCAACCCCTCCCTGTTATCCTGAACGTTCGGTGCAAATCCTCCTTCATCTCCAACATTACATGCATCTTGCCCATATTTTGCCTTGATTATCCCCTTTAATACATGATAAACTGTTCTACCAGAAATAATCAAGTTAACAGATTGTCACCATATCAAGATCACAGGTGATGAGATTAAAAAAGTCATGAAATGTATGCCATATGCAGTCAGGAAAATTGGAGTTTAGACTAGCCATAAAATCATATGCACTACAACATTAGAATAAAAACTAATATCTGAATTCATAAAATCACACTAACCAGAATGATTGAGCTATTGACCAAAAGAGAAGTCATTAAGTTGGATGCAAAAACTGAGAAAACACATGCAAAATATGTATGATTACATGTCACAGGCATACTTCCACAGTGGTACAGTCAGTAATAAAGCTGAAGATTTCTAACCTTCACTGCCCATGCGGAGTGCCTCAGCAAATGAAGTTGCTCCAACTGGTAGTATCATAAATTCTTGCATAGCCAAATTATTTCCAGCATGACTGCCCCCATTTATAACATTAAAAGCTGGAACTGGCATAACAAGTTCCTTTGTTCCTGAAATCTCCTGGATGTGCTTGAACAAAGGCACTCCTTTTGCTCCTGCACCAGCTCTACATACACTCAGTGAAACTCCCAATATTGCATTAGCCCCTAGTTTTGATTTGTTAGGAGTTCCATCGATTTCCAGCATAATAGCATCAACATCAGCTTGGTTCCTTGTTAATCACGAAATCATAAATGTCAGTTGTACAGCACAGCATGTCAAAATCACACAATACAAAACCAATCCTGATAAAAAGTGATAAACAAACACAAACTGAACATCAGCTTTCATCTTTTAATATTCATTCCCCTCTCTGGTTATATTCGAACCACCCCATATTGGCTGATTCAATTTTACAAACTTTTTCTCACACCTAAACGCAGTATTACTCTTCACTTTTCTTCTCTTCCAAACATTACATAGAAACCTTCTGAATCTATAGCACAACGCTCCCTATTGATTTCTTCTACAACTCCACCTACCCTTAATTCCTTCTTTCTTCACTTTACTTTTACATTCAACACTAACAGCAATAAATAACCAACAGAGAAAAGAAGTCCATTACCTAACGTCGACGCCGACAAGTTTCGGAGCCAAGACCTCGTTGATGTTCCTAACGGCGTTAAGAACGCCCTTCCCTCCGTAAACACTCTTGTCCCCATCCCTCAGCTCCAAAGCCTCGTAAATCCCCGTCGACGCGCCGCTCGGCACCGCCGATCGGAAAAGTTCGTCCGTCACCAGATCCACCTCCACTGTTGGGTTCCCCCGACTGTCCACGATCTGCCTCGCCTTCACCGACTTCACCTTGCACTCCCTCCCCACCGTCGTCGACGCCGCGTGCACAGTGAGAGAGCGCCGCCGGGTGCGTAAAGTCACACTCTGAGGTGTCCGATGGGTACAGAAAGAGGAAGAAGAAGAAAAAGGAGGTGTTTTGGTGATTGGCTGATATGTCAAACTTTGAGCCATTGTTGTATGAAGTGTGTTTGAATGATGAAATGAGAATGTGGGTGGTGTGAAAGGTAACGCCTTTATGTATATGAAGGAAAGTTAGGGTTGGTGGGAAACTCCGCTGAGGGGCGATGAAACTTACTTAACTGGAACAGTACAGAACAGAAGCCTTAAAAACAACGTCTTTCGGAGGTTGTTGGGTCTGAAATCTTTACTCTGAGTTAGTAAGGTGGTGGCGTGGTAGGTGGTTTCTTTTCTGCATGCGCTTTTTCTATGCTTTGTACTTGTCATAAAATTACCCAGTTAGTCAACTGTCTTTTAAATAATAGCCATCGACTAGAAAATATATATATAAAATGTTTTGTGATTTTAAAAAATTATTTTGAATTAACTTGATAAGTTATTTTAAATTTTTAAATTTTAGAGTAGGGGATTCAGGCTGGTAGAATAATAAATGGGAATGGTATGTAGAGTGGTTTGAGTAGGAAAAGTCACGTATATCAACCCTAATGAAAGAGTTAGAACAAATTTCTCTAAATGTGGAAAGAGAGGATGAATGGAAGTGGTATGATGTAGAGAGAAACTTATGAAAAACTACAAAGTAACCAATAAGGGGATAAGGGGATGCTTTCTCTAGATTGGTACAATTTTTAGCTTGGAAAGTAATTTTGAATAGAATGGCAGTTAAGTAGAACTTTAGACATATGTGTAATGTGTGGTGAGATGAGATGGAGGAAACAATGTGTCAACTATTTTATACATATAAAGTGGCAACCGCAATATATGTACAAAAGATGGACAGGGACAATTTCAGTACAACATTCTCAAGCAATAAATCACTTTCAATAGTGTAGTACCAAAGACAATACCAATTGGAAGTGTACGTGCATAGCAACCATTTGAGATATTTGGCACATGAGAAATAAAATTATTTTTGAGAATGTTAGTGTGGATGGTGAATAAATATTTTGATTAGCACGACTTAATGTGGATGGAGAAGAATGCTAGTGTGGATGGAAAATAGTGCAAATTCATGGAATCCTTTGTAGTTTCTTTTCGCTTTTCTTCGTTGTTATCAAGTTTCCCCTCTCTGCTAATACTAGTCTATTGACTCTGAACACCTTGGTCATTGCCTTTAATGTCGTCATCATTACCTCCATTACCTTCATTAACGTGATCTGAATTCATCTTTAATGGTCTTTTATTCGTTCGTTTCTCCGTGGTGAGCTTTGACTCCGTTGTTCTTTATCTTTTTTGGGCATTTTTGCGTTACTTTTGGTTCTAGAGATTAATAAGTGTTTTTTTTTTTTATTTGTGTCCAACTATTGTTTTTTCATGGTGGGCATTTGGTGTGTTCCAAAATGTGAGTAGTTGCATCGTTCTTTTATTTTTTTGTCTTAAATTTAGTTTTTAATATGATCATATAATTTATATAATGTTGTAATAGGTTATTCAATTTGTGTATGTTTGATATGTGATTAATTTTATGCTAAAATATATTGTTATATTGAATTAGTCTTAGTTTTCCGTCTGAGATTTAATACAAAAATTATTTACTCTTTCTAAATTTGTTGAAGAAATGTATGTTTTAAAAATGAATATAGGAGAAGACGGTAATTATAATTTATAGTATTGATCTTGAATTTTTTGGTTGAACAGTTTCAAAAGAGTAATCATTTTTTTATAATTTATTAATGTATATAAATTTTAATATACATATTTTAAAATTCAAATGTTTAACAAATTGATTATGCAAAGCTTGCAACTTAGTCTAATGTGCTTGTGACTTGATCTTGTGTTGGCTATGCATAAGCTCTAGTATTTATCAAACTTTAATTGTAATTGATTTTGTAACTGGTTTTAGATTGGTTGATTATCTTACATTTGTTGTTAATATATGTTATAAGTTTTTCTCATTCCTTTTAAAAAAAAAATTGTCTATGTTTTGAGGGTATTAAAGAATGATGAGTTCATCACAAGATTGAATGAAAATGGGATGATAATTTTGTTTTTAATAAAGAACAGAAAAACTTTACCCAAATTCATAGTAAACATCAAATAATTTACTAGGGTACTCTTCTTTGAAGGTGGAAAGAGTAGTATCTTTGAGGAACTCAGTTGACCTTTTTGAGATAAAATATCAAGTTGTTCATTAAAGGTCGAAAAAATATCTACCTACAATTTTTTTTTAACTTTTAAGTTGGTAAAAAGATTTTAAAATATCATAGTATTGAATGAATAATATTTCATATATTTAAGTAAAATGTCCATGTTAGCTATAAATAACTAAACATATATATAATTATCAATTTTTTTTATCAAGTTATTGAAATACACTCAAGGTATTTTAATATATTATGATATAATGTTGTCTAATTCAATTATGATTATATTTGAGAGTTTGATGGATGTAGGTGTAGATATCTTTCGAAATAACAAGTTTCAAATAACATAAAATAAGAGAAAAGAAGAAACACCAAGATATAGGGACAAATTTTTTTTAAGACATTCATATTGCTAAATGACCTTTACCATACATTTTGATAAGAAATTTTACAATTTCTAAGATATTCAAATGTTTGAATTTGAATTAATCTCATTTCAATTTATTTCATTTTTTAAATATTTTGTGTGAAAAAAAAATTCAAACTTAGTAAATTTTATTCTTGTTTGAATAAAGTATTCCAATTATCACCAAATACAAAAATTGTGCAAATATCAAATAATTGTTACAAATTTAATTAAAATATCAAATTTGATTATCCTTTACGATCGATCATGGTTTATGTTAATTTTCAATGAAAGTTCATTGATATTTTTTTAACATGTTGATGGTTGGAGTTCTTTTTTTCAACTTTTATTCAATGTCGACTAAAAAATTTCCTCAATCGAGTAAATAAATTATAATTAATGTTAAGTTTTTTTAGTTAACATTGAAAAAAGTAATAAACTATCGAACAAAAATAACATAATCATTTGATGATAAATAATCACTATATATTGACGAAAAAATAATCATGACAAACATCAATTAAAAAAAATTTAATTCACATCCACAATAAAATAGTTTCTTTTGGTAAAAAAAATACTCCAACTAATATAGAGTAAGAAATAACAATGGTTTAAAAAAATATTTAAATCACAAAATAACTTCTATTAACATCAATAAAAAATATTGAATCAACATCAACCCAAAAGTAATTATCTCAATAATGTCTTGATCTTAGTTAAATTAATGATATCGAAAACCAAATTGAACTTGCAGAACAGATGACAACATGTGAATTTGAGAATGAGTTCCAAATTTTTATATTTTAGGTAAAATTTGAAATTCTCTAATTTTAAATAATTCTTGAGTGAAATTTTAGAATTTTAATTTTGTTTTGAATTTTTTTACCTAAACAACATATTTTACATAAAACATTTCAAATTCTCTAAAAACAATGAATTGTCCTATTAAATTTTCCTATCCAAATAGCCTATTAATTCATAATGGAAGATATATAGACATGAATGTTCTATTTATATAGTTTGAAAGATCATCCTAAATTTTAACTAAAACAAAAAGTAAGACTTAAAATTCGGTTTACTCCAAAAATTAACATATAACTAAACATAAACTAAGAACGTAGTAGTCAATATATATGTATATATATACTTAGTCATATATATAATAACAAATAAATAGATATGTCAAAGTGTTTATCAAAATTTTTAATTTACTAGTGAAACCATTTAAAAAAAATTATTAGTTTATAATTAATTGATAATTATTTAGTGATAAAAAAGTAACCGTAACCCAAAATTTAAAAACTTGGATAAGCACGATTTGAAACACTAATGCCAATTCCCTCCCAAACCATAACACCGTTACCACCCTTAACTCCCTCTTCCTTTCTCCTAATAAAACAGTTACGCTTCTTTCTCTACTCACGTACTTTTCCACACACACATCGTCGGAAAATGTTACGCATAAACAACACCTTCGTCGGAATCCTCCACACGCTCCCTCTGCTCCTCGGCCTTGCCGCCGTCGGTGTGTCCGCTTACATCCGCGTCCACGGCGACTGCCAGAAGGTGCTCCAATACCCGCTCTTATTCAGCGGCCTCTTCGTTTCCGTCGTCTCCGCTCTCGGCCTCGTCGGCGCGTTGTGCCGCGTCAACGCCGCACTCTACCTCTACCTCATCGTCACCTTCTTCGTCATCCTCGCCTTCGCCTCCTTCACTCTCGTCGCGCTCGTCGTCGTCACCAAAGGCAACGCGCCGCACCGCGCCTCGCGCGTGGGCTTCACCGTACGGGACTTCTCGCCCTGGCTGCGCCACTACGTCTCTGACGACCACATCTGGGAGGACACGAAGAGGTGCTTCTTGCAAGCGCGTATCTGTCACGGCCTCGCCGTGGGCGCTAACAATGTCTCCCTCGTCTTCAAACACTCAACCACCACGCAGGTTTCCCTTTAAGCACTTGCAAAAGTAACAGTATTTTCGAGAGCAATTACATTATAGATAGATAGTTCTCCGATTCTCCATTGTTATTACTGAGTAGTTATTATTCATCCATTTTAAACGTGATATCAATGATATTTCACGAGATCCAATGAGTTTAGAAATATTGAAAGCAAATAGAAATGAAACAAGGGCTATAACTTTTGTATTTATGTTTATATTTCCTGAATGACGTACTGACCTTTCTACAAACAGTTTGGGTGCTGCAAACCGCCGGAGCAATGTGGATTCAAACTGAACGGAACGTTGTGGGAGGCGCCGAAAGCGGGTGCAGCGGTGGATGATTCTGATTGTAGGGTTTGGAGCAACAGGGAAGAGAAATTGTGTTTTGATTGCGATTCATGCAAAGGGGGAGTGCTGGCCAGAGTAAGGAAGCAGTGGAGAGATGTAAGCATACTGAATGCGTGCGTTGTAGTGATTCTGACCATCATCTACGTCTTCGCCTGTTACGCCATCAGAAACAACCGATTGGAGTACTCCAAATACACCGCCCAGAGAAACATGAGAATGAGAAAACTCTCCTCAATTCACGATTGAACCCTTTTACTCCATGCCTTAGGAACATCGTCTTTCTTTTTTTATTTTTAATAATCATAATATCTTATTCTATTTCTTTAGTAATGTAATGTAATTACAATATATTTTATTTCTGAAGTCTGTATGTATTCATT
Organism: Vigna reflexopilosa; assembly: GCA_027742785.1. Taxonomy (NCBI): domain Eukaryota; kingdom Viridiplantae; phylum Streptophyta; class Magnoliopsida; order Fabales; family Fabaceae; genus Vigna; species Vigna reflexopilosa. The sequence continues at coordinate 35,027,221 of CM050918.1, forward strand.
TGTTTGTAGATCTCTTTGTAGTTTTTGTATAATTTTAAACATATAAAAATATTGAAGCATTCCAATTGCTATTTTCATTTAATAATTTTTTTATTTTTGATAAAAAAAATGTGAAGAAAACATAGTTTACAAAATTCTTTTCATTAATGGTCACTCAACTCATGAACGACAAATAATTAATTCAAATGCAAAGAATTTTAATTTTTGTGATTTTTTCATCCAATAGTTTGGTCAGAAGGAAAATCTATTATGAAAAAAAAAAAAACATAATAAAACTTTGCCCACTACGTGTTAGTCAACAAAACCTTTAAACACCTTAAGATTCTTGCAAACAGGGAAGTTAGATATGGAAAAAATGATACTTCAATACTCAAAAGAAAAATTCACAGTCATTCACTCTCTTTTTCTTTTCTTTTTTATAAATACAAAAGCTCACTTTTGTTATAAGCATTTTACCCTAAGTGAGTTGTAAAATGATATAGTCATTAATGTCAAACAGTTTTCTTCTAGATATGGAAAGTATGAGACTATGACTTTGCTAAATTAAACATGAAATTGGAAACAAAAGATAACACACAAAAAATGACAACTTTAATATGTTTGGTATTTTATTGTTGTTTTGTGATTAAGTTCATGTTAAATTTCAGGGATTTTTTGTTTTGTTTTGAATACAAAAGTGAAATATTTATTTGTTAAGAATCCATGAAAACAAAAAGGAAAAATAAAAAAGCTTTTGAAATAAAAATAATTTTAGATTTTTTAGTAGATGATGAAATCCTTCTTCCATTGCACTAAAATTCTTGCACAAAAAGACTATAATGGGAGATTCAAAATTATTAAACTCACTAAGTTTTTTTTTTAATAAACTTTGTTTGTATTTTTTTTTAAATATTCCTTGAAGAAAAAAATAGGAGAAGTATTCATCCAATGAACTTTACAAGCCCAAATTATGGTTCAAATAAGGTTGAAATTCAACCTACTCATGTTGTTGTATAATCCTACAATTATAAGAAATAAATAAATCTACTTCTATAGAGTTTATACAAGACTAATAAGAAATAATATAATCCTAGTATTTCACTCTTCAAAGTAGTAGAGTTTTCTTTAAAGCTTCTTCTTTTTCTATCTTCTTAGCCTTGGCTTTTTGTGGTTGGATGGTTTCATCATACCCTTTCTCTCGAGAAGGATCTATCTTCATGTTTGAATGATTCTCAATTACAATAGTCTTTGAAAAATCTACAAACAAACATACAAATTTAAGCACATAAAGAAATCAAAGAAAAAGTAATTAAAAAAACAAAGCTATCTAATTTGTAATTTGAGATTTAAATCGGAGAGACAATTCTATTATTTATCATTATGCTTGAATATCTTTCTCGATGACAAAATTTTGAAAAAAACGCGTCATTTTTATCCTTCAGAATCATCCTACTAACAAAGAAATAAATAAATACAAGGATACACAAACTATACAACGTGAAAACTCTAAAGAATAACATTATGTGAAAATTTGTACAATACATATACAACACTCTCAAATCCTTTGCTTATTCTAGATGATATGAAACTTTACAAGATACATAATTTTCAATCATACTTAACAAAAATATCAACCTATAACGAACAAAAAAAAATAAATCTAATTGTTGCGAGAATACTAAAAAATTCTTCTATAACAACGTTCTTTATTGTTTGTACAAAATTTATAATATGAAGAAATAAGGAAACAAAGTTTGTTGTTTCTATTATATATATATATATATATATATATATATATATATTCATTTTGTTCTTGTCATTGCTATATAACCATAAAATTTCGGAAGATAATTAAGAATCAGTTCTTTAGATAGCAAAAAGTTTAAGATTGTGAAATTTCTCTTAGAAAACCATTTTTCATCAACCTTACTAGATGCTAGTATAATTAAATCTCCTTCTTCCCTATCTTTATATTTTCCTCCTCTTTTTCTTCTTCAAACTTTTTTTATCTTTTCATTTTATTCTCTCTTCCTTCCTTGTTGAAGTGTGAGAGAAAACAAAAAATATTTTTCTTCCTTAATAAGTGAAACTTAATTTATTGGTGAAGATGTCATGAATAGATTTAGGATAATATTGGCATGTACTATCAAGTAAGATATGACATGCTTCCATAAAAATTATACCACTTAAAATCTCATCTTTGATATTTTTCTAGGAGATAAGTATACTCAGTTGTTGGTTAAGTATTATTCCACCATCATCTTTGATCATGGGAGCATATAAACACTTTCTGAGAATTCTAACTGAGAAGATTGGCTTTTTAAAGCCTTCTCGCCAATCATAAGTCTCCTTCATCATGAGAAAGAGCTTCCTCCTCATAAAAGAAACCATGTTGGATGAAGAATGAGCCTCGTCATGGCTAATAAACTCTTGGGCTTTTAAAAGTATTGATCTTTTATTAGAACACTCAACAACATAGTGCCTTCTTCTAAGACATTTGAGCACTTGACATCTCTTGCTCTAGTTTCGTTAGAAGGTTCTTAGCTTCCAATTTTTTTTCTTTCTTTTCTCTTATCAATTGACCCTTCATACCTAGGTGTAGACTTGGAGGGTAACCCTCCCTCTTAAGGACCTAGTTAAGGTGTAAGGTAATGGAATATAGGGTTTAAGGTTTAAAATTATTTCGTTATTTGTTATTCTACCCTCACAATGTATAATACTACAAGATTAGTCCGGACTATATGTTATGTTATGGTAAGAAAAACACTCTCATAGACTACAGACGACGAATGGGAATGCTCATAAAATCATGGCCTTCAAGGTCAACCACCTCTTCAGGATTAGGATCAAGGTCATTCTCAGTCTCTCCCAAATACACGAAACCATTCTTCATATCATCTGATGATGAACATGAAGCCTTAGACACATAAGTAAATTTCTCTCTTGCAACCCCTTTGCCTTTCAAATTTTCTCCCAAGAAAATCACTTCATCATCATCTTCATCCACCTTTCTTCTTTTCCGACCCATTGTCAAATCACCACCGACCATCCAAGGTTTCTTGCTTCGAGTCTTGCGTGCAACAACCTGATATATTTTCAAACAAACAAAAAAACAAAAGAACACTTTTTTTTCTTGTATTTTCAAAGGACGAAGGAAAGGCAAAACCCAAATGAACTATTTTCTCTGTGGAGATCACTAGGATCAAACAATTGCCTATTAAGTGATAATGCGAATGTCAACAAGAGAAAGAATGAGTTGAAAGAAGAAACCATGGTTGGGAAGAAAACAGAGTGAGCATCGAACAATGACCTCCTTTGTAAATCTAGGAGCACACTTGCCAAACGCAAGCTCTAATTCAAATCCAGCATGACTCACTGTCATTGCACTTCCACGAACTTGAGTGTAGACTCACCGCGCTAACATCATGTTAACTATGATCCTTCCATCAAATTTTTCATTGCAACTCCAATAAACAAGGTTGATTCTCTAACAACAAGGAATTCATATTTTCTAATGTGGAAGATCAGACTAAGCTGGAATCACAGAGTATACTAAGAATATTTTATTGAACCATAACTTTGATTCCACTTGTTGGAAAAAACGTATCGTCTTTACTCCCAAGAATCATCCTACTAACAGAGAAATAAATAAACATAAGGATACACAAACAATATAATGTGGAAACTTCAAATCCAAAGAAAAAGTCACATTCGTTGTCTAAAGACAACGAGAGAACATTATGTGAAAATTTGTACAATACATAGATAACACTCTCAAATCCTTTGACCCCAAATATGCCTACACTCTTTAGAGCAAAAATTTAACTACATTTCACAACATTATACTGTAAGAGTATATAAGAAAAAGTCAAACACTAGTTCAAATTGTCTTAGACTTTGGGAGACTAAAACCATGAACCTATAGTACTTTATATAGTCATCAACACCACTGCTTTGCTTATTCTAGATGATATGAAACTTTTCAAGATGCATAATTTTCAATCATACTAAACAAAATATCAACCTATAAAGAACAAAAAAAAACAAAATCTATGTTGGGAATCCAAGTGTAAGTTTAAGTCCCACATTGGATAAAAATGAAAAATTAGAGCACTATATAAAGATGAAAGACCCATTAACTCATTTCCTTAACGTTTTGGGTAGAGAATGATGTTAATCCGTTATATGGTTTGGCTCATATCTCATTAGTGTTTGTGTCTCCCCAGTGAACATCCTCCTTGATAGACCCAACAGTGGTATCATAGTCGATGGTTTATCTTGGTGACCGGGTCAGACGAGTATAATGGTCCTTATACTGAAAGTCTTCCTCGCAAAGGGTATTCAGGTAAGCAAGTTCCGTTAAGATGAACGACTGTTGGAAATGGCTACTCGTGGTTGTGGTTGATTGGGAATGCTTCTACTGAAGGGGGAGTGTACCTATGTGGAAGGGACTCACCCTTGAGGGATAGACACAACAATCTAATTGTTGCGAGAATACTGAAAAATTCTTCTAAAAGCAAAGGTGAAATAACAATGTTCTTTATTTTTTGTACAATATTTATAATGTGAAGAAATAAGAAAACAAAGTTTGTTGTTTCTATTATATATATATATATATATATATATATATATATATATATATATTCGCTTTGTTCTTGTCATTGCTATGTAACCATAAAATTTTGGAAGATAATTAAGAATCATTTCTTTAGATAGAAAAAAGTTTAAGGTTGTGAAATTTCTCTTAGAAAACCATTTTTCATCTACTTTACTAGATGCTAGTATAATTAAATCTCCTTCTTCCCTAGCTTTTTATTTTCCTCCTCTTTTTCTTCTTTAAAACTTTTTTCTCTTTTCATTTTATTCTCTCTTCCTTCCTTGTTGAAGTGTGAGAGAAAATAAAAAATATTTTTCTTTCTTAATAAGTGAAACTCATTTTATTGATGAAGATGTCATGAATAAATTTTGGATCATATTGGCATGTACTGAGTAAGATATGTCATGCTTCCATAAAAATTATATCACTTAAAGTCTCATCTTTGATATTTTTTCTAGGAAGATAAGTATACTTTGTTGTTGGTTAAGTACTATACGACCATCATCTTTGATCATGGGAGTATATAAACACTTTGTTATTATTCTAAATGAGAAGATTGGCATTTGATAAGTCTTCTTGCCAATAATAAGTCTTCTTCATGAGAAAGAGCTTCCTCCTCATAAAAGAATACATGTTGGATGAAGAATGAGCCTCGTCATGGCTAATAAACTCTTGGACTTTTAAAAGTATTGATCTTTTATTAGAACACTCAACAACATGGTGCATTCTTCTAAGACATTCGAGCACTTGATGCTCTAGTTTCGTTAGAAGGTTCTTTGTTTCAATTTTTTTTTCTTTCTTTTCTCTTATCAATTGACCCTTCATACCTAGGTGTAGACTTGGAGGGTAACCCTCCCTCTTAAAGACCCGATTAAGGTGTAAGGTAATGAAATTTAGGGTTTAAAGTTTAAAATTATTTATTTATTTGTTATTCTACCCTCACAATGTGTAGTAATACAAGATTAGTCCGCACTATATGTTATGTCATGGTAAGAAAAACACTCTCATAGACTATAGACGACGCATGTGAATGCTCATAAAAATCAAGGCACATACTTAAAAGTTGTATACATGAAAAGTTTATTCATTCTTTTTACAAGAAGTTTCAATAACTTCATGAGATGAAATTAAGTTCATTAAAGAAACATAAAATTTATAAAGAAACATCCAAATTAATGGACAATTTCAAGAAAATCAAATTTCAATTTAGAAATTTATTTTGCGTCACCTATTGTCTTTATCACTAAACTTGGTTTATAAATGCCATGCACACTTCTCTTAATTACTAAAAATATTAACCACCGTTTTCATATATTTTATTACTCAATATATATTTTTATTTTATTGAAAGGTATAAGCCGCTTTCTCTACGCATTATTTTCAAGGCTTTACTTTAATCTCATTGCAGGTAATACTACTTTCAATGCTTCAAATGTGTAACTTTTGAAAGATGATATTACAGTTTTACATTGTTTGTCGAAACTTTAAGACAATTTAAATACTTAAAAAATAAAACTGTGATGAAACATGTTTCAATACAAATAGGATAATGATACTTTGACATTCAGAATGTGACAAATTTTTTACACCATCACGTGTCACATTCTGGGTGGTCCACGTGTTTTAAAAAATAAAATGACAGAATGACGTAGATTCACTGTGGAGTGACAGATTCAAAGATGTCATCTTGATGATAAAAGTTAGCCTAAACTATCCAGTTATTTGTACATTGCTATCATTTTTCTTTCTGCACCATCACTTTAAAGAAAAACGTTTTCTTCGGAATAGACTTCGATATAAATGTGTTCTTAAATGATAATTAATGAATTTTATTCAATAAAATTGGTTAAAAATAAACTGTGAAGTTCAAAATAAGTGACAGATTCCAAGATGTTCTCCTCGTGCTAAAAGTTAGCCTAAACTACCCATTTATTTGTACATTGATCCCACGTCTGTTACTACACTTTGAATCCATGTCATTCTGTCATTTTAGTTTTTAAAACATGTGGACCACCCAGAATGTGACACGTGACGGTGTCAAAAATTTGTCACATTCTGAGTATCAAAGTATCATTACCCATACAAATAATATTATTGTGAAACTAAGCCTTCTGCACAACATAATATTATTTGAAATATTTTATATATCATTTGTGCATTATTTTCTAATTGACATAATAGTATTCTTTTCCAGTACCAAAAGAAAAATAGTTTTAATTGTGTACCAAAATGACAGTGGGATATCTAATCTTGAATATTTGAATAACATGACAGCATTATATTTTAGAACTTTGGTTAGTTTCTGTCAGCTGCTGTCTTAAAACCCTTCTCATGACCTTGTTGGATGCCGTCCTTGGAAGAGATGGCAGTGGTACAACTTGAGAAACCTACACAAATAAGCATGTATTTAACGAAAGAACTTGCTCAATAATAAAAAAAAGGAGAAAAAACATACACAGCATCATAGATGACATTGACGTCGCTTTCCAATTACATTTAGACATTCATCTGGGTAATGTGAGATAACATTTAATGGAATTCTATATTATGTAGATTATTGAAGTAAAATTATAATTCTAATTGAAAAACAACACCAACAATACCACATGTGATCTAAGTTTTGCCCAAATAAAAGAGACTCAAGAATGGAAATATGAAAAAAAAATGTCTGAACTTAATTTGCTCTTAGCTAATCCATTCATTTGAGTTCAGTAACATACAAAGAAGATAAGATAATTAACACATACAAAGAAGATAAATAACCTACACATGGTGCTAGGTAAGTCAAAAGATGAGTTAACCTATTTTAAAAAGGTTAAACCCTTTCACATTAGCTAAGCAATTTTGACACTCCCTCTCGAGAGATGGAACATTCAGAACATGTAACACTCACATGCAGACCTAGTCAAAATATCTGCAAGTTATTCATTTGAGTTGACAAATTTCTTGCAAATTTTTCAGGACAACAACTTCCAAATAAAATGACAATCAATTGTTATATTTATGATTCTCTCATGAAATATAGAATTGGAATCTGTATGAATAGCTATTTGGTTACCAGAGGATATTCTCATTTGTTGTATTTGACAATTTCAGCTATTGAAGGAACTTTTTATTCATACAAGCTCTAAGTGAGTGTCAGAACTCTTTGATTTATGTCGCAAATAATGTTTTCTTATACAGTTTAATTACATAATTAGCTTGAAAAAAAGTAAAAACTAAATATAAGATTAAGTCGTTTTGTATGAAAAATACATATAGCATAATATATTTATAATAAAGATTAATACCAGAAAATATGGACTAAGTCCAAATACACGTAATATTACAACTAGCATAAGAAACTGGAACTAACCATACCTTAATAATATCTAACACTCCTCAAATTGATGCATATAAATCATATGTATCAAACTTGTTACAAATATAATTAATTTCAAGTTTTCATAAAGATTTAATGAAAATATTTGTTAATTGATCACTTGAATTAACAAACTCAGTCTTAATATCTCCGAAGACGATCTTTTCTCGAATAAAATGATGGTCAATCTCAATGTGTTTGATCCTTTTATAAAAGATAGAATTAAAGCTAATAGGAAGAGCAGTCTGATTATCACATAAACATGTCATTTGAACGACATCTCTAAATTACAACTCTTTAAGTAATTGTTTAAGTCAAAAAAGGTCAAAAGTGGCTAAGGGCATAGCTATATATTCTACTTTTGCACTAGATCTTGCCACAACATTTTGTTTCTTGCTCTTCCAAGAGATCAAGTTACCTCCAATGGAAACACATTATCAGAAGGAGATCTTGTCCAATCAGTATCTGAATAACAAACAACTTTAATACGGTTATTGTGACCATATAGCAAACCTTTTCTAAGAGATCCTTTAATGTACTTTAATATACAAATGACTCGTGACATTGACTGCAAAAGAAATGTCAAGATGAGTAACAATAAAATAGTTCAATTTTCCAACTAATCTTTTGTACTTCTCATGATCTGAGAAAGGCTTCCCTTGGAGTTTGATATTGGGATCCATGGGTGCGTCAACGATTTTGAGTTCATCAACTCAATTTCCTTCAAAATATCCAATGCATACTTACTTTGAGATATAAAAATAATATTGTTAGATTGTGCTACCTCAATCCCCAAGAAACGAGTTTGCCAATATCTTTAATTTGAAAGTGGTGACGAAGATGTTGTTTCATCTAGGATATGTCATTGTGATCACTACCTCTAAGGACAATATCATCAACATATACTATTAAATAGATACACCTAACACTTGAGTGACGATAAAACACTGAATGATGTATCACATAAGGATTTGCATAAATGAGCCAAAACGAAAGACTCCACCTAAGCCAAAACGACCATGTAAGACATAACAATTGTCAATCGTATGAACAAGCTTGTGACAATGTTCACACTTGTGATGTTGTTTGCTCGGCTTGCAAGAGCAATTACACTCACCATGTTGAGATACCAAAATAAAGGAATCATCATCTGCGAAAGCATGTATATGAGCAATCCATTTACTTAGTACATGCAAAAGGATGGAACAAGTAGAAGCAAAATTAGGGAGAATAGGGGACCCAAAATCTAATCAGAATAGTCATCAAAAAGTCCATCTAAAGCCAATAACATAAAAAACTTTGACCGTTGCTCTAGTTCTTGAGAAGGAATAGAAACAAGAGGTAATAAATTATTAAAGTCGTGACAGAGAGAATGAATTTTATCCATATATTCAGCCATTGGGCCTTGACGTTTGGAGAAACAATATCAATAAGATTGTGACAAACACCATAAAGACGTAGAATGTCATTGGTGTATAACAATTTTTCCAATTCCCAAACTTTTAAACTATACATAATTGAGTATCAATTTTGAACCAACGGAAAGCTTCACTAGCATCAATAGAAGTCACACTATGGGTGAGATGATCAACATAACCTTATCTCTAATGCCAAAGTTCAATGTTTGATGCCCAAGTCTCATAATTAGTGTCATCTAATATGTCAATGGTTGGATGCCCATTGACATAATTACTGTACATTGACAGATCAGACGAAGTAGTAACAGCAAAGGTAGAAGTCGTAAAGGCCATAGATAAAGAGGAGAGAGAGAAACCCTAAAAGACAAAGTTCTCCAATGAAGTCAATAGTCACAGATCCAAAACAAGGAGAGGAGGCGATTCAAACGCAAGTGATTGATGCCGAAGAGGGGCTAACATACGACGCCACACATGGCTAAAAAGCTCTTGCAGACGCAAGATTGGAGTGGCGCATTACAGCACTTGAGATCTTTGATCAAGGTGATCTCAGTGGTATGGTGGTCAACTAGCCAAGATGATCTGATTGGTGGGATCGTTGATCTGAAAGGTGGCTTTGTTGGTTTTTTAGAAGAAAAATGAAGCAACAGGGAAATAACGATAGAAGACGGTGGAGAATTTCTGAATTCAGGAAAAGGATGATTTATTCAATATACCATCACTACATATATAATGATTCAAAAAATTCAAAAATAAACTAAAAACATCCACTTAACAGTTTTCAGTTGGATAAATTACGGGATTTGCTCCTAAAGTGTAGCAACCACTTATTTACTCAGTCCTATCTAATAAATTAAAATAAATTAAGGCAATTACAAAAAATATAATTTTAACACTCCTCCTTGCTTTTTGAACTGCGAAAGTCCATGAAAGATCAATCTAGCTTCGGAAAAACTATCTTACTCGTGAACTGTGAATTCCAACATAACTCTTCTTGACAGATTCACCGTTGATTTTATTAGCACCTTCAGGCTCCTTTTCTTCTTCGTCTTCATAGTCAAGAAGCTCCTCTTCATTCCAATAACGTATTAAACTGTTTCCTGGTTTGTCCATGGTCAAACATGATACGATCATGGCCCTAGCATTGTAGTTAGATGGGGCAACAAATACATCACTTTGAAGGGGCATGTCCTTAACCCTATCGACATTTCTAATGAAAGAATTTGTTTTGCCTCCATGGCAAACTACAACCACATTGAAAAATATCAACATTAATGTTGCAGCCACTCTTTGCACCCAAAATATGATGAGGATGACTTAGCTTCTTGTGCTAGATTTCTGTCACATTTTCCTTAAATGAAAAAATAGTTTGCTCCTCCTCCAATGGTTTTAGAGCAAAGCTTTTACCTTTCATTTTCACCTTGAACATATCTTGACTAGCTGCATCTTTAATCAAGCAATTTTTGTCTTCAAAAATAACTCTAAATCCTCTTTCAATCAGTTGACCAACACTTAACAAATTTTGGTCAATTTCAGGAACGAAAAGAACGTCTGGAATAAGCTTTGTGCCTGCACAGCTTGTAATTGCAATTGTCCCCTTGCCTTTGACTGAGATATAATCACCATTACCTATTCTAACTTTGGTGACATCAGTTGGCCTCAAATCTCTGAAAAGAGCCCTGTTGAAGGTCATGTGGTTGGTACAACCGCTATCTATCAGCCAGCTTTCACTTGATTCACTGCTCAAGAAACAAGTAGCTACAAATAGCAGGTCTTCCTCCTCCTCCTGATAAACAGCCTTAGCTTCTTCCTCTTGTTGTCTATTTTGGTTTTTGCATATGACAGCTTCATGCCCAAGTTGATTTCACTTGGTGCATTTAGCGTCAGGCCTTTGCCAGCATCTGAATGGAGGGTGACCCATTTTGCCACAATGTTGACAAGGTGGGTAACTTTTCTTTCCACCCTTTCCTTTATCGTAATTATTTGTATTGCTCTGACTGTTGGCTAGATGATTCTTCTTTTAGTTTCTGGCTTGTTGGCTTTTGACTAGAAGAGCACCTTCAACAGTATGATCTTCCCTCATCAAACTTCGTTGCTCTTGGGCTTGGAATGCATGTAGCACTTCTGCAAATGTGATTTTAGACAAATCTCTTGTGTTCTCAAAGAAGCAATAGATGTTTCATACTTTTCTGGCACTGTTACCAGAATTTTCTCAACAATTCTGGAATCAGGAAAATTGCTGCCCAGCAACCTTATCTTGTTGGCAATACCCAACAATTTGTTTGAGTATTCCTTGATTTTTTCAGACTCTTTCATCCTTTCCAACTCAAATTCCCTCATTAAATTAAGCACTTGCATGCTTCTTATTCTTTCATACCAGCGTACTCTTCCTTTAAATAATCCCAAATTTCTTTGGCTGATTTAAGAGTCATAATTCTTGTGAAGATGGTTTGAAAAACACCAGCAAATAGACATGATTTTGCCTTTGCTTTTCTAGTTTTTCTCTCCTTGTGAATTTTGATCTGGGCCATGGTAGGATTATCCGACAGCGGAAGAACTTCATAATCTGCTTCTACAGCTTCCCAAAGATCTAGAGCCTCCAGGTAAGTTTCCATTTTGACAGCCCAAAGATCATAGCTTTCTCCATCAAAGACTGGAGGTGCAACTTGTGAGAAATTTGATTCAGCATCCATTTTCACAGGTCCCGTAAGAAAGAAAGCTCTCGATACCAATTGTTGGTTTTCTAGAAGAAAAATGAAGCAACAAGGAAATAAAGATAGAAGACGGTGGAGAATTTCTGAATTCAAGAAAATGATGATTTATTCAATATACCATCACTACATATATAATGATTCAAAAAATTCAAAAATAAACTAAAAACATCCACTTAACAGTTTTCAGGTGGATAAATTACGGGATTTGCTCCTAAAGTGTAGCAACCACTTATTTACTCAGTCCTATCTAATAAATTAAAATAAATTAAGGCAGTTACAAAAAACATAATTTTAACATGCTCCAATAATGATTGTTGCGACGACGAAGGAAACATAAAATAATATATGCTAAGAAGTGGACCTTAAGCCTAATTCAAGCTCACAAATTCGGCTTGTAAGGTGAGGTTTACACTCATATATATTCTAAATTGACCTTATCTCTAATCAATGTGGGACTTCCAACACACCACCTCACGCAGAGGTATATACATCTTGTACATGAGACTAGATATTAATGGATAGCCCGAAAAATAGACCCAACAAATTTTGCTATGATAGGCTTTAACAATGTCTCTGATACCATGCTAAGAAGTGAACTTTAAGCCTAACTCAATCTTACAAAACCAGCTTGTAAGGTAAAGTTTGCATCCACATATATACTCTAAATTGGCCTTATCTCTACTTGATGTGGGACTTCCAATAGACTTCTCTCACGTCGATGTATATATATATATGGGATTATCAGATAACCTAGGCTCTATATATCATGTGACAATAGTGAAAACTAGTTATAGTGTGAATTCCCCCTTGTGTAGAAAATACATGTAGAGTAATATATTTATAATGAATAACAATAAAATATGGACTAAGCCCAAATACACATAATATTGTAAAAACATGAGATATTGTAAGTAACAATATTTTAATATTTAACAACAGCAATAGTAGGTTACCAGTGGACACACAAGACAATGACAAATAGAGCAGGATCAACCCATTTTGATACCAATTTAAGAATGGAAAATGAAAAGATTTATAAAAGAACTTAATTATCTCTTAGATGATACATTCATTTATATGGGCTCTTATAACAATAAATATAAAAAAGATATGGTGATGTATGAATAGGTGCTATACCGAGTTTGCCTACTCTAACACATTAACCCCCTTCACATATGTAAAACAATTGTCACAAAGAAATAATATGCACACAACTTTTTAACATACTATTTTATTAATTGAATTTTATTGAAAGCAATTTTATGGGTCCCCCATCATATTTAACTTTTAATAAATTTTAATCAATAAAAAATATAGGAAAATGATCAATACCCGAAACAGTGGATTTAGTTTCTTTTGGAGAGCTGAATTAAAAGATATCCTCAATTGGTGTAAATCTTGCTTTGCAAAATTTGCATCCTTGAATACAACAACTATCGTCAACAACTCAGGTCCACCACCAGAAGGTGGAACTCCTATCGCAGCTGTTTCCAGAACACTGTTATCTACTTCATTGCATATGCGTTCAATCTCAACCGAACTCACCTGTCCACTCAACAACATGAAATGTCAGATCACACTAAAAGTAGAACTCTAAAAGTTTTCAAACTATATACAGAAAAAGATTAGGCTTTCTCACAGACAGATAAACCTGTTTATTAAGAAAGAAAACATCAATAGAATTAAGAATGAATGATCAGAAGTACAAAACCAATATAGCAAATTTTACTTCAAAAGGCTTTAACGAAACAA